>CM040396.1:101058642-101658642 GCA_022702515.1 Ilyophis sp. 1 JC-2022 | reverse complement strand
GTTAGTTTACCTCTACATGTTTTTTCAAATTCGTTGGAGAAGTGCATTAAATCATTTTAATGCAAAAAAAGTGTCCTCTGTTCTTTAATTTCAGCATTGTCCATCGCAGAATTCATTCCATTGTGGGCCGAGTGTATGCTGGGTTTCATTCCAGCCTTGCCTAAACACCAGCTGATGATTTCACTAATTAGCTCACCTCTTCAACTAACTCACCTGGTGCAATATGGTATGTATACACTCGGCCCATGATGGAATGAGTTTGAGACCCCTTGTCTATCCCTTGCAATACAAAAGTTTTTACTTTTACTTTTTACTACTTAAGTACATTTAAAAGTAGGAACTTTTTTACTTTTACTCAAGTGTATTTTTAGCCAGATACTCTGACTTTTACTTGAGTAAGATTTTGAGACAGTATCCATACTTTCACTTAAGTATAATTTCTGGGTACTTTTTACACCCCTGAGCAATACAAACATATGCTCAGAATCAAAGGCACAATGTACCTGCAAACAACTGACTTTAATCAAAGAATCCATGAACACAAACCGTGTCTGGGAAAACTGGACGAATCTCAATAAAATTAAACCAGAAAAATTGGCCATACAAAATGGAGAAATGTGGATTAACCATTTTAAAACATTGTATGAAACAATACCTTTAGTCATAAAGACCAAAATCATATCCAAAAATGTTTTTTTATTATTATTATTATTATTATTATTATTATTATTATTATTATATTATAATCCATTGGACTCCCATTACTGAGCAGCAGCTGAAAGAAAGACTTCAGAATCTCAAACCTAGTAATGGCCTGATTGTATCCTAAATTAGATTCTTAAACATCGCAGCAAAGAATTACAATTGGCTATTCTCAAATTGTTGCATTTGGTTCCTGTGTAGGTTATGTCCCTGACATTTGAAATCTTGGACTCATAACTCCTATTTTTAAAAATGGAGACAAATTCGACCCCAGCTATTACCGACACGATTGTGTGAAACAATAACCTGGGGAAGGTTATCTGTAGCATAATTAACACAAGACTAATAGACTTCCTTACTAAGCACAATGTCCTGAGTAAACACCCTATACACCCTAATTGGCATATACAGCATATTAATCAAAGATTTTTAAAATGTATGCCCGTTTTATAGATTTCCAAAAAACATTTGATTCTATTTGGCACAAAAGTGGTGTAGGGGGTAAAACATACAACATAATGAAATCAATGTACACAGACAATAAATGCAGCATCAAAATTGGCAACAAAAGAACAAATCTATTCACCCAGAGATGCGGAGTACACCAAGGCTGCAACTTGAGCCCCACTCTATTCAACATATACATACATTAATTTCACTAAGTTGAAGCTATCTGCAGCTCCTGGTCTTGCTCCTTAAATTTGTGCTCTATGCAGACAACCTAGTTCTACTGTTACCCACCATCCAAGGGCTACAGCAGAACTTGAACCTGCTAGAACAGTACTGCCAGAAATGGGCCCTGGCAGTAAACATGAAAAAGACCAGAACCACGATCTTCCAAAAAAAGATACAAATCTCAGGGAACTACATCAAATTTCACACGAGGGACAAATTCCATAGAAACATGCAGACAATGCAATTACTTAGGTTTGAAAATAATTTCCACAGAAAATTTCAATCCTGCAGTGAATGAACTGAAGAAGAAAGCATGCAGGGCTTTTTATGCCATAAAACAACACATTTACATTGAAATTCCAATTAGAATTTGGCTTAAACTATTTAAGTCAGTAAGTGAACCAATTGCCCTGCATGGCAGCGAAGTGTGGGGTCCACTTTCAAATCAAAATTTAGCAAAATGGGACAAACAGTCAATTGAAACCCTGCGTGCAGAGCTCTGTACAAACATCTTACATGTACAAAGAAAAACAGCAAACAATGCATGCAGGGCTGAATTAGGCTATATCCATTATTAATCAGAACACAAAAAAGAGAACTCAAATTTTGGAACCACACACACGACAAGTTTTTCTTAAAATAACACAACATTAACTTTTTGGTTTCTGCCAACTATTTTAGCAATATTATGCAATGATCAACACCAAATCAAAAGCAAAAATTGAGTACTTTAACCAATTATAGTATATAGTATAGTATATCTGTATATTGTTGAAGCAATATACGCCATCTGAATTTTGATTACCTGAACTAGCAATAAAACACAGTAGACAGATCAACAGTACTGGATGCTGTTTAACTAAAAAGATATTTTATGTTTCTTTTTCAATCTCATCATTCATTAGGGGTTCCATGGGAATGTCCGGCTTTTCCTGGATTGGCTGGCTAACGAGTCCTTTTCTGGAATGAAAGATATGCATAATTAGCCAGTGGAAAACTATTTTTATAATCTTACTGACTAATCTTTTAATCGATTTAAAAATGACTTCCATCAGTTACAGAAAAAAATTGGTTTAATATTGGAGGATGTTAAGCAGGCCACCCACCCTGGATTTGAACCTACAATTTTCTGATTACATGTTTACTGCTCAGATTGTAATGGCAGTTATGAACAGCATTACAAAATCATATAACTTAAGATAATATGATACAAGTTAACTGTGTTCTTGTGTTACTGAACCTTGTTTGTTCCACATCTTCTATAGTCTCTGGTAGACGCTTGTTCTTAGTTTCTGGAAGTAAACTTGCTACCAGTCCGGCGGTAATGGCCACTGTACACATAATAACTTGGGGGAGGGGTTCCCAGAAATCATCCAATAATATTATGAGTGGAGCAATGGACACGCCCACCCGAGCCATGCAGGAACTGTAGCCGATGCCATTTTGTCTGCAATAAAAAAAATGCAGGATTCATACTCCATCAACCTCAAAATGTGCTAAATCAGATATTAACAAACCAAGCTTGTTAACATTATTCAACTTTGCAGTTTAATAGCCAGTGAATATTCTGCATTAATGGTGAAAGTTTAAGAACTATTTCCACCATACTGATCGGTAATTTCGAGATTTGGGCGCCCAAAGAACGGCTCCGCTCGGCTTTACAATGGAGTCCAATGGGGCGCATTTAGACTTCAAACAAGTCCAGTAAACCTGTTATTTGGAAGTGAAAACAAGTGTGAAAGTTGAAATTTAGAATAGTTTAACCAATTATATTATATACTATATACTATATTTGGTTACTATTATTAGTTAATAGTAACCAACATGCAACACAGAGTATGCAACAACATGTATTTACATTAGAATCTCAGCAAATAAATTTCTATGTTCTCACTGGTTTTCACTTCCTAATAACAAGTTTAGATAAACTGGACTTGTTTGAATTCTCATGCCTCGCGAATTATTTGTGAACCAATTGTCCACGGTAAACGTTGCTATGGTTACATGCGTTTTCACTGTCATCTCGAGATCGGGGGAGGAGACTGACTTCTGTTACTTGTACAGACCTAAATACTGAATTTATTGCACTCTGCTGTTTATATGTACAGTTCACGGGGAGTGACTACCGTAATCACTCTCATCAGTTAGGTAGTCACTCCCAAAAACTGGCAGTGTGTACGTAGCCAGTGATGAGCAGAATGTGGAAACTCCACCCATTAAAGCAGGGGTGTCCAATCTTTTCCGAAAAAGGTCCGGTGTGGGTGCAGGTTTTTGTTTTAACCCAGCACAACTACACCTAATTCAACTATTGAACTAATCATGGTCTTCAATCCAGACTTTGATGAGTGCAATTAGGTGTCTTAATGCTGGGCTAAAATGAAAACCTGCAGCCAGACTGGCCCTTTTCCGATAAGACTGAACACCCCTGCTTAAAGAGTTCACAAGGCCTCGCTCTCCAATCGCTGCATATTCTGCCGATGTGGTACAGCTCACCTGACAACGGTAGGGTAGAGCTCTGACGTGTACAGGAACAGTGTGGCGAAGGAGGCTGATGCGCAACCTTTTCCGAGGATAGCGACGATAGAGCGACACAGCGACATATCTGAGGAAGGGACCAGACGCAAGCGGGATGTATAATCACATTGCTACAATCTCTTTCCACAAACAAAAGATAAAGAAATGATGTCACATTCAATGTTTGTCAGATAATATTGAACATAGAGACTTCAACTCTGGTCCTGGAGAGCCACAGGGTATGTTTTTTCTTTCCACTTTAAAATCAGCATCCAATTTAGACCCAAGAAACCAGGTTATGTCAGTTAAATGTGTAGCAAACTACTTTAATTAAGCAGTTATCAGCTGGAGAATGCTGTTCCTGGAGGGCTGTACAGGTTTCTGGATTCAGTTATGATCTTCTGCTGGCAGTTATGTATTTAGTGCACTATTGCTAACACATTTTAGCTATATTGCTATCCGAGACTAGGGTTGTTCCTGCGACAGATGCAGAAATAGTGGTTACCTTTTGGGACAAATATGTTTATTGCCAGACAGAGTCCTGCCCCAAGCAGAGCCCCCACCTCAACGCTTCTTCTGCCGATTTTATCCAGTAAGTAATAGACTATCAGTTTGGCAGGCACCTCTATGATAGCATATACACACTGGGTTAAATAGATGTTCATCCCAAACCCGGTAATGTTGAAGCTGATTCCATAAAATGTTAAGGCAATTCCAAACCTAATGGGGAAAAAAACATGTTATTGGTGCATTTTTCCAATGGTTTATTATATTGCTCATCTTAGTCAAGTGAGTAGACCTCTGTTTGTAATATCCAGTAAGTAGCCCTGGATAAGGGTGTATAATGTAAATATCATGTTAGGTACATTGTTTAAGTTGAGCCCAGGTAAGTCTTGACATGGTGCAACAGTTTGTATCAAAACCTTTACGGAAAAGCAATACTTTGCAGTGTATTGAAATTAAATATATTATGAAGATCAGATTTTTTATCTGCACAACAGATGGGCAAATACAAATTATTTCTGTTTTTGGATATTGCAATAAAAATTTTAATTACACATTGTTGTAAAATATATTTCTCATATTTTCCCCCAAAGTACAATATTTGGAATATATCCCAGAACAATCCATTTCTGTAAGGAAATACTGTATATTATGAACTCAACACAATCATTAAAAAGCACATATCTTAAGTATAGTGAAATATGAGTACCATATGATACCAGTTAGCAGAGCCAGTCTCCTCATCTTTGGGGTTCTCACCAGATCCAAATAGGTGTAGGTCTTCTGTCCTTTTTCCAACACAACTATATTAGACAGTGTCTGTGGAGACCAACAGTTGTGTGTGAACATCTCTGAAGGGCATGTTTGGCATGCTTTTGGGATGAAGCGACTTTTGACCATTTCAATTCCAAATACACACTGCACACTGTATTTACCTCTGGCTTGATTTTTTCTGAAAATCCCTCTCTCCTGTTAACTTTGGCACACGTCTGCAGGTAATAGTGAGCCCTGTCTACCTTCCCATTTGCAATCAACCACCTTGCAGACTCTGGGATCCACCTACATGGAATTTAAAGGCAAACTTAATCATATAATTACATTAAAGACACTATAAAATAACGGCATGAAAAATTACCTCCAAGACAGTATAGCGAGCAATAGCGGGGAGGTGACAGCAACAGTCAACCACCGCCAGTCATTCACAAAATATGCGATTCCAGATAGCAATAAGCTACCAAAGGTCCATGCCAAGCTGTCAATAACTCCGACCAACTTCCTGTGCTCAATGTCAACCCACTCCAAACCTGTACAAGCACAACATACAAGGTTTTGATCAAGAGGAATCAGTTTGTATTTTACATTTATTTGTAGTGTTTATTTTATCACTCACAGCAGGCAACAGCACTTCTATAGTACTTCAAGTTATTGATTATAATATTGTATCTCTATAACAGCCTCCATCATTGGACCCCGTTTTGTTCATTTATTATTTTTATTAATGTTTATAACCATGTTTTGCAAGTTTTACATCCCAACCCACAGTTTTGTACACATAATTCCTAATGCACCATTTTCCTAATCTAGGGCCTGATTTACTAAGACCTTTAGCATATGCAAAACCTTTTAGTACATGCAACACTAATAACACAAAAAATGATTGGTGCAAAACAAATCCCCGACCAAGCATTGGTCATGTTATTAGTTTTGTGTGTGCTAAATTTTTTTACTCATGCTAAAGGTCCCCTAATGTTTTAAATCTGTATTCTTTTATAACATAAAAAACAACCTTTTCTCAGCCTTTTCCTGGGATTTTGAGGATAGCAGGGGATTGAAATGGTTAAGATACTAACAGGGTTTTACTTGAAACTGCACTATAACAAAGACGACAATATTTGGTGTTAAAAGAGGCGTACCACTCACTGAGAACAGGAGAAATAATGCTGAGCCCAGTGATTCCGAATCCAGTGAAAAACCTCATTATTGCAAACATCAGGAAGGAGGATGAAAAGGCGCTGGCCAGTCCAAAGACCATCACTGACAAATAGGACACCAACAGCATCGACTTCCTCCCATATCTGCAAACGAGTGGTTAAGCCATTTTGAAAATAGCATAAGGATAGGTAACTGCCTAATTGTTGTCACATATGTGCCTAGCATGTAATGTAGCCTTTGGTTAGAAAAGTGCTGACAGGTGATATTAAATTGAAATTGGAACAAAATTTGTATTATTAATAGAAACACACACAAACACACTATTCTATTTTTACATGATTAAAATGAATTCTCAACCTGGGATCTGTAATTTCCCACTTCCCAAAGAATGATAGAACACTGATATTACACTAGCCTACACTATACACTACACCATTATTATAATGCTCAACAGCAAATAAACTCGACAGAAAGACACGAAAGTAAAATTAAGTTTTTATTTTTGCCAACTTAAAGGTTACCTGTCACTGAGGCTACCAAATACCACAGCGCCGATCATCACTCCAACAAAGAAAATGGTAGCAGTAGCTTTATTCAGGCTTCTCTTGTCACAAACCAGGTCCCACTTCAGGAGATAGAGATAGAGCAAGATAGATAGACAGAGCTTTACTTTCACATTGAGATATTTAAAATAGATAGCTAAAATAAACAAGCATGTGTTTTACAGACATTAACAGTAAAGTAGCCTACAGTGCACATACAGACGTGTGTGCTTTGACTGTTTACATACTTGCAATGTACACAATAGTCTACATCAGTGTTTTTCAACCTTTTTTGAGCCAAGGCACATTTTTTTTTTTTTTAAAAAAAAAAAAGTCACACCCACCACCAAAAAGTGTTATTAAATAAGTGTGAAGTTTCCCATTCCCACGACACACCACACGACGGCTCACGGCACACTACTAGTGCGCGGCACAGTGTGGTGGTCTACATAATCTGTCCTCAGCATCTTAGCTTTATTGAATGGTGAGAAAGCACGTTTACCCCTGTAATGTTCTTGCTGCATCATTGTTAATACCTTGATATTTAACCTTGTATAGCACAGAAAATGGACATGACAATGCAATAACAACGAAAAGGGTCATAAATTGCAATAGCCTGATAATTAAAGTATCCAATGCCATTTAGCCTGTAAAGCAACCAGGTCGAGGCTATTTACTTTATGTGAATTGCCTACTGTTGCTGATAATTCATGTTAGCAAGCTTATAATTGTTAGGAAACCTGAAAAAAAAATGTAATCTACATTTGTTCGGTCATTTTTGACAAATGTGTTAATATTTCAGGTATCTTAGCCTCCTGAAAAGAACAAGTCTTGGTGGCCACACACAAAGGTTCGTCCCTGAAAGAGACTTACCTCCGTTGCTAAAGTTGAAGAAAAGGTGCTGGTGTCATACACCCACCCATATTGACATGATACGGCAGGTATCTCCGTAGCGTTGGAAGAGTTGTACAGCAGGTGAAACTGAGGTTCTGCGAACATTTTACAAGAACTTAGACTCCCATCCTCCTCTGCTGGAATGCTGACGGTCAGCCGCTGATCCTGGGTCAGATTCGCAAAGACTTCCCCGTCATCCAGACCGCCGATGTCACAGCGGTGATCAGTTACGGCTGCGATGAAGTTGTGAACTAAGAAGTGACACGGTAGTGTAAACCGTGCCACAAAGATGAGGCTTATGATCATAATCTGAAACCTTCCAAAGCCATTGGTTTCAGCCAGGACATCTTCAAACTTCATTTTTATCAAAGGTTATTGACAGGAGAAGCAGAACGCCAAACAACAAAAACAAGTAGCCTACACGGATGGTCTCACTCATCACGTCGCTTCAGAATCGGATTCATACGCCTTAATTTTGTTGTAGGCCTATATGATAGAGCTGAGCTTATTTTTAACCAACCTCTCCCCCTGTGGTAATGTATTTGTTTGCCTAAGATACATAAGAGACAATGCGGCTTTGCTGATCAGTGCGAATGCACACCCATTGTGAGTAACGTTTTAAAGGTTTCCTAAAATAACATCTTTCCATTGGTATCTTATATATACACTGCTGTCCACCTCTAAGATATTGCAACACAGTTTAATCCATTCGTGCTAATTTAACTCAACGGGGATGAAAACACACTGGGAACTTTACTGTGAATGTTATTCTTTATTTTTGATCACTTATCAACTAAAACGTACAAGACAAAGTGTGGAGTTGCATGGAAATCACACTCTCACTTGTACTAAGCCTTTGTGTTTATAAATTATATTCCACAGTCATCCATCTAATTTGTCTTAGAAACCACGTCAAGGTGAAAAACAACAGCTGTGCGAGAATCATCTGCAAATCAGTGAAAATTAGAAAATTAAACAAAATGCAGGCGTTTAGGTCTATGTCAAAACTATCTCAAAATCGATGCCACATGAAGACTTTTAAATATTCGAATTTGTTTTATTTAATATTCAAATTGTTATCAGACAATCTTAAACTTAGTAAAACAGTCAAACATCACTGAAATACATGTATTCAACGAGGTAAAAGGTATGTCACAAAGAGTATGGTTTTACTCGAGCTAGAATGTCTTTAGTATTTCATCACATACTTTCAATGGGATTTCAATGGGATTGTGATACTTACAGATACACAAATGCTACACGAGACTTGAGAATACTACTTTAAAAGCAACAACAAATTGTATTAACATTGGTTTTGTCTTCATACAATTTTCTGAAGATGTTCTGCCTGTCTTACAGTTCCCATGTTTGACGTTCTCTTATGAATGTCAAGGCAGGTGCAGGATATGGCCGTTGAAGTTTCAGTGGGAGGAAAGTCGGGCCTCTGGGTCAGCACGCAAATGTCTTTTTCTGTAACAAAGATGCAACCGCACCTTAGCAAATACAGGTATTTATATCAATATATTGGAAGAATGCAAAGCACTGTTTCATAGCAGGTTTGCAAGGCTTTTCCTGATCCTGCATGAGCCAGGAGCAACATTGCTGACCGAAACCCATCCTCCTCTGGCCGATGCTGCCATCAGCAGGATTCGACAGCAGACAGCGGGACATTTTAACACGGAAACTTAGCTGAATGTGTTCATTTTCATTCACAATGTTTTTTTAAATTTTTTTTCTGTCATGGGTAATTAGAACAATGAGGCTATTCCCTGTTTGGGCTTGGATCCTGTCCCTGAACACAGTATTGAAGTTGTAACTGAATTTGGACGGTCTGACCCAGGTTGCGGAAATTCAGCTCACGTTTGAGTCAGCAACGATTATTATGTTTCCACACCAGAAAAAGTCAACTGTGTGTTCTGTAAGTAGGAGAAAAGCTGAATATATGATGAATATAACAATTATTATTATTATTTTTTATTTAAAAAAGAAGCAAAAACCCTAAAGTATGTCCTGCATTAAATTCTCAGGCCTTCCACTCAGGCATTAGACTCTCAAGGCACCAAGCTTCCCAAGGGCAACAGAGTTGTTTTCTGTGACGTGAGTTATATGTGTGTGTGGGTCTGTTTTCCTTTCTCTTTCTCAGTCCAGATGGATGAACTTGGCCCTTCCTTACACTGAAGCCAAAGGCAATATTCACATGAACGTACCTCGTTTGTTCGATGTCCTCTATCGTCTCAGGCAGGCGAACATTAAGTGTCTCTGGGAGCATCGAAGCCACCATCCCAGAGAAAAGCGCCACTGCACAAAATATCACCTTAGGCAGAGGGCCCCACACGTCCTCCAACAGGATGATCAGGGGAGCGATGGACACGCCCAGGCGAGCAACAAACGAGCTGTAGCCAAGTCCGTTCTGTCTGCGGAGACACAACCGTTCAACAGCAAGACTTCAAAGATCTCAAAAGGTCCTCCAGGAGCATTTCAGCATTCCATAAGGGGTTAATTAATAAGGTGTACAGGCCACTGAGTGTAGGCTAGCGGATTATGGAATGGATTATGTAAAAGATTACAAACTGTGACTAGTTGGGCCATGATTTTTTTAGAATATGATTCTGTAGCCTCTAAACTCAATTGAAATCCAATATGTCTCTGCAGCCACTATTTTCTACAAGACATCTGAGTAACTGGCCCTGACTGTGATAAAGCTATAATTAGTGAGATCAACAGAGAAATTCTATTGAAGCACTTTCCCCCAGTGTATTTAAATTGTTTGTTAAGCTTCATGATGATCAAGATGCATGCTAACATTTTCTTTTTAAGTCATGTAATTTCCAAACACAAGAGTTTTTGAAGTCTGACATGGCATGTCCATTCTGTTTGGATATTCACTTCAAGATCACTTGTGAGTGGCAGCCCATAAATGGACCCCACTGATTGGTTAAACTGTAAATGCCATGTTAATTACAAAACAGTATTTAAATATATGGCTGTATAAGGCCTTTTTTATTTATTGTTTTGGTCTCAACTGAATAAAATAGTCTTAATATCGCAGCATTTGTTTTATTGGGTACTTTATGCAAAACTATATATATATATATTTAAAAAAAAACATTATTAGTGCATAGGATGTTAAAACTGTTTAAGCTTTGGGCTTATCAAAGGATTTTATGTATAGTGCAAATCATGTTAAATAACCACTCACCTTAAGACAGTAGGGTAAAGTTCAGTCGTAAAAAGGTATACTGTGGTGAAGGAGGCTTCTGAAAAGCCTTTTCCAAGTACAGCAATGATGGTGCGAGACATCCACATCTCTACATACAAATATATTTAAACACCAATTTCACTTTTGAGTTCCCCCAAAAAGGCTGAGTATATCTCAACCGTGTTTGCAAAAAAAAGAAGAAAAAATCAAGAGAACTGTACATACGAAGGATTGAATCAAACGAGACGCATATATAGAGGATGCTTAATACTTATTTCTTCTACCCAAGTTAACTTCAGATGCTATGTACCCCATGGGAATTTTGTTCTGATCTCTTTCATTGTAACATTGGCCTTTCGAAATCATTGACATTATTGAACTCCTTATTGAAGGATTTGTAAGATCTGGGGATATGATCAATAAGTAGGCCTACTGTCATATGAACTGAGGTTTACAATACCCATACCTTTAGGAACAAAGAGGTTGATTGCAATGCAGGCTCCAGTCAAAAACAGTGTTCCTGCTTGGCTGGGTCGTCTGCCTATTAAATCCAGACTGTAATAGATAAGGATTTTGGCGGGAAATTCGATGGCACCATAAATGAACTGGGTAAGGTAGATGTTCAGACCAAATCCTGTGATGTTCAGGCTGATTCCATAATATGTTAAGGCAATTCCGTACCTGTTGGGAGAAAACGGTATTATAGGGACAGTGTTTTCACTTTTCTCAGTTGTGAGGGTTTCATTGAGAAGAAGAAACAGACCTGGGTCTCTACAAGTCAACATCTGTGTAATAAATAATGGCTTCCCTGGGCATGGCACATTGATGCACTGTAGGCCTATACCCAATTCAAGACCACGAGCATTCGGCTCAATAGCGAAATCTAGTGAGTGACACTAAAGGGGAATATGATGGTTATGTTCAGGCTTTTTAAATTGGGAAATATGTAACTGGCCTGGTCTTATTAGGCTAGCAAGCTAGTTGACCAGGGGCTCGTTTCACGAAAGCGATTTGCGAGGATTTCCAGTCGCAGATCGCAATTTTTTGTCAAAACGCGTTTCACGAAAATGCATCGCTCGCGAATCGCAAGTAAAAGTTCGACTCGCACATACAATTTTTTCCTCCCAAATATGGCGTTTCCTTTCATTGTGCGAAGACGGAAGCACGCTCCAGAAAGAATCTTCTTTGTGATCGCTTCCAGCATCAGATAACTACGGAGATTAGTTTTAGAAAAATATTCCTTACAAAAAAGTAGTAGCCTACATAAAAGTTCAAGGACATCAACTTTATTTTAAAGTAGACTATAACTTTATAAAACGAAATAGGTTTATACATTTAAAGTATTTCCAGTATTTATATATTTTCTGGAACTAAACGTTAAGTAGCTATAGGCTACTACCATTTATGAACTACTTCTAAACTGGTAGGCTACTATCCTAAATTGATAGACTTGAACTAGCCTATTTGAAACCGTGATCGATCTGAATTTACTTCTGCAAAGTAAAATGCAAGTGCACTATAAGTAGCCTTATAGAAAAAGTGTCAAAACATAGGCCTTATTTTATAAACGTATTTTTTGTAAGGGGTGGAATATTACGTGACCTTCTTGATCTTAGGCCATACACTAACATGTAACAGAGCATGGCCTTGGTACCCGGAAGCTTTATCGGTGTTGTCGGACAATGTTATGGAATAAGCAACGAAAAGTCCAATTCGTCTGTAAAGTGACGGCAGCACTACGCATTGGAAATAGCCTACTGATTTCATTCAGCCCGCAACACAGACGTCAAGTGAAAGGAGAAGTTTGCACCAAAATTCCTTGGTGCAATTGATGGGTCGCAAATTCCCACCAGGGTATCGACTGAGTACGAACACACCTTTCTGTGTAGAAAAGTAGCATAACACTCGTTAAATACCGCCTACAAGTGGTATGTGATGCCCTGGGACTAAATGGGAGCACACACGACAGCTACATTTGGAGCAACTGTGGTAGCAATTTGTATCACCGCTTCCTGACATTACTGATGGATGGCTTTGGTGACAATGGGTAGGTTTAATTTGAATATAACAAATAGCAATATGAATAACGTTACTATAAAGTGTAGGTTATATTAGGCCTACTGGGGAGACCTAATGGTTTAAATGAAATAAATATTTCAAATTCCATTTTTATATCAGCCTACAACGCGTAATTCCAATTAAATCTGACCGCAAGGTAAATTTTTCAATCCACCCGGCCCCCCTCCCCCAGATACCACTTGCAACCTTGGCTACACCCGTGGCCAGCCCCCGCAGAACGGAAGGGCGATACAATCTTGCTATGTAGCCTTAATGGTCAGCATTCAGCAGATGATGCAGTTTATTCACAACCTAAATAGGCTATCAATAATTTCCTGAAGGGCAAATGTGAATTGTGTTTTGGCCATTAACATAGTTGTAATATGATATTTTTTATATATTAGCCTATAACATTGGATTAAGGTCAGACACGACAAATTGTTACATAATTTTGGTTATTAAAAGTATTTTGAATATTGTACATACAGTAAAGTAGCCTGTAATCCATAGCGCCACTTTTAGTTTCCGTTTTGGGATAATTCACAGTTCGATACAAAAAACGAGGCAGGGGGATGAGAACGATTGCAGATTTACGGATTGCCTCCATGAACGCGTTTTGCGACATGCGTTCGTGGCTTGCACTAGCGATTTCTACATGAAACACTCCAAAAAGTGCAAGAGAAATCGATTGCAGCTCGCATGTCGCAATTTTCGTGAAACGAGCCCCAGGCTCATTAGCTAACTGGCTAGCTTGCTAACCGGCCAGGCACAACAATAAAACCAGTCTTCATTTCAACCCTAATTTGGCACACCCGATTCTACTAATTAGCAGCTCAGTGAGATCTCTACCTGCCGGACGGTAGATCTCCAGGAACAGGGTTGGTGACCACAATCTCATAAGCGGCTCATGAGTTTGTAGAGAACAACCTTAAGTGCCCTTAAAACTTCTCTGCACTGCCATTGTAAAACTCATCCAGTTGATTTCACGGCCAGGGAGACTCATACCATACTGTACCAGTGAGCAACGCCAGTTTCCTCATTTTTGGGGTTTTCACCAAATCTAGATAGGAGTAGCTTGCGCTGCCCCTTTCCATCACAACAACGTTGGATAGGGCCTGTGGAGATGGAGAGTGAGGGAAAAGAAAAATGTCAGGCGTACGTTCGGTCAGGCATTGCAGAGTCAGAGCTAAGCATGAACAGTTCAAAGAGCATCTCACTTCTGGCTTAATGTCAGCCATAAAAGCATCCCTGTTATTAATCTTGGCACATTTTTCCAAGTACATGTGGGCCTTTTCCATTTTCCCGTTGGCTATCAGCCAGCGTGCGGACTCCGGGACCCACCTGCAATATACATAAAAGTCAAATTCATCACAGACAAGAAGGCTGAATAGGACTGATTGAGATGTGGTTGTAGTCACGCTTATTCTGGATGTCCATTTATTAGTGCGTGTATGACACCATTTAGTTTCTTACCACCAGGTGACCGTGGCCAAAAGCAGAGGCGAAGTAACGGCAATGATCAGCCCCCTCCACTCGTTCACTAAATATGCAATGCCCGAGAGCATCATGGTGGCAAATGTCCAGTCCATGCTGATAATCACGCCGATGAGGGTTCTGTGTTCAATGTCAACCCACTCCACACCTGAAACAAGCGTTTTTGTTTTTTTTTTAAGAAAGAAAAAGGCATCATGTTTTTGGAAAGTCAACTCATCTGAACTAAATAAATGCAATTGCAAACTTTGCATTTGAATGGGAAAACGTACATAGAACGATTGAAATGATACTTATCCCTGTGATTCCCAGCCCGGTGAAAAACCTCATCACTGCAAACATTGCGTAGGATCTGGAGAAAGCGCTGGCCATTCCAAACACAATCGCAGACAGATAAGAGACCAGTAACATGGGCCTGCGGCCGAATCTGCAAGAAGGATTTAGAGAGAAAATCATTCACCACAAGGTATGGTAAGGATGCACCCCAAAAATATGTTTTTACCACTTTCAAGGACACCCACTAATCCATTGAAACATTATCCATATGTCACCTTGCTGTTAACAGTACCTCTTAACATTGTCTACTGCATTAGGTTTCTGCTGACATTGTAGCACTAGCTTCCTCAAAGTTAGGTGCTAAATCTGTGTCTGTAAATGGTAAAATATCTTGTGTTGTTTTAGGCATTTAACAGATGTTCTTATTTAGAGTAGCTCAGCTTACTTAAAATTAATAATTAAATGTAGCATACAATCCATTTATACAGCTGAATATTAACAGAATATTTGTATTTTGCTGGTTGGTACATATGTGTGTGCACCCATCTAACCAGCAAGAAAACCGCGACCTCTGTTTCCCAAAAGCATCTTAGAGATCATCTGAGAGTGTTTTGTATTTGTGCTTTATTAATTTCATGATTAAAATGATTAAAATGTTCTGACATTATATAAAACAGATAATAAAAATAGAGGGAGAAAGACAAAAGAAAAAAGACAAAAACAAACAATGAAAGTAATATAAAAACAAAATAGCTTAAGATGATCTTTATCTAAGATCCTTTTGGAAAACGGGGCCCAGAATGACATTGGGAATTACATTGTCTGAATATTGCACTTTTAAATTTGAAGTCTACCCATTTTGCTGGGTAATGTTGTAATCTTAAGTATATTGCTAAATAGAGTGTACTTACAGCACATTCATCACATCTGAGAATTATATTTGAAAATTATGTTTAAATATTAAATATTATGAATACAGTTCAGTGCAATGTGTAGACTACATATCTTGCTTTTTTGTTGTTGTAATGATTCGCTTAAAAAGTAATAATAAAATAAGCAGGTCTGAAACATAGTGCTACTTGTCACTGAGGCTGCCAAATATTGCAGCTCCAAACATCACTCCAACGAAGAACACAGAGGCTGAGGCTTTGTTCATTCCTCTCCGATCACAGACCAGGTCCCACTTCAAAATAAAAGCACATTCAAACCTCATATCATGCACACATGCATTTCAATGAAAATTACACATTCCAGGTCTTAGGTTTTACAGAAGCATAGATAGCATGATCAAAGAATCTGCTAATGACTTACCGTAGGCTACATGTTTTACCGAAAGTATTTTATACATAAAAAGGTGTATGTGCACATCTCTCTAAGAGTACATTTCAACCATGTACGTGTTAGAAAAAATAACAATAAAAACAAAATGAGAAACAGTTTACCTCTGTCGCTAAGGTTGAGGTGAAAGTGCTGGTGTCATACACCCATCCATATTGACATGGGACGGCAGGTATCTGTGTCGCGTTGGAAGAGTTGTACAGCAGGTGGAACTGGGGCTCCCTGAACATCATACAGGAACTCAGAGTCCCATCATCCTGTGCTGGAATACTGACGGTCAGCCGCTGATCCTGGGTCAGATTCGCAAAGACTTCCCCGTCATCGAGACCCCTGATGTCACAGCGGTGATCGGGTATGGCTGCGATGAAGTTGTTGAGGAGGAAGTGGCCGGGAAGAGTCCATCGTGGGATTAGCAGCAGCAGCACAATGAGAAACTGAAACTTACCAAAGCCGTCAATTTCAGCGAGGAGGTTTTCAAACTTCATCCCTATTATTTTGATTCCAGTTATAATGAGGACAATGATTTAAATTTTTTTTTTATTTTTTTTAAAGAATAAATGTCTGGACGAACAGTTTGAAATCCAGGAGGCACCAGAAGAATTCCTAAAGACTGAATCATCAAAGGTAACTTGTTAAATGGGAATGGGACACGTTTTAGATTAAGGAATGACTTATTGTTGCAACATAGGCTGTTCATTCACAATGTTTGCAGTACATTAACGAATGGGTTTATGCAAGGAGTGCAGTAGGGGCCGTCTCGGCCTCATTTCAAACTTGGCTCGCATACACATGTAAAACTCACACACATACAGTACATACTACTGTGCACTCACTCATACACATGTGAAACTCACATACATACTACTGTACACACACACACACATGTGAAACTCACATACATACTACTGTACACTCACTCACACATACACATGTGAAACTCTCACATACTACTGTACACTCACTCACACATACACATGTGAAACTCTCATACATACATACTACTGTACACTCACTCACACATACACATGTGAAACTCTCATACATACTACTGTACACTCACTCACACATACACATGTGAAACTCACATACATACTACTGTACACACACACACATACACATGTGAAACTCACATACATACATACATGCATAGTCCTGTGTACTCACACACCACACATAGGCCACATAGGAAATACTCACACATACACAAGTGAAACATTTGTACATACATTATGTGAAACACTGACATACATTGGTGAAACACTTGTGCATACATATATATTTAAAACACTTGTACATACATATGTAAATAAAAGTATACATATTCAGTGCACTCTAAAGTTTTTTGTTTGGCTCTATACATCCATATTGGGTGAACCGTGTAGCAATTGTAGCCATTTTTACAGATAGTCTCCCAAAATAGGGCACCAAAAGTAATTGGATAAATTAACATAAACTTCAATAAAATCATATTTAATATTTTGTTAATATATTTTTCGCATTCCATGACTCCCTGATGTCTGTGATCCAACATCATAAAAAGACTCTTACAAACGATACTATAATCTCTGCTTTGAATGGATCTCTATGGGAGTTGGGGGGTGGGACTAGATTTATCTGTAAATTACACTGGAATAGTAAGAAACACATAGTTGGCTAAATGACTGAAGATCATCAAGGGTCTGAGTTATGAAATGAGCCTCAAACCATCACTGCTGCCAGATATGCAGTAGATATGGATGGATCACTTTAAGGGTTATTTCTCCTGACTTATTTTTCCATAGACCTCAATAGGAAAATTAGGTTTTTATCGAGGTTTTATAGACCTAAAACTATAAATGAAGTTAGACGTACCTTTTCCTGACTCCTGTTTTCCAGGTGCCGTTTTTTTGACGTGTCTGAAAACAGAAAGAATTGTTCTGGAGTGTTCCTAACGGAGCAGGTAATGGCCTTGTTTGTTAGGCGATGGCAGTGTTGGCCCTTAATCCAGATTCAATATTTGAAATGTGCAATTACGGTGTAGGTGGTGAGGCAGCCATCTCTACAGTTTACAATGAAATTAATCAATGCCAGTGACCGCAAAAGGTTTACAGCCTCGTTCGTAACCATGGCAGCAAAGTTACCGCTAATGTTGCGATGCATAAATGAATTCCCACTAAAAACAATCTTTAATTGACTCCCATACAAATGTCTTACAATTTGTCCCCCATACCTCCTTTTAAAATCCCACATCTGCCATTAACTCCCATTCCCCTACGTTCCATGCCAACCCTGCCTGCTTTCCGTCGTGGCCTGAAAACACTCCTTTTCAGACTCCACCTGGACTAATATTTATCTAGGACCTCATGGTATGTGTTCTTGTTGAACTGTGTATCCAAATTTATAATATTTAGAATAGAATTGTAGTAGAGCTGATGTACCCAGTTCACTGTGAACTGCATTCAGTGTGCATTACTAGGGATAGCTGCTACTGTATGGGAAGAATGTGCTTTCCTATCCGTTCTGTAGTTACTTCGATGACCTTTCTGTATGCACTTACTGTATGTCGCTTTGGATAAAAGCATCTGCTAAATGACTGTAATGTAATGTAACTCCCATACATTTTTTACTGTAAAACTTCCTCCATTAAATTTGACAATACCCTAAATTTAGGGGTAAATCCCTAATCCCCATGGGGGGGTATTACTACTACGATGCAGGATTAGTGAGTTAGGTGGATAACTGCATTGAGTAAAATCCGGAACAGCCCTTTTTTACTTCAATCCATGTTTCAGATTCGGGAGGGTTTTACTCAGTGGAGTTTATCCACCTAACTCAGTAATCCTGATTTTTTAAAATTAAATGTAGCTTTTAATACAATAAGTTGGTTATTTTCTGATATATGCCAAGTGTGACCAAATGGCAATATTTGGTCAATTTTACAATGTATTTCGGTACATTTTTAATTATATTTCTCAGTATTATATTTTATATTTAAGAGATGCTGGGTAGCAAGGCCTCAAGGGAAAAAAATACTACTTATTTTAAAAAGCTAAATGTACCTATTCAGTGTGCGGAAAGTGCATAGCAGCTATATTTTCTAACCATAGATGTCAAATAGAAGCTGTCCAACCAATCAGCATAGATTCGGGGCCGTACAATATCATATTGGAAAGTTTTGGAAAGTGGTTCAACATCAAATTCTGAAAAGTAAAATATGTTTTTCTACATACAAAGAGCTCATTCTTACTTCTCTTTTTATTTTTCCTCCATCTGTTATTTTTGATAATGTTGTATCACATGATTTTAAATGGATTTACAATCATTTTTGCCCTTTAAACATTTTTACATTGAAAATGTTCTGAAAGGAAATGTGTTGCCACTGTAGGCTACACTACACTGGTTTTGGGGTGTTTTGATGTTGAAATACTAGTAAGAGTGCAAATTAGCAATCACAGTGCATTCAGCTGCCCAACTCAAAACACTCAATTTGCCCACAAACCGATCACAAAATAAATGTTTTGAATCTTGACATACAATGTAACATACCAAACCTTGGTGATTCTAAATCCCTGTAGTTCACACAGATTAAATTTTCTTCCAAAATCTTGATCTTTCAAATTTTTAATTTTGAAAAAAACAAAACATAAATATGGCATTCCCAATTCCCCAATGTGAAATTAGCCATTTATAGCCCCGTTGATGCCCCACGGCTGACTCGGGGGAGAGTTGACATCTGTGGTTCTTCTCTGACAACATGTGCAGTGCAAATCCTGTTCAGCTTTAGCAAGTGGACCCTGGCCACCCCTGGACCCTGGCCACCTGCCGACCAGCAGGTGTCCCCAGAAAGCCAGGAGGAAACATGGGCCCTTAACTGACTGAACCGACCCATCCCTGGGGGAAGCAACCACCAATTACCCGCCAGACTCGGTACTGGCACCGTCTGGATATGATCGGTCATTTTGGTGCAGTATTTTTTTCATATTTTGTACAATATATAGGGTAATTTTACTGAAAAACATGTTCTCCAAAGAGTAGTGTAGTAGGCATAAATTATGGCAAATCAATCTCAGTAATGTTGACTTCAACGTACTGGGTATAATCAGTGAACAAACTGAAGGATGAAAAAAAGACCATTCTAGTATAGTCTTATAGTCTCTGTAAAAGTATACCATTTATGAACTAGTACTACAGTGGATATGAAACAGCCAAGTTAATGTATAATGAGTGAAAAAGAGGTAACCTAGTGCCTAACTGGTTTGTCCGGTCCAAAGGTACTCAAAATGTGGCACATTATAGAATAGAATAGAATAACTTTTATTTTCCCGCAAGGGAATTTCAGTTGTAGCCCCAGCAACAACAAACAAAGACAGACAGTGGGGCAGACCCACAACACACAAACAAACATATCAAACAAAGACATCCAACAGAATCATTACATCAATCAAGTGAATTAAGTGAATTAAAGTGTATGATTAAAATGATTTAAAAATAGTCCCGCTGTCCCGAGATGTCCAGTGTCACCAAGCAGTCCAACACACAAATTCTACCTCCACGACTCTTCTCCATACATGCAGCAATAACTTTTTATAAGAACTATACTTTATACTTATTTATCTATTGTTTTATTTCGTTAAAGGTTGTTTTTGTTAACCTATTTGATTTGATTGTGGTATTGTTTGTATCAATTAACCAATTGCCTTGATTGTTCAACAGTGAGCCTGAGAACCTATAAAAAAGGAGCCATCTGGGAGTTGAGAGGAGAGGAATGACTAATGTCTGGCGGTTTGTCTGTGTTTGGTTGGTTTGTACGTCAAAGAAAGGAGACGGAAAATAAAAACCCGTTCTCCTTAACAATCTTGGGGCTGGGCTGAATTATTCACGCGAGCGGTACGGCTCACTTCACCACACTGCCCTTTCTGCCTGTTGTGATTTCATATTGTATTTTTTTTAAAGTAGTTTTTTATTTTACTATATGTACTTGGATATTTAGCCTAATATATTAATATAATAATCCGACACCAATTTTTTTTTTAAGATTGGCTGGTACCAATCTCTTTTATTAGACATACATTTTATCATTATTATTATTATTATTATAGTAATATTTTTACCATTACTATTATGATTGTTATTATTATTATTACTTTATTATAACCTAATGATTAATTGAGAAAAACACTTAAATAGTTAAAAACTTAAAAAAGTTAAATAAACAGTCCAGCAAGATGCATTTGTTATGGTTCCGGACTCAGAGACCCAAACGCAGACAAGGATAATACAGAAACGTAGTTTATTCCAGTCCAGTGTCAAAAGCCAGGTAATCCAGAGATAACAAACGAGATCCAAAATCAAAGTCAGAAAAAGCAAAGGTCAAAACCAGAAATCAAAAGGCTAAGGTACAAAAAGGGCTAGGCTAATCAACGTAGATAAATGCGAAAGAAAAGTCGAAACCAGGAAATCAAAAGGCTAAGGTACAGATAAGGGCTAGGCTAACTCGGAGTCAAAAACAAAGGGTGTCTCAAATATCTCAGCAAATCTCTGGCTTTACAACAACAGGCTCAGGAAAAGTGATCAACGTTCTGACAAGGAACAAACAGATTTGTGGGTCTATATATACGCAGGAAAGGGAGGAGTAACAAACGACGTGAGGTTAACACATTAGGTAAACAATAATTCAATCACGAGACATAACGAAAACATGGAAGGGACCCGGAAACATGCATAGCAAACAACGGGCTCGAAGAGGAGCGGAGTGTGCTCAGTAATCACGAGAGGTGAAGTCTACATACAAACAGCTGGAGCGAATTACAGAGATAGCTCAGAGGCAGTTAGAAATGCGAGTAGTACAAAGAAAGCGGAGAAGCTGGTTAACTGTTAGTATCTAACTAAGACAGACAGTTAGTTGTTAGTATACATCTATGTTAATTTGTTTAGTAAGTGTACGTAACTAATAAAGCACCCGAGTGATTGTTAGCACGAGTTAGTAATCTATACAATTACACAGAAAGGAAATCAGGAAGTAAACAGAAAACGAAACTTCGGAAATACAGCGTTAACCCGAAGTCACCCAAACAGTGCGTACACGAGACAGGGTAAACAAACACACGAATACGACTCGGACAACCCACGAACAGAGGGGAATGCAATGATGATAATAAACAATAATACAAACGGACAGATATACAGAATATAACAGCATTACATCATAGGTGTAGTTTTTAGTAGGGACGCTAGGGACATGTCCCGACCAATGTCAAGGAAACAAGAATTGTTCCTACCAAAAATTGCAGAGTGAAAACTGTAGTTATAGGCCTAGTATAATTCAAAAACTCTTTGCGGTCTTCCGAAAGTGCAGATCTGTGGCTCGTTACACGAAAGTTGCGACGTGTGAGCTGCGATCTGCGAGATGTGATCAATTTCTCCTGCACTTTTTGGAGTGTTGCAAGCCACGAACGCACGTCGCAAAGCGCCTTCGTGTAGGCAATCCGTAAACCTGAAATCGTTCTCATCCCCCTGCCTCGTTTTTTTGTATCGAACTGTCAATTATCTCAAAACACAAACTAAAGGTGTCGCTATCGATTATTCGGTTCTTTACCGTCTGTAAAATATTCAAAATACCTTTAATAACCAAAATTATCGTGTCTGACTTTAATCCAACGTTATAATATAAAAATATCATATTAAAACTACGTTGTTGAGCAGAGGAATTTCTCTCTTTATAATAACCAAGCACGACCAGGTAGATCCAAGAAGAAAAGGTTTATTTTTCTGCAGAAAGAGTCCAATACTTACACACCCAAGGTTGTCAAGCATGAACTGAAGTCTCTGCCATATATAATCAAAAAGCTAATACATAGATGATCCTACCTCTGATTGGTGCACAGTTAATACATAGGCATTGAGTGGAATATACAAAGTCAATGATTGCTTAGATCATACATATTGGATGAGCGCACAGTGACCCCTAGCCTTTAACGTCACACAAACAGTTTTCAAAACTATTTGGTTTTCATCTTATTTTCAGGATTCAAGATGAAGTGTCTCCTCTGGCTCTCTAGCGATAAGATGGGCCTTGCGCCTGTTATGTGGGTCAGAGGCCACAGGCCTGCAGTTTCATTGAGAGAAGATAGGCAGACAGAAGGGAGAAAGAGAGAGAGACAGAAAGACAAAACGTTGCACGCACACACCCCTTACATGATGCACAGATGTATATTTTGTCTCTGGTTCTGGCTTTGGCTAACTGAGAGATAAACACAGAGACCTTCAGATAAGCAAGGCTGCAGACCGCTATTTCTCTGTCTCTGCAGACTGAAGAATTTTATATAAGTTTTACAATGATTTAGATATTTTTCTCCATTACTGTGATTATACTAGTGTACTGAAAACACCCTTTTTTCACCCCCCCATTGGGAGGTCAACTTTACTTTTATTTACAATTATGATTCAAAAAATGATGTACCGAAGCCTCTGAGAGGGAAGGGTATAACAAAAACACATCATGAAATACAAAACAAGAAGTAGAACAAAATAGACAAAAATGAGGAAAAATAACAAAACAAAATAGCAAAACAATACAGGACAGGACACATTGTAATGGGTTTAATTTGTGCTCAATATTCCTGTGATTGGTTGATGACAGAGGATGCTTTGTGGTTGGCTATGGGTCATGTATAGTAAAAGATATGTATAGCGTGACTTGGTGCTAAAAAAAATGTTTAGAATTATTTGTTTAGAAGATTAATGATTGGGGTCCAAGTCTGTTCAAAGTTGGCAATTTTTTAATTTTTTATTATTATTATTTTTTAAACACCCTTCTCTTCAATGTTAATGGCCAAAGCACAATTCACATTAAACCTACCCCATGTCACCTAGAAGCCATCCATCAGTAATACAAATTGCTCACACAGTTGCTCCAAATGTAGCTGTCGTATGTGCTCCCATTTAGTTAAAGTGCACTTTCATTTTAATTTGAAGAAGCGGTTTCAAGTAGGCTAGCCTACAAGTTTAGAAGTAGTTCATAAATGGTAGTAGCCTATACTTACCGTTTAGTTCCAGGAAATACATACATTAAATACATAGGCCTACTTAGTTTTATAAAGTTGTCTACGTAAAATATTATCTATTTTAAAATAAACTTAAAATATTTTATTTAGGCTACTGCGTTTTTGTAAGTGATATCCTTCTAACAACTAATCTCCGTAGTTATCTAAATGATTGGCAGCGATCACAAAGAACATTCTGCCTCCCGTCTCCGCACAATCAAAGGAAACGCCATACTTGCGAGGACAAAATGTTTTGCAAGCAGCCTGTAGTCGTCGCACTTTTATTTGCGATTTGCGAGGGACGCGCATGCGATGCATTTTCGTGAAAAGCGTTTTGACAAGAAATTGCGATCTGCGAGTAAAAATCCTCGCAAATCGCTTTCGTGAAACGAACCCCTGGTTGACAGCTGCATCAATAACCTATCAGCAAGCTATCCTATTATCTGCCATAGCCAATCAACAACCTGGACTGACCCGTCTTTCCCTCCCTCGCCTCTTTCCCTGTGAGTGCCACGAGCTGTCAGTCACAGTCGTGCCACGAGCTGTCAGTCACAGTCGTGCGAGCTTTTCAGCAGCAGAGCAGCGGTTCATCAGCGACACGGCGATAGGCAGCGCAGCTAAATCACTACTAGTTAGCTTTTCTCTCTACCTCAGCTAACGTTAGCTTTAGTAATCTGTTTTGGGATGTAGACTAAACTACCGATACGCTATGATTTTCTTTACCTTACGAGACGGGTCTGATTGTGCAATTGTGACATATTGAAATATATTGAGTAATTGGACCGGTTGTATCATATTGAATGTTGAAATTAGTATAATTATTATCATATACAGTATAGAATCAATCTTGATCTCTTATTTACAATATTAGCTATATTAAGTAGCCTACTTGTTAATACGAATCAATCTCTTATTATATTATTACATTAACTATGACAGTCATAAGTGATTAGTCCGGCCTGAATCAGTGATTGTGTTTTTTGGGGGGGTTTGTTAACGAAGACGGCAACCTCTTTCCCACCTTTAAGGTAAAATTCAGAATTTAGCCGCTTACCACGTTATGATGTATACGTATATGTTTGTGATGCATACCGTAAATATGGATGCATGCTTACGGTGTTTAAGTGTTACTTTATTGGTCATAATGCGATCGAGCATGCAAACTTTAGTGAGCTAACATTAGCTAGCTAGCTAGCCAACAACTCTAACGACGTTAGCTCGCACAACTGCTAACTCATAACACAATCAAATTTGCTTTCAATTTGTATCAGTCATTAGGATCATCTGTTGGTTTTTGTAGCTCAGAAAACTATATTTGCTTTCCAATTAGTGCAAAATTTTCACAGCTCGCATACTACGTGCGAAACCTGAAAAGTCCCTACCAAACCTGATAAGAAACCTACACTTCTGCATTACATTAACTAGCTAGCAGTAACAACAAAGTTCTATAACACCTGAAAATTAAAAAAAGTCTGAATGTGGCTGCATTTCAACAGCTTTTAATATGCTTTTAGTATGCCATTGGTTAAACCATCACCGCAACAAGCCTAGATAAAATTAAAAAATTCTGCGGTGTGAAACGTTACATTGTCGTTTTATTAATTGCGTTGCGAGTTTGGAATGGAATGCCGACATTGATGGAATTGATAACGCAGCAATATGGAGGCAGAACAGACGGTCACAGTTTAAAAATACAAACAACACAACTAGCATAAATACAATATAGGATGCAGAGCTCAGGATGCAGTGCTCAGGATGCAGAGCTCAGTATGCAGAGCTCAGTGTGCAGTGAATTCGTTTACAGTGGTTCAGGTGTAGTCAGAGACTGCCCTCCCCCCACAAAACCGTTTGGTTCCCGAAACACAAGGGCTTGATGGTAACCAGGTATTCAGCATCCGCTTTCATCTCCACCACTAGTTAGAGGCTTCAGTGTTGCATCTCTCTTCTGGAGTTTGATCGACTGACAGTCTTTAAAAGAAAGGACAGATTTAATTACCACATACTGATTCCAGACTTTTAAATTTTTTTTTAATTTTTTTAATTTTTTAAATCCACAAACGCTATTTTACGAGTCCATTTTCTTGATTGCTGGACTTGCCAAACTGTGTTTGTGAGGCTACATCTCAACACCTGCATTCAAATGTTGATGGACTCAACGCTAATATGTACGGTCTATGTGCAGATTTATAATAAACTGCCGTGTGCTTGTGGTCCTCGGGCCTGTACTAGGACAGCAGGGATGGCTTTCATTTTTACCGTATGTGTTTTTCTCGATGTCTTCTATGGCCTCTGGCAGACGCACATTCTTGGTCTCAGGGAGCAGACAAGCCACCAGGCCAGAGACGATGGCCATTGTGCAAAACATTAGCTCGGGAAGGAGCTTCCACACGTCCTCCAGCAGTGCGATCAGAGGAGCGATGGACACGCCCAGACGAGCAATAAAAGAGGTGTAGCCCACGCCATTTTGTCTGAGTGAAAAAAATATTTTATTAAACTTTCACAGAAAGGTGTGCTGCAGGAAAACTTAAACCTGATCCTTGCGGCCAGTAGTTCTGCTGGTTTATATTCTTAATCTCTAATCAGGGACTGATTTATTTTTATTGAGGGAATTCAGGAGCACACTCATCTGCAGAACGGTGCACTCATCCGACAATTTCAGTAAGTAAAAACATAAAAGACATAGACCGTATATGCATATCTATGGTACATAAGATAGGTTCATATTACAAACTACTCTTTTTATTTTTGTAAATTCTATCTTCATTCATAATCTACATTTTGTAACAATCGTCAGATGTTAACTGATTGATATTCTCAATAAAAAAAAAGTGGAACTATTGGCAAAAACATTTGTCCAGATTCACAGTTGTGATAATTTAACAGAGGAAGGTAAATTGGGGAGACAGGAAATGAAAGGAAGACATCCAAATGTTCTTGAGAAAAAGAGAACGATGCAGAGTATAATAGATGTACCTTTTTCCATAGAAGAGTTGAGAAGAGCAAGAGGTAAGTCAGGAATGACTGCACCAGGGAAAGATAATGTATGCTATATTATGTTAGCAAAAATAGAGAAGGACAGCAACTCCGTCTTTTCTTTAGTTTTATTTGGGCACGGACGCGTTTCGGCTTCCGCCTTCGTCAGTGTGCATAAACAACAAGGACAGGTATAAGACTTATGTAACATGACGTGAGTCAATCAACTCGAACATTCAGTCAGTCAATCAATCAATTAATCAATCAAACACTACATCAGTGTAAGATATAATAACACATTGTATCGGGTATCATATCTGCATGTCAGTATTGCAGATATGATACTCGATATAATGTGTTATATCTTACAAACATTGATATCTTACAGTTATGATAAATAATATATATGATCAGGTGAATCAAAATATAGGTAAGTCGTTATTTGCAGATGATGGGGCTCTTTGGAAAAGAGGAAGGAACATCAAATATACAGTACAAAAGGTACAAGAGGCAATTCTTGTAGTAGAAGCATGGTCGTTAAAATGGGGGTTTAAGTTTTCTGTAGAGAAAACTCAAACAATGTTCTTCACTCAGAAAAGAGTAGGTGAGGATATCAATTTGCAATTATATGGAAAAAAGTTAAGAGAGGGTAGAGATATTTACATTTCTTAGAGTATGGTTTGATACCAAAGCAACATAAAAATACCATATTGATAAAATTGAAACCAAGTGTAAAAAAGTGTTGAATGTTATGAGGTGCTTGGCAGGTATAGTATGGAGAGCAGATAGATTTGCCCTGAAAACCTTATATGTGACTTTGGTCAGATCAATTTTAGACTATGGAAGTGTAGTATTTGGCTCGGCAGCTGAAACCAATTTGAAAAGACTCCTACAAAGAAAATGATGAAACAATGTTGGGAAATGGGGAAAGGAAAAAAGGAGTGTTTTATGAGGGTAGGTGGTGAGATAGCTAAAGAAATGAAAATATGCGAATGGAAATGTAGCCCTACTTTGGCATTGCCAGCAGTACCGTCTTGGATTCTATGTCAACCAATGGCAGATTTCAGCATATTGGAGAAAATACATTCAAATAAAGAAGTAATAAATAGTGCTAGTTTGGTAGAAAATGTTCTGAAAAGTAAAGATAGTATATATATATATATATATATCAAAAAACCCTATTACAGGCAGGACAGGGTGTGCGTTCTATATCCCTGAATTAGAGATTAAGGTGAGTAAAATAATCTCAGATTATGTATCAGTATATTCGGCAGAAATTATGGCAATTCTTCTTTCCAAAATTAAATTCATCATTTCAGCTCATTAAAAAACACCCAACTGGACAATGTGACACCTGTCATGAGAGAGAAAATGTGGAACATGTATTTTGCAACTGCGTACAATATACCCAGGAGAGGGAAATATTATCTGAAGAATTAAAAAAAGAAGGAATCAGTAATATGGACCTTAAATCAGTTTTCAAGAATCCAGCTGGGATCATAATAACTAAACATTTATTCTCATTCCTACACATGACTGGACTGATTAACAGAATATAAAATATTGTAATACCTTCAGTAGGTGGCGGTAATACTCCATAAATGGAATTGATCCGCCATTAAAACCAAAGAAGAAGAAGGAGAAGAAGAAGAAGGAGAAGAAGAAGAAGGAGAAGAAGAAGAAGAAGAAGACTGCCGAAACGCGTTGTTCGTCTCTCGTTTGTTTACTTCCAATAGAATTTTGATAAAAGAATATATTTATAATAAGATTGTTCCTGGGGAACAGTTAAAACAAGTTTTGGTTGGACAGGGGAGGGAGCAGCAAGAGACCTGGGAGTGTATGGAATGGAGTTCTGTCCAACAGTGCATAGGCCTAGAATCCCTGTGTGGATACTAGAACCATTAAGCATAGACTTAGAGTTGCTGCAAGTTAAGGAAAGGAGGGAAAATGCAGATCTAGTCAATGAGTTTTATTGGCATACAGAAAGTAAATACACAGAGTATGTACAGGTTTTTACGGACGGATCAAAAGATCCAATAACAGACAACACTGGTTCTGCTGTTGCAGTGCCTAGTAATAGAACAGAAATATGCAAACGGACATCAAACTTTTTAAGTGTATACTCAGTTGAGTTGTACGCCATATGGATGGCCTTAGAACAAGGGTTGAACAAGCCAAACCTAGCAGAGCTCTGATTTGTAGCGATTCAGCATCTGCTCTGTACAGTCTGAAGCTAGGTACATCCAGTAATCGCCAAGACCTATTATTTGAAATAATGGAAATACATTCACGGGTGGTAAAACAAGGCACTGCGGTCACATTAATTTGGGTTCCTGCGCACATGGGTATTAAGGGAAATGAGAAAGTGGACAAATTAGCCAAACAAGCTGTCAAAAAAGGAAACATAGACACCGCAATTGTACTTTCTAGAGCAGAAGGAAAGAGTATAGCAAGGAAGGAAATTTATAAGGAGTGGCAGCGGTACTGGGATCGGGAGATAAGAGGACGACAACTACATATAATACAAAAGAGAGTGGGTAGGGAGAGAAACAGAGGAGGAAATAGGAAAGAGGAGGTAGTGATGACCAGACTTAGAATAGGACATAGTAACTTAAACGGGACTCTCAGAATTATAGGGAAACATCCAACTGGACTCTGTGAACAGTGTCATGAACAAGAAACCGTAGAGCACGTTCTTGTTAAATGCAGAAAATATGTATTAGAAAGAAAGGACATGATGGATGGAATGGAAAGAACAGGCCTAACAGGAGACAGTTTAAAATACATTCTGGAGTGTGGTGGAAGTGGACAAGGCAGGAAATATTTGAACACATATCTCAAGAGAACAGGACTGATGGAAAGAATTTGACAAAACGGACACTGTAGGAGTTAACTAACTCCAGAAGATGGCAGTAATGCAACGCAAAGGATGCAAGCTGCCGTTAAACTCCAAAGAAGAAGAAGAAGAAGAAGATTGTTCCTGTGTTGAGTGTGCGGTTTACACTGAACCATAAATTATTGGACAAAGCCTTTTCTTTTTTGGACGTACTCTTGCTTCAACCTGCACCTCTATTGAAGAAACACGTGTATTTAACTATTTTTCTGCCGGGTTTTATTATTTATGTAAAGTAAAGTAGTTACAGACAATATTAACAACAAAATGTTTTATAGGCATAAAAAGGCTACATTAACCGATCTGAATTAAGCTCAAAACTTTTTCTTTTTATTTAGTTTTCCATTTTGATTTAAATTAGTTTAGTTTTTTTTAAAATTATTTTTTATTTCAATTTATGATGATGCTTTTTCACACCTAGTTTTAGGTTGCGATTATAACCTTGTTAGGAACACATGCAAGTCGTTTCAGTTATTGATAAATAAAAAAAAGAAGTAATTAATGAATGACAACCACATGCATAAATACCAGACCCAACACTTAGCAATGGCGTGTATTTGCTTCTTTTGGATTACATCGCTTGGATTGGGGAGAAGTGCGTCTTTAGGAACCGTGAAGATATGTTTGTGGTTTATGTTTACATTCGACCCTGAAGTCGGCATGCCTCTGATGGAATCGCAATGGTGTTTCCTTATGTCGATCACATGAACAGGTAGCCTACGCGCTTCAAATTTACGAACAAACGGCATTCACGATTTACGCGCAAAAACAAAGGTCTACGTACGTTTCATGAATCCCACGTTGGTTTCTCGAACAGAAGTAAGAAGAGTTTAAGATCAGTTCTGTGACTGAGGCCTATTGTTCTCAGGGGGCCTTAACTGCCTGTCGATTGAAGGAAAACCGGAAATACCTGCAGACTCTGTTGCCCTCAACTGCTCTAACTGGTTTATTAAGCACGGAGTGACACTGACAACCTGCCCATGGCTCTTCAGGGGGGTATTTCACAAAGTGGGATTATTAAGGAGTTATGTAACATGATATTTTGAAGTAACCCAGGCTCTCATCCAATTGGATGTAATCAAATAGAAAATATTTACAAAATTTAGCTGACTGACTCCTTAATCCTGCTTTGTGAAATGGCCCCTTGGATCAGGGTTCCCCATTGTTGCCATAAACAGTAGCAAGCGGGTTTTCTCAGCTTTGGTTCACAGGTAAATTGGTTCCCTCAGGTTAGATAATACAAATAAACTTTTACATTTATATTTTCTGTGTTAATACAGCAATGGAGATGTGACAACTGTGGTGTATGGATCATGTGACTTTCTTCATCAACTTACCTGACCACTGTAGGGTAGAGTTCAGTTGTGTACAGAAAGGCTAGGGTAAAGGCAGATTCTGATGTGGCTTTGCCAAGGACAGCTACTATTATACGATAAATCCACAAATCTGAGAAATAGATTGAAAGCACAAGTTGTAATCAGTACACTAGATCTACACATGGAACAAACCATGAACAAGCACACCATTGCTTTTTTGCACACAGTAAAATACTAAAAATAGAAACATTTACTTTATAAGCAGACACTATTCGCAGGTGATTTAACAAAAATCCAAATAATAACAGCTAATATAAGGAACGTACAATCAATAGTTGCTTTTCACAAAAAGTATAATTAGAGCTAAATTCAATTAATAACATGGCTCAACATCAACATTTATTGTAAGGGGCAACTGTAGAATTCCTTGTTGTGTTATCATTAAAACAAATGGCGATGGGTGTAATAAGATTGTAAATACATGGAAGATACATACTGGCAGGAACAAATAAATTTATTGCAATACAGACTCCTGTCAGTAATAGAGTTGCAGCCTGGGTTGGCCTTCTGCCAATGCGATCAAGGCTATAATAGACAACAATCTTGCTTGGTATCTCGATAGCAGCGTAGATGAACTGGGTTAGATAGATGTTCACACCAAATCCTGTTATGTTAAAACTTATTCCGTAATAGGTGAAGGCAACTCCAAACCTACAGTGATAAAGAAAATTTAGACTCATTAAAAACGTCATTCAACTCAACAATTTGTGGCACCAGTTTACATAATTTACACCCATACCCATAAATACACACTGTACAGTTACATGCAGTGGCAAAATGGTTACCTGTGGAAATGGGGTGTGGCCATACAATCTTGAAAATAATGTAACATTAGTTACCTGATAAAGGAGTTTTGTCTTAGCTATTATGATCAGTCATTTGCTTTCTTATTTATTGCTCTTGCATACTTTCTACACTGGAATGTGATACCTTGCCACCATTTAAAATGATTAAAATGTAAACTATTCATACGTTCTGCACATTCAGAATATAAACGCTGTCCATAACTTACTGCATATTGTTAGCATTTTCTAAACTGGAACCCCCCCCACACCTGGTATCTCTGACACACTTACCATACGATCCCAGTGCATATAGCCAGTTTCCTTATATTTGGCGTTCTCACCAGATCGAGAAATGTATACTTTCTATCCTTGTTCTCTACTGTCGCAACATTAGAAATATTCTGAGGGTGAAATAAGAGTGACATCACTTGACAATTCAAAACATCCTTTCTCATATAGTTTTTAAAAAACAATCAGTATTCAATTGCAATTACTTTTCCTTTGCCTTTGATGTGTATATTAAAGGGGAAACACTAGCAAGCCAGTTATAGCATAAACGCTCATTATGACTTATTACATGTCAATGAGCCATTGAGTTTGACACATTTCACTTAATATTCCTGCTAAAATGAGCACGTACATTTTTTTTTTTAATGCTATATTGTCAAACACATGAAGTCCTACTGTAAAACAGCATGTTACCTCTGGCTTAATTGTTGACATGAACTCCATTCTGTTATTCATTTTAGCACACTTCTCCAAGTACATGTGCGCTTTCTCAACCTGTCCATTGGCTGTCAGCCATCTTGCAGACTCTGGGAGCCACCTGTAATATCAGAATCCACTTATAAAAGGTATCACTGAAACACGTAATAACCAGGTTTTCATAACTCGTGTAAATGGGCCGTTATTCCATGTTTCAGTGATATCTGTGACAACATTGACATTTTAGTGAGATATAGTAGTAAAATGTAAGGTAAAGGTCTGCTTTTAATATAATATATACCGAAACTTCAATCTGGCACACATTAATTGACAAGTAGGCCCTTATCACACCGTTCTGTTTTATACTGTAAATTGCTTATTGTTACTTACCACCAAAAAATGACAGACAAAAACAGAGGAGAAGTAGTCGCAACCACAAGCCACCTCCAATCTTTTACAAAATATGCAATTCCAGAGAGCATTACGTTTCCTATAGCCCAATCCAAGCTCACAATAACTCCAGCAAAAGCCCTGTGCTTGACATCAAACCACTCAATACCTGTAAGAATATAAACACATACACAGCTTTTCCTTCATATTGAGTTACTATTGTGGTTACTAGTGATACTGTGCAGATAAAGACCTGGGTTGTCACAATTTTCAGTAAGTCTGAATAACATCAAGACGTATATGGCAGACCGTATTTGGCCCCTGACCTGCCAGATCAATAGCCTTTTGGTGCTGTATATGACATAGTTTAAATATACAAGCAACTGAGGTGGGTTCTTCAGTTTGGCTGTTATTTTAACATGAAGGGAATTACCAGATTTTTTATTGATAATTTTTTATTTAATGAATATACTTCCTAGTAAATTTGAGCCAAACTTTTGTGGATTAAAATTTTGTTCTCTAAAATAACAATAATGTAGCTGGACCCATTGATCATGTCAATATCCAGGATTTTCTTAACGGAACATCCAAATTATTTTGACGGCATAATTAGCTGTATGGCACAATGCTATAAACCACCAAATGGCTGGATAATTTGACACTGGCATCTTGCAGAGCAACGCAAATCAGTTACTGCTCTCAATTGAACCCACGGCAAATCATAAAATCTCCACGTCTGTGGAATTTCTTCTGTATTTTATGAAGTAAAGAAATTCCTTAGAAAAATAGAATATAAAGTTGTTGTGCTTACTCAGGACGATGGAAATAATGCTTATTCCTGTCAGGGAAAATCCAGTAAAAAATCTCATAATTACAAACATTACATAAGATGTTGAGAAAGTACTGGCCAGTCCAAAGGTTATTGATGACAAGTATGCGACCAATAGCATGGTCTTCCGGCCAAACCTAGAGGAAAAAAACATCACCATCACACAGAGAGAACATAGACCAGACCTGCCATAAAATTAAGTATCACCAGGGGGAAAATGTGATCACAAAACCGTGCACCTCGAAACATTGGATTTTAAAGGCATTTTGTTTTGCTGATTGCAAGAACCACAAAAGTTAGCTTTTTTCCATCATGTCTCCCCAATTTTAGTTAGAACACCTCAAATATGATGACATTCAGCACTATCCTGAATGGCGAAGACTAGCACTGGTTTGTTGCGACTGACTAGGCAATGCAACACACTTAAAGAAGAGAGTGCTATTTTGCCTGTTCTGGGCACAACTCACGCCGCATTGCTAAAGGTCGCTGGAGAACGATGAAGAAGAGAACCGCTTTAACCACGCTCATTTTAAGACAACACCACACGCTTCGTTTATAGTCACGTCACATGGATTTTTACCTGTCACTGAGAACGCCGAACACTGCGGCTCCAATCATCACGCCGATGAAGAAAATGGTGACCGTGGCTCTGTTCATCCATTTCCTATCGCACACCAGGTTCCACTTTCAAAAATAAATGTAAAGAAATGTTAATAACCTCACGCCCAAAGCACAGTGCCTGCAATTCAGTTACAGGTAGAATGCAGTCAATGAAGAAAAAATCATCAGTTATCACGGTCATCCACATAATCACCGCCATTATCCTTCATGTATTAAATTTGGGATTATGTACCAGCAGGATGCCAACCTCTCCCCTACTCAGCCCTGCCATGGGTTTCTTCCACCCCCCCCTTTACCCTCCCATCCACCATCATTGGTTATCTTCCTCCTCTCCTCTTCCTCACCCTACCTATCCAAACAGTTCCTCGTCCCTTTGGTTCCCTCTCTCCCACGCAGGTCATGACCCCTGTGTCATTCATTAAAAATCCTTACTGATTCAAAAGCTCTCTTCCAGACCTCAACAGTATCCTGACTGACACCATTCTCACACAGTAAATATTTCTGCATAAAAAAATACACATTTTTTAAAAACGTATTGCTGCTAGAAATTGTTCAAAATAAAACCTAATTGAACTATCTTCCCATTCACATTTTACTTTTTTTTAAGGACACCCAAGTCTTTAAGGAACTATTATGTTGTCATTCTCAACTTCCTGTTTCACTGGGGTAACAATATCATGTGACACACAGCCAAACACCCCTTTAGCTGTGTGTGAATCAGAGCCGTATCTATTGTGCCCTGTCTCCTGCATACCGTGCACTGGAAGAACTGCGGTTTTTAATGTGCACTGTTTAGCACGCAACGCTCTGTACGCGGAAAATATTCGCCATACTATTTTCCAACCGTATTGTGGACACGTCTTGTTTTTTTTGTATTTAAAGGTAAACGTCAGTGAAGCTGCGCCTAATTTTTTTAAACGAAGCTTCACGTCATATTTATGCGACCAAAATGTTTGTATACTTACTGAAAAGTGTGCTCCTGAACATACTCATCGAAACTCCTGATGTGTATCAAAGGGGAGTTTTAAGTATACTATATTTAGAGAAAATTTAGCCTACTTAACTTTCTCGTCCTGTCTACTCAACAAGCCTGCCTAATAGTATGGAAGGGTGCTGATTAGGACACAGCCTTAGTTATCCATGAACATATAGACGATCAGAGAACACACAAATTAAATGAGAAAAAAAATTGTTGACCTTCATAAAATAGGCAATGGTGATCGAAGCATCATAGCATCGTGTCCAAAACTACCCATTTCCACCATTAGGGCAATAATTAAGAGGTTTAAAGCAACTGGAGCAGTGATGAACCTGTCTGGAAGAGGACACAAGTGTAGATTGCCCCCACAGCGAGAAGGACGATTCAAGAGGCAAACGTTTATCCAAGGAGGTGGAGAATCGCAGACGTTGGTTGCATAACCAAGTCTAAAAAAGTACATTTAGTCACCACCTCAATAGCCAACAAGCTATTTATAAGGCTTGCCAGACAAAAGCCTATTCTGTCACCATACCACAAATGTAAGTATTTAGCGCCTGGAGTTTGCTAAATGTTACCGGAATGTAGACTGGAACCAGATGCTATGGTCAGTAGAAATGGAGCCTTTTGGAAATAAATACCAAAGGTGGGTTTGGCGTAATAAAAGACATAGTTACACAGCAAAGAGCCTTATCCCAACTTTGAAGTATGGTGGTGGATCTGTGATGTTGTGGGGCAGTTTTTTATCCAAAGGCCCTGGGAATCTTGTACATGACATCATGGACTGCATCAAATATCAGAAGGTTTTTTAAAGATATCCTGTAAACTTGCATCCTCTCCTATTATTTGCAACAATCCCCGTTTATTATCAGGATCCAAACCAGTCCAGCAGAATAGCTGGCAATCCAGGGCTGTATTAAGTCTTGATGACTTGTTTGATGTGAAGGGCTTGCGCACGTTCCAGGATTTAAAACGCATCTTCTCTCTCCCTGTCTGCTCATTTTCTTATATTTGCAGCACCGTTCAGCGATTAGGACTAGCAACATAGGCATAGATGTAAATATTATGGAACACCCAGTAATGGAATGGTTCTCGCCCGTTAAAAGTGTGCTGTCGTCATTATACAATAGATTAAATTAATATCTTTCTGGGAACCTATCTGTGGTTACTATATAGAACAGAAAACGTTGTGCACTTTGTGGAAAACCTGACTGGGGAAGGGTCTGGGACAACACCCTCTTTTCATCTAAGAATGTGGCACATCAACCGATTCACTTTAAACTGATGCACAGAATGTTGGATAAACAACCCTTAAAATTATCCATCCATTTCTACTGCATATCTGGCAGCAGAGTGATGGTTTGAGGCTCGTTTGATACCTCAGACCTTGATGACTGACAGCCATTTAGCCAATCATGTGTTCCATACTGTTCCTGTTTAATGTACAGCTTAATCTAGTCCCACCCCCCAATTCCCATAGAGATCCATTCAAATGCAGTCATAGTATCCCTTGTAAGAGTACCTGAAAATAAGATCAAGACTCTTTGATGTTTGATCAGGAAGTCATGGCATGCAAAGGATATGCATGTGTAAAAATGGCTATGCTACAATTGCTACACGATTCACTCGATATGGATAGTGTTGTGGAATAAAGTCACTCTGAGGTTCGGACTGGTGAAATTCATGCATATACAAGGAGAAATAAACACATCAATGTCAGTCAGTGTCCATTCTGAAGTTTCACAAAACAAGCCTTCATACTTATATAAACTTCATACTTTGGTTAAACAACAGAGGATGGAGACAAACCTTTCCCATTCTTAATTGTTTTGGGAACATCAACCTTGTTATCATCCTCAGCCCCCCTTGACCCAAGGCCTTATGGCCCTGGTTCCAGACATTCATACAGACACAGGTGGGGGAAGAGTTTTATTATGGTTTCGGTTCCCAAGCAGTTTCTTCAGTTCACACACTGCTCATAGTTCACACACTCACACACTGCTCATAGTTCTCAGCTCTTGTCAGCATGCAAACTAAGCCAAGAGCAAGGCCACAAAGCCCTCAGGTTATACAGGTCACACCATTTAAATTTTTATAATTACTGAAACTTCCACACTCTCCCCTTTTGTCCTTAGAAGGACAACATTCACCGTTCAGTTTTAATTTTACAAAATTCAGCAAAAGCATAATTTAGTTCTTTCTCAGGATAATGAGTATAACGTGGGACTCATCGAGAAATCATCACCGACATAGCCGTGCCTTTAACGCATGCAGTGCACATAAGTCCGCAATAGATATAGCAGATTGAAAAAAAGTTTACCTCTGTTGCTAAAGTTGAAGAAAAGGTGCTGGTGTCATACACCCACCCATATTGACATGGGACGGCAGGTATCTCAGTAGCGTTGGACGAGTTGTACAGCAGGTGGAACTGAGGCTCCGCGAACATCTTACAGGAACTCAGACTCCCATCATCCCGTGCTGGAATATTAATGGTAAGCCACTGATTCTGGGTCAGATTCTCAAAGACTTCGCCGCCGTCCAGACCGCCGATGTCACAGCGGTGATCGGGTACGGCCCCCATGAAGTTATTGAGGAGGTAGTGGAACGGTAATGTAATCCGAGATATGCACTGAATGAGAACAATCATAACCTGATATTTTCCAGTACCGTTTATTCCTGCAAGAATATCTTCAAACTTCATTTTTAATCTCGGATTAAAGACTCAAAGCAGAAACAGAATGCCTACAATAAACCGAATGGCAAGGACCTTGTCATTCAGCCCGTTTTGCTGTTCTGCTCCTCAAGTAGGCGTGACATTTGCCATTTCTCTGCCAATGAGAGTGCTCAAATTCTTTTGAACCAATCTCAAGGTCAAGTAAAACTTTCCTATCATAGACTAGAAAAGTTCAGGTGGCCATGGTACACAGACGAGATAAAAAAACATACAGTATAAGAAGAATAGCAACACAATAACAATTTATAAAAGTACAATAAAAAGAACAAAAATAGTCAAAGTTCAATACAGCATCCCCTTCCCAGCTCCCCACACAAACCTATAATATGGATAAATTGTACATTGCACCCAATAAAATATCATTGCGCATAGCCCTCGGAAGCAGCCATTTAATCTATTATTTAGGCAATAAGTTGTTCATTTAACAATCTTAAATGTAGGAACAAGACTTATTCAACCTGCTTGTTCTTATTTTCTGTTGCAGGATCCAGCCTTTTTTTCGACTGCTTGTTTGGAACTTGTCGTAATGAAGGTTATGTCCCAAGGATTTGCCCAGCCTTCTTCAAAATAACATTTTTACAGGGCTCAGCGACTGCCGTCTCGGACGATCACTCCCAGTGACGTCATGCTCGCTTTCTGTATCAGGCGCTGCAGTTCTTCTTTGTCCTGGGTGCGTATATGTGGCCAGAAACACAGATAAAATATTGTAATCTTCACAATTTGTACAGTGCAAATTGCTTTGAAAGTTCAGCCGTCTTCTCACCCTTATCATCCTTAGCTGATGAACTTGCATCTGGCCTCGACTGCACATCAACTTCAAAATGAACGCAGAAGCCGTGACTTTGATGATTGCCTTCTTGTTGTTGTTTATTTCTGCAGGCTGTGTGACAGGTGTGATGTCTTTTGTTTTTGTTCATTTGCGCCTGCGGGTCATTTCAGTAGAGAAATCAGTTCACGCTGGTATTGGATATGGGCCACATTAAAGCATTTACGTGAACAGACAAGGCAGAAAGATCGGATCTGGGGTAAAAAATCGGAATTGAGCATTAAGCCCTGTAATGGGAACGTAGCCTTATAGTCGTCCGTGGAACATCGCCGACATGGGCGTGTTGTCTGTGGGACGTCTCCCGAGTAGCCAGAATGAACGTTTCTAAGATGTCGCCTCCTTAGAAACGTTGTTTAGATCACTTTTTAATTGTGAATTAGGATGTTAGAATACTTTGTTTGACGTTTAACATTAAAGTTCAGCTATGGTTTTGGTCAAGATAGGCAGATCCACTGTCGAATGTGGATGACCACTGACGTTATAAGTTATAAGCCAATAAGGACGTTTCATTTTAGTCTGCTGGATGTCGCTGGACGTCGCCTGCTGAGTTGGTTTTATGACTGAATTACAAGTCACAACACACCATATATTGAACTTTAGCTGGACAGAGGTACAGATCAGTAAACTCCTCTTTTTACCTAAGACCTGTACCTGGGGCTGCGTCCCAATATTCTTCACTCCCCACCTCCCTTCCTCCCCTCCCTCACTACCACTCATCTCCTCCCTTCCTCCACTCCCCCACTACCACTCCTCTCCTACCCAGAAGTATGCAAAACTGTCTGAACGTTTCAAGTACAAGTATTTGCATGTACGATATACAATGTACCTGACATTGCATTTTGAGTCGAGGCGTTAATTAATATGTAACCATTAATACGTAATTAAGATGTAATCAGCAACATTAGATTAAAACACAAAGATCCGTTTCCGGGGCACAGAGTAGAGGAGGTGGTAGTGGAGGAAGGAAACTGAATAAATATTCATTGTGAAATTAGAAAAGAGAACAGATAAGGGAAAGAGGAAAATACTGCTATAATGTAGGATTTAATAAATAGTGTTTGAACACTTAGGGACGGGTAAATTTCATGAAAATTTTTTTTTTGAGTAGAATCAATACACCGAGATAGGTGATTTTGTGAAATGATCCGCGTGTGTCATGACGAAACACCTCTCTCTCCTCGCGCTGTAACCAATGCTGTCGTTGGTTAGTTTGAAGGCACGGCGATGTTGTTGAAGGCGCTCAAGACTCTGGGCTGCATCCCAATATTCCGTTTAGCAAACTGTTTTGTAAAAACTCCATTGACCGCCAGTCATTCAATGAGCGCCTCGACGCAAACGGCAATGTCAGGTAGCCTACATTGTATACTGTACATGCAAATACTTGTACTCAAAACGTTCGCAGTTTTGCATACTTCCGGGTAGGAGAGGAGTGGTAGTGGGGGAGTGGAGGAAGGGAGGTGGGGGAGTGGAGGAAGGGAGGTGGGGGAGTGAACAATATTGGGATGCAGCCCAGTGCTGCACCGCTGCTTAACCTCCTGTTGTCATTTCCACCTTAGTTCACGCAGCACCAGTTTTTCTGCCATCTCTGACAGTTTCAGATGCGATCCGACGCAGATATCACGTAGGGGATATCTGGGTAGGTTGTGACACTCATCGTTGCCATAATACTGTAATGGATTACTAAGAGACTGCGTGCATAACAATGATAATGTTTTGTAGTTAATATCTTCTATCTCTCTATTAACTATTGGTGCTGTTTATTAAGCTCGATTGTAAATGCAAAAGGTGCAATTGACTTAAACAGAACACTTCCGGTGTAAAAATGTATCGCGGCGACGGAGTAGGTTGTGACAATCGGTGGAGTAGGTTTACAATCTTTATACATTTAAAATAATAAAAAGGTTTGGTAAATGTTTGTATGTATTCATACCTGCCTCAGAGGGGAGGCTGGCGCAGATTCAGAGCGCACAGGATGCAGATGATGTCTGTAAGCGGTTAAAAAAACCTGGTGCTGACAGGGTGGCCTAACAGAAAAGCGCCACCGGCTCATCTTCAACAGTACTGGCAGCATGGTAGATACAATCGTCATCCCAACCACCATGCAAGAGGAGCTGCTGGACAAAGTCCCATGAAGGTCATCAGGGCATGACAAAATGCTTCACCAGGGCGCAGCGGTCTATATGGGGGCCAAGGTTGACCAAACAGATTAAGCTGAAAGTGGAAAACTGTGATAATTGTGCAAAAGAAGGTCATCGTGCACCGGAAACCCCTGATGACGACACCTTTGTCATGGCAACACATCGCAGCAGACCTCTTCCAGTGGAACAGCATGTAGTGGTGGATTATTTTGCACGCTACACTGATGTTGTTGGGGATCTCTATGCCAGAGACACGGAGGAAATATTGGAGGTCCAGATGTGACAGATGCGGAATCTTAAAGTGTTCAAATGAACACCGCTGAAACGGACAATAATCCGTAGTGGACGGGGGAAAATAAGGAGAACACAAATAACCTCGCGATAAAAAACGAGGAACTCGATATCCGAGCAAAACAAAAGAAATAAGCAGTTAGGCTTATCTAACTCCCGTTGTGGAGCGAACAAAAAGAAAGGAAGGAGGAAAATAAAAGACCCCTAAAACTTGGGGTGAGAGCCTAAGTTTGAGTGGAAAACAAAGAAACAAAAACCTCTGCTCTGAATTAATAAGCGAAAGAGTGCACTATACTTTATTTTCTAAATTGTACTGCTAACAAGTCCCGCGTTGAGAAGCAAAGCGGTCGATAGCAGCAAAACTTCCTATACCTTTTTACCGGCTCGAATGTTACGTGAAATAACATGGAAGCGACGAGAAAAGGAGGAAGCGGGGTATAAGTAGTGAGCATAAATGCATGACAGGTGAACTCACTAATCACAGAGGCAAAAGCAAAACCTGTAGCGGAACACAGAAAAATCTGATAGATTACCAGTAAAAGACAATAAGAATAAAAAACGCAGAGATAAGGAAAGGAAGGTATGATCCATGACAGAGGTGGCCAACCTCCCTTCTACCACTATAGCCCAGGTGATGGCGAAGTTGAAGTCGATCTTCGCATGCCATGGGGTTTCCGAAACTGTTGTCACAGATAATGGACCTCAGTTTTAAGCACCTGAATTTGCTGAATTCTCAAGAGAATACGATTTCACACATGTGACCAGCAGTCCCCGATATCCATAGAGCAACAGAGAGTCAGAAAGGGCAGTTCGGACGGTGGAATCCCTGCTGAAGAAAGGGGAGGACCCGCACAAGACTCTCGTGGCTTACAGGGCTACACCCCTGGTACAGGGAGCATCCCCAGCACAGCTGTTGATGGATCGAAAGATCAGACCACCCTTACCTGTCAGTCAGGAACAGCTACAGCCAGGATGGCCTGACCTCATGTTTTTTTAAAGGAGGGATCGGGAAATGAAGGAAAAGCAAACATCCTGGTTCAACAACAGACACAAAACCAAACTAAGACAAGACCTCAGATCTGGACAGAAAGTCTGGGTGAAGAACACACCACATGCCAGAACCATCAGAGGCCCAGCACAGACACCCAGATCATACAACTTTGACCTACCTTCTGGAAGTCTCCGGAGAAACCGATCTCAAATCAGAGTTATTCCAGAAACCCCCAGAATGACAAGATCGGGTCGGACTATAAAAGTCCCAGCCAGAATGGACTTATAACTGCTATCCAAAAAGATAGAAAGCTGTGCCTCTAAAGGGCAAAATAATCCCTTCACAGCTTTGAGGTTCAGGTAGTCTACCATGACCTCTAGAGAGAAAAAAAGACATTCATGTTCTTTGTTATGTTTAAACAATGTCACACACACTCCCTGATACAATGTTACCAGTATGCTTTATCTAAAGGAAGATGTAGTGATACTTAGTGATGTAATGTGTGTACGTGAGCAGGAGTTGATTAATAAGTTACTTAACAGTCATACAGGTCTTTGGTCTTTTGCTCCGCACGTTAAACATATAACTTGTTACAGTAACTATATGGTTTTAAGTTGTATGTGTGTTAGTTAGCTGACTACAGCTACAACAAGCATATTAAACAAGTGTAACAACCTACTCCTACCTATTCCCGCTACGTGTCACAATCTACCCGGCCTGCTCGCTTTTTCTTTACCGGGTTGTGCTAGCCCAAGGACACTTCGACATGTAGACAGGAGGAGCCGGGGATCGAACCGCCAACCCTGTGATCAGTGGACAACCCGCTCTACCTCCTGAGCCACAGCCGCACATCCTAGCTTGTTTCTGATTGGGCAAAAACATAGCGTAAAATCTACCTCATGTCACAATCTACCCAGATATCCCTTAAATCAGCTCTAGCTGAACACACCCATAGTTCTGTGGGTCCGACTCAGAAACAGAAACGCCTCGCCTTGGCTGAAGTGCACCTGAAGTCGAACAAGAACGCCACTTCATGATGCTTTTGGAAAAAAAGCGGTCCTCATTCGTATGCAGGGATTTCTAAGAAAATAGAACATTTAGACAATGAAAAAAAGGAACGATATGTCGCAAAAAGTTTTATTGTTGGGAGTGTAGGATCCGTATAATTTGCTCTCAACTAGCCTATGCTTCAGCCAAGACAGAAGTATCAGGCAGACGAACTTTCAGCAAACAATGACTTGTAGGCTACTACAGATTAAAGCTTATAAATACGTATGTTGTGGTCTGCTCACAAGTAACTTACTGCTATTTAACGGAACAAAACAAAGGACCCATTGTGTGCACAAAGGCAATCCTAAGAATTGGCGAACCACAAGCGAAATTAATATCTACTGTTTGCAGCCTCGGAGGCATTGGCTGCCTTTCAGTAGTTAGTCACTCAGGAAAGGAAAGTAGACTACCTTGGGCTCTTTGATCCGGTGTCCTGACATTTCATCCTACCTATCGAGTTGTCCTAAGGAGTATTGCGCATGAGTGGTACTTCAGCTAACATTAGCTAGCTACATTTCGGCTGGATCCAACTCCCTGATTCACCCACTTCTTTGTAACTGTTATAAGACTAATTCAGTTCAGGCGATTTTAATCATATAATTATGGAGTAACGTTTGCCAAATATATTTTATGTTGGCTGGTTGAGTTAGGTTGCCAATTTATTTTCTTATTTTCATGATTATTTTTCAGATGTTTGACTTGTTTGTTGCTCCACTCATCCACTGCATGCCCCCCACAACAAACTTCCCAACAAATTAATTTTTTTGCCATCCACTGGGAAACACGTGGTCTACTCGTAAAACTGTGTGTGTGTGTGTGTGTGCGTGTGCGTCTAATAGTAATATACACTTTGTTCCCTTTTACATTTAAAATTCAATTATTTTATTTACATTATCCTGTCAGCATTTTTAAATTAATGCTACTTTCTCTGCTAGGCACTTACGTGACAAGGCACTTGGCAATCCTAAAACTATCTTCAAACTGGCTTAACCATTCATGTTTGCAGATAAGGGTGGAAGCCGATGATGTTGGTGTCCTATTTGTCAGGGATGATCTTTGGACTGGCCAGCGCCTTTTCATCCTCCTGCCTGATGTTCGCAATAATATTGTAAATATTGGACTTTTGGGGAGAAAATAATGATAAATATATTTCAGATCAATGTATGATTAAAAAAATTCATTGCAATAACCCAAAAATTTTAATAATGTGTACTTGCCCATTTGTTGTGTTGTATATCTTCATAATATATTTGGGTTAAATTTAATTAATGTACATTACATTACATTATATTACAAACAGTGGTGCATTCGCCTGACTAAAATGAGCAATCGTGCTAGACTCGGCGAACAACATTTTCAGACCATTGAGTAAATGTACCAATAACATGTTTTTTTTCCCCCAAAGGTAACCAATATTCTTTATCCCTAATCTACGTTAGGGATCCCCAACCCTAGTCCTGGAGAGCAAAAGGGAATGTAGGTTTTCATTGTTCCTCTGTGCTTAATTGTAAAACCCCATTCCAGGAGGGCTATTGTACATCCAGGTATTTTTCTGAACCCTGAAATGGGAAGAGCTACAATGATGTGCTGTCAATAATGGCCATTTTTTGGACCAATCAAAAGCTTCTCTCTATTCTGCAAAACTCAATGATTGGTTGAAATCAGTGAATAACTGATAAGAATATGCTTGCTTTGCTAGTTCTGCTTCCTTCCAAGTTAGACAACAGTATAAACTTTTAAATAGGAACACAATAACAACAACACAATAACAATAAATAAATGTCGCTAAAATGTGATATAGCAAAAATGCACTAAATTAATAATTGAAGACCTGAAGTTGACAGGAATTCCAGAAATGTGTAGTTTTCCAGGAACAGGGTTCTCCATCTGATAACTGGTTAATTCAAGCAGTTTGCTACACAGTTAACTGACGTAACCTAGTTTCTTGGGTCTGAATTGGATGCTGATTTTAAAGTGGACAGCAACATACCCTGTAGCCCTCCAGGACCAGAGATGAAGTCTCCATGTTTTATACTATCTTGCACACAAGCGCAGGGGTCCTCATTCTTATCCCGAAAGGGCCTGTGTGGGTGCAGGTTTTTGTTCCAACCAAGCACTTACACATCAAGCAAACACTAGAGCAGTGGTCCCCAACCCTGTTCCTGGAGGTCCCTGTAGGTTTTCATTTCAACCCTAATTTGACACACCTGATTCTATTAATTAGAAGCTCAACAAGATCTTCATCTGTTGAATGAGGTGTGCTTACTTAGGGTTGGAGTGAAAACCTACAGGACAGTAGATCTAGTACTGCGCCACTTAGATTCATATTTGCCTTTTTAGGGTTGTTTTTAAACGTTCTTGTTCCTAGTTTGAAAATGCACTATGTACGTCGCTCTGGATAAGAGCGTCTGCTAAATGTCTATAATGTAATGTAATGTAATCTCCAGGAACAGGGTTGGGGACCACTGCACGTGAGTCTTTGCTAAGGACCCTGATTAGTAGAATCAGGTGTGTTACTGCTTTGTTGGAACAAAAGCCTGCAACTACATCGGCCCTTATTGGATAAGATTGAGGGCCCCTGCAATAGAGTCATCATTTCTTTATCATTTGTTTGTGGTAAGAGATAATGTAACAATGTGATTATACATCCCACTTGCGTCTGGTCCCTCAGATATGTCGCTGTGTCACTTTATCATCGCTATTCTCAGAAAAGGTTGTGCAGCAGCCTCCTACACCACAGTGTTCCTGTACACGCCAGAGCTCTCCCCTACCGCTGTTAGGTGAGCTGACAATTGGCAGATTATGCAGCGACTGGACAGTGATACTGCATTCTGTTAATCGGTGACTCGAATGAACCAACCAGTTTGTTCACTGTGGACTCTATCTTGACGATCTTGGCGCAAGTGCATTTAGGGCATTTCCAATTCCACTTTTGCTAGTTAGACAGTGCATATTTTGAGCGCTAGGTTCAAATGGGCTGAACTTAGCCTCTTCATTAATTATAGGTGTGTCTTAACAATAGGTGTGGCGTAACAATAAACCAATCAGAGTGTTATCTCCCATTCCCTTTAAAAGCTACCTGCATTTGCACTATGGCGGATTGTTAATATAATGGTGGATTTACACTGCAGAAATATGCATTTTACAGCTGGGAAAACAGACATTTCTGCGCCAGAAATATATGGATCAATATTAGGATCAGTATTATTCGGAATAACCATTATGACGTGTTTTGATATACACAATAATAATCTTAAAGATTATGGTTTAACACCGGCACAGTTTCCCGGTAATTCCCAACCAAACTATTTCCCGTTTCCCAGAAATATAATAATGGAAAATGGGAAAATATTTTCCATTAGCTTACAGTGCTGTTAATTTAGAAATTATATATTTAATTTAGTAAAAAAGCGCCTGCAACCGCTGAGAAGCTACCAGAATATGGCTTCTGTCTCACCTTAGAAAATGCCAAATTAGCCCGCTTGTTTAACAAATTTTGTTTGATTATGCAATGAAGCATTGTCAAACATCAATTCTATATTCTCACAGCAGTCAGATCACAGGCAGTGCATTTCAGATAGCGAAGTTCAAGCCTCATCCAAAGTTCACACGGTATTACGTGCATTCTCATATTGATTAATAACATGAATAGCTTTATTTTGCCTTAATGATGACACTTAGTACACTAAAGCTGCCAGGTTAGGAACCCATAGGTTTACGCATATTTTCCCTTGTTTTATAATATTCTGCTTATGGGAATATGACCAACGCGTTTTTACTGGTAGCTTATTGTTTGGAAAAAAAGCCCACTTTTCTGGGATTCCAGGGACAACGTGCATCTACAGGAGAGAAATGTTTTATTTTTGGGTAAAATATTAATCCCTATTTCCAATGTCATTTTGATATTTTTATCCATGCTTATATGCACACCTGTATGTAACAGACAGGAGGGTGTAAGGTGTTGTGCACACGCTATGTAGATAAACGTAACGTCAGTCGTGGGCAGAGTCTGGTTTCGGAAGTAAATTCCCTATGGAAGATAGAATGGGCTTCAGAGACTATCGACTATTTCTTGAAATCTAATTTATAGAATGAGCTGAAACGTTCCTGGTTTAGCCTGTGTGGTACAAGGATATAAACCATATATCGCACGTTCCAATTTCTATTTTTTAAAGTAATGCATTAATGATTGTACTTCCACTTGTAGTCCACTTTAACGGACTGCCTATCCAGTACTGCAACGCACGGGTGGTTCTCGACCAATAAGATATCATCATCTCGTCTGTCAACTGAGAATGGGCGCTATATTGAACAATCCGGGAAATTGACTGAAAAACATAATCAGTAGAAATGGTTTAAAAGTTAGCTTTAGTTAATGTCTACGCGCTAAATGAATGGGGAATTTACTTCCGAAACCAGCGTGACGTAGTCCCTTGAAACAACTGCAACATGACCAGGTTTGTGGTGGTTTTAGCGCAAACGCTTTCTGCTGGCTCAAGATAGCATTTTAAGACCGTCTTAAGACCAACCCGCCCAGTTCACTTCAGTTGGTATTTAACCATTGTGAGTGCTGTGCACTAAAATGACACCTACGCTGGTCTGAAACTAGCAACTAGCCGGGTGCAAGATAGGGCCCTGTGTCACTGACAGGATGAAATTGCTCCACCCTATGAGGTGTTTGTTGAGTTTAATTGTTAAATCATTAATGCAGAATATTCATTGGCTATTAAACTTAAAATTTTATAATTTTAGCAAGATTATTTTCTTAATATATGATTTAGCATTATGATTTCATAATTTATGGAGTATAAATCCTGCATTGTCCTTCTTTTCAGACAAAACGGTTTGAGCTACAATTCCTGCATGGCTCGGCTGGGCGTGTCCATTGCTCCACTGTCCATTATTGGATGATTGGTGAGAACCCCTCCCCCAAGTTATTATGTGCAAGACTACTTCCAGAATCTAAGAAGAACTGTCTATGAGAGACTATATAAGATGTGGAACAAACAAGGTTCAGTAACTCAAGAACAGAGTTACCTTTCTGTATCTGCTGGCATTACCTTAAGTTGTTTGATTTTGTAATGAGGTTCAATCTAAACTTCAGAACTGCCATTACACTCCAAAGATGTGCATGTTAGGCTAACTGCGGGGTGTTAACAGGGCGCTGCTGTAAAAGAGCATACATGCTCAGTCAACCTACCCTGCATAAATAAAGGTTTTAAAACAATAAATAAAAACGCAGCAAGGGATATAACTTCAGTTGCCATTGCAACATCCCCCAATATTAAAGCAAATGCTTGCTGTAAGGTAGGGAAGTCGTTTTAAAAGCAAATCAAAGATCAGTGAGTAAGTTTATAAAATTATGTATTCATTCCAGAAAAGGGCTCGTTAGCCAGTCAGTCCAGGAAAAGCCAGACATTACTGTGGAACCCTGAATGAATGATGAGACTGAAAAAGAAACCTAAAATGTCTTTTTAGTTGAACATTTTTACAGTACTGTAGATCTGCCTGTTTTATTGCTAGTTCAGGTAATCAAAAGTCAGGTGTGACCACATTAATAATATGTATTCACAACATTGTTGCTTCAAAGATATACAGATATACACCAATTGGTTCATGATTTTTATTTTTTATGATTTAAATTTGGTGTTGATTGTTGAATATTGTTAAAATAGTTTACAACAATCCAAAAAGCAAATGTTGCATGTGAGACTTATCCAATTTACTTTTTCATTGTTTTAAAAATATAACACGTGTGTTTGTGCGTGTGTGTGTGTGCGTGTGTGTGTGTCAGTGTTCTAGAACTCCATTGTAGTGATTGTTACATCAGCATTATGATTTTCAGTTAACATTCTAGTCACATGTTTCCAGCGGAGCACTTTATTATGAACAAGGACAGGGAGAGCAAGGTGAGGGTCTGGAAACAGGGTTGGCAACACCAAGGGCGTAGGAGTGAGTTTGACATTGGGGGGGGGGGGGGGGGGTGACAGAGGATGGGGGCGGTGGAAAACCTGGCTTTGAAAAATGTAAATGCTTGGTTAGCTTCTGCAGACCAGATGAATGGAACAGAGGTTGAACTGAGGTTTGTGAGAGGGGCGGATGAACCGCGACGAGGGTGACAGGACGAGGCCACTCAGTAACAGCCTGGATCTTTGCGGGGTCGGGGTCGGGCTTGACCCTCCCCTTCTCAATCACGAATCCCAGGAAGGACACTGACGAGACATGGAAGTCGCATTTTTCAGCTTTGACAAACAATTTGTTCTCCAAAAGTCTTTATCTTATCTTCGTCTATATAAACAAACACTGAGGAAGTCACGGAAGAACGTCATTGATGAGGACCTGGAACACCGCTGGGCCATTAGTGAGGCCGAATGGGACCAACAGGTATTCAAAGTGCCCCAGGGGGGTGTTGAAGGCCGTTTTCCATTCATCTCCCTCCCGGATCCGCACGAGATGGTAGGCGTTGCGGAGGTCCAATTTGCGACCAGGGAAGGTGAGTGATTGGCTGCGAGATTAAGAGAGGAGAATGAGCGAATGAGAGTGAGTGTGGAATGCAACCAGGGAAGGCGAGTGATTGGCTGGGAGATTAAGAGAGGGGAATGAGCTAATGAGAGTGAGTGTGGAATGCGACCAGGGAAGGCGAGTGATTGGCTGGGAGATTAAGAGAGGGGAATGAGCTAATGAGAGTGAGTGTGGAATGCGACCAGGGAAGGCGAGTGATTGGCTGGGAGATTAAGAGAGGGGAATGAGCTAATGAGAGTGAGTGTGGAATGCGACCAGGGAAGGCGAGTGATTGGCTGGGAGATTAAGAGAGGGGAATGAGCTAATGAGAGTGAGTGTGGAATGCGACCAGGGAAGGCGAGTGATTGGCTGGGAGATTAAGAGAGGGGAATGAGGAAAACACAGAGAACAATAGGGAAGAGGACTGGAAGGGGGAGCTGGCGAGGAAACTCCCGGTTGAATGATGGCGGCGAGTAGTAGTGGAGGGATTTCAGAGGACATTGAGGATGACATGGATGTTGAGGAACGGAGTAGAGTAGCTAGTAGGAGAGGACGGGGTAGAGGGAAAGTGAGGATAGAAGAGCAGGTGAGGAAACCAGGTGATAAAAGTAAAAAACGGAGTTTGGAGGAAAGTAGCTCTGATAGTGAAGGATCAAGATCAGTTTGTAAGAAATTGGTGGGAGAAGAATTTAAAATAATACTGAAATTTAGGCGGGAAGATGAAAATGAAAATACCAACTTAAGTCTAATGACTTTGACCAGGGAGTTGAAAAAGAAAGTAGGAGATATAGAAATGGCTAAAATACTTCGAGATGGAAGTTTGTTTTTAAAATGCAAAAACGAAGAACAGAAAAATAGGGCGTTGCAGATTGAAAATATCGGCAGGAAAACGGTGATTGAAAAAAAAGTATTGGGTGAGGATAGAGTTAAATGGGGAGTGATAACAGGCATACCGATAGAAGAAGATATGAATAAAATTGGAGAGGTTATCGAAGGAGGAGAAGTGAGTAGAATTAAAAGACTGTTTAGAACAGTGAATGGAAGGAAGGAAAAGAGCTTATCAGTACTATTGGTGTTTCAGGGTACAATTTTACCTGAAAGAGTACAAATTGGATATATGAGCTTTAGGGTAAGGGCTTATGTACCAACACCGCTACGATGCTACAAATGCCAGAGATACGGGCATATTGCCGCAGTTTGTAGGGGGAAACAACAATGTCCTAAATGTGGAGGAGATCATAAGTATGGAGAGTGTGGGGATAATGTGCAAGCTAAATGCTGCAACTGTGGAGGTGGTCATAGCGTGGCATATGGCGGATGTGAAGTTAAAAAAAGAGCAATGAAAATTCAGCAAATCAAAACACAAAATAACATAACGTATGCAGAGGCAGTAAAGAAAGTGCAAGGAGAAAGCAGAGTAGAAGAATCGGAGAGAAATTACCAACCTTCTAGATTTGAAGTGCAAGGAGAAAGAAGAGTAGAGGATTCTGAGAGAACAATTGTAAACCAAACTTCTAGAGTTGGGATCGAACAGTGTTGTCAAGCTAAAGGGTTAAGTATTGAAAAATTGGTTTTATTCATTGCCTATGTCCTCAATTGTTCAGATCAAGCTAAAAGCAAAACCGAGAAAATAAGAATAATAGTCAAGGGAGCGGAAAAGTTCTTGGAGGTGAAAGGTCTTTGTTGGGAACAAATTCAAAAAGAATTGAGTCTGAATCAAAGTCAGGAAACAGGTTCTAAAGGACCTATGTAGGCATTCAAATCGAGATGGAGATTCAAATATGATTTAAGAGACGTATAATAGTTTGTTTGGTATAATTTTAGGTTTTATTTAGTATTTTTTATTTTTTATTATATAGATACAGACCTAAGATAAATTAAATTTAATGAATCCAGATCTACACTCCAATCCGGTTGGTGGCGGTAATGTACAATTTAATTGTATACAAACCGCCATAAAACACCAAAGAAGAAGAAGAAAGAAGGGGGAGCTGGCAGACGTAACACTTACACCATAACGGCTTATTGATTATACAGGCACAGCATTTATGCAGTCATTCCTTCACCTATTTTCCCCATTGATTCAGTTTAATGAGCCCATGAGAGGGCCCTGAATCCAAGCCCTTTGTAGCCAGTTATACAATTTGCCCCCACCTGCGGCTCCCCTGAAGCCAAGTGGCAAAGCGGGAAGTTCTTCCTACGAAGCTCTTCCTGTTTAACGGGCATGGTCACTTTATGTGTAAGTTCTCTGCATTACAGGTCTGCATAACTGCGGGACTCCCGTGGGCCCCAACACAGTTCTTAGCGGCACGGTTGTTCTTTAAGTAGCTGTGGGCGGGTGGTCACGTTAGAATGCTGCGGGTATAATAACCAGTTTCAGTTGGGTTTACAGACAGGCCCTAATGACAACAACAGACTGGCGTTAGGATAAGTTAACTAAAACAATCATTTGTATCTAGGCTGCACAATAAAACTGTCACAAACAAAATGTTCCTCTAAAATTAGGTAGAATAAAGGCTGTATTATTAAAAACATTTCGTTTTAAAATACACTATTTAGTGTATGGAATTTGGTGTATGTGGGCACATTCTGGAAGAGAGACGGACCATGCTGAAACCATCATCAATGAGTGACATTATTTTCATCCACGGGAAACGTTATCTATGTCATTATGTTTGCGTTACCATTGTGAGATTCTAAGTTGACATGATCCGCTCAAACACTGGCAAATCAACCACGCCACTGGTCGAATCAACCAACTTATCATAAATACGATGTAGGTTAAAACGTAAGTGTAAGGAGTGACTCGTCGCCACTGATAGGCATAGTATTCAATGATAGAATAGCAGCTGGGAGTGAGTGATCAAGGCCTATTCCAACCAAGGAGACTGCAGACTGCAACCACGGTCCTGCAGGTTCCTCCTGTACAACATCAGGAGGATTCGACCGTACCTGACCACCTACTCCACCCAGCTTCTGGTCCAGACTATGGTCACCTCACGCCTGGACCACTGTAACTCCCTGCTCGCAAGCTTACCAGCCTGCGCCATCCTGCCTCTTCAACTGATCCAGAAAGCAGCTGCCCGGCTTGTGTTCAACCTCCCGAAATTTTCACATGTCACCCCCCTGTTGAGGTCACTCCACTGGCTGCCAGTTGCAGCCAGGATCAGGTTCAAAGTTCTGACCCTGGCCTACACTGCAGCCAATAGGACAGGCCCCGTCTACCTGCAGGACTTGTTCCAGAACTATGTTCCTGCTCGACCACTTTGCTCATCTACAGTCAATGGTGCTCGCTCGTCCCGACTGCGGAGCTTTTCCACCCTAGCTCCCCAGTGGTGGAACAAACTTCTCATTCCCCTACGCTCTATGCCAACCCTGCCTGCTTTCCGTTGTGGCCTGAACGCACACCTTTTCAGACTCCACCTGGACTGGTACTTATCTAGGACCTCATGGTATTTGTTCTTGTTGAACTGTGTATTCAAGTTTATAATATTTAGAATAGAATTGTAGTAGAGCTGATTTACCCAGTTTGCTGTGAACTGCATTCAATGTTCATTACCAGGGATAGCTGCTACTTTATGGGAAGGATGTGCTTTGTCTTATCTGTTCTGTAGTTACTTCGATGACGTTTCTGTATGCACTTACTGTATGTCGCTTTGGATAAAAGCGCCTGCTAAATGACTGTAATGTAATGTAATGTAATGTAATGAGACTAGATTAGCAATACAGTAGACTGGTTCTTGGTTAGACCACAGACCCTCTACTGATTGACAAACTAATTGATTTAAGAGAGCCAGACAGTGCTTCCTTCAATCACATCATTTTTTTTATTTATTTGTTTATTTATTTGGAAGGGACAATGCACATTAATGAACATACATACAATATGTAAACATGCCGGATTATAGCAGGGATGCTAATTTCCATCCGTAGTCCCTATGGGCAATTTAGAGTCTCCAATTAGCCTAACCTGCATGTTTTTGGACTGTGGGAGGAAACCGGAGTACCCGGAGGAAACCCACGCTGACACGGAGAGAACATGCAAACTCCACACAGAAAGGCCCTCGGCCGGAATTCGAACTCGGTACCTTCTTGCTGTGAGGCGACAGTGCTAACCACTGCACCACCGTGCCGCCTATATAGATTTCTGTTTCCCGCCTGTAAATCTCACGCAGCTACACCAATGAGGGAGTAGCTCGGAGTGAAGGTTTAAGCGTGATGTTTTCCTCTGTTGTTGTGGGAAAAGGTAAGAGTTCTGTTGAATTATTACTGTTCTTACAAACGGGATGAGGCTGCTTTTTAGATTCACGGGATCAGCTAATAGTTGAACATGTGTCAAAGACAATAGTACCACCTTGCATTTCGCTTTAAGTCTGGTCTGGGCTGACCCCAGTTTATCCAAAAGGCAGCCTGTGTGCATTGCATTGACTGTCAGCCACCAACACTGATTCTGTACTCATTTATCTGACCAATTAGAATTGATGCTTGATTGCGAGTGGAATTCTGTTCTTTGAAACTGTCTATACCGGGGACGTTGATATCCCCAGATGCAGACTGACACACTGAATCAGACTGACAAGCTCAGAGACCCTAGCCCATAGAAACTCAGAGGGTTTGTAACGTGTCACCATCACAGGTGCACAGAGGTTTTGGACCATAGAATCTACGAGGTCTAATAAAAACTCAGCGGGTTTGGAACGTATCAGGGGGGTTTTAAACCATAGAATCTACCAAATACTAGAAAACAGAATCTCAGAGGTTTTGAACGTATCACCATCACAGGTGCCCAGATGTTTTAAAACATAAAATCCTTACTTTCCCAGACATTAAATACCTAACGTTAGGACACTATGCTTTATTTGCACAGCATTAGCCCAAGCTTATTGAAGTTGTACATTAGTATTAGGCAATGAAAGGTTTTATTCTGAATTATTATTATTATTATTATTATTATTATTATTATTATTATTATTATTATTATTATTATTATGTTTTAAGTGACAGAGCAGAGTTGGCTGTTAGGCTAAGTCATTGATGAGGCAGTGCCAGGGCCCAGCCATGAGCTCAGAAGGATCCCTGCTGAGGACAGCACAGTTAGAGCTGTACCACTGTGTGTGCAAAATCTAAAAGGTCCAGACAATTAGTTCTAATATCACCACTATACATACCTTTTTTATCTCTTGTATATATCTTAGAATTGTTCTATATTTGAAATAGATTTATCATAAAACGGTCATCAAAAGAGCTAAAATGGTTTATTTTTTATTGTGGAACACCCCCCCTGTCCAAAGTGGGCTGCTCTGAGACATGGAGACTTGAAGCTCCCGGGTTGAAAATGAGTCCCACTCTGGCCCTGGCTACAAATACACAACTTGGTTATTGTATTACATTATCTATACATTATCTAAGTGTACATTGTCAATACATTCTATAAGTGTCAGGCAATAGGATTTTAAGGGAATGCGAACTTGCATATGGGATTTTAAGGCGGGTTGGCGGGCGGGTTTCGTACCAGGTCTTGCGGGAGCAGGTGGGTTTCGGCTAGAATGAGAAGCAGCAGAAACGGGCGGGTTCAGAATGACTAAATGAGAGTGAGACCCGCGCAGATCTCTACTCTGCGTTGATCTTTTGTTATGCTTTGTAAAGTGTCCTGCATTATTCTGAATGTCATACATGTTATGGTGATGAAGCAATGGCTTTGTTGCAGGAGAAGGTCAACGAGTCCGTCGGCCCAAGAAAAGAGCGACACCCCTCTCAAGCCGTTAACCAACGATGTGATTGAAAATGGATTCCAACGTAACCAGAGGCCACCTGTTACGGCTTTCAATTTGTCCAGGACACTGAATGTTCTGGAATGACAAAGACCAAAATGACACGACTGCGACTGAGTCAAATAGTTGCGTTTACAGTGGCTTTGCTTCAGTTAAGTGAAGTGTCCCCCCCGGCCCTTTCTCATTGGCACATTAAAAACCCTTGGAGATTGAGTTTTCCATTTTTAAAATGGACCTGTGCATCCAGCGCTGCAGCCGCTTACCGCCAGTTAAAAACCAAGGCATCGAGCAGCTGATAAGTGGAGTGGCGATAGAACGATAGAATGAGGATAGTTATATAAAACTTTTTTGTTTGTAAGTAATTATGGCGCACAGCTTTCATAAAACTACAGTGCATTTTATCTTGGTGAAACGGTAAACTATAATAATCTTGTTGACTTTAAGGCTTTCTTTTTTTTAAAGTGGAAATTTGGAATGCTTCTTCTGATCAGGCTTGAGTTTGAATATTTAACTGTTTTTATGCAATTAACTCATGTTCTAATATACATTAAATGTTTAATGCTCCTTAATCACAAATAGACATTACATTACAGTAATTTAGCAGGCGCTTTTATCCAAAGCGACATACAGTAAGTGCATACAGAAACATCATCGAAGTAACTACAGAACAGATAAGACAAAGCACATCCTTCCCATAAAGTAGCAGCTATCCCTAGTAATGAACATTGAATGCAGTTCACAGTAAACTGGGTAAATCAGCTCTACTACAATTCTATTCTAAATATTATAAACTTCAACACACAGTTAAACAAGAACAAGTACCATGAGAGGTCCTAGATAAGTATCAGTCCAGGTGGAGTCTGAAAAGGTGTGTTTTCAGGCCACGACGGAAAGCAGGCAGGGTTGGCTTAGAACGTAGGGGAATGGGAAGTTCGTTCCACCACTGGGGAGCTAGGGTGGAAAAGCTCCGCAGTCGTGACGAGCGAGCGCCATTGACACGGAGGAGGGGAAGTGCGAGTCGCGCTGCTGTAGACGAGCGAAGTGGTCGAGCAGGAACATAGTTCTGGAACAAGTCCTGCAGGTAGACGGGGCCTGTCCTATTGGCTGCAGTGTAGGCCAGGGTCAGAACTTTGAACCTGATCCTGGCTGTAACTGGCAGCCAGTGGAGCTCAACAGGGGGGTGACACGTGAAAATTTCAGGAGGTTGAACACAAGCCGGGCAGCTGCGTAATGTAACTGTAATGTAATTACAAATAGGTTGCACTTGCTTAAATTGGTTCTTCACAAGGACAGGACAAAGTATGCTGTAGTTAGACTGAAATTAATTTAATGTCCGAAGAAATGTGTTTATGAATGACTTACATTGCAGGAGACACCATGTAATGTAATGATTTACTGTAAATGTTATTTATGTAATCATGTTATATTCTGTTAATCATGTTGTGAAGGCTGCTTTCACAACCTCCTGCTTGGTTAAGAGACGGTGTTATGAAAGCGCACAGGGAAAAAAATTAACTGACCTTTTACTATAAATGCCATACAGTGAAGATATAAATAAAGAAATATAGTATTTTGAAAACTTTCAAGATGAGCAGTGTTTAGTGATCAATTCAATTTCAATTCAGAAAATTAATTGAAATTCAATTGATAATCCTCATACATACAGTTGAATAAATTTAATAAATCTCATAATCTTCAGTTCACAAGCCATTATGAATGCAATGGAAAGAATTGACATTGAAATGACATCGGAACATTTTAAATGAATGTGTTGAAAATTAAGAGCGCAATTGAGAACAGACTGATGTGAATGTAAATAGATATATATTCAAGATAATAACCTAAATAATATACAACAATACAGCCTGGAGCAACATTAGAGCAAGCTCCATAGCATCAAAGATCCACCACCATATTTCACCATAAGCATGATGTTGTTCTGACACCAAACACAGTGCTGGGGAGGGAGGGGTATTTTATGATTTAAGATCATCTTAAGATTAAGGAGTTAGAATTTGTTGACATCTGATTGGATGAGGGCCTGGGTTACTTCCAAATATTTTCTAACGTTAGCCACCTAACTCCTTAATCTCGATTTGTGAAATACCCCCCTTGTGCCTGGCAAGAGTCAAGAGTCAACAACAAACAAACACAAAAAAAAAAGGGGGGGGGGGGGGGGGGTGTTGCTTTGTTCCACAGAGGGGAGCTAAAACCAGGGGTACGTCCCAATTGTCGAAAAATGCAACCTTTCCTCTTCCACTACCACTCCTCTACTCCGTGCCCTGGAAACCTCCCTCCCTCCCTCCCTCCACTGTCCCAATAGTGGAGAAGACGAGCGAAGCGGCTACAAACTCGGCTTCTCCTCCCCTCCGGCAAAGCATGCATCGATGTATGCTACTGCAGACGTTTTTTCACATTTTTGGGTGACATCATCGCGCTCACGCCCACACAGATTTAAGAAAAGGCAACAGTGATGATGCGTAACTATGCCTTATATGAATTTCCCCAAGATAATGATGCCCCAATGCAAGATATTTAGCCTAAATTGTATGTGCTTCAGTAGGTTATTAGCACACAAAGGAGATCCTACAACAGATAACAAAATGGCAGTCCGTTTTTGTGGTTCATATCCTACATAAAAATTCGGCAATTTAAGTCGGGGAAACAGCTTTATTTATTTTCTTGCACATTAACGAACATGACTGTACATAAATATAGCCTAAGTATGACAGCTACCATTTCAGTAGCTATGTGAATGCATTAATGAATTTATTCAACCATTCCAAAAGACATTTTTAAATTTGATTTCAAAAATTACAATAGCTTATAGGCCTATGAGGTGAATTATTGCTTGGTATGTTCAGACATCGGGATTCTGGAATTACAGTAAATTGGTATGTTTGCCTAGCCTATACTACAACATGTTTACTTTGATCTAATGTTGCTGATTACATGTATACTAAATTAGTGTCTCGACGCAAACCGCAATACAGGCTACATTCACACTGTACGCAACTAGGTTACTTGCACTTGTAACTTAAAATATATTTTGCAGCTTTAAATGGGCTGACCATGTGGAAGATCTGTGATTGGCTTTGGGAATATTTGTGGGCTCGGCGTCAGTCGAAGTTATGATAGGGCAACTTCATAAATAGTCGACGGCGATTTTGATGACGGTGAAGCAGATTCGCTGTCCCAATTTTGTTCACGGCTTCTCTCCTCCACTCCCCTTCTCCCTTCTCTTCCTCCACATATGTCCGGGTAGTAGAGGAGTGGTAGTGGGGGTGGGGAGGTGGGGAGTGAAGAATATTGGGATGCACTCTAGGAATTCACATGAAAAGAAGCATACTTTTAAGCCCTGGGCTAATTTGATAACGCAACCCAGGTGCGTGTGTCTATTTAACCAGTAGGTGAGTTAATCAATAGCCCCACATGGCCCTGATTTCCTCTGCTGGCCAAGACCTGCCAGTCATATTTAACTTGCTGTGGGTAAATAAGTAATAGTCCACTAATGCTCTATTTTTGACTTCACCTGATATTATCAGGTTTTTTTTTTTCTTTACACTAAACTTTGAACACTAAACAAAGCAATTAGCACTGCAAATTGTGAAGAATTTTGAGCACTCTCATTGGCAGAGAAATGGCAAATGTCACGCCTACTTGAGAAGCAGAACATCAAAAGGGGCTGGATGACAAGGTCTTTGCCATTCGGTTTATTGTAGGCATTCTGTTTCTGCTTTGAGTCTTTAATCCGAGATGATAAAAATGAAGTTTGAAGATATTCTTGCAGGAATAAACGGTTTTGGAAAATTTCAGATTATGGTTGTTCTCATTCAGTGCGTATCTCGGATTACTTTACCGTTTCACTTCCTCCTCAATAACTTCATGGCGGCCGTACCCGATCACCGCTGTGACATCGGTGGTCTGGATGATGGGGAATACTTAGCGAATCTGACCCAGGATCAGTGGCTGACCGTCAGTATTCCAGCACAGGATGATGGGAGTCTGAGTTCCTGTAAGATGTTCACGGAGCCTCAGTTTCACCTGCTGTACAACTCTTCCAACGCTAATGAGATACCTGCCGTATCATGTCAATATGGGTGGGTGTATGACACCAGCACCTTTTCTTCAACTTTAGCAACAGAGGTAAACTTCTTTCAATCTGCTCTCATTGTGACTTCTACTAAACTCTACTGTGGTTGAGCTTTACATATCGTGAAGTATGTGCTTAAATGTTATTTATTTATACATATTTTAGGTAAAATGCATACATTTAGCGAATATTAATGAGATTTTTAGTTAAAATGAGAAATGTCCTTTTACATTTATCATTTCATGCCAATATTTACAACCCCAATTCCAAAAAAGTTGGGATGGCATGTAAAATGCACATAAAAGCAGAAAGCAATGATTTGTAATTTTTTTAAAACATATATTTAATTGAAAACAGTACAAAGAAAAGATATGTAATGTTTTGCCTTCAACTTTATTTATTTTGTAAATATACGCTAATTCCGAATTTGATGCCTGCGACACGTTCCAAAAAAGTTGGGACGGGCAAAAAAAAGACTGGAAAGTTAAAACAAACTTCTGTTTGTAACATTCCACAGGTAAACAGGTGATGCTATCATGACTGGGTATAAAATTATATTTAAAAAACTCTTGATAACTTATTTTCAGGTACTCTTACAAGCGATACTATAACCTCTCTGCATTTGAATGGATCTCTATGGGAATTGGGGGGTGGGACGAGAGTAAGCTGTAAATTCCACTGGAATAGTATGGAACCCATTGTTGGCTAAATGGCTGTAAGCCATCAAGTGTCTGCGGTATCAAACGAGCCTCAAACCATCACTCTGCTGCCAGATATGGATGGATCACTGTAAGGGTTTCTTCTTCTGACTTTTTTTCCCATAGAGTTCAATAGGAAAATGAGTCAGCAGAAAAAAATTATTTTTTGGAACGTGTTGCAGACATCAAATTAGAAATTAGTGTATATTTACAAAAATAAATAAAGTAATATAATATTTTTTTTGTACTGTTTTCAATTAAAAATATCTAAAACAGAATTTACAAATCACTGCTTTCTGCTTTTATGTGCATTTTACATACTGTCCCAACTTTTTTGGAATTGGGGTTGTAATAAGGCTTTATATTGTTTGTGGTTGGTTGTGTGTGTTTGTGTAAAGTGCCCACCAGAATTGTGTACAGTGGCAACCTCAATTAATGAGCAAAAATCACAGGATTAAATTCTGTTTATTGTTTATCAAACATATTTTTTACTCAGAAAATATATATAGTTTACTTGTGACACCATTTTCAGAAGAAAATGGTGTCACACATAATCTCTCCAGATCCTTCCAGAGTCCTTGCTGGTAGACTCTCCTCTTCAGCTCACCCCACAGGTTTTTAATGAGTTTCATGTCAGGGTACTGGAATGGGCATTGCAAAACCTTCCTCACGTGGTCAGTGAATCATTTTGGGGTCCATGTGTAGATTTTGAGGTGTGCTTTCGATCATTTCCTGCTGGAAGGTCCAACCACGACACAACCCACTTTTAGCCTTCTCGCAGAGGCAGACAGATTTTGGTTTAAATTCTCCTGGTATTTGATGCAGTCCATGATGTCATGTATCCTAACAAGATTCCCAGGGCCTTTGGAGAAAAAACTTCCCCACAACATCACAGATCCACCACCATACTTCACAGTTGGGATAAGGCTCTTTTCTGCGTAACTATGTATCTTATTTGCCAAACCCACTTTTGGTATTTATTGCCCAAAGGCAAAATTTTTGCTGACTATAGCATCCAGTTCCAGTCTAAATTCTGGTCATATTTAACAAACTCCAGGTGCTAAATACGAACTGTACCTACATTTGTGGTATGGTGACAGCAGAGACTTGCTTCTGGCAAGACTTATAAATATCTTGGTGGCATAGAGGTGGTGACTAAATGTCCTTTTGGAGACTTGGTGACCAGTGGCGGCTGGTGATCTAAATATAGGTTGGGGCGCTAGCATTTCTAAAAAAAAACAAATACATCTGACTTTGACTTTAAACAGAAAAAACAAGCCACCTTGTGTCTCAGTTGCATAAGACAGTTTAATTGGCAACAGTGGAGGACAGTTTTTCAAGTAAGACATCACTGAACAGTGGAGGAGCCTCTGTTCATTCAAGTTAGGCAGGACTCATACATTCAGATTTAGACTTCAAACAGATAGGCTACCACAGACCTCCTGGCAGCACCGGGTCCAAATCAAACACAACAGCACTGTCATGTTGCCTAGAGAGGTGCTAATTGCTGCCACCCACACACAACTCCTTGCTGCACAATTCCTTTGTATTGCTAAACCGCTAAAAACCTCAGACTGAGAAGAGCCTACTTGACTGGTCATTCAAATGAGTCATCATACATTTTGAGACAAAGACATACAACACTAAAGGTGAATTGGCCCATTACAACACAACAACACACTAATGTTGCCTAAAACCACTACTACACCTCTTCGTTATGCTTTCTAATGGCAAATTCTACAGAAAGTGGGCACATTTGATCCCATTAATTTTTCTGATAAAATCTCAAGGCAATCTAACATTTCTGTTTTATTTGGTCTTGCTTTATTATAAAAAGGATTCCCAGCCCACCAACTTTTAGACCTGGCCCACTCATATTTTTATTAATAAAGGGGTTTAAATTTTCGGATATGTTGCTAATGTTACGTGGACAGAATTTACTAAACTTAACAAAACAGTTAAAAATCCTTGACTGTATGTTAAAATAATGGAATGTACAGACATACAGCAAATGATTACATGACCATTTCAACATATTTATGAGTTTTTTTGTGCTTCATCAACATATGGATTGGGTTTCACAGAAAACACGGGCTTTTGCTAATGTTACATGGACAGTGTCTAACGTTAGCACAGGGAATCTCCGGGTTCGCCGAATGTACACAATGTTTACATGCATTAAATTTTACACACGCATTCAACGGGCATCCCAACTTTTCGTCATTTCAACACACATTTCACCTCAAATAATGTATAGTTTTCATAATTTCGTTTCTTGAATGAGGTGTGCGTTACATGACGCTATCGTTACTTTAGTGGACAGAATATTTATTCATTAATTTCGAGACATAAAATGAAATTTCTCTCACCCGCCGCTCCAAAATTCATGAATCTACGATCTTAGCGCAGGCCCAGGCACACAAATACGATGGGAATCACTTCCGCGTTAAATAAAAGTGGATCTCGCAATGTAATACTCGCGAACGTTACTGATTGGTCACGGACTGAAATAACGTTAGCCTTACAATCGGGTTTCTATAAACCTATACAATTGGATTAGCAAAATTCTTCCCGATCATAACAACAAAGGGTTTAATTGAGTTACTTCCTGTGCATTTTAATAGTTATTAAATCCACCGAATCATGTACAGAGAGGGGTATAGCTAACGTTACTGTGATGGACAGAATGAACAGTAACGTTTGCAACTGGAATTAAGCATTGTTTTGAATGTGTGGGATATTTTTCTGTCCACTTCCGATGTATTTTCTGAAATAAAATCCTTCTAACTTAAAAAGAAAAAATCTGACAACAATGTGATTGCTTATGCAGTTACTTTATTATAATTTCTATCAAACAGAACAATATTTTTTTAGAAAATGCCAGGATTTTTAAAAAAACCTTTGATTTGTTTGTAGCATACATTATGTGCCCACTTTCTGTAGAGTTTGCCTAATGCCAATTCTGTAGCCTTCATCGAGTTGTTCAGCAATGCTAAGCCTGCCAAAAAAGTTTAGCTTCATACATTTGCAAAGAAATAACCGAATTTTCTTTGCTTTCTGTTCCACTTGAAGAAGCCATTTCGAATTATCTCTCTCGCTTGGTCTAGATCTACTTGAATGAATGCGTAGCAGCCGACTGAACCTAGCCGTAGTACTTACGCACTCGCAGTGATATCCTGCTAGATGCCGGCTGGGCGTGATAAACATGCCTTAAATCCAATCCAATAATATCATAAACCATGAGGACTAATCAGAAAAGGGTAGGATAGTCCGGGGCGCACAGGCCTGCGCCCGGGCAACTACTTTTTTGGCCGCGAATCAGGCAGCAGAATCAGGAGGCTCGCCTGAAAATGAATGAGTGCTCTGATTCACCATAACGTTACCGGCGCCCCGCAGTCCCCTGAACATGCATATGTAATGTATTAAACTTTAGACAACGCAAGGCCAACATATAACATGTTTAAGCTACTAAAAAATTAAATAATAATAAAAAATAATAATAAAAAATAATAATTTTAAGCTACTAAAAAATTAAATAATAATAAAAAATAATAATTTTTTTTAAACTTTTTTTTAAATTTGTATGTGGGGGAGGGGGGGCGGCGCCCCAGCGCCCTCTATAGGCCGGCCGCCACTGTTGGTGACCCTAGGATGCAACCAACGTCTGTGATTCTCCGCCATCTCCACCTGTGATTTTTGCCTCTTGAATCTTTCTCTCATCCTTCTCACTGTGGGGGCAATCTACACGTATGCCCTCTCCCAGACAGGTTAATCACCACTCCAGTTGCTTTAAACTTCTTAATTATTGCCCTAATGGTGGAAATGGGTAGTTTTGGACACGATGCTATGATGCTTCGATCGCCATTGCCTGTTTTATGAAGGTCAACCATTTTTTTTCTCATTTAATTTGTGCGTTCTCTGATCTTCTTTGTGTTCATGGATAATTATGGCCATAACCAAATATGATCCCTGTTCCATGTTCCCTCCCCTTGTCTACTATGTGCCCTGTCCCCTCACTTTGCAAGCAGCGTGCGAAAGAAATCCTGCAAAACTATTTCCAAACTAGTGAGGAAGTAGTATTTTCCGCTCTTGTACTACAGGATGTAGTTTGTACTTTCGGTTTACTTCTTGAAATTGTTGAATGAGTTGCTTCTAAATCCCCTCGACAAAACCACAGAAATACGGGTTTCATCCGGGGATTTTAAGTTCCCCCATTTGTGAAAAAAAATCGCCCACTCAAAATGTTTGATGAATTTGACACAAATATGCACTCAAAGGGGTGAAGGGATCATATTAGGACTGTGTCCGAATAGACCCCTACACCCTTTTGAGGGCGCATATTTGAGTCCACTTCGTCATAAAACCTTTGAGTGGGTGACTTTTTTTCACAAATGGGGGTACTTAAAATACTAGGATGAACCCCTTATTTCCGGGGTTTTGTTGAAAGAATTCAGGAGCACACTCATCTGCAGAACAGTGAACTCATCTGACAATTTCAGTAAGTAACCCAGAAGTAAAAATGTAAAAAAACATGGCATGGTATCTGCATATCTATGGTACAAGAGCGGTTCATATTACAAACTACTTCCTCACTAGTTTGGAAAGAGTTTTGCTGGATTTCTTCCGCACACTGCTTGAAGAGACAGGGCACATAGTAGACAGGGGTCTGAGTGGACAGGGGTGGACAAGGAATTCGGACATAGCCTAGGGTAGGGGAGAGTAGGGAAAAAGCTGGCAGCCGGCTGGTACATAATCCCAAATTTAATACATGAAGGATAATGGCGGTGATTATGGGGATGACCGTGATAACTGATGATTTTTTCTTCATTGACTGCATGCTACCTGTAACTGAATTGCAGGCACTGTGCTTTGGGTGTGAGGTTATTAACATTTCTTTACATTTATTTTTGAAAGTGGAACCTGGTGTGCGATAGGAAATGGATGAACAGAGCCACGGGCACCATTTTCTTTATCGGCGTGATGATTGGAGCGGCAGTGTTCGGCGTTCTCAGTGACAGGTAAAAATCTATGTGACGTGACTATAAACGAAGCGCGTGGTGTTGTCTTAAAATGAACGCGGTTAAAACGGTTCTTCTTCTTCATCGTTCTCCAGCGACCTTTAGCAATGCGGTGTGAGTTGTGCCCAGAACAGGCAGAATAGCACTCTCTTCTTTAAGTGTGTTGCATTGCCTAGTCAGTCGCAACAAACCAGTGCTAGTCTTCGCCATTCAGGATAGTGCTGAATGTCATCATAATTGAGGTGTTCTAACTAAAATTGGGGAGACATGATGGAAAAAAGCTAACTTTTGTGGTTCTTGCAATCAGCAAAACAAAATGCCTTTAAAATCCAGTGTTTCGAGGTGCACGATTTTGTGATCACATTTTCCCCCTGGTGATACTTAATTTTATGGCAGGTCTGGTAGGCTATATGTTCTCTCTGTGTGATGGTGATGTTTTTTTGTTCTAGGTTTGGCCGGAAGACCATGCTATTGGTTGCATACTTGTCATCAATAACCTTTGGACTGGCCAGTACTTTCTCAACATCTTATGTGATGTTTGCAATTTTTAGATTTTTTACTGGATTTTTTCTGACAGGAATAAGCATTATTTCCATCGTCCTGAGTAAGCACGACAACTTTATATTCTATTTTTCTAAGGAATTTCTTTACTTCATAATATACAGGAACGTACAAACATTGAAATTGTATGATTTGGTGTGGGTTACATTGAGAGCAGTAACTGATTTGACATTACTCTGCAGGATGCCAGTGCAAAATAATCATTTGGTGGTTTATAGCATTGTTCTGTACAAACTAATTATGCTCTCAATATAATTTGGATGTTTTGTTAAAATTAAAAAAGTTTGGCTCAAATTTACTAGGAAGTATATTTGTTAAATAAAAATTATCCATAAAAAAATCTGGTAATTCCCTTCATGTTACGGAAAAATATCAGCCAAACTTGAAGAACTCCTCTGTTGCTTGTATATTTACACTATACCATCTATAGTACCAAAGGGTTATTGATCTGATGGGCCAACTGCAGTCTGCCATATATGTCATGTCAATATGTTATTCAGACATACTGAAAATTGTGACTACCCAGGTCTTTATCTGCACAGTATGACTAGTAATCCCAATAGTAACTCAATATGCAGGACAAGCTGTGTATGTGTTTATATTCTTACAGGTGTGGAGTGGTTTGATGTCAAGCACAGGACTTTTGCTGGAGTTATTGTGAGCTTGGATTGGAGTATCGGAAATATAATGCTCTCTGGAATTGCATATTTTGTAAAAGACTGGAGGTGGCTTGTGGTTGCGACTACTTCCCCTCTGTTTTTGTCCGTTATTATTTGGTGGTAAGTGACAAGCAGCAATTTACAGTATGAAACAGAATGGTGTGATAATGTCAATTTGTCAATTAATGTTTGCCAGTTTGAACAAGTTACGGTATATATTGTATTAAAAGCAAACTTTTACTGTAATGAATTTTAGTGGCGGATAATCAATCACGAAAGTAGGGGGATCAGAACAAGTCACTCATGCAGTGAGGACCAAAGGCAGTAGTACAATAAATGCAAAGAAAGAAAAAACAGGAAACAAATTCCTTATGGCTAAACAGCCAAACGAAAATCAACCCACTAAAATAGGGTGAACTCGAATAACGAGTGAAACACAAACTAAATCTCCCGAGCTTAACACTGGACCCAAAACGGAAAACTTAGCAAAGAAAATAACACCCTCGGCTAATAAGTTTGGACGGCCGAAAAGATGTAAAACTAAAACAAAACCAAAGAAAAACTGTCTCAAAGAGAACAGCAAGGAACAAAATAAATAGAACAGAACCCTAACGGGAGGAATAAAACCTATGCCTGAAAATAAGCTAATAGCAAGTCCCCCGTGAACATAAACAGCGTTTAATATCACGAGGTTGCTGGTACCTGGCTATACCTGGCTCAATGCAATGTCGAATGACAAAGAAGCACCGGGGAAGCGGAAGTGAGGAACTTAAATACCCCGCAGGTAGAAGCACAGGTGAAAAGAGTAAGTGAGGGAAAGCAAACCCCGGAATGGAATATGGAAAAAATCTGATAGATTCTCAATCGGAAAATCACGACGAGAACCGCAATGGAAAAGAAAACAAAAACCCATGAACCATGACATTTACATTATATTCTATTGCATATATTTGAAATGTTGTCACAGATATCACTGAAACATGGAAGAACATAAAATGTATACTTGAGTCAAAAATTGGTTATTAAATGTTTCAGTGGTAGTTTTTATAAGTGGATTCTGATATTACAGGTGGCTCCCAGAGTCTGCAAGATGGCTGATAGCCAATGGACAGGTTGAGAAAGCTCACATGTACTTGGAGAAGTGTGCTAAAATGAATAACAGAATGGAGTTCATGTCAACAATTAAGCCAGAGGTAACATGCTGTTTTACAGTAGGACTTCATGTGTTTGACAATATAGCATTAAAAAAAAAATGTAAGTGCTCATTTTAGCAGGAATATTAAGTGAAATGTGTCAAACTCAATGGCTCATTGACATGTAATAGTGAGCGTTAATGCTATCACTGGCTTGCTAGTGTTTTCTCTTTATTATACACATCGAAGGCTTTTAAAAAAAAACTATATGAGAAAGGATGTTTTGAATTGTCAAGTGATGTCACTCTTATTTCACCCTCAGAATCTTTCTAATGTTGTGACAGTAGAGAACAAGGATAGAAAGTATACATTTCTCGATCTGGTGAGAACGCCAAATATAAGGAAACTGGCTATATGCACTGGGATCGTATGGTAAGTGTGTCAGAGATACCATATGGGGGGTGAGGGTGGGGGATCCCAGTTTAGGAAATGCTAACTATCTGCAGTCCATGTACAGCGATTATATTCTGAATGTGCAGTACGAATTAATAATTTATATTTTAATAATTTGAAATGGTGGCAAGGTATCGCATTCCAGTTATACGCATGCTAAAGGTCTTTAGTAAATCAGGCCCAGTATGTATTTATTTATGTGTGTAAATCTCTGCCACAAATCAGTGTGGAATATCGTTTTAATAAACGTCTAACTTTTCTTTATCACTGTAGGTTTGGCGTTGCCTTCACCTATTATGGAATAAGTTTGAACATAACAGGATTTGGTCTGAACATCTATCTAACCCAGTTCATCTATGCTGCTATCGAGATGCCAAGCAAGATTTTTGTCTATTATAGTCTTGATCTAATTGGCAGAAGGCCAACCCAGGCTGCAACTCTAATACTGACAGGAGTCTGTATTGCAATAAATTTATTTGTTCCTGCCAGTATGTATCTTCCATGTATTTACAATCATATTACACCCATCGCCATTTGTTTTAATGATAACACAACAAGGAATTCTACAGTTGACCCTTTCAATAAATGTTGATGTTGAGCCATGTTATTAATTGAATTTAATACTGTTTTTTTGTTAAAAGCAACTGGGTTTATTGTTTTGTGTGTTCCTTTGAAATCTATACATTTACTGCCATTTGCTATTATTATTTGGATTTTGGTTAAATCACCTCTTTCACCGAACAAATTGTGTCTGCTTATAAAATAAATATATCTGTATTTTTTGTATTTTACTGTCTGTGAAAAGCAAACAAAAAACACGTATCAATGTTTTGTTCCACGTGTAGATCTAGTGATTTCACTAATTTCAACTTGTGCTTTCAATCCGTTTCTCAGATTTGTGGATTTTCCGTACCATAGTAGCTGTCCTTGGCAAAGCCACATCAGAATGTTCCTTTACCACAGTCTTCCTGTACACAACTGAACTCTACCCTACAGTGGTCAGGTAAGTGAACGAGGAGAGTGACAGTCACATCCACACACCACAGTTGTCACATCTCCATTGGCGTGTTACCATAGGAAATATAAATGTATTATAAATGTATTTTTATTATCTGACCTGAGGGAACAAATTTACCCATGAACACAAGCTGAGGAAACCCACTTGCTACTGTTTATGGCAGCAGTGGCCAACCCAGAGGGGTATACTACAAAGGAAGTTTAAAATAGCCAGGGTTTTTTTGCGTTAGCAGGGGGGTATACTACAAAGGAAGTTTAAAATAGCCAGGGTTTCTTTGCGTTAGCAGAGGGGTATACTACAAAGGAAGTTTAAAATAGCCAGGGTTTCTTTGCGTTAGCAGGGGGGTATACTACAAAGGAAGTTTAAAATAGCCAGGGCTTTTTTTGCGTTAGCAGAGGGGTATACTACAAAGGAAGTTTAAAATAGCCAGGGTTTTTTTGCGTTAGCAGAGGGGTATACTACAAAGGAAGTTTAAAATAGCCAGGGTTTTTTTTGCGTTAGCAGAGGGGTATACTACAAAGGAAGTTTAAAATAGCCAGGGCTTTTTTTGCGTTAGCAGAGCGGTATACCACGAAGGAAGCTTAACATAGCCAGGGTTTCTTTGCGTTAGCGAAGTGAAAACAGGCTTTATTAATCAAGCTTTGTGCGCGTTCCCAAAAAAGGGGCGGTGTCTACAACAACGCCTATAGCGGTGCAGCACGGGCTGTACTAGAGCAGCGTATTTCTCTCCTGTGGGGGGAAAAAAGACTGATACGAACAGGTATAATGGATGGGTAAGAACATGAATCAATCATAAGAGCAAAAAGCAACACCGTTGCCTCCAACAAAGCCAGGAAGGAGCTTTTGCAAAAAAATTTAAATAAAAACTGCTTATCGTGTAGGTTAAATTCGTTAGTTCATACCTTATTCACCTTACCACCCAACAAATAAATACTCTCAGTACATTGTCATACAGTGTATTTCTAATGTGACAACTGTACTACTCCAGTACATTCTAGAGATCCTAAACTTTAAATGTGATGCAGCATGTTTAAAATATTTCTGAAGCAATCACACAAATGTTTATTCATATAAAAAAAGTATCTCAAGCATTTTCTGGAACTCGATAATCTTGATTCTCTTAGTATCCGCGGATATCTCGACGGGATATTTTGGAATGGAGATGTCTTTTTTCAAAGCCAAGGAGTTGATTAGTCATTAGTCAAAAGCGGTGCTTATATATGTTTCAATCTGATAGCCTGAACATAACCTGCCCCGGAGCAGGTTAGCAGTGCAGAGTAAGTTGCTGTGGCGTTATACCCTGATTAAAAGTGAGTCGGCTTTGTGATACAGAAAACCCAGGGTTGAAGCTTAATTTAGCTCGCTATTCCCTTCATCTCACTTCGTAGTACACCCCTCTGGTTTCTTGTGTCTAAAAAAGTTGTTGTATTTAAGGTAAACATAAAAACATGTAGACCCTGCGGCTCCCCAGAACCAGGGCTGTGTCTGAATCAGAGCCCTATCTACTGTGTCCTGTGTACTAGCATACTGTATACTGCTTACTGCGTAGTGACATTTGTAATGCAAAAAATATCTTCCATACTATTATCAGCAAAAATCCAGAAATAAGTATATCATCTGGAGATATTAAGAACACTCAATTTTCAGAATTGTTGCATACTTAATGGCTTTTTTAAAAAGTATACTCAACTGGCATACTCAATAATAGGCAAGTGTGCCGATTCTGACACGGCCCTGCGCTGGCGACTCCTGCTCTGCCCAAGACACTAAAATCTGGCGATTGAGGCCAGTAGTACTGCTGGTTGAGAGTTAATTGATTGATTAATGTCCCTGATTGGCCAGAGATTCCACTCACCTGGAGTCCCAGATCTAAATCAGTCCCTGATTAAAGATGAAGAATATGAACCAACAGGAGTACTGGCTGCAAGGATCAGGTTTAAGTATCTCTGCACATCTTCTTTGTGAGAGTTTACCATGATATTTTGATCACTCAGACAAAATGGCGTGGGCTACACCTCTTTTATTGCTCGTCTGGGCGTGTCCATCGCTCCTCTGGTCGCACTGCTGGAGGACGTGTGGAAGCTCCTTCCCGAGGGCATTTTTTGCACAATGGCCATCATCTCTGGCCTGGTGGCTTGTCTGCTTCCTGAGACCAAGAATGTGCGTCTGCCAGAGACCATAGAAGACATCGAGCAAAAAATATACGGTAAAATGAAGGCCATCCCTGCTGTCCTAGTACAGGCCCGAGGATCACATGCACGTGGCAGTTTAATATAAATCTACACACAGTATATAGCATTGGGTGTCTTTCAGTTAAACGCAGGTCTTCAGATGTATCTTCACAAATCTTTTGGCAAGTCCAGCAATCAAGAACACAGACTTGTCAAATTGGCTGTGGATAAAAATTTTAAAAAGAGCGCTTTAATTGTAAAACAAAGTTTAGGACCATGGTTCTCAAACTGGGTCCTTGGGCCCAGCTGTGTATGCTGGATTTCAACCACAATTGCGATTTTTAACACGCTGTTAATTTTTTTAAATTTCACTTTTCATGTTTTGATGGATTATTTACCCTCTTACACCAAATTATGTCAGAAAATAGTTTTGCATGTCATGTATAATCTATGTTCACATTTATCTTATTGTGCTATAGTTATATAGCACAAAATGTTATAACTGACAACTTAAAGACTGAGGTGAATCAATATACTCCTAATTCTGTTGTTGAACATGTATTTAAGTTTTTTCATAATTGTGTTTCCTTAAACTTGACACAATGCAGGTTTGGCTCATTATCAATTTGCGTTGTTTTTGAATTGTTTATTATTAATCAAATAGATCGTTTTTGTGGCCATGTGTCTTGATTCACCTCGGCCTTTCATTTGCTCCATTTCGTTACATCTTGTAATTAAATTGTTTGCAATATACAGTAGCACAATAAGCTAAACGTGAACAAGGGACATTTATTATTCGTGGCATGCATAGCTATTTTCTGACATAATTTGGCTTACGAGGTTAAATAATCCATCGAAACATGAAAAATGAACAGCTTGTTAAAATTCTTGGATCACAATTGTGGTTGGAACGAAAACCAGCAAACACAGGGGTCCCCCAGGACCGAGTTTGAGAACCACTGGTTTAGGATAAAACGAGAATCTGCACAACTGCAAAATGCTCCCAATTGCTAAATTTATTAAAGGTTACAACATGTGACAGTCTTCATTTGAGTTCAGGCCCTTGTCTTGAATGGGTATTGTTTCTGGAATTGAGTATGTGTTTAATAGTATTTAGTATTTAATCTGTCCTTTCTTTTAAAGACTATCAGTCTATCAAACTCCAGAAGAGTGATGCAACACTGAAGCCTCTAACTAGTGGTGGAGAAGAAAGCGGATGCTGAATACCTGGTTACCATCAAGCCCTTGTGTTTTGGGAACCAAACGGTTTCGGGGGGGGGGGCAGTCTCTGACTACACCTGACCCAAATGCAAACTCATGCTCTCCATCCTGAGCTCTGTATACTGAGCTCTCCATCCTGAGCTCTGTATACTGAGCTCTCCATACTGAGCTCTGTATACTGCCTGTTGTGTGCTATCTGTATGCAAGTTAAGCTAAAGGACAGATTCACCCCATTCTGTTAGTACACATGTTACTTGTTTTTATTGTGGTAGTAATATATACAAATGTACCTGACTTTTTTTATTTTCATACTTTAAATGGATTGTTTTTGCATGACAGTAGTCTGCTGATTTGGCACTGTTACACTATCCCCATCAGGTGTTTCACCTAAGCTCTCATAGAAATGGCTGTTACACTGCCTTTGAAGATCAAGTTTAAACATGAATATAAGTGCCAACTTGATCAATTGACAGATGTACATGCACTTGTGTGTGTATATATAATATAATATATATATATACAGGTATGTATATATATATATATAGTCATTCATTTGACCCCTGACGGTGTTTCTAATATATATTAGAAACACCGTCAGGGGTCAAATTAATGATTACTGCAATTGTTTATTGTCTGCTGTTGTATGGACAAAAGTCACCCAAAAACAAAACGTGAAATCTTTACTGTCCGCATAAAGCAATGTATATACATATGTATATAAAGCTATGTATATATATAAAGCTATACAACAACAAAACCAAAAACATTTTCCGTTATCTAACGTGACATTGAAAACAAGCCTATAGAGTTTATGTAGTTCCATAAATAGCGCATGTGGAATTGTAAAATGAGTGCACAGAACAGTATTTTGAGCCATTTTGAGCTTGTTAAAATGGCATAAAAAATTGGCATTATTAACTCAAAAACTGCTAAAAAAACACATCGTTTTTTTCCAAAAAAAGTGGCTAGGCTAATTTGTTTTTTCCTGAAACTATGTGCTTCTTCCATCCCTTTCCCATAAATGTATTAACACAATGCAGGTTTGGCTTGTCATTTGCTTTGTCTTTGAATTCTTCATCGACTAATGCTTAGTTTTAGTGACCATGTGTCCACACTCCACAGTACCAGCCTCTCTCAACGATTTAAACCTGCATTGTGTTAATGAGTTTAAGGTGGAAATTATGAAAGAGCTGTGCAAGTTAAGAATAAATCTTGATGAAGCATTGAAGTAAGTCAGTCTGTGTGTCTTTTTGCAAAGGAGTGTGCGGTCCCTTCCTATATGCATTCAAGGAAGGTGTCATTTTTTATGTTTTTGCTGTCAGACAGTATTTGACATCCCAGGGCACCTGAGAGAACACACAACACCGGGGGGTGGAACCTTGTGACTCTGGCAAGCCGTAAAGCCAGGCATCCGGTGCCGGGAAGTCTACTGGTATAGGTTTATGACGTCAAAAAATGTCCTAGGACTTCATGATTCTGGGAGAAACGCTTGGACTGTCTTAAAAACAAGCACATGGACAGCGCCACAGTGCCTCCACCTGACGTCACCGGGCCACACCCCTCTCATTAAAGACAACAACAACAGCACAACATGACTGTACATACTGCTTTTGCCCTCAAAAAAGCCTAAAAACATACAAATGTGATTAATATTTTTGCTACATTCTAGTATACACTGAAACTAGTCTGGACACTGGAACATACATTATACACTCTTTTTCCAGAAGGATAATCATGTATTGTTCAGCTTTTGAGTGTTACATTAGCAAATACACCAAGTTAACACTAAGTTGTACCTGACTTAAGAGGGAAAACTAGGGTGTAATGTAATACTCTCAACAGGAATTCTGGGACGTTTTTTAGCATTAATATTAATTACATTTGAAAAACTATGCAGAGATGGGATTCTCATGACAACATGAATGTAGACCTACTCATGTTTGATATCGTTTTGATGGTCTCGGTGTGGGTGGTGCGATGGCCTACATTTTCTAAATGATCAACATGGATGAAATATATATTTCATAACTCTGGTGTAAACTGCCATTGTGGAATTTTCTCTCAGGAAACCCTTCTGTCAAACCCCCCTTGAAGGGGAGACTAAAAGTGCAGTTTAACTATTTCTGGCCAGTTTATGGTTTTAGGGCCATTTGGGCATTTAAGCAGAGGAAACAAAGACCAAGGGGAAGCTGTAGTCAGACTCTCCCGCACATCTCACCTTGTGTCTTGTTTGTAGCAATTGCCAGGTATGACAAAGTATTTTACTCTGTACTATATTTGTTAATATTATACTAATAATATTATAATACTAATATGTTATGTTTTAATCTGTAATTGTAAATTGATTATTTTAAGTAAATAACCTACCTGGTAAATAAAATAGTGAAACTTGATTTGTGTGGTTTCTCTGAAAGTTGACGTACTATCTCTGTTAACCGGTAATGAGTTGATTAATTTCCTCAGTCTTGGTTACCCCCTCAGCTTGTCTAGGGAGGTTGTCTATTTAAGCTTAATGCATCACAGAGTATTGCACCCGTAGAACTATGTCTTAAATTAGATAATCTCTGCATGGCGTTTATAGATGTTGAGAACGGTGGTCGCCAATATTCCCTTCTTGGGTCCCTGAGCCTTAATCATAGGCTATACCTCACGAAGTGGCCTCTTCCGCAACCTCTGAGATAAACGCAGATATCTAGCCAGCTGTGAGATGTGTACATAGCGGCCGAATGTGATGCGCGGTGGAACCGGCCTATCCAGTTCAGAGAACTGACTCAAAAGTAAGTCCTTTAGCGAATCCAGTGTAAATTGTACATAGCAAATTAATATTAATAATTAAATTGAAGTCAGATAAATGAGTACAGAATCAGCATTGGTGGCTGACAGTCAATGTAATACACACAGGCTGTTTTTTGGATAAGCTGGGGTCAGCCCGGACCAGACTTAAAGTGGAAGGAAAAGTGGCACTATTCCCTTTGACACATGGTCACTTATTAGCTGATCCTGTGAATCTAAAGAACAGTCTCACCCGGTTGCAAGAACAGTGATATTTCACAATAACTCCTACCTTTTCCCACAGCAATAGCAGAAAACATCGCGCATAAACCTTCGCTCTGAGCTACTCCCTCATTGGTCGAGCTGTGCGGGATTTACAGAACAGTCCAATGAGCTCCACCTGGCTGCTTCACCACCCAATCAATGATGATCGAGGTTAGAGCAGACTAGACCTGTTCACTGCAAATCTTACATAAACTGCTGAACGATCATGCCTATTAAATTATCTCTGTGTTATTTCTTTAGGTAATATTGTGTTAATTTATGTAATGTAAAAGCTAACTTACTGATATTAAGGTTGCTGAGTGCTTTCTCCCTGTCACACAGTAGGCTATGAGGAGTAGCAGCAGCACTTTTAGATCTATTTCCTGACTACTATCTGCAACAAATGTGATTGAATGTTTGCCGTTTCAATTGAGTGTCTTCTCATCAGATACACCTAGAAGGCCATGCATGAATTATGATTTTAAAATATCTAACTTTTCCTCCAGAAGAATTAGGCTATATAGCTACCATAGGCAATACAACCTCCTTTACAATTGCCATTTCAGTGGCGCAGTGCTTCTCTTTATGCACCAGGGTCGATTCTACTCATAATAAGTTTTCAATTCACAATATATTCTTTTATTGCATTTTAAAAGCGTTTTGGGTGTGCGTGTTTTGTTCCACTACTTTCAATGAACCAGTCCCTCTGCCTTGCTAAGGGGTATCAAATGCGACATAAAACGCTATGTTTTTTCAGTGCATTTTTTCCCACATTTAATGGAAACATCGCTTTTTTCTCACATTTAAACAAAAAACTATCCTTTTGTCTTACATTTATTATTTTTGAAAAAAACTGGTGTAAATATTAAATGTACAATCCCAAAATTATATCTAAGCTAAATGTTTTATTATTTAGTGGTTTTTAACATTTAACTAAATGTATGAACATTTAACTAAATGTATGAAATATTTAGCTAAATATTTAATTAAATGTATAAAACATTTAGCTAAATATTTAACTAAATGTATAAAATATTATCGTACATTTACTAAATGTTTTGTACATTTAGCTAAATAATGTATAAAAACCACTAAATAATAAAACATTTAGTTTATATATATATAATTTTGGGATTGTGCATTTCATATTTACACCTGTTTTTTCAAAAATCATAAATGTACATTTTTTATTTTTTTAAAGCGATATTTCCATTAAATGTGAGAAAAAATGAATGGTGAAATCATGTGTTTAATATCGCATTTTGCTCCCCATACTTTGCTGAATAAAAATAATGCTATTGTGTTTCAACACATGTCCACTAGGTGGTATTCAGACACCTTTCAGTGGTTGTGTGTAGCCTATGCTATGTACATTCTTATTTTTTATTAAGCCAGTTCATAACACATATACAGATACATTTTTGTTTTTATTTAAAATGTGAAATACCTTTAATCAGCATGATCATAAAATGCTCATTTGCCTAAGTTCATCTGATATTTTGAAAAAACTTATTCAATGTTGATCTCGGATGTTGATTCTGCGTCCAGGTGCTCATGGAGTTGAATCAATGTAATGTATTAGACTTGATTTCCCGGAGCATAACCTTATACGACCGTTTGCCTTCGAAAAGTTGGAAAAACCGTATATCGTACAGGCAAACTGTATGGATTGACACCTATGCCATCCTCTCTCTATCAATAGCCTGTCGCTCACACAAATGCTCCTCTCCACAACTTGCTGTATTTGAAACAAAAAAAAGAAAGTAGTTATAGTGTAAGGTGGAAGGGCGTAGCCAGATGCAGCAGTTGGTGTGACATCACATGTCCTGCCACGTCACATATACTGTGCAACAGCCAATAGTAAATTACAACTGCAATAACCTACGTTTCATAACCAAAACGCTAGTTAGCCAAAATACACTACTCTTCCTATAAAATGCTAAACATTGCGATGAAATGTCGCAATTTGCAACAGGATCAATCTCTACCACATGGATATATCCAAAAAAGTGGATTTAGGGTTTACTTACCATTTAATAAAAAACTGCCTGTTATGAAACCATTTCAATACAGATATTGATGAAATTAAAACATTCATCTTTTTTTTTGTACCAAAATGACACAATAAATGTATTTTAGGTAGGCCTAGCCTAATATGCTATAACCTTAAAATGACATCATCATCATGTTTTATACTCACAATTATAATCAATGAATTATTAGGCAACATATTTTCTTCTTTAGATGGTTGAAGTTCAATAAGAAGTCTAAAGCCCTTTTATTTATTTGTTTGTTATCGGGTCAGGCAATTTGAGTCTAGATCACGCACTGCGTGAATGATTGAAATTTTTATCTCAACCGCTGAAAACTGCTGTGATTCCTCAGAGTAATGTGGACGTTAGTGAAAGGATGTCTTAAAATCTGAGTAGAAAAAAAAAACATCTTACTGTGAGGATAATGGCATTCATGAGCGGATCAAACTGAAATATTTTATTGTTCACAGGGGACACTTCTATTTCATTCTCCATTCTCCACTCTTTCATCTGAGCCCCACATCAGCAGAATTCTTTACAATTTCAATTTCAATTGCAAAAATCTTGCATCTGTAGTTACCTGTGGCTTGATTTTTTCTGAACACCCCTCTCTCCTGTTAACTTTGGCACACGTCTGCAAGTAATAGTGAGCCCTGTCTACCTTCCCATTTGCAATCAACCACCTTGCAGACTCTGGGATCCACCTACATGGAATTTAAAGGCAAAATTAATCATATAATTACATTAAAGACACTATAAAATAACGGCATGAAAAATTACCTCCAAGACAGTATAGCGAGGGCTAGCGGGGAGGTGACGGCAACAATCAACCACCGCCAGTCATTCACAAAATATGCGATTCCAGATAGCATTAGGCTACCAAAGGTCCATGCCAAGGTGTCAATAACTCCGACCAACTTCCTGTGCTCAATGTCAACCCACTCCAAACCTGTACAAGCACAACATACAAGGTTTTGATCAATATAAATAAGTTTGTATTTTACATTTGTCTGTAGTGTTTCTTCTATTACTCAAAGCAGGTAATCGCACCTGTCGGGGACAGTCAATGCCCTTGTTAAAAAGTTCAGCACTCTGAATACTGAACACAAGCTATAATTGTGTGCTAGAACCGCTCACTTAACCTACATTCAAAATATATTTTACGTGACTTAATTTAATAATTATTATTAAAAATGACAATCAGCAATTAAATCGCCAAGTTCATTATATAGCAGTCCAACAGTAACCTGTCAAAACAAAGTCTAAATCAGTTCTTAAGATTAAATTATTTTATTCAATGAAAATCAATTAGAATAATTACTTGAAGCATACAGTGGGGTGCAAAAATTTGGGCACCCCTGGTCAAAATGCCTTTTACTATTAATATCTAAGTGAACAGAAGCTAACCTGACGTCTAAATGGTAATAATTTTAAGGGCTAATGGTTAAAAATTGAAAGCAGGATCTTTTTTAACCTTTTCAAAATAATAAAAATAGGAAAATGGCCATGTGCAAAAATGTGGGAACCCTGTAAGTTAGGACTTCAGTCAACTATAAGAGCTTGCAAACACTCCCTGTAGCCAGCTAACAGTCTTTCAATTCTTGCTTTTGAAATTTTCCCCCATTCTTCTTGGCAGAACACCTCTAGCTCAGAGATATTTTTCGGCCTTCTTGCATACACGGCACGTTTGAGATCTCTCCACAGATTTTCAATAATATTCAAGTCTGGGGACTGTGGCGGCCATTCTAAAACATTCATCCATCTTCCCTGCAGGTACTTTATGGTTGATTTTGAAGTATGCTTTGTCTTGCAGGAATACCAAACCTCTCTTCAACTTCAATGCCTGGACTGACCTTCGAACATTAGCCTCTAGAATTTCTTGATATTTGGTGGAATCCATTCTTATTTCCTGTGCCCCCCGCTGCCACACAACCCCAAAGCATAATGGATCCACCTCCATGCTTAACAGTTGGCAAGTTGCTTCACCCTTTTTTCTACAAACATACCTTCTTTGGTTGTGGATAAAAGGTCCCATTTTGGCTTTGTCAGTCCAAAGCACATTGTTCCAAAATGCTTGAGGCTTCTCAAGGTTTTATTTTGCATACTTCAGATGCTATAAGTCTTCTTTCTGGCAACTTTTTCTGCCATGTAGGTCTTTGTTGATTAAAGTACGTTGTTGTTGCCCTGTGAACAACTAGACCTGCGTCTGCTACAATTTTTTGCAGCTTTTTTGCAGTGTGGGTTCTGAGCATTTCTCACCAGGTGGAACTGAGGCTCCGCGAACATCTTACAGGAACTCAGACTCCCATCATCCTGTGCTGGAATACTGACAGTAAGCTGCTGATCCTGGGTCAGATTCGCAAAGACTTCCCCGTCATCCAGACTGCCGATATCACAGCGGTGATCAGTTACGGCTGCGATGAAGTTGTGAACTAAGTAATGACAAGGTAGTGTAACCCGTGCCACAAAGACGAGGCTTATGATCATAATCTGAAACCTTCCAAAGCCATCGGTTTCAGCCAGGACATCTTCAAACTTCATTTTAATCAAAATTTATTGACATGAAAAGCAGAACGCCAAATAGCCTAACAATAGGCTAATGCCTCCAGCTGGTTAGGAATCCTGCTGAACGAGTTGGTGTTCAGTTTAGCCACTTCATGGTCAAGGAGATTGATTGAGTGTTGAATAAAAACTGGTAACGGCAGATGACTATAGAGTATATAGAATCAATACGCCTGCTTGTCCATGGGCTTTTCTAGAGGCAACACCGATCTTCTCACTCGTAAAGGTCGGTCAGAGTGGAGTACAAAACACGCGACTCATCCGTTTTTCGTTGGATATAATAAAACTGGCTTATGTATAACCATCTTCTGTGGTAATATATTTGTTTACGTAGGGGAGGGAGGGGCACATTTGACCGCGGGGCACATTGAAGCACAGGCTTTTTAGGAGACTTCTACGTGACTTCCATCTATCCTGAAGACGGCGGGATTATCTGAAAAAATCAAGACTATTTATTCACGATTGTCTATTTTTACCCCATGTAAGTCATTTTTTTTTAACTGAAGTGTTTTTCTACTTCTACTCTTTGTATACATGTCACAAAATCCAAACGTATATAATTTTAATCACTATTGTAGAATAGTTTTTGTGTTTCATGCTACATAGCACTGAGTGTCAGCTAGCCAAATATGCGGTCTCCAGTAGACAGGGCACGCTGGAACACTGTGTACGAACGTGCCCTGTCTTCAATGAACAAGAGCGAATAGCCATTTTTCTTTACTTTTATTCACAGTATGAGAAATAGGCAACGTAAAACTGACAGAGGAGTGGCCAGGGAGGTACTTGAGCTAGCAGCCAGAGATGTGGAGAATGGGATGTCAGTTTGTGGAGTTGCCAAAACCTTCTCCATCAGTCACGTCTCCCTGCGGCGCTACGTCAATAAGAGGAGAGACATGCGGGAGGCAGGCAGCACACAGCTCCCTTGACTACTCACGCCATACTCAAGTCTTCAGTAAGGGTCATGTGAAAATGTTGGGACACCTTGGAACATTTCCACATCCGCCACTTTCGGCAAAACTGCAATAAACTGGTAAGGGCTGTAAATCTAGTTTTGGTGTCTATGTGTAGCTAACAGACATATGTATACATGTATAGCAAAAATGGCAATAAAACCCAAATCATTTAAAATAAATAAGCTTAATTTTAAAAAGCGGTCGAATGTGCCCCCCCCTACCCTACCCATAAATAGAAATAAATAGTTATTCATTTTACTGGGGGTATTGTTGTCTCATTAGTAAATACATGAATAAATAAATACATAAATAGCGTGAACCTTCCACAAATAAGATGTGTCACAAACATTTTTATTAACTTACCAACAAAATAATTGGTTCACAAATGTTTTCACTCACAAACAAATCTCCACTGAACAGACAAATGGTTCACAAACAAAAGTAACTGGTTCACAAATAAAAACAAGTGGTTCACAAATATGTGTTTGCATGCACAAACAAATCTCTAATGACTAGATGCGCATTTACGCATCGCCTGGCACATGTGGAATCCACTCTAAGGTGGAATCCCTTTTATGAAAAATAAATACACAAATAGTTTATTTTTATTTTTATTTATTTATTTTTTTTACACACGAGTCGACTCCAGCCAATCAGATTTTAAGACATCCTTTCGCAAACGCCCACATTACTCTCGACCAATCCCAGCACATTTGTGCTCAAGTCACACAAATGTTCAGGGTTCTGTACTGTAGGGAAGATAACCGTTCGGTCGGGAAGATGGCTAAAACTGGCTGTCTCTTTGATCAATCAATGAAGCCACATCGTCTTATATTTGTACTATCCCAGTATCCCATTAGTATTCGAGAGGAGCTGACGAAAAAAAGCTTTTGGGCAACATGGCTGTGCATAATGATTAACTAGCACACTTATTGAATACAGTCCAAGTTGAAGTTATGTCCCAATGAAATACCCTAAATAACGTCTTGCTGACATCAAAGATATAGAACTGGACCTTTTTCTACGGTGGCTGAGAAGTGCAAAACACAACGACATTTCACAAAACACAACGACATTTCACAAAACACAACGACATTTCACAAAACACAACGACATTTCACAAAACACAACGACATTTCACAAAACACAACGACATTTCACAAAACACAACGACATTTCACAAAACACAACGACATTTCACAAAACACAACGACATTTCACAAAACACAACGACATTTCACAAAACACAACGACATTTCACAAAACACAACGACATTTCACAAAACGGAAAGGGTAGGACAACACTTCTTGTTTGTGATTGGACAGAACCCAAGCCCCTCAATGTAATTTTCTTTCACAAAACGGAAAGGGTAGGACAACACTTCTTGTTTGTGATTGGACAGAACCCAAGCCCCTCAGCGAAATTACGAATCCTACTATGGCCATGCCAAGACCCGCCCTCCTCTGTCTCTGATTGGCTGGTCGTTCTGTGCGCTCTACCCACCCAACCCTCTGTTTGAGTTTAAGGTGACTCTCTTCGCTGGAGCGCATTGCAGTAACTTATTTTCCGAAATTGCATGCAAATTCAGGTAGCCTAACTAACGTTACAGCATAAAACGTGTACTGACATCCATTAGCCTAAAATAAGTTTACGTTTTTAATACCACCAATGTTGATAATACTTCTAGGCTACGTGTCTCATTGCACATTCTAGTGCTAGCTAGAAAATCAGCTGGCTGATCACTCGGAGGGGAATTCAAGTTGATGAATAGTGCTGTATCGGATTATTCAGCTAGTCTATTAATGAAGCCTTAAATAAGCATACGTTTTTTTTAAAAATAAATACCGCCCGTGTTGATAACAATTATCCTATGTGTCTCATTGAAAAGTAATTAGTCACATAGGATGTTGCAGTGTGCTGGAATAGTTATTGTACATAAAGGGACCAAATATGGTCACACTTTATTGCTGTTCCATTATCGGGTTTAACCGTCTTCTATCTGCCTGTGAACAAACTCACTTAGGCCTACATGCACACAAGGCATAAGAAAACATGCCCAGGGAAAACTTGTATGACCTTGCATGTCATAAAACCAAGAATAAAACCCTCAGCGTTGCAGGAAAGTGAACAGACTTATGAGATCAGGTTTTGTATAGATTTGTGAAAATGAACATTGTGACTAATGACTTTTCAATGACACAAAGAACTGTTATCAACACTGCGAAACACTGGTGGTATTTACTAAAAAACGTAACGTATTAATTTATTTTATTAAACTTGATTTCCCCTCAGTGATCAGCTAGCACTAGTTAGAGCAGTAGAAACGAGCTAGATTGTGCTAGAATAGTAGAATATATAAGAACTGTTATCAACATTGGTGGTATTTATTAAAAACATATGCTTATGGATGTCAGTACGTTTTATCCTGTAACGTTTACCTCCCTGAATTTCGAGAACAGGGCAATCGAGCGCGTTCTTAGACTGAAGAAGATGAGGTGGGTAGAGCGCACAGAACGACCAGCCAATCAGAGACAGAGGAGGGCGGGTCTTGGCATGGCCATAGTAGGATTCGTAATTTCGCTGAGGGGCTTGGGTTCTGTCCAATCACAAACAAGAAGTGTTGTCCTACCCTTTCCGTTTTGTGAAAGAAAATTACATTGAGGGGCTTGGGTTCTGTCCAATCACAAACAAGAAGTGTTGTCCTACCCTTTCCGTTTTGTGAAATGTCGTTGTGTTTTGTGAAATGTCGTTGTGTTTTGTGAAATGTCGTTGTGTTTTGTGAAATGTCGTTGTGTTTTGTGAAATGTCGTTGTGTTTTGTGAAATGTCGTTGTGTTTTGTGAAATGTCGTTGTGTTTTGTGAAATGTCGTTGTGTTTTGTGAAATGTCGTTGTGTTTTGTGAAATGTCGTTGTGTTTTGTGAAATGTCGTTGTGTTTTGCACTTCTCAGCCACCGTATTTTTCCCTTGAGAAAACGTGCATTCAGCTGGCCCACTCCAAACTGATCAAAAATAATAGTTTTGATAATTGACATAGGGACATAGCTACTGGTATAGCTGCCATAGCCATAGCTTACTGTGTGTACTATATTCAATGTACATTACTAGGGATAGCTGCTACGTTATGAGAAGGATGTGCTTTGTCTAATCTGTTTTGTAGTTGCTTCAATTACTTTTGGTATGCACTTATTGTACGTCGCTTTGGATGACAGCGCCTGCCAAATGATTGTAACCTTGGCGATTCCAAATCCCTGTAGTTCACACGGATTTCATTTTCTTGTAAAACCATCTCATCTGTCTGACCTGCTATAAGGTTTGGTTGATCTGTAAACATTTAAATTTTTTAATTACACCGGCTCCATAGTTAACTAAGCATACATTTTTCCGGAAACTGTACTGTTAAACGAAGCTGAGCTTGTGACAGTTACTGACAGCATGACCTAAGCAATATTTATAATATGTCTGCATTATATTTAAGGAATCTTGCTATTACATTTTACTGCTGGTATGAGATGATCTGGCCTGATTCCGCCACTGCTTAGATCGGGCTGTCCGTAACTGAGATAAAACAAATAGCCTCATATGGCTCACACACGAAGTAGCTAGTTTCACCATGGCAGTAATGTCTTAATGAAAATACTAAATTTGGCTAAACAATATTTATTGTAAATAATGCACTATACCATTTGAAGTTAATTTCAAATGCTTAGGCCTAATGGTGCTAACTGTACCGTAGCTAGGTTATCGAGAAAGGTAATTCGTGGAGGTGATTCTATTGTTTTTCCTGTGTAAGGTCAAAGGTAGGCTATTCTGCTGACTACGTCATCAAGTGTGCTCCAAAATTGAAGCATACTTGCGCTCTTGCATACTATCAAGTGTGTTCTAGCTAGTGTAATTGGAAGAATGCAAGTACGTAGAACGCAAGTGTGCATAATGGAACAAAGCCGGAGAAAAACACTGCACTCTTTTAAGTCTTTTGTAATGTAATCATAATCAATATTTATTTTTAGGAAAAAGCGATACTTTTATTCTGCATTTTTCAGCAAGCTTTGTGGGTGTATTATATGTAAAATTATATATAAAAAATATGTAAATTGTTTCCAAAAAAATGCTATATCTATAGCCTTTAAATTAGTTTATTGATAGTTACTTATCTTGTTGTGTGACTATCACTAAACTTTTATAATAAATTATTTATTTCATTATATACTTTATGATATAGTGGAATATGGCAACTTTACTGAAAAACACATTCTCCAAAGAGAAATAAGTTTTAGCATTTCATCTCACTATGAGATAATATTTGCAGTAATAATGTTGTGTGTAGAATCAGTAAGATTAAAACATTTTTAAATAAATTGTATTATACTCTTATAGTCTCTGTAAAACAATATTGTTTATAAACTAGCACCACAGTGAATATGAGACAGCCAAGTTAATCTATAATTGTAATGGGGAAAAAAGAGAACCTAGTGCCTAACTGGTCTGTTTGGTCCAAAGGAACGCAAAACGTGACACACAATACGATACTTCATCCATCCATTATCTAACCCGCTTATTTCTAACCCGCTGTTCCCTGTCCACTGTCCCCTGTCCGCTCAAACCCCTGTCCCTATGTGCCCTGTCTCCTCACTTTTGCAAGCAGTGTGCGAAGGAAATCCCACTCAGTATCTTTCCAAACTAGTGAGAAAGTAGTTTGTAATATTTATTTTTACATTTTTATTGAGAATATCAATCAGTTAACATATGACGATTGTTACAAAGTGTAGATAGAATTAACAAAAATTTAAAAAGAGTATCTTATACCATATATGCTCTATGACATTTACGCTTTTACTTACTGAAATTGTCAGATGAGTGTGCTCCTGAATTCCCTCAACAAAACCCCGGAAATAAGGGGTTCATCCTGGTATTTTAAGTGCCCCCATTTGTGAGAAAAAGTCACCCACTCAAAAGCTTTTTGATGAAGTGGACTCAAATATGCGCCCTCAAAAGGGTGTAGGTGCTGTATTCGGACACGGCCCTGGTCAGGGTTGTGGGGGATGCTGGAGCCTATCCCAGCATGCATTGGGGGAGAGGCAGCAATACACCCTGGACAGGCCGCCAATCCATCACAGGACACGCACACCATTCACTCACACACTAATTCCTATGAATCCAATACGATACTAATATTTGTAAATATTTTATTAAAATGTTATGTGCAATAGGTCTGTTAATAATTACTGCATTATTACAGGCATTTAGCAGACGCACTTATCCAGAGCGATTTACACATCTTTTTTTGCATTTATACATTGGATTATATTATACAGCTGGATATATACGGAAGCAATGCAGGTGAAGTACCTTGCTCAAGGGTACAACGGCAGTGTCCAACCTGGGAATCGAACCTGCAACCTTTCAGTTACAAACCCAGTTCCTTACCCATTATACTACACTGCCGCCCTGATCAATAATCTCACTAGATTATTGATCCAGTACAGTGAGTACATATTAAACCAAGCTAAACCAACCAAGCATAGAATACCAAGCTAAAGTATCTAGCTAATGTTATACTATTACCACATACTCCCATAGTACACCTTCTAGGTTATTGCACATAGCTAACGTGTTAGCCTAATTATGCTGAACAAAAGAATAAAGAATTATAGGATCATTAACAAGTTTATTCTAAAAATAAATATCATGAGAGATGTAAAAATATACATTAGCACTTATATGATGTCCTAAATAATAGCTGACTTTCACCCCAGAGTGAACTGGATAGCATCCTTTATACATATATATGGTATCAAAACCATTATTTTTGATCAGAGGTTCTCAGACAAGAAGACAAGACTCACTGCTGCCCTCTGCTGGATTGGAGAGGGGTTGATTGGGTCCCAGGGCACATGTTTGAACTGTATATTAAACACTGTCTGGGGTCTAATTAATGAGTTACATTCATTGCAATAGTTAATTGTCTATACAGTTGTATGGACAAAAGTCACCCATAAACAAAAATATGAAATTTCTTTTTTCGCAGATGATAAAGCAATTTATATACGTATACATACTCAAGTGAACATCTGTCAATTGAGCAAGCTGGCACTGCAATATGATATTCATATTTATACTTGATCTCCAAAGACAGTGTAACACTTTTAACATTTGTGCATTGAGCTTGTCATGGTGCACAATCTCTATGAGAGCTTAGGTGAAACACCTGATGGGAATAGTGTAACAGTGCCAAATCAGGAGACTACTGTAATGCAAAAACAATCAATTTAAAGTATGAAAAAGTCAGGTACATTTGTATATATTACTACAACAATAAAAACAAGTAACATGTGTACTAACAGAATGGGATGAATCTGTCCTTTAGCCTAACTTGCATACAGATAGCACACAATATACAGTTAATTATTCAAAACTCAGGATGCAGAGCTCAGTATGCACAGCTCAGTATGCACAGCTCAGTATGCAGAGCTCAGGATGCAGAGCTCAGGAAGGGCTTGATGGTAACCAGGTCCAGGTCCAATTCAGCATCCGCTTTCATCTCCACCACTAGTTAGAGGCTTCAGTGTTGCATCTCTCTTCTGGAGTTTGATCGACTGCCAGTCTTTAAAAGAAAGGACAGATTTAATTACAACACGTACTCAATTTCAGGCACAATACCCATTCAAGACAAGGGCCTAAAATTGAACTTTATGAGTTCATTTTCTTGACCTGCCAAAATGTGTTTATGAAGATAAATCTGAACACCTGCATTTAACACGTGTTGGTAGTATAGTCTGTGTGTAGATTTATAATAAACTGCCGTGTGCTTGTGGTCCTTGGGCCTAACAGCAGGGATGGACTTCATTTTACCTTTTTTTCTCGATGTCTTCTATGGTCTCTGGCAGACGCACTTTATTGGTCTCAGGGAGAAGACAAGCCACCAGGCCAGAGACGATGGCCATTGTGCAAAACATTAGCTCGGGAAGGTACTTCCATGCGTCTTCTAATAGTGCGACCAGAGGAGCGATGGACACGCCCAGGCGAGCAATAAAAGAGGTGTAGCCCACGCCATTTTGTCTGAGTGAGCAAAATATGGCCAATGTCATTAAACTTTTTTACTTCACTTCACTTTTTTACTTCATTTTTACTTCACATTCCAGATTTGGGATGGTTCCGGGTTTTACTCCAGCAAACTAAGTAATCCCGCTTTGTAGTATACCCCCTAGGAAGGGCCAGTTTGGGTGCAGGCTTCCAACCAAGCAGTTACACACCTGATTCCACTAATAAACCACGAGAGTCTATGCTAAAGACCTTGGTTTGTAGAACAGGTGTTATTGCATAGCTGGAACAAAAGCCCGCACCCACACCTTTTCTTTCTGGAAAAGGTTGAGGTGCCCTGCATTAAACTTTCACAGAAAGATGGTGTACTGCAGAGATACTGAAACCTGATCCTCAAGACTTACTGCTGGTTTACATTCTTAACCTATAATCCGGGACGGGTTTAGACCTGGGGACAATAATCAATCAATCAATGAACTATCGCATGGAAGAGCAGCAGTCCTACCAGGGCCGTGTCTTGGGGGGGGCTCCGCCTGCCCCCCCCCCCCCCCCCAAGCCAAATCCAGAAAAAATGTAATCCGACAATATGAAGTTGGCGGTACATTAGGCTATTAGACCGACAGACGATTCGGCCAATCATAATAAATGACACGTCGAAATAATATATTTCTCTAATATCTATATTGGTTGGTTTGGCCATATAAAACACGGAGACGCAGCGAGTGAGAAAGAGGTTCGTTTTTTTGATCAATCTATGCTGTCTCTTCTTGATAACTGTAACTGTTACGCATTGCTTAGGATATAATATTCGCTAGCCTAGCTTACTCAGTGAGTTGAGAATAGTGGCGAGAGTTTCCGTTTGGGAGAATTGATTTTAAATAGATTGATTACATGTTGCATCTAGCCTATTTGTTATAGCTGCGATTCTCCGAAACATCTGCAGAATTGTATTAGCTGGCTGTACGTGTGTGTGCGCGTGTGTGTGTTAGATAGCCTACTGCTGCGTGTTGGCTAGTCAGCCCTATACTTTCCTCAAACTTTGGAATACTTCACATATATTAAAATACACGATAATCATCTGTCTCTCTCTCTCTTACGTTCTCTATCACTCTCACGGCGAAACGGCAGCCGTCAATAGAGGCAAGCCCCCCCCGGCGTCTCAGGCATAGAAAAGAGGGGGAGTATGGCTAAAATATAAATGAAAATGATGAGCCAGTAACAGTAACGTACAGTTTCACATATAAATAGAAAATAGCACAAAGAGACTGAAATGATGAAGGAATATAGCTCATCTTTAATATACTTGTTTCCATATAAGATTAAATAATGATTTGGTATTATTGGGCATAAATAAAGTTGCCCTCCTATAAGATGATAAGATGCCCTGTGTGAGGTTGTGTAGAAATGCAAGAAATTAGTTTTAAAAGGCTCAAATCTTTCTGTGGGGCCCCCCCCCAGACCCCCCCACAACTTCATCCCCCCTTGTGCTCCACCTTCATGCCCCTCCAATCAAAGCAGTCTAGAAACGGCCCTGAGTCCTACTAGCCTCAACGGGCAGATTTGAGGGGCTCAGCAAAGACATCTTTAAGGACATTCCAAACCGCTAAATGGTCTTCGGAGGAATGAAGAGCGAGGAACGAGGAGGCTCCCTGAGGATGCTTCAGTGAGGACATACACGTGTAGCCTTTGCAGAAGCCTGTATAAATTATCCTCCTCTCCACATCTGCCACATGGCGGGTACACCCCTACACAAATGCATTGTTACCGTTCCTTTCCATTTATTGTAAAGCGCTTTAATCCAAAATGACACTCAATCTTTATGATGAATAAAAGCCACGTTTATTCATGAAAAAAGAGGCTAAAAAGCCTCTTATAGTTAAGCGCGTAAGCATAATATGACGCTGACGCTTGACTGAGCAAGGACGTTCCATTTGCCTAATACATGCCATGTTTCCTCGATTCCTCCGTCCTCGTATCTCATCCTTGCATCTTTTTCTCACATTGGAGCTAACGAGCAAGGAAAGGACGCAAGGAAAGGATGCAAGGAGTAAAAATAAGCGATTGGAATGAACCCAGTGTGGCCCCTCACCTTTGGTACACAGGTAAATTGTTCCCTCAGGTCAGATTATAAAAATAAGCATTTAAATTTACATTTAATGTGATAATATGGTAATAGAGACGTGATATTGTGATGCATGGATGTTACTCTCCTCATTCACTTACCTGACAACTGTAGGGTAGAGTTCAACTGTGTACATGAAGGCTGTAGTAAAGGAAGATTCTGATGTGGCTTTGCCAAGGACGGCTACTATGGTACGGAAAATCCACAAATCTGAGAAATAGATTGAAAGCACAATTTGTAATCAGTACACTAGATCTACACATGAAGCAAACCATTAATATGTTTGTTTTTGTTTGTAACTATATTTATTTCATGAGCAGACACCATTTGCTTGGAGAAAGAGGTGATTTAACCAAAATCCAATGTCAATATATGTAAATGTATAGATTTCAAAAGAACATATAATAAATACTTTAATCCCAATTACTTTTAACAAAAAACCAAAAACAATAATGAATATATTTAGCCACAATTACTTGGATTTAAAGTGAAATTAAATGAATCAACATCAAAATCGCCTGGGCTTGTAACCCAAAGGTTGCAGGTAGGACACTGCTGTCGTACCCTTGAGCAAGGTACTTAACCTGCATTTCTTCAGTATATACCCAGCTGTAAAAATGGTTAGAAAAATACTGTATTTGAAAAAAAGTGTCTGCTTAATGGCAGTAATGTAATGCAACTTTAGAATTAAAAACAAATGGCGACGGGTTTAATACGCTTGTAAATGCATGGAAGTTACATACTGGCAGGAATAAATAAATTTATCACAATGCAGACTCCTGTCAATAGTAGAGTAGCAGCCTGAGTCGGCCTTCTGCCAATGCGATCAAGGCTATAATAGTTGGCAATCTTGCTTGGTATCTCGATAGTGGCAAAGATGAACTGAGTTAGATAGATGTTCAGACCAAATCCTGTTATTTTCAAACTTATCCCGTAATAGGTGAAGGCAACTCCAAACCTACAGTGATAAAGAAAAGTGAGACTTTTATTACATACAGTGGTAAAATTAAACTCCTGTGAATGGGGTGTGGCCATACTATCTTGCAAAATAATGTCACATTAAGAGCGAACAGCTAGAGATTTTTCCTGTTTTCTCTCAATTTGGTATCATATGGTATTCAATACCCCGTGTAGCAACCGCTTCAGAATCCGCTCCGACACAACCCCGTCAGCCGGTCGTGTAGGAGGGAGGGCGCCACGTCCTCTTCAGGGCGCGACTCCTCAAGCTCCTGACCACAATTTCAACTCGATCGGGGCCCTCCTCCTTCCCTCTCCCCACCCTGGGAGCGGCCACCAAAAGCCGCTCCCTCAAAATACCGGCCATGCTGGCAGGGCCAGGGGCGCAAACCCCCTGATCCTTGGCGCACAACCGCGCCGACTGAAGATCGGTGCTTTTACCGCTGCACCACTGCGGCGCTCCGAAAAAACACAGTTCTCTTTACCTTTATGATCTGTCATTCGGTTTATTTTTTTTATTGCTCATGCATGGTGCTTTCTAAACTGGAAAGTGATACAAATTTAAAATTATTCTTAAATTATTTATACGTTCTGCACATTCATAATATAAATGCTCTTCATGGATCTATTACAGATTGTTAGCATTTCATAAACTGGAATCCCCCACCCCACGTAGTATCTCAAACACACTTACCATACGATCCCAGTGCATATAGCCAGTTTCCTTATTTTTGGCGTTCTCACTAGATCGAGAAATGTATACTTTTTGCTTTTGTCCTTGACTATCACAACATTAGCAAGATTCTGAGTGTGAAATAAGAGTGACATCATGCAGCAATTCAAAACATCCTGTCATATAGTTTAAAAACAATCAGCATTCAATTGCAAGTACTTTTTCTTAGCCTTCGATGTGTATAATAAAGAGAAAACACTAGCAAGCCAGTGATAGCATTAACTCTTATTATGATTAATTACACTACATGGCCAAAAGTATATGGATACCTGCTCATCCAACATCTCATTCCAAAATCATGGGCATTAATATGGAGTTGGTCCCCATTTGCTGCTATAACAGCCTCCACTCTTCTGGGAAGGCTTTCCACTTGAGGTTGGAACATTGCTGCATGGATTTGCTTCGATTTAGTCCGAAGAGCATTCGTGAGGTCGGGCACTGATGTTCAGTGCTTAGGTCTGGCTCACAGTCGCCTTTCCAATTGATCCCAAAGGTGTTCGTGGGGTTGAGGTTTGGGCTCTGTGCAGGCCAGTCAAGATCTCGACAGACCACACTGATCTTGACAAACCATTTCTGTATGGATCTCGCTTTGTGCCCAGGGACATTGTCATTGTGAAACAGGAAAGGACCTTCCCCAAACTGGTGCCACAAAGTTGGAAGAACCGTTGAGAATGTCATTGCGTGCTGTTGCGTTAAGATTTGCCTTCACCTGAACTAAGGGGCCTCGCCCAAACCATAAAAAACAGTCCCAGACTAAGGGTTGTCCGAATACTTTTGGCCACATAGTGTACATTGAGTCAATGAACCATTGATTTTACTGTAAAACAGCATGTTACCTCTGGCTTAATTGTTGACATAAACTCCATTCTGTTATTCATTTTAGCGCACTTCTCCAAGTACACGTGAGCTTTCTCAACCTGTCCGTTGGCTATCAGCCATCTTGAAGACTCTGGGAGCCACCTGTAATATCATCATCCACTTATAAAAACTACCACTGAAACATTTAATAACCAATTTTTCATAACTCAAGTGTAAAAAAATTTTTATTTTTTATTTGTTTCTGATTTTTTACCTTTTTCTCCCAATTTGGTAGCCAATTGAACCCCTATTCTAATTAAATTACCCCCCATGTAGCAACCGCTTGAGAACCACTGCGCACAACCCCGTCAACCGGTACTAGTTGTAGGAAGGAGGACGCCACGTCCTCTACAGGGCGCGGCTCCTCGAGCTCCTGACCGTGACGCCACCTCCTCCTGAGTCGTCCATGCGCAGCGATTCTCTCCGAGCCCCTCCCCCCACCCAGAAGCGGCCGCCAATTGCCGCTTCCACAGGGCACCGGCCACGCTCGGCTATGGCAGGACCGGGGCGCGAACCCCGATCCTCGGAGTACAACTCTTACCATTGTACCACCGCGGCGGCACTCAAGTGTACATTTGGCTGTTATTCAATGTTTCAGTACTATCTTTGACAACATTGACATTTTACAGTTTTTCACAATTGTTAACACACAAAAAGCGAAAATTCGGCACAATTTGCACAACCTTCACTTCATGTACCAATCGCTCCACCCAATTTGGCACTACTTCACACTCCCTTATCTGCATTAGACTCTGACTTTCCTTCTTTACACTCTGATGTCAATTACACATCACCTTGTTGTCAAAACACTACACACAATGTTCAGCTGTTGCACACACTTCTCAAGTAAAATCTCAAAGCATCAACCTACAACACACAAATATTCAAATCTCTAAACATTCAGGTCTGTTGAGCAATTTGCAATCAGGACTGCAGCATAAAAGTGCCTTGAGCCTCTGTTTTGTTTGGTGAACAATGGAGAACTTTGAAGAGAGAGACAACCAGAGAAGGAGAGGGGTAAGAGTGAGAGGAGGAGGAGGAGGAGGAAGAGGAGGACAAGAAGGAGGAGGAGGACAAGAAGGAGGAGGAGGACAAGGAGGAGGAGGAGGACAAGGAGGAGGAAGAGGACAAGGAGGAGGAGGACAAGGAGGAGGACAAGGAGGAGGAGGAGGAGAAGGACAAGGAGAAGGAGGCGTGATGCCTAATTCATTTTTGTGAAGGGGGAGTGGGGGTTGAGCAGGCCGGTTTACAGTACTGTACTGTTATCTGTGTGTACTGAAATAAAACTTGTTTTTGCTGCATATTTGTGTGCTGTTTTATGTTTGACTATGAAAAGAGTAGGCCTACACTGAGACATTTTACAAAAGGAGAAATGGCTCATTCTCAGTGTGCTGTAAATGCTTGGTAGTGTGCAGCAAATGCTTAGTTGTGTGTACTCAATGAATGGTATGTGTGTGTCATTTGAAAATATGGCTGTGTGTACCAAATGAAAATACGAGTTCCATTTTGTGAACAGTTAAGAGATTTGATGGCAAAGAGTCATCTTGCAAAGGGAGTGTCAGGTTTAGCATTTTGTGTGTGAGGTTTTCAGTTTTGTGTGTGCAGTTTTGAGAAAGCCGTTATTGTTTTGAGAAACGTGTGTTAACAATTGTGAAAAACTGTAAGATATGCAGTAGTAACTTAAAAGTCTGCTTTTAATAAAATATATAACTTATTCAATCTGGTAAACATTAATTGACAAGTTGGCAATCACACCATTCAGTTTTATATTGTACATTGCTTATTGTTACTTACCACCAAAAAATAACAGACAAAAACAGAGGGGAAGTAGTCGCAACCACAAGCCACCTCCAGTCTTTTACAAAATATGCAATTCCAGAGAGCATTATATTTCCTATACTCCAATCTAAGCTCACAATAATTCCAGCAAAAGTCCTGCGCTTGACTTCAAACCACTCAATACCTGTGAAAAATTAAAGACATACACAGATATTCATTCCTTACTATTGGGATTACTAGAGATACTGTGCAGACAAAAACCTGGGTTGTCATAATTTTACAATAACATATTTCTTCTCCTCAGTAATCGAACGGTCAAGCCGTATATGACAGACTGCATTTGACCTCTGGCCCGCCAGTTGAATAGCCCTTTGGTACTTACAGTGTATGGCATAGTTTAAATGTACAAGCAACTGGGAGGAGTGTTTCAAGTTTGGCTGATATTTTTCCATAAAAGAAAAAAAATGACCTGCAATTTTACTGACCATTTTTTTATTTAATGAATGGCTAGATTTGAGCAAAACGTTTTTGTGTGTTTACATTTTGTTTACATTCTTAAAACAATAATTTCATGTAGCTGAAAACGTGACAGGGCCCATTGTCCATTTCAAATGATATTGACGGCATAATTAGCTGTATGGCACAATGCTATAAACCACCAAATGGCTGGATAATTTTACACTGGCATCTTGCAGAGCAATGCAAATCAGTTACGTATATGTGGAATTTCTTCTGTATTTTATGAAGTAAAGAAATTCCTTAGAAAAGTAGAATATAAAGTTGTTGTGCTTACTCAGGACAATGGAAATAATGCTTATTCCTGTCAGAAAAAATCCAGTAAAAAATCTCATAATTACAAACATTACATAAGATGTTGAGAAAGTACTGGCCAGTCCAAAGGTTATTGATGACAAGTATACGACCAATAGCATGGTCTTCCGGCCAAACCTAGAGGAAACAAACATTGTAATCACACACAATACATCACACATATAGCCTACCAGCATGTGCTTGTGTATTTGTGACCCGCTCTACAAAATTAAAAAAACATTTCTGAGAAATCTTTTTTTTTTTTTCACATCAAGACTCATTTTTGTAGAGCGAGTCACATTTGGACCTGCAATTAAATTAAGTATCACCAGGAAAAAACGTGATCGTGCACCTCTAAACATTGTATTTGAAATTCATTTTGTTTTGCTGATTGCAACCAGGCACAAAAAATTTGCTTTTTTATGTCATTTCTCCCCAAATGTATTTGTTGTCAATCCCCAGTCCTAGTAGGACACCTCAAATATGATGACATTCAGCACTATCCTGAATGGCGAAGACTAGCACTGGTTTGTTGCGACTGACTAGGCAACGCAACACACTTAAAGAAGAGAGTGCTATTCTGCCTGTTCTGGGCACAACTCACGCCGCATTGCTAAAAGTCGCTGGAGAACGATGAAGAAGAAGAACCGCTTTAACCGCGTTCATTTTAAGACAACGCCACGCACTTCGTTTATAGTCACGTCACATGGATTTTTACCTGTCACTGAGAACGCCGAACACTGCCGCTCCAATCATCACGCCGATGAAGAAAATGGTGCCCGTGGCTCTGTTCATCCATTTCCTATCGCACACCAGGTTCCACTTTCAAAAATAAACGTAAAGAAATATTAACCAAACGCCCAAAGCACAGTGCCTGCAATACAGTTACAGGTATAATTAAGTCAATGAACAATGAACAGAGAAGAAGAGAGGACAGTTAGCACGATCATCACCATCATCATCATCTTCACCAACATCCTTCCATGTTTGCAGGCTTCCAAACCCCCCCCCCCCCCCCCCCCCAGTTATTCCCATTGCATGTTTATTTAGAATACATATCATATTTTCTAGCCTACTAAAGAATGGCAATTCCTTGAGTAACAATACAGTGATAAATACACATAGTACTCAATACCGTCATACCATGCCACTTCTCCTGAATTTGGCTGTTAAGCGAGTAATGCAATTATTTTTATTTACATTGCAGAATCGTGCGCATTTCATCAACATTATTTAAATTGTGGGCAATTAGAAGGGTCCTTACTGAGTCAAGAGCTCTCTTTCAGGCCTCAACGGTATCCTGACCGGCGCCATTCATCCTCGCTGTGGATAGTTCCACGAATAAAATGTCACCGTATCCATGCTTAGGATACATGTTTCAAAATGTGACTTTTTTGAGTTGTCTAACATCTAAGAGTAACTGAATCCATTTGGGTATTAGGAGAGAATGAGCAGGTTTCCACACAAGGGTTAGCATCATGCTTTGCAGGTGAACAGCCTCCAGCCAAATGTGTGTGTGCAGTTTAACAGTCAGAATGCTTTAATTGCGCAACATTCCCACATCATATGCCATTTGGAGCTCACATTTATTCATTAAAATATTTGATTGAAGCTTCAGTTTCTGGAAGCCTTCCAAACTGTCACTTTATAAAATTGCGATGCTATGTATGCCTTTGCTAGACCAAATGGTAACATTCCTCCAACGATGTGGCTTGCTGCTGTTGCTGACGGTCTTGTTAACTCCATAAAATAGGGTGTTGAAGGTAAGGAAGTACCCATTTCTTAGACCTTTTACCGAACATCCATTCATGCACTCATGAACCGATGTCAATCCCCAGTCAGACACATACATGTGGATGTGTGCACACACACACACACACACACACACACACACACACACACACACACACACACACACACACACACTCTAGCTCTCCCTCCCCCCTCTCTCAGGCCTTATTAGGCATGAAATGATAAATATTCAATATTAAAATGAGATCATTAAAAAAATCTCTTATTAACATTCTCAAAAAGCATGAATTATACCTAAAATGTGTATGTACATAAAATGTAAGCACATATCTCACTATGTACTTCTCAACCACAGTAGTTTAGTAGAAGTCACAATGAGAGCAGATTGAAAGAAGTTTACCTCTGTTGCTAAAGTTGAAGAAAAGGTGCTGGTGTCATACACCCACCCATATTGACATGATACGGCAGGTATCTCAGTAGCGTTGGAAGAGTTGTACAGCAGGTGGAACTGAGGCTCCGTGAACATCTTACAGGAACTCAGACTCCCATCATCCTGTGCTGGAATACTGACGGTCAGCCGCTGATCCTGGGTCAGATTCGCAAAGACTTCCCCACTATCCAGACCACCGATGTCACAGCGGTGATCGGGTACGCCCGCCATGAAGTTATTGAGGAGGAAGTGAAACGGTAAAGTAATCCGAGATACACACTGAATGAGAATAATCATAACCTGAAATTTTCCAAAACCGTTTATTCCTGCAAGAATATCTTCAAACTCCATTTTTAATCTCGGATTAAAGACTCAAAGCAGAAACAGAATTCCTGCAATAAACCGAATGGCAAGGACCTTGTCATCCAGCCCCTTTTGATGTTCTGCTCCTCAAGTAGGCGTGACATTTGTCATTTCTCTGCCAATGAGAGTGCTCAAAATTTTGGAACAATCTGCACAATGCAGTTAAACATGACTGTCGCAGCTAGCTTTGTCTAGCAGAGGTCATCATGGGTTGCATTCACAAAACAGCCCAGGGCTTAAAAGTTTAGGTCTGCGAAGACCTGTCTTCAGCCAGTCATTTTGGAGCTGTGAAAACCTCTGTCCCAAGTAAACGGTGTCAGAAATATCAGGATTCGTAACTTTGTAAATGTATTGATGAATACATGTGAAGCTGGTGTTGTAATCTTGCATGCAACCATTTTGTGTTTTAGTCCTGCAGAATCATTAATCAGGTTTTTGTTACAAACTGAAAAATACAAGGGCCGCTATAATGCAGGGTGTAAAATGAACACCCGTCAAAGGCTGGAATTGCTGGAATGCAGGACTTTTTGCAGGAATTTGACCTTACTCTTGACCTAAAACTGGGAGGACTGATCCCAGATGGCCACATCCGCCAGGAAAAGGGAGTTAGTGATAGTTGGAGACTCAATTATTAGATGTGTAGACATTATAGTCTGTTCGCACAACACGGAGGCTCGTATGGTGTGTTGCCTTTCTGGCGCCCATGTAACAGATCTTGTGACAGAGGTAAGGGTAGGTTTGAGGTTCTGCAGGATAAATTTGTGGAATTAGCAGATACGATTAAGAGTACAGAACCTCCATGGTGGTCTTCTCTGGAATTCTACCGGTACCACGTGCAAGCAGAGGGAAGCAAATATTTATTTTGAGGTTTAGCACGTCACTACAAACCTGGTGTAGGAAAAAGGGGTACAGGTTTATGGGGCACTGGGACTCCTTTTGGGACAGGGGTGATCTGCACAAGCATAACAGGCTGCACCTGAACCAGAGGGCTACTGCTGTATTTGGCCAGCGTATGCTTAGGGTAGCACAGGATTATTTAAACTACAGACTTGGGGGGCTGGAAGGTGCAGACGGCCCAGATGGAAGCCATCAAGGCTACCTATAATAATAGTGAGAACAATAATAATATATTTTTAGAGAATCATTTTAGTAAGGGTGGCTTGGAAGAGCAGGAAGTGAGGCACGGGACAGGATGTGGAGTAGCGGTAATAGTAAGTCATAGTTTGAAATGTCTTTGTTTAAATGCTAAAAAAATATTTTTTGGAACTTGAAGCTGTGATGAATAATGACGCTATGACATAGATGGGATTACAGAGACATGGTTTGGGGAAAGGGATTAATATTATATAGAGGGGTACAGACATATTTGGAAATATAGATCCAATAAGAGAGGTGGGGGTGAAAACCTTAATGGGCAGGAAATTCCAGAAATGGACCATCTCATACCTAGCAAGGACATTTGGATTGAGCTCATAGGGGAGCATGTGAAAGGCCTTATTACAGGAGTATATTATAAACGGCCACCTTCAGACAGTGTGAATACAATGCTCTTTGGAAATATAAAATAAGCTTGTCACGGAGGAGACACTTTTATTATGGGTGACAGGACAAGCACAAATTGAGAAAGAATGTCTAGATGTTGTAAATGGCCATTTTTTTGGCACAGTACGTCAATCAGCCTACAAGAGGGACATCAATTCTGGCATTCAGAGTTTTCAGCATAGTGGTAGTGGAGCCACTTGGTACAAATGATCATTGTGCAGTTAGTTTTGATGTATTTTGGCAAATTAAGAGGGCTTCCAGAATTTTTTATTTTAGTCGTGTCAACTTTAACAAGATGTGAGCCAGGTTAAATCACAAAGACTGGGTGTAACTGGGTGCAACTTGATTGCAAGACTGGATGGAAAATGGGGGAAGTTTCAAAATGGTTATTATGTAATTTCATTCCAAAGATAAGAAAAATGAGCGACTATCACTTAACCAAGCAAGAAGTTCAGCCTTCACAACATGATTTACAGAAAATACCATAATTTACAGTAAATCATTACATGGTGTCTCCTGCAATGTAAGTCATGCATAACCACATTTATTTGGACATCAAATTAATTTCAGTCTAACTACAGCATACTTTGTCCAGTCCTTGTGAAGAACCAATTTGAGCAAGTGCAACCTATTTGTGATTAAAGCACAACTGAAGTTTGGTAGAACTTTGGGTTGTGTAGTTACCTGGCCATGATATGAGTCCAAATAGTGGTGAAATATGTTCGTTAGTTGCTCTGTGCTTCCCTGAGGTGATAATCCAGAATAGGGTATTTGTCGCTCTCCATTCACTTCTATGGGGCAGCTAAAACGGTCTCAAAATGCACGTATACGACCGGGAAAGAAGCGGATTCTGACAATAAAAAAAATAACCAGTCCTCTTACATATTGTTTTTCGTGTAGGCTAATTAAAATGATTCATAAAGTACTATTTTCGTCAATGTTGTGAGCAAGCTAGCAGAAAAGACTACCAAAATGTCGGCAGGTCGGACCATTTAATTTAAAAAAAATACATAAGAAAAATTCTTATTGCTTGTATTGACAGAATCCTCTTAGTTCACGTTCGTATACGTGCTAGAAGTGTCATTTTGAGACCGTTAAAAAAAAAAAAAGTTAAATATTCAGACTCCTGATCAGAAGAAGCATTCCAAATTTACAATTTGGAGAAAGCCTTATATATTTGGTCTTCTACTATTAGGTAAATACATTATTTGGTCTTCTATTCTTAGGCAAATGCATTCTTTATTTGGTCTTCTACTGTTAGGCAAAAAAATTAAAAGTTAAATAGTTTTTAAAGACATGCAAATTTGCCAATTGACCCCTAAATTGCAGAGTAGCACTTTTGCTATTCAGTGAACCGCATAGGTGCACTTATTGGGCAAAACAAACGTCAGCAGGACCAGCACAGTTTACTCATGTATACTCAAGGCCTCGTACACACAGGCAGGTTTGATTTGAGTTTTGGAAATGTATTAATTGAGAGGTTTTCACAAGCTTAACCCGTTTGTACTCGATTTAATTACTTGAATGCATCGACCCTCACATGTCACACTTCACATTTCTGGGTATTGTAGCAACGGATGACATCACAGATGGGTAAACTCAGTAAACATGCAACATGGCACCAACTTCATCATAGCTTTTGTAGCGTACGATTACACTAAAAATTAAGAGGGAATTTGTGTGAACCACGTAAAACATATTCACTATTTTATTCCTTCATTAAACAACAAATTTAATGTTGTTGTTACCCCCCAGCCCCCGGTAAACTTTAAGAAAAATAAAAACTTAGAGACAGTAAGTGATGGAACACAACCATTTACTGACATGCACACAATATAAACACACACACACGAAAAACTGGTACAGTATGGAACACATGACTGGCGAAATAGCTGTACGTCATCAAGGGTCTAAGGTATCAAACGAGCCCCAAACCATCACTCTGCGGCCAGATATGGAGTAGATGTGGATGGATCCCTTTAAGGGTTGTTTCTCCTGACTTTTTTCCCCATAGAGTTCTAAAATGAGTCAGGAGAAATAACCCTTGCAGTGATCCATCCACATCTACTCCATATCTGGCAACAAAGTGATGGTTTTGGGCTCGTTCGATAGCTCAGACCCTTGATGACTTACAGCCATTTAGCCAGTCATGTGTTCCATACTGTACCAGTGTAATTTACAGCTGAATCTAGTCTCACCCCCCAATTCCCATAGAGATCCATTCAAATGCAGAAAGCTTATAGTATCGCTTGTAACAGTACCTGGAAATAAGATATTGAGAGTCTTTTGATGTTGATGGGTCACAGACTTCAGGAAGTAACAGCAACAGTTTTTTTAAAACAATGGATCCGTGCACTATTGAATTGGTGGCTTCAAAGTCTCCTTTTTTGAAGGGGTACTGACTGTTCTTGGTGTCCAAGACTGTTCTTGTCCAATTTAAATTAACACCTACATTCAACTGAATGCCTTTCAAACGGTTTCAAATAAAATCAGTGACTCTCAGCCAAACCGACTTAAAAAAGGGCATTTAACATGGTAGGTTATGTTCCGTACCTGTACAAATTTCACATGTCTACCTCTGGAACATCACCTCACAATTTTATCATCACAACCACAAATCCTAAAGCCACTTCCTATTCAGCTGATGCAGAGATGTTAAATAATAACTGCTGAAATGTTTCCATTTTATAATTTCATACTTCTCTCACTCACTCTCACTCACTCTCACTCACTCTCACTCACTCTCACTCACTCTCACTCACTCTCACTCACTCTCACTCACTCACTCACTCACACTCACTCACACTCACTCACACTCACACTCACTCACTCACTCACTCACACTCACACTCACTCTCACTCACACTCACTCACTCTCACTCACTCTCACTCACTCTCACTCACTCTCACTCACTCTCACTCACTCTCACTCACTCTCACTCACTCTCACTCACTCTCACTCACTCTCACTCACTCACTCACACACTCACTCACTCACACTCACTCACACTCTCACACTCTCACACTCACTCACACTCACTCTCACTCTCACTCACTCACTCACACTCACTCTCACTCACTCTCACTCACTCTCACTCACTCTCACTCACTCTCACTCACTCACTCACACTCTCACACTCTCACACTCACTCACACTCACTCTCACTCTCACTCACTCACTCACACTCACTCACACTCACTCACTCTCACTCACTCACTCTCACTCACTCACTCACTCTCACTCACTCACTCTCACTCACTCTCACTCACTCACTCTCACTCACTCACTCACTCTCACTCACACTCACTCACACTCACTCACACTCACTCACACTCACACTCACTCACACTCACTCACACTCACACTCTCACTCACTCTCACTCACTCTCACTCACTCTCACTCACTCTCACTCACTCTCACTCACTCTCACTCACTCTCACTCACTCTCACTCACTCTCACTCACTCTCACTCACACTCACTCACACTCACTCACACTCACTCACACTCACTCACACTCACTCACACTCACTCTCACTCACTCTCACTCACTCTCACTCACTCTCACTCACTCTCACTCACTCTCACTCACTCTCACTCACTCTCACTCACTCTCACTCACTCACTCACACTCACTCACTCACACTCACTCACACTCTCACACTCTCACACTCACTCACACTCACTCTCACTCTCACTCACTCACACTCACTCACACTCACTCTCACACTCACTCACTCTCACTCACTCACTCTCACTCACTCACTCACTCTCACTCACTCACTCTCACTCACTCTCACACTCACTCACACTCACTCACACTCACTCACACTCACTCACACACTCACACTCACTCACACTCACTCACACTCACTCACACTCACTCACACTCACTCACACTCACTCACACTCACTCACACTCACTCACACTCACTCACACTCTCACTCACTCTCACTCACTCTCACTCACTCTCACTCACTCTCACTCACTCTCACTCACTCTCACTCACACTCACTCACACTCACTCACACTCACTCTCACTCACTCACACTCACTCACACTCACTCACACTCACTCACACTCACTCACACTCACTCACACTCACTCTCACTCACTCTCACTCACTCTCACTCACTCTCACTCACTCACTCACTCACTCACTCTCACTCACTCTCACTCACTCACACACTCACTCACTCACACTCACTCACACTCTCACTCACTCACTCACACACTCACTCACTCACACTCACTCACACTCACTCACACTCTCACTCACTCACACTCACTCACACTCACTCACACTCACTCACACTCACTCACACTCACTCACACTCACTCACACTCACTCACACTCACTCACACTCACTCACACTCACTCACACTCACTCACACTCACTCACACTCACTCACTCTCACTCACACACTCACTCACTCACACTCACTCACACTCTCACTCACTCACTCACACACTCACTCACTCACACTCACTCACACTCTCACACTCACTCACACTCTCACTCACTCTCACTCACTCACACTCACTCACACTCACTCACTCTCACTCACTCACTCTCACTCACTCTCACTCACTCACTCACTCTCACTCACTCTCACTCTCACTCACTCTCACTCACTCTCACTCACTCACACTCACTCACTCACTCACTCACACTCACTCACACTCACTCACTCTCACTCTCACTCACTCACTCTCACTCACACACTCACTCACACTCACTCACACTCACTCACACTCACTCACACTCACTCACACTCACTCACTCACACTCACTCACTCTCACTCACTCTCACTCACTCTCACTCACTCTCACTCACTCTCACTCACTCTCACTCACTCTCACTCACTCTCACTCACTCTCACTCACTCTCACTCTCTCACTCACTCTCACTCACTCTCACTCACTCTCACTCACACTCACTCACACTCACTCACACTCACTCACACTCACTCACACTCACTCACACTCACTCACACTCACTCACACTCACTCACTCACACTCACTCACACTCACTCACACTCACTCACACTCACTCACTCACACTCACTCACACTCACTCACACTCACTCACACTCACTCACACTCACTCACACTCACTCACACTCACTCACACTCACTCACACTCACTCTCTCTCACTCACTCTCACTCTCACTCACTCACACTCTCATGATTCTTACCTGACGACTGTAGGGTAGAGCTCAGTAGTATACAGGAAGACTGATGTGAAGGAGGCTTCAGATAATCCTTTCCCAAGCACAGCAACACAAGTGCGGAAATACCACATATCTAAGCAGAACATGAAAAAAAATTTAAATCTCACAATTGGAAGGTCTGTGTCAAACACTAATGTTTACGGGCCTGCTGTGTATCTCCAAACCATAAAGCCTTGGACGTGGATGCCTGTGCACTACAAATGTACACAAATAAAAACATTTATGAATTAATTAATTATAAGGAACTTAAGGCATGGAAAATACTCATTCCAATTTACTGTGCACTGACATGTGCCAGATGAATATAAAATGATCCTTGGAATCATTATGAATGGGAACATTTCAAAAAAACTACAGAACAATGCGATCCCAGGGGGAAAAAATACATAGGGTAGAGTACAGGGAAAAGTGATGTTTTATTGAGGTAAAAGAGTAATCATTCACTTTTCCCTGTACTCGACCGTATGTATTTTTTTCCCCTGGGATCGCATTTTTCTGTAGTTTTTTTAAAGGTTACATATTTAATCAAATCAAGAGGCAAATGTATATGCTTTATAATGGACAAAACAAATTTGATTAATTTTCATTTTGGATAAGGTTTTGGACCCATAAATATCTACTGCCCTATACTGATGAAAAGATACCCACATAAATAGAAATAAATAGTTATTCATTTTAATGACTGATTTTAACCATAAAATTACAAAAAATTTAATTGGTCTCAATTTTAAAGTTTATGGTGTCATGTTCTGATTTCCGTTTTCTCAAGGTCCAGCTGCTATGTACGGAGCCCCCCAGGTAGAAATGATAGAATAATTATTGATGTGGAAAATAGCTAGCGTCAACATGGGGGTATTGTCGTCTCATTAGTAAATACATAAATAGCGTGAACCTTCCACAAATAAGATGTGTCACAAACATTTTTATTAACTTACCAACAAAATAATTGGTTCACAAATGTTTTCACTCACAAACAAATCTCCACTGAACAGACAAATGGTTCACAAACAAAAGCAACTGGTTCACAAATAAAAACAAGTGGTTCACAAATATGTGTTTGCACGCACAAACAAATCTCTAATGACTAGATGCGCATTTACGCATCGCCTGTCGCATGTGGAATCCACTCTAAGATGGAATCCCTTGTATGAAAAATAAAGACACAAAATGTTTATTTTTTTAATTATTTTTTTTATTTTTTTTACACACGAGTCGACTCCAGCCAATCATATTTTAAGACATCCTTTCGCAAACGCCCACATTACTCTCGACCAATCCCAGCACATTTGTGCTCAAGTCAGGGTTCAGGGTTCTGTACTGTAGGGAAGAGAACTGTTCGGTCAGGAATAACATCTTGCTGACATCAAAGATATAGAACTGGACCTTTTTCCCTTGAGAAAATGTGCATTCAGCTGGCCCACTCCAAACTGATCAAAAATAATAGTTTTGATAATTTACATAGGGACATAGCTACTGGTATAGCTGCCATAGCCATAGCTTACTGTGTGTACTATATTCAATGTACATTACTAGGGATAGCTGCTACGTTATGAGAAGGATGTGCTTTGTCTAATCTGTTTTGTAGTTGCTTCAATTACTTTTGGTATGCACTTATTGTACGTCGCTTTGGATAACAGCGCCTGCCAAATGATTGTAACCTTGGCGATTCCAAATCCCTGTAGTTCACACGGATTTCATTTCCTTGTAAAACCATCTCATCTGTCTGACCTGCTATAAGGTTTGGTTGATCTGTAAACATTTCAATTTTTTAATTACACCGGTTCCATAGTTAACTAAGCATACATTTTTCCGGAAACTGTACTGTTAAACGAAGCTGAGCTTGTGACAGTTACTGACAGCATGACCTAAGCAATATTTATAATATGTCTGCATTATATTTAAGGAATCTTGCTATTACATTTTACTGCTGGTATGAGATGATCTGGCCTGATTCCGCCACTGCTTAGGTCGGGCTGTCCGTAACTGAGATAAAACAAATAGCCTCATATGGCTCACACACGAAGTAGCTAGTTTCACCATGGCAGTAATGTCTTAACGAAAATACTAAATTTGGCTAAACAATATTGTAAATAATGCACTATACCATTTGTAGTTAATTTCAAATGCTTAGGCCTAATGGTGCTAACTGTACCGTAGCTAGGTTATCGAGAAAGGTAATTCGTGGAGGTGATTCTATTGTTTTTCCTGTGTAAGGTCAAAGGTAGGCTATTCTGCTGACTACGTCATCAAGTGTGCTCCAAAATTGAAGCATACATGCGCTCTTGCATACTATCAAGTGTGTTCTAGCTAGTGTAATTGGAAGAATGCAAGTACGTAGAACGCAAGTGTGCATAATGGAACAAAGCCGGAGAAAAACACTGCACTCTTTTAAGGCCTGTAAAACAACTTTTGTAATGTAATCATAATCAATATTTATTTTTAGGAAAAAGCAATACTTTTATTCTGCATTTTTCAGCAAGCTTTGTGGGTGTATTATATGTAAAATTATATATGTGGCGGGTAGTACAGTTAGCTAGACTACGCCACCTTGGGAATTTCACCCAAGGAATTAGTTTTGTTCTTTTACCATGCACTAAGCACTTATGGTTCTCTACTCAGGCACCTTCAATTAAATGAAGTAAATAGAAGTGGATTCAATCAATAACAGTTTATTAAACCAAATAACAAAATAAAACATGTACCCACAGATATACAATTAGTAAAAGGTATAACAATAAAATCACGGCCGTTCTTCCACCAGGCCAGTTAGGGGCGCTGCTGAAGTGTGTGAGGAAGAGAACGGCGAGGCGAGAGAGGGCAACTTACCGGAAGGGGACCAGCACACACTCGTGACTCAGACACACGCACTGCAAAGGGTGAAACAATCCAAGTGAGTACGTGCGGTTTAAATCCCCAATACTATCCACACACACACACACATACACAGCAAGCAGTGAATAAAAGGTCCGCCTTCCGATTCGCGCTATTGCCCCCAGCTACACCAGCACGAAATCTCGACCTTCAGCACAAAACAAAGAAAATAAGAATAGCAGCTTAGCGCACCCAAACCAACCTACCCGCAGTTAGTTTGTCAGTGAGACGCGAGTCCCACACGTATCTTACGTAAATACTTTAAAAGACCGGTGGATAACCACCATAACATGCAGTAATAAATATAAAACACAGGGATAAGATAATAGCGGTTCGCTGCGGCGAATCTTTCGGCCGGCGACCCAACGTATAGCCGCCGTAGTTATGTGGTTACAACTCCGTTAAACGCAGTGTAGATCATCGGGAATGCTAATATAGGCAAAACAGCAGCCAGCAATGTCCTATAAGAAAACAAGAATAAAAGTTACTAGGTAGCCATAGCGCCTTCTATCATAGGCTCCTACCATGCATTATTCAGAGAAACAGAAAAGCTAAATGTTTCGCTGTAGTCACGGTACCCAGCTTAATAAAAGTACCTTAAATCTGATTTATAGCCGTCTCATGCGCCACCAGCCCAACTACAGGAACCTATAATGGACAACACTCATCAGTTTACCTGGGATTAGTACAATCATCATGCAGCACATGGAACTACCAGCCTACCTTTACAACAGAGGAAGCAGTATGCCCAATGGAACACCCGGAACTGCAACAGGTAAGACCTTTCTCCTTACCTGGCTACTGCAGCCTATTTATAGGCTGTTATTAGAATTGGGTTTATCTGTCAGCCAATCGGAGAGCTGAATGCCTTCTCACCCACGCAACAACTGTCCAACCAGTTAGCCCTGCTACATATATAAAAAATATGTAACTTGTTTCCATAAAAATGCTATATCTATAGCCTTTAAATTATTTAGTTTATTGATAGTTACTTATCTTGTTGTGTGACTATCACTAAACTAAAAGATCTATTTTGTTACAAAAACATTATTTATTTCATTATATACTTTATGATATAGTGGAATATGGCAACTTTACTGAAAAACACATTCTCCAAAGATAAATAAGTTTTAGCATTTCATCTCACTATGAGAGAATATTTGCAGTAATAATGTTGTGTGTATAATCAGTAAGATTAAAAGACTAAAAGATTTAAAAAACATTTTTAAATAAATTGTATTATACTCTTATAGTCTCTGTAAAACAATATTGTTTATAAACTAGCACCACACTGAATATGAGACAGTCAAGATAATCTATAATTGTAATGGGAAAAAAGAGAACCTAGTGCCTAACTGGTCTGTTTGGTCCAAAGGAACGCAAAACGTGACACACAATACGATACTTCATCCATCCATTATCTAACCCGCTTATTTCTAACCCGCTGTTCCCTGTCCACTGTCCCGTCCGCTCAAACCCCTGTCCCTAAGTGCCCTGTCTCCTCACTTTTGCAAGCAGTGTGCGAAGGAAATCCCACTCAGTATCTTTCCAAACTAGTGAGAAAGTAGTTTGTAATATTTATTTTTACATTTTTATTGAGAATATCAATCAGTTAACATATGACGATTGTTACAAAGTGTAGATAGAATTAACAAAAATTTAAAAAGAGTATCTTATACCATATATGCTCTATGACATTTACGCTTTTACTTACTGAAATTGTCGGATGAGTGTGCTCCTGAATTCCCTCAACAAAACCCCGGAAATAAGGGGTTCATCCTGGTATTTTAAGTGCCCCCATTTGTGAGAAAAAGTCACCCACTCAAAAAGCTTTTTGATGAAGTGGACTCAAATATGCGCACTCAAAAGGGTGTAGGGGCTGTATTCGGACACGGCCCTGGTCAGGGTCGTGGGGGGTGCTGGAGCCTATCCCAGCATGCATTGGGGGAGAGGCAGCAATACACCCTGGACAGGCCGCCAATCCATCACAGGACACGCACACCATTCACTCACACACTAATTCCTATGAATCCAATACGATACTAATATTTGTAAATATTTTATTTAAATGTTATGTGCAATAGGTCTGTTAATAATTACTGCACTATTACAGGCATTTAGCAGACGCACTTATCCAGAGCGATTTACACATATTTTTTTGCATTTATACATTGGATTATATTATACAGCTGGATATATACTGAAGCAATGCAGGTGAAGTCCCTTGCTCAAGGGTACAACGGCAGTGTTCGACCTGGGAATCGAACCTGCAACCTTTCAGTTACAAACCCAGTTCCTTACCCATTATACTACACTGCCGCCCTGATCAATAATCTCACTAGATTATTGATCCAGTACAGTGAGTACATATTAAACCAAGCTAAACCAACCAAGCATAGAATACCAAGCTAAAGTATCTAGCTAATGTTATACTATTACCACATACTCCCATAGTACACCTTCTAGGTTATGCTGAACAAAAGAATAAAGAATTATAGGATCATCATTAACAAGTTTATTCTAAAAATAAATATCATGAGAGATGTAAAAATATACATTAGCACTTATATGATGTCCTAAATAATAGCTGACTTTCACCCCAGAGTGAACTGGATAGCATCCTTTATACATATGTATGGTATGGTATCAAAACCATTATTTTTGATCAGAGGTTCACAGACAAGAAGACAAGACTCACTGCTCCCCTCTGCTGGATTGGAGAGGGGTTGATTGGGTCCCAGGGCAAACTGTATATTAAACACTGTCTGGGGTCTAATTAATGAGTTACATTCATTGCAATAGTTAATTGTCTATACAGTTGTATGGACAAAAGTCACCCATAAACAAAAATGTGAATTTTTAAGGTCCGCAGATGATAAAGCAATTTATATACGTATACATACTCAAGTGAACATCTGTCAATTGAGCAAAGCTGGCACTGCAATATGATATTCATATTTATACTTGATCTCCAAAGACAGTGTAACACAGCCATTTGTGCATTGTGCTCCTCATAGTGCACAATCTCTATGAGAGCTTAGGTGAAACACCTGATGGGAATAGTGTAACAGTGCCAAATCAGGAGATGATTTTATGAAAAAGTCAGGTACATTTGTATATATTACTACCACAATAAAAACAAGTAACATGTGTACTAACAGAATGGAATGAATCTGTCCTTTAGCCTAACTTGCATACAGATAGCACACAATATACAGTTAATTATTCAAAACTCAGGATGCAGAGCTCAGGATGCAGAGCTCAGGATGCAGAGCTCAGTATGCAGAGCTCAGTATGCACAGCTCAGTATGCACAGCTCAGTATGCACAGCTCAGGATGCAGAGCTCAGGAAGGGCTTGATGGTAACCAGGTCCAGGTCCAATTCAGCATCCGCTTTCATCTCCACCACTAGTTAGAGGCTTCAGTGTTGCATCTCTCTTCTGGAGTTTGATCGACTGCCAGTCTTTAAAAGAAAGGACAGATTTAATTACAACACATACTCAATTTCAGGCACAATACCCATTCAAGACAAGGGCCTAAAATTGAACTTTATGAGTTCATTTTCTTGACCTGCCAAAATGTGTTTATGAAGATAAATCTGAACACCTGCATTTAACACGTGTTGGTAGTATAGTCTGTGTGTAGATTTATAATAAACTGCCGTGTGCTTGTGGTCCTTGGGCCTAACAGCAGGGATGGACTTCATTTTACCTTTTTTTCTCGATGTCTTCTATGGTCTCTGGCAGACGCACATTATTGGTCTCAGGGAGAAGACAAGCCACCAGGCCAGAGACGATGGCCATTGTGCAAAACATTAGCTCGGGAAGGTACTTCCATGCGTCCTCTAATAGTGCGACCAGAGGAGCGATGGACACGCCCAGACGAGCAATAAAAGAGGTGTAGCCCACGCCATTTTGTCTGAGTGAGCAAAATATGGCCAATGTCATTAAACTTTTTTACTTCACTTCACTTTTTTACTTCATTTTTACTTCACATTCCAGATTTGGGATGGTTCCGGGTTTTACTCCAGCTAACTAAGTAATCATGCTTTGTAGTATACCCCCTAGGAAGGGCCAGTTTGGGTGCAGGCTTCAAACCAAGCAGTTACACACCTGATTCCACTAATAAACCACGAGAGTCTATGCTAAAGACCTTGGTTTGTAGAACAGGTGTTATTGCATAGCTGGAACAAAAGCCCGCACCCACACCTGCCCTTTCTGGAGAAGGTTGAGGTGCCCTGCATTAAACTTTCACAGAAAGATGGTGTACTGCAGAGATACTGAAACCTGATCCTCAAGACTTACTGCTGGTTTACATTCTTCACCTATAATCCGGGACGGGTTTAGACCTGGGGACAATAATCAATCAATCAATGAATTATCGCATGGAAGAGCAGCAGTCCTACCAGGGCCGTGTCTTGGGGGGGGCTCCGCCTGCCACCCGCCCCCCCCAAAGCCAAATCCAGAAAAAATTGAATCCGACAATATGAAGTCGGCGGTACATTAGGCTATTAGACCGACAGACGATTCGGCCAATCATAATAAATGACACATCGAAATAACCTCTCCAAGGAATCGCCACCTTATCGTGGTGGAGAGGTTTGTGTGTCCCTGTGATCCTTGGAGCTATGTTGTCGGGGGCATTAGCCCCTGGTAGGGGTTCCCAAGGCAAATTGGTTCAGGGGGAGGGACCAGACAAAGAGCGATTCAATGACTCTCATGACACGGCCTCATAAAAACAAGAAAACCTCGCCCGGAATAAGGAAACCGGGGCACCCTCCTGGAGCCAGACCCGGGGGGGGAGCCCGTCGGCGAGCGTCTGGTGGCCGGGCCTTACCCCATGGGGCCCGGCCGGGCACAGCCCGAAAAGGGAACGTGGGGCCGCCACCATGTGGGCTCACCACCCGCAGGGATCGGCATGGGAGTCGGGTGCTTTGCCAGACGGGCGGTGGGCGAAGGCGGGGATCCGGGCGTGCTGATCCCCAGCATCACAGACTGGGTCTGGGGACGTGGAACGTCACCTCGCTGGTGGGGAAGGAGCCGGAGATGGTGCGGGAGGTGGAGCGGTACCAACTAGATATAGTTGGGCTCACCTCCACGCACAGCACTGGCTCCGGAACCAAACTCCTGGAGAGGGGCTGGACCCTATTCTTCTCCGGAGTTGCCCAGGGTGAGAGGCGCCGGGTGGGTGTGGGGATACTCACAAGCCCCCGGCTGAGCCCCACTGTGTTGGAGTTTCACCCAGGGAATGAGAGGGTCGCCTCTCTGCGACTACGTGTCGCCGAGGGGAAAGCTCTGACTGTTGTTTGTGCTTATGCACCAAACGGCAGTTCGGAGTATCCGGCCTTCTTGGAGTCACTGGGGGGCATACTGGAAAGTGTCCCGCCCGGGGACTCCATAGTTCTGCTGGGTGACTTCAACACTCACGTGGGCAACGACGGAGAAACCTGGAAGGGGGTGATTGGGAGGAACGGTCTGCCTGATCTTAACCCGAGTGGTGTTTTGTTATTGGACTTCTGTGCTGGTCATGGATTGTCCATAACGAACACCATGTTCGAGCATAGGGTGGTACATAAGTGTACCTGGTACCAGAACACCTTCAAGAAGGGGGACCGGAGGGTGTGCTCTAATTATCGGGGTATCACACTTCTCAGCCTCCCCGGGAAAGTTTACTCGAGGGTGCTGGAAAGGAGGCTCCGACCGTTGGTCGAACCTCAGATTCAGGAGGAGCAATGTGGCTTTCGCCCTGGCCGTGGAACAGTGGACCAGCTCTTTACCCTAGCAGGGTTGCTCGGGGGGTCATGGGAGTTTGCCCATCCAGTCTACATGTGCTTTGTGGACTTGGAGAAGGCCTTCGACCGTGTCCCCCGGGGGATCCTGTGGGGGGTACTGCGGGAGTACGGGGTACCAGGGCCGTTATTGCGAGCCATCCGATCCCTGTACGACCAAAGTGAGAGCTGTGTCCGCATCCTCGGCATTAAGTCAGGCGCGTTCCCGGTGGGTGTTGGACTCCGCCAAGGCTGCCCCTTGTCACCGGTCCTGTTTGTGGTATTCATGGACAGGATCTCAAGGCGCAGCCGAGGTGAGGAGAGTGTCCGGTTTGGTGACCTCAGAATTGCGTCTCTGCTTTTTGCGGATGACGTGGTTCTGCTGGCTTCATCGGACCGTGACCTCCAGCAAGCACTGGGGCGGTTTGCAGCCGAGTGTGAAGCGGCCGGGATGAGAGTCAACACCTCCAAGTCTGAGGCCATGGTTCTCTGCCGGAAAACGGTGGAATGCTCCCTCCAAGCGAAGGAGTCCTTGCCCCAAGCGAAGGAGTTCAAGTATCTCAGGGTCTTGTTCACGAGTGAGGGTAAAATGGAGCGGGAGGTCGACAGACGGATCGGTGCAGCGTCCGCAGTAATGTGGGCGTTGTGCCGGACCGTCGTGGTGAAGAGGGAGCTGAGCTGGAAGGCGAAGCTCTCGGTCTACCAGTCGATCTACGTTCCTACCCTCACCTATGGTCACGAACTTTGGGTCGTGACCGAAAGAACGAGATCACGGATACAAGCGGCCGAAATGAGCTTCCTCCGTAGGGTAGCCGGGCTCAGCCTTAGAGATAGGGTGAGGAGCACGGACATCCGGAGGGAGCTCGGAATAGAGCCGCTGCTCCTTCGCATCGAAAGGAGCCAGCTGAGGTGGTTCGGGCATCTGATTAGGATGCCCCCCGGGCGCCTCCCTTTGGAGGTGTTCCGGGCACGTCCAACTGGGCGGAGACCCCGAGGTAGACCCAGAACCCGATGGAGAGATTATATATCTCTCCTGGCCTGGGAACGCCTCGGGATCCCCCAGGAGGAGCTGGAAAGTGTCGCTGGGGAGAAGGACATCTGGAGCCCCCTTCTTGGCCTACTGCCTCCGCGACCCGACTTCGGATAAGCGGCTGATGATGATGATGATGATGACATCGAAATAATATATTTCTCTAATATCTGATTGGTTGGTTTGGCCATATAAAACACGGAGACGCAGCGAGTGAGAAAGAGGTTCGTTTTTTTGATCAATCTATGCTGTCTCTTCTTGATAACTGTAACTGTTACGCATTGCTTAGGATATAATATTCGCTAGCCTAGCTTACTCAGTGAGTTGAGAATAGTGGCGAGAGTTTCCGTTTGGGAGAATTGATTTTAAATAGATTGATTACATGTTGCATCTAGCCTATTTGTTATAGCTGCGATTCTGCGAAACATCTGCAGAATTGTATTAGCTGGCTGTACGTGTGTGTGCGCGTGTGTGTGTTAGATAGCCTACTGCTGCGTGTTGGCTAGTCAGCCCTATACTTTCCTCAAACTTTGGAATACTTCACATATATTAAAATACACGATAATCATCTGTCTCTCTCTCTCTCTTACGTTCTCTATCACTCTCACGGCGAAACGGCAGCCGTCAATAGAGGCAAGCCCCCCGGCGTCTCAGGCATAGAAAAGAGGGGGAGTATGGCTAAAATATAAATGAAAATGATGAGCCAGTAACAGTAACGTACAGTTTCACATATAAATAGAAAATAGCACAAAGAGACTGAAATGATGAAGGAATATAGCTCATCTTTAATATACTTGTTTCCATATAAGATTAAATAATGATTTGGTATTATTGGGCATAAATAAAGTTGCCCTCCTATAAGATGATAAGATGGGTGTGGAGGTGGGTTTAAATTGTAATAAAATGATCTTATCCACTAATATACTGATTAGCCTATGCTTTAGCTTTATATGAAAGCATCTCAAATCTCATCTAGGGCTTTCAAAAAATAAATCTTCAAAATGTTCATAAATTAAACTTTTTTTTTTTAGAAAATGCCCTGTGTGAGGTTGTGTAGAAATGCAAGAAATTAGTTTTAAAAGGCTCAAATCTTTCTGGAGGGCCCCCCCAGACCCCCCACTACTTCATCCCCCCCTTGTGCTCCACCTTCATGCCCCTCCAATCAAAGCAGTCTAGAAACGGCCCTGAGTCCTACCAGGCTCAACAGGTAGATTTGAGGGGCTCAGCAAAGACATCTTTAAGGACATTCCAAACCGCTAAATGGTCTTCGGAGGAATGAAGAGCAAGGAAGGAGGAGGCTCCCAGAGGATGCTTCAGTGAGGACATACACGTGTAGCCTTTGCAGAAGCCTGTATAAATTATCCTCCTCTCCACATCTGCCACATGGCGGGTACACCCCTACACAAATGCATTGTTACCGTTCCTTTCCATTTATTATAAAGTGCTTTAATCCAAAATGACACTCAATCTTTATGATGAATAAAAGCCACGTTTATTCATGAAAAAAGAGGCTAAAAAGCCTCTTATAGTTAAGCGCGTAAGCATAATATGACGCTGACGCTTGACTGAGCAAGGACGTCCCATTTGCCTAATACATGCCATGTTTCCTCGATTCCTCCGTCCTCGTATCTCATCCTTGCATCTTTTTCTCACGTTGGAGCTAATGAGCAAGGAAAGGACGCAAGGAAAGGATGCAAGGAGTAAAAATAAGCGATTGGAATGAACCCAGTGTGGCCCCTCACCTTTGGTACACAGGTAAATTGTTCCCTCAGGTCAGATTATAAAAATAAGCATTTACATTTACATTTAATGTGATAATGTGGTGCATGGATGTTACTCTCCTCATTCACTTACCTGACAACTGTAGGGTAGAGTTCAACTGTGTACATGAAGGCTGTAGTAAAGGCAGATTCTGATGTGGCTTTGCCAAGGATGGCAACTATGGTACGGAAAATCCACAAATCTGAGAAATAGATTTAAAGCACAATTTGTAATCAGTACACTAGATCTACACATGAAGCAAACCATTAATATGTTTGTTTTTTGTTTGTAACTATATTTATTTCATGAGCAGACACCATTTGCTTGGAGAAAGAGGTGATTTAACCAAAATCCAATGTCAATATAAGTAAATGTATAGATTTCAAAATAACATATAATCAATACTTTAATCCCAATTACTTTTAACAAAAAAACAAAAACAATAATGAATATATTTAGCCACAATTACTTGGATTTAAAGTGAAATTAAATGAATCAACATTAAAAATCGCCTGGGCTTGTAACCCAAAGGTTGCAGGTAGGACACTGCTGTTGTACCCTTGAGCAAGGTACTTAACCTGCATTTCTTCAGTATATACCCAGCTGTAAAAATGGATAGAAAAATATTTGAAAAAAAGTGTCTGCTTAATGGCAGTAATGTAATGCAACTTTAGAATGAAAAACAAATGGCGACGGGTTTAATACGCTTGTAAATGCATGGAAGTTACATACTGGCAGGAATAAATAAATTTATCACAATGCAGACTCCTGTCAATAGTAGAGTAGCAGCCTGAGTCGGCCTTCTGCCAATGCGATCAAGGCTATAATAGATGGCAATCTTGCTTGGTATCTCGATAGTGGCAAAGATGAACTGGGTTAGATAGATGTTCAGACCAAATCCTGTTATTTTCAAACTTATCCCGTAATAGGTGAAGGCAACTCCAAACCTACAGTGATAAAGAAAAGTGAGACTTGTATTACATACAGTGGTAAAATTAAACCCCTGTAAATGGGGTGTGGCCATACTATCTTGCAAAATAATGTCACATTAAGAGCGAACAGCTAGAGATTTTTCCTGTTTTCTCTCATATGGTATTCAATACCCCGTGTAGCAACCACTTCAGAATCCGCTCCGACACAACCCCGTCAGCCGGACGTGTAGGAGGGAGGGCGCCACGTCCTCTTCAGGGCGCGACTCCTCAAGCTCCTGACCGCAATTTCAACTCGATCGGGGCCCTCCTTCTTCCCTCTCCCCACCCTGGGAGCGGCCACCAAAAGCCGCTCCCTCAAAATACCGGCCATGCTGGCAGTTCCAGGGGCGCAAACCCCCCTGATCCTCGGCGCACAACCGCGCCGACTCAAGATCGGTGCTTTTACCGCTGCACCACTGCGGCGCTCCGAAAAAACACAGTTCTCTTTACCTTTATGATCTGTCATTCGGTTAATTTTTTTTATTGTTCATGCATGGTGCTTTCTAAGCTAGAAAGTGATACAAATTTAAAATGATTCTTATGTAAATTATTTATACGTTCTGCACATTCATGATATAAATGCTCTTCATGGATCTATTACAGATTGTTAGCATTTCATAAACTGGAATCCCCCACCCCACGTAGTATCTCAAACACACTTACCATACGATCCCAGTGCATATAGCCAGTTTCCTTATATTTGGCGTTCTCACTAGATCGAGAAATGTATACTTTTTGCTTTTGTCCTTGACTATCACAACATTAGAAAGATTCTGAGTGTGAAATAAGAGTGACATCATGCAGCAATTCAAAACATCCTGTCATATAGTTTAAAAACAATCAGCATTCAATTGCAAGTACTTTTTCTTAGCCTTCGATGTGTAATAATAATATAATAGATAATTATAATAAATAATAAAGAGAAAACACTAGCAAGCCAGTGATAGCATAAACTCTTATTATGATTAATTACACTACATGGCCAAAAGTATATGGATACCTGCTCATCCAACATCTCATTCCAAAATCATGGGCATTAATATGGAGTCGTCCCCATTTTCTGCTATAACAGCCTCCACTCTCCTGGGAAGGCTTTCTACTTGAGGTTCGAACATTGCTGCATGGATTTGCTTCCATTTAGTCTGAAGAGCATTAGTGAGGTCGGGCACTGATGTTCAGTGCTTAGGTCTGGCTCACAGTCGCCTTTCCAATTGATCCCAAAGGTGTTCGTGGGGTTGAGGTTTGGGCTCTGTGCAGGCCAGTCAAGATCTCGACAGACCACACTGATCTTGACAAACCATTTCTGTATGGACCTCGCTTTGTGCCCAGGGACATTGTTATTGTGAAACAGGACAGGACCTTCCCCAAACTGCTGCCACAAAGTTGGAAGAACCGCTGAGAATGTCATTGCGTGCTGTTGCGTTAAGATTTGCCTTCACCTGAACTAAGGGGCCTCGCCCAAACCATAAAAAACAGTCCCAGACTAAAGGTTGTCCGAATACTTTTGGCCACATAGTGTACATTGAGTCAATGAACCATTGATTTTACTGTAAAACAGCATGTTACCTCTGGCTTAATTGTTGACATGAACTCCATTCTGTTATTCATTTTAGCGCACTTCTCCAAGTACATGTGAGCTTTCTCAACCTGTCCATTGGCTGTCAGCCATCTTGCAGACTCTGGGAGCCACCTGTAATATCAGAATCCACTTATAAAAACTACCACTGAAACATTTAATAACCAATTTTTCATAACTCAAGTGTACATTTGGCTGTTATTCAATGTTTCAGTACTATCTTTGACAACATTGACATTTTAAGATATGCAGTAGTAACTTAAAAGTCTGCTTTTAATAAAATATATAACTTATTCAATCTGGTAAACATTAATTGACAAGTTGGCAATCACACCATTCAGTTTTATATTGTACATTGCTTATTGTTACTTACCACCAAAAAATAACAGACAAAAACAGAGGGGAAGTAGTCGCAACCACAAGCCATCTCCAGTCTTTTACAAAATATGCAATTCCAGAGAGCATTATATTTCCTATACTCCAATCTAAGCTCACAATAATTCCAGCAAAAGTCCTGTGCTTGACTTCAAACCACTCAATACCTGTGAAAAATTAAACACATACACAGATTTTCCTCCATATTCATTCCTTACTATTGGGATTACTAGTGATACTGTGCAGACAAAGACCTGGGTTGTCATAATTTTACAATAACGTATTTCGTCTCCTCAGTAATCGAACGGTCAAGCCGTATATGACAGACTGCATTTGACCTCTGGCCCGCCAGTTGAATAGCCCTTTGGTACTTACAGTGTATGGCATAGTTTAAATGTACAAGCAACTGAGAGGAGTGCTTCAAGTTTGGCTGATATTTTTCCATAAAAGAAAAAAAAATGACCTGCAATTTTACTGATCATTTTTGTATTTAATGAATGGCTAGATTTGAGCAAAACGTTTTTGTGTGTTTACATTTTGTTTACATTCTTAAAACAATAATTTCATGTAGCTGAAAACGTGACAGGGCCCATTGTCCATTTCAAATGATATTGACGGCATAATTAGCTGTATGGCACAATGCTATAAACCACCAAATGGCTGGATAATTTTACACTGGCATCTTGCTGAGCAACGCAAATCAGTTACGTATGTGGAATTTCTTCTGTATTTTATGAAGTAAAGAAATGTCTTAGAAAAATAGAATATAAAGTTGTTGTGCTTACTCAGGACGATGGAAATAATGCTTATTCCTGTCAGAAAAAATCCAGTAAAAAATCTCATAATTACAAACATTACATAAGATGTTGAGAAAGTACTGGCCAGTCCAAAGGTTATTGATGACAAGTATACGACCAATAGCATGGTCTTCCGGCCAAACCTAGAGGAAACAAACATTGTAATCACACACAATACATCACACATGTAGCCTACCAGCATGTGCTTGTGTATTTGTGACCCGCTCTACAAAATGAAAAAAAAAATTCTGAGAAATGTAACTTTTTTTTCACATCAGACTCATTTTTGTAGAGCGGGTCACATTTGGACCTGCAATTAAATTAAGTATCACCAGGAAAAAACGTGATTGTGCACCTCTAAATATTGTATTTGAAATTCATTTTGTTTTGCTGATTGCAACCAGGCACAAAAATTTTGCTTTTTTATGTCATTTCTCCCAAAATGTATTTGTTGTCAATCCCCAGTCCTAGTAGGACACCTCAAATATGATGACATTCAGCACTATCCTGAATGGCGAAGACTAGCACTGGTTTGTTGCGACTGACTAGGCAACGCAACACACTTAAAGAAGAGAGTGCTATTTTGCCTGTTCTGGGCACAACTTTTTATTTTATTTTTTTTATTTTTTATTTTTTATTTTTTTTATTCTTTATTCGCACAGTAAAAAGCAAGACAATAAAATATACACAGCAATGACAACTGTACCATACAAAAGATACTGTGCAGGGAGAGGTAAAAAAAGCCCAAGGGGCTTATAGGGAACCTCCACCTAAATAAACAAAAAATATGCATTACATAATCAAAGAAGTATAGGTAGGATGTGACTGATGTGTGTGTGTGTGTGTGAGTGTATGTGTGCGTGTGTGCGTGTGCGTGTGCGTGTGCGTGTGTGTATGTGTGTGTGTGTGCAGGAGAGAAAGAGTACAGGTTAAAATACAAAACATTAATTATAGAAGATACATTATAATACAGGAGTTTATAATGCCATTATCAAATGTTCCTTCAAACTTTTTTTGTAATTTTTTAGAGAAGACATATTTGCCAGATGGATGAAATAATTCCATAGTTGCACACCTCTGTATTTGATAGAAAATTGACCTCTGGATGTAAGAAATTTGGGAAGATGAAGATGAGAAGTTTGGCGAGTAGAGTATGCGTGGGAAAATGAATTTTTTATAAAATAGGTATTAAATTGTACAGGAATGTTTCCTTCACTAGAATGGATTTTATAAATAAAAAGACATATTTGAAAAGTATTTATATTATAGATATTCAGGATCTGAAGCTTTTGAAATAGGGGGTCAGATGAGGCCCGTGACTCTGATCTCGATGCGATCCTAACAAATCGCTTCTGAAGAAGAAGTATTTTCTGCAGATTAGTTTGGAAAGTGCTTGCCCAGAAAGTGCTTACAGTAGGAAAGATAGGGGTAAATTAGGCTGTAGTAAAGGGTGAGAAGACAGTTAGTGGTTACAAGGTGACTGATTCTCCTTATTATGCCAAGAGATTTATTAATTTTCTTATAGACCCAGTCGATTTGTTCTCTCCAATTCAAGTTTTCATCGATATACACTCCAAGGAATCATGTAGATGAAGTCTTCGGCATCTCTATAGAATTAATTGAAATTTTAAATACATCTTCAGAGTATTTTTTTTTCCCACTGAAAATTATAAAGTTTGATTTTTTGATATTCAAAGACAATTTATTTAGATTGAACCATGAGGCATATGCGGTTAAGCCATCATTTGCTTCTTTAATCAACGAACGGAAATTTGAATGGGAGAGAAGGAGAGTTGTATCATCAGCAAACATTATTGGAGAAAGTAAATTTGAGGCATTAAACATATCATTAATATAAATAAGAAAGAGCAAAGGCCCCAGGATTGATCCTTGAGGCACCCCACAAAGCAGTTTAGCTTTATCAGAAAAGCATCCATTTACGCAAACAAACTGACTTCTATTAGAAATGTAACTTTTCAACCATTTGTGAGTGACATCATGAAAACCATATTTGTACAATTTATCCAGTAAAATAGCATGATTTACAGTATCAAAAGCTTTTGAGAAATCAATGAATATACTACAGCAGAATTTGTTATTTTCAAGTGCAGAAGTTACTTTGTCAATTAGGTGAAGCAGAGCCATATAAGTGGAGTGATTTTTTCGGAAACCGTACTGGTGTTTATAAAGAATAGAATTTGAGTCTAAATGATAGAGGATCCGTTTGTAAACAATTTTTTCAAGAACATGGTAAAATAGATATAGGTCTATAGTTGTTGAAGCTGGATGGATCATCTGATTTGAATAATGGAATAACTTTGGCGACTTTTAGGTCATTTGGCACGATCCCAGTTTTTAATGACAGAGAGAGAATGTGGACAAGGGGCTGCAAAATGGACTCCTTCACCTGTTTGACGAGGAAAGCAGAGATTTTGTCATGACCTGCAGATGACATTTTTAGTTCATCAATCAAGTCACTTATTTCTTGGGTGTCTGGGGGTTCGAAAGAAGAAAAAGAAGAAAAAAGAGGCAAGTCTCTTGAAATGAAATCGAGTGGATTACCTTGACAGACAGGAATTTTGTTTGCTAGATTACTCCCGATGTTAACAAAAAACTCATTGAATTTTTGAGCAATATCAAAAGGATTGTTAAATAAGTTTTTGCCTTCCAGAAAGACTGGGGGGCTTTTTTTCTGACGAGGCTTTTTTTCTCTGCAATAACTGATTTATTACTTTCCAGGTTGTTCTACTGTCATTTGAGCACCTTTTAAATTCCTCACTGAAATATTTCTTTTTGGCCGATCTAATGGAGTGATTATAGTTGTTACGATAAGATTTATAGTATTCATGTGAGGATGGTGTGGGATGTGAAATATATTTTTTATACAATTTATTTTTTTTCCTCAACAGTTTCAGCAAGTCAGGTGTAAACCAAGGCTTGTTTAGGTCCCGACTGTGTGTTTTAGTGGATTTTTCGGAGGAAAACATTCATTAAAAGAGAAGTTAATAATTTTCATGAAATGCTGATATGCAAAGTCAGCATTGCTCTCTCTATATAAGTCACTCCATGAGACACCGGCAAGCACCTTCTTGAAATTTTCAATATTTGACTTGCTCATGTTAGCTCTAAAGACCTTTTTCTGAGCATGCCCAGCCCTACTGTTCATTTGAGAGAAATTAAAAATAGGAAGGTGGTCTGACAGGTCTGAGTACAGGACTCCAGATTTAATACCATCATTCAAGGAGTTTGTTAAAATGTTGTCAATCAAGGTTTCTGAAGATTGTGTTACTCTAGTAGGTTTATAGATGAGAGGAAACAGGTAGTTAGAATATAGGACATTTAGGAAGTCACCAATAGAGTTATCTGATTTACTTTTAAAGAGATCAATGTTGTAGTCGCCTAAAATGAAACAGAGCTTATTCTCTTTGCTTATTATGTCCAGTGAGCTGAGCAGACTTTCATTGAAGTCTTTAATGGCAGAGTCAGGTGGACGGTAAATAGCTCCAACAATAATGTTTTTGCCACCAGGGACACCAGAGAGTTCCAAAAAGAGAGATTCGACCTCTGGCACAGATTTCAGAGTAAGGTCCTGTCTGTTTTTGATTTCATAGTCACCATGAATAAGTAAGGAGACTCCGCCTCCACATCTATTTTGTCTCACATGGTGAAACGATCTATACCCTGGCAAGTTAAAAAAATCTTTTGAATCTTCAGTTAGCCAGGTTTCGGATAGTGCAATAACAGAGAACTGATGCTTGAGTGAAGATAAATAGTGGATAAATTTATCATATTTACAACTCACACCGCATTGCTAAAGGTCGCTGGAGAACGATGAAGACGAGAACCGCTTTAACCGCGTTCATTTTAAGACAACACCACGCGCTTCGTTTATAGTCACGTCACATGGATTTTTACCTGTCACTGAGAACGCCGAACACTGCCGCTCCAATCATCACTCCAATGAAGAAAATGGTGCCCGTGGCTCTGTTCATCCATTTCCTATCGCACACCAGGTTCCACTTTCAAAAATAAATGTAAAGAAATATTAACCAAACGCCCAAAGCACAGTGCCTGCAATACAGTTACAGGTAGAATTCAGTCAATGAACAATGAACAGAGAAGAAGAGAGGACAGTTAGCACGATCATCACCATCATCATCACCTTCACCAACATCCTTCCATGTTTGCAGGCTTCCAACCCCCCCCCCCCAGTTATTCCCATTGCATGTTTATTTAGAATACATATCATATTTTCTAGCCTACTAAAGAATGGCAATTCCTTGAGTAACAATACAGTGATTAATACACATAGTACTCAATACCGTCATACCATGCCACTTCTCCTGAATTTGGCTGTTAAGCGAGTAATACAATTATTTTTATTTACATTGCAGAATCGTGCGCATTTCATCAACATTATTTAAATTGTGGCCAATTAGAAGGGTCCTTACTGAGTCAAGAGCTCTCTTTCAGGCCTCAACGGTATCCTGACCGGCGCCATTCATTCTCGCTGTGGATATTTCCACGAATAAAATGTCACCGGATCCATGCTTAGGATACATGTTTCAAAATGTGACTTTTTTGAGTTGTCTAACATCTAAGAGTAACTGAATCCATTTGGGTATTAGGAGAGAATGAGCAGGTTTCCACACAAGGGTTAGCATCATGCTTTGCAGGTGAACAGCCTCCAGCCAAATGTGTGTGTGCAGTTTAACAGTCAGAATGCTTTAATTGCGCAACATTCCCACATCATATGTCATTTGGAGCTCACATTTATTCATTAAAATATTTGATTGAAGCTTCAGTTTCTGGAAGCCTTCCAAACTGTCACTTTATAAAATTGCGACGCTATGTATGCCTTTGCTAGACCAAATGGTAACATTCCTCCAACGATGTGGCTTGCTGCTGTTGCTGACGGTCTTGTTAACTCCATAAAATAGGGTGTTGAAGGTAAGGAAGTACCCATTTCTTAGACCTTTTACCGAACATCCATTCATGCACTCATGAACCGATGTCAATCCCCAGTCAGACACATACATGTGGATGTGTGCACACACCCACTCACCCACACACACACACACACACACACACACATACACACACACTCTAGCTCTCCCTCCCCCCTCTCTCAGGCCTTATTAGGCATGAAATGATAAATATTCAATATTAAAATGAGATCATTAAAAAAAATCTCTTATTAACATTCTCAAAAAGCATGAATTATACCTAAAATGTGTATACATAAATAAAATGTAAGCACATATCTCACTATGTACTTCTCAACCACAGTAGTTTAGTAGAAGTCACAATGAGAGCAGGTAAAGAAGTTTACCTCTGTTGCTAAAGTTGAAGAAAAGGTGCTGGTGTCATACACCCACCCATATTGACATGATACGGCAGGTATCTCAGTAGCGTTGGAAGAGTTGTACAGCAGGTGGAACTGAGGCTCCGTGAACATCTTACAGGAACTCAGACTCCCATCATCCTGTGCTGGAATACTGACGGTCAGCCGCTGATCCTGGGTCAGATTCGCAAAGACTTCCCCACCATCCAGACCACCGATGTCACAGCGGTGATCGGGTACGGCCGCCATGAAGTTATTGAGGAGGAAGTGAAACGGTAAAGTAATCCGAGATACGCACTGAATGAGAACAACCATAATCTGAAATTTTCCAAAACCGTTTATTCCTGCAAGAATATCTTCAAACTCCATTTTTAATCTCGGATTAAAGACTCAAAGCAGAAACAGAATGCCTGCAATAAACCAAATGGCAAGGACCTTGTCATCCAGCCCCTTTTGATGTTCTGCTCCTCAAGTAGGCGTGACAGTTGTCATTTCTCTGCCAATGAGAGTGCTCAAAATTTTGGAACAATCTGCACAATGCAGTTAAACATGACTGTCGCAGCTAGCTTTGTCTAGCAGAGGTCATCATGGTTTGCATTCACAAAACAGCCCAGGGCTTAAAATTTCAGGCCTGCGAAGACCTGTCTTCAGCCAGTCATTTTGGAGCTGTGAAAACCTCTGTCCCAAGTAAACGGTGTCAGAAATATCAGGATTCGTAACTTTGTAAATGTATTGATGAAGCTGGTGTTGTAATCTTGCATGCAACCATTTTGTGTTTTAGTCCTGCAGAATCATTAATCAGGTTTTTGTTACAAACTGAAAAATACAAGGGCCGCTATAATGCAGGGTGTAAAATGAACACCCGTCAAATGCTGGAATTGCTGGAATGCAGGACTTTTTGCAGGACTTTGACCTTATTCTTGACCCTAAAACTGGGAGGACTGATCCCAGATGGCCACATCCGCCAGGAAAAGGGAGTTAGTGATAGTTGGAGACTCAATTATTAGATGTGTAGACAGTATAGTCTGTTCGCACAACACGGAGGCTCGTATGGTGTGTTGCCTTTCTGGCGCCCATGTAACAGATCTTGTGACAGAGGTAAGGGTAGGTTTGAGGTTCTGCAGGATAAATTTGTGGAATTAGCAGATACGATTAGGAGTACAGAACCTCCATGGTGGTCTTCTCTGGAATTCTACCGGTACCACGTGCAAGCAGAGGGAAGCAAATATTTATTTTGAGGTTTAGCACGTCACTACAAACCTGGTGTAGGAAAAAGGGGTACAGGTTTATGGGGCACTGGGACTCCTTTTGGGACAAGGGGTGATCTGCACAAGCATAACAGGCTGCACCTGAACCAGAGGGCTACTGCTGTATTTGGCCAGCGTATGCTTAGGGTAACACAAGATCATTTAAACTACAGACTTGGGGGGCTGGGAGGTGCAGACGGCCCAGATGGAAGCCATCAAGGCTACCTATTATAATAGTGAGAACAATAATAATACATTTTTAGAGAATCATTTTAGTAAGGGTGGCTTGGAAGAGCAGGAAGTGAGGCACGGGACAGGATGTGGAGTAGCGGTAATAGTAAGTCATAGTTTGAAATGTCTTTGTTTAAATGCTAAAAAAATAATTTTTGGAACTTGAAGCTGTGATGAATAATGGCGCTATGACATAGATGGGATTACAGAGACATGGTTTGGGGAAAGGGATTAATATTATATAGACGGGTACAGACATATTTGGAAAGATAGATCCAGTAAGAGAGGTGGGGGTGTAGCTCTCTGTGTACAAGAAAACCTTAATGGGCAGGAAATTCCAGAAATGGACCATCTCATACCTAGCAAGGACATTTGGATTGAGCTCATAGGGGAGCATGTGAAAGGCAGTGTAGTACAGTGGTTAAGGAACTGGGTTTGTAACCGAAAGGTCGCAGGTTCGAGTCCCACGTAGGACACTGCCGTTGTACCCCTGAGCAAGGTACTTCACCTAAATTGCTTCAGTATATATCCAGCTGTAAATGGATACTATGTATAAATGCAAAAATGCTGTGTAAGTCGCTCTGGATAAGAGCGTCTGCTAAATGCCTATAATGTAATGTAAAAAGGCCTTATTACAGGAGTGTATTATAAACGGCCACCTTCAGACAGTGTGAATACAATGCTCTTTGGAAATATAAAACAAGCTTGTCACGGAGGAGACACTTTTATTATGGGTGACAGGACAAGCACAAATTGAGAAAGAATGTCTAGATGTTGTAAATGGCCATTTTTTTGGCACAGTACGTCAATCAGCCTACAAGAGGGACATCAATTCTGGCATTCAGAGTTTTCAGCATAGTGGTAGTGGAGCCACTTGGTACAAATGATCATTGTGCAGTTAGTTTTGATGTATTTTGGCAAATTAAGAGGGCTTCCTCTAAGTCCAGAATTTTTTATTTTAGTCGTGCCAACTTTAACAAGATGTGAGCCAGATTAAAATCACAAAGACTGGGTGTAACTGGGTGCAACTTGATTGCAAGACTAGATGGAAAATGGGGGAAGTTTCAAAATGGTTATTTTGTAATTTCATTCCAAAGATAAGAAAAAGGAGCAACTATCACTTAACCAAGCAAGAAGTTCAGCCTTCACAACATGATTTACAAAAAATACCATAATTTACAGTAAATCATTACATGGTGTCTCCTGCAATGTAAGTCATGCATAACCACATTTATTTGGGAGGTGCAGACGGCCCAGATGGAAGCCATCAAGGCTACCTATTATAATAGTGAGAACAATAATAATACATTTTTAGAGAATCATTTTAGTAAGGGTGGCTTGAAAGAGCAGGAAGTGAGGCACGGGACAGGATGTGGAGTAGCGGTAATAATAAGTCATAGTTTGAAATGTCTTTGTTTAAATGCTAAAAAAATAATTTTTTTGGCACAGTACGTCAATCAGCCTACAAGAGGGACATCAATTCTAGCATTCAGAGTTTTCAGCATAGTGGTAGTGGAGCCACTTGGTATAAATGATCATTGTGCAGTTAGTTTTGATGTATTTTGGCAAATTAAGAGGGCTTCCAGAATTTTTTATTTTAGTCGTGTCAACTTTAACAAGATGTGAGCCAGGTTAAATCACAAAGACTGGGTGTAACTGGGTGCAACTTGATTGCAAGACTGGATGGAAAATGGGGGAAGTTTCAAAATGGTTATTATGTAATTTCATTCCAAAGATAAGAAAAATGAGCGACTATCACTTAACCAAGCAAGAAGTTCAGCCTTCACAACATGATTTACAGAAAATACCATAATTTACAGTAAATCATTACATGGTGTCTCCTGCAATGTAAGTCATGCATAACCACATTTATTTGGACATCAAATTAATTTCAGTCTAACTACAGCATACTTTGTCCAGTCCTTGTGAAGAACCAATTTAAGCAAGTGCAACCTATTTGTGATTAAAGCACAACTGAAGTTTGGTAGAACTTTGGGTTGTGTAGTTACCTGGCCATGATATGAGTCCAAATAGTGGTGAAATATGTTCGTTAGTTGCTCTGTGCTTCCCTGAGGTGATAATCCAGAATAGGGTATTTGTCGCTCTCCATTCACTTCTATGGGGCAGCTAAAACGGTCTCAAAATGCACGTATACGACCGGGAAAGAAGCGGATTCTGACAATAAAAAAAAAAACAGTCCTCTTACATATTGTTTTTCGTGTAGGCTAATTAAAATGATTCATAAAGTACTATTTTCGTCAATGTTGTGAGCAAGCTAGAAGAAAAGACCATCAAAATGTCGGCAGGTCGGACCATTTAATTTAAAAAAAATACATAAGAAAAATTCTTATTGCTTGTATTGACAGAATCCTCTTAGTTCACGTTCGTATACGTGCTAGAAGTGTCATTTTGAGACCGTTTTAGCGTCCCCATAGAAGTGAATGGAGAGTGACAAATACCCAATTCTGGATTATCACCCCAGGGGAGCACAGAGCAACTAACGAACATATTTCGCCACCATTTGGACTCATATCATGGCCAGACTACACAACCCAAAGTCCTACCAAACTTCAGTTGTGATTTAAGAAGCAATAAACAATTAATGTATATTAGAACATGAGTTAATTGCACAAAAACACACTTTGACACACAGGACCATAAATCACTGGGGCTTCTTGACCAAAAACCGTCCAAAAGTTAAATATTCAGACTCAGGCCTGATCAGAAGAAGCATTCCAAATTTACAATTTGGAGAAAGCCTTATATATTTGGTCTTCTACTATTAGGCAAATACATTATTTGGTCTTCTATTCTTAGGCAAATGCATTCTTTATTTGGTCTTCTACTGTTAGGCAAACAAATTAAAAGTTAAAGTTTTTAAAGACATGCAAATTTGCCAATTGACCCCTAAATTGCAGAGTAGCACTTTTGCTATTCAGTGAACCGCATAGGTGCACTTATTGGGCAAAACAAACGTCAGCAGGACCAGCACAGTTTACTCATGTATACTCAAGGCCTCGTACACACAGGCAGGTTTGATTTGAGTTTTGGAAATGTATTAATTGAGAGGTTTTCACAAGCTTAACCCGTTTGTACTCGATTGAATTACTTGAATGCATCGACCCTCACATGTCACACTTCACATTTCTGGGTATTGTAGCAACGGATGACATCACAGATGGGTAAACTCAGTAAACATGCAACATGGCACCAACTTCATCATAGCTTTTGTAGCGTACGATTACACTAAAAATTAAGAGGGAATTTGTGTGAACCACGTAAAACATATTCACTATTTTATTCCTTCATTAAACAACAAATTTAATGTTGTTGTTACCCCCCACCCCCCGGTAAACTTTAAGAAAAATAAAAACTTACAGACAGTAAGTGATGGAACACAACCATTTACTGACATGCACACAATATAAACACACACACACGAAAAACTGGTACAGTATGGAACACATGGCTGGCTAAATGGCTGTAAGTCATCAAGGGTCTGAGCTATCGAACAAGCCCCAAACCATCACTCTGTTGCCAGATATGGAGTAGATGTGGATGGATCACTGCAAGAGTTATTTCTCCTGACTTCTTTTCCTATAGAACTCTACGGGGGGAAAAGTCAGGAGAAACAACCCTTAAAGGGATCCATCCACATCTACTCCATATCTGGCCGCAGAGTGATGGTTTGGGGCTCGTTTGATACCTTAGACCCTTGATGACGTACAGCCATTTCGCCAGTCATGTGTTCCATACTGTACCAGTGTAATTTACAGCTGAATCTAGTCTCACCCCCCAATTCCCATAGAGATCCATTCAAATGCAGAGAGCTTATAGTATCGCTTGTAACAGTACCTGGAAATAAGATATCGAGAGTCTTTTGATGTTGATGGGTCACAGACCTCAGGAAGTAACAGCATGCAAAGGATATGCGACCAAATATTAAATATGATACTTTAAAAATATGTTAAAGCAAAGGGTATGAATACTTATGTAAATTAAAGATTTAAGTTTTCGATTTTTAATACATTTGCAAAAATTTCTAAAAACATGTTTTCACTTTTTCATTATGGGCTATTTTGTGTAAAATCTTGAGACAAAAAATGAACTCAATCCATTGTAGAATATGTCTGTAATGTAATAAAACGTGGAGAAGGTGAAAGGGGTGTTCAGACTTTCCGGCTTGACTGTATATATAATTCAGATGTATAATCATTGTTATTTAGTATTTTTTCTCATGTTGACTTTTTCTCATCAACAAGCTTTAGCAATACAATTGTAAAATTGTGTCATGCCAATAAAGTGTATTGAATTGAATTGATAGGGGGCGGGGTGGGGTAGTTACGTAATTGATAGGGGGCGGGGTGGGGTAGTTACCTTTTACACATGGCGACTCGCCTTCTTGAGACCCGGGGCTATAGCCCAATAGTCAGGGCCGAGGCATGCCGATGCCGAAAACCCTGGCAACTTGAGAGAAAATGCAATTAAATGCCGCCATGTTTTCAGTTTATACATCAATGACGTCATCAATTTCTAAAAGGGGCGGGGTCTAGATAAACCAGCATGTTTTGTTACCTTTTAAGGGTTTTCGCAACGTTTCCAATCCTTGCTCTGACGGGTTTTTAATTAAAATGTTTTTGCAACACCTGACAGTGTAGTATTGAAGGTTTTAAGGAACTGAAATGGTTTTATAAACATATTTTAATGTTTTAATGCTAGTGTCTATGAGGCCTGAGACATAATGCACTGCAATTTTATGAAATTTGTATTTAACTGCGCGTCATAATTATTTACAAACAAACAAAAAAGTACAAACGCAAGTCCCCCACCCTTGTTTTACTTTAGGGCTTCGGCCTTTAACCGGCGGTAAGAGGCGGGAATGCTGTAGGTTACATACTGTACAATTCTACATTCAAAATGGGAAAATTCTAATTCCAATTGTTTTTAAGGGTTCCAAAACAGCTGAGACATGGTTATGTGACACGACGGGAGCATACTTCGCTTAACTGAAGCAAAGCAACAGTAAATTGAACTGTTTGAAGTGTCACGTGTGTCCTTTTGGCTATACAGTGGTCCCTCGCTATAACGCGGTTCACCTTTCGCGGCCTCGCTGTTTCGCGGATTTTTTTAGTGCAATTTTGCATGCTTTTTTTTACAGCGTATGAACTCGCATTGTGTTCTGCGTCCTGATTGACAATGGTTTACAGTCCCTTAGCCAATCAATCTCCTCCGTGCCGTGTCTTCAGCTTGCGGAGCGGCGCCAGGACGAAGAGGCACGGTCAAAGGAACTGAAATACGCGCGAGTCACTATTAATAATTTCTTATGTGTCCATCCTCGTAGGTTGATCATTAAAATTAAATTTGTTTCTAAAAGCTATCATATTTATGTATATGGAAAACGTTTATATTTTTATTTCTCAAATAAATGTTTGGGCCTGAAAACAGCTTTGATCTTTGGTTTCATTCTATAATACTGTACTTATTTTTTTAAATCTACGAAGGTTTGAACTTTGAGAGTGTTTAAACAAGAGAGAAATGTGAGAAAATGTTAATGCCTGTCTGAGAAAAGTGTATAAAGTGTGTGGTGAGGGGTTTTACAGCCTTAAAACATATATAATAATTGTAAAAAATAAAGCTGACTACTTCGCGGATTTAGCCTATTGCGGGTTATTTTTAGAACGTAACCCCCGCGATAAACGAGGGACCACTGTATACATGTGTTTCCAGATCATTCAGTGTTGAAATTGAAAACTGTAACGGGAGGCCTCTGGTTACGTTACAATCCATTTTCAATCACATCGTTGGTTAACGGCTTGAGAGGGGTGTCGCTCTTTTCTTGGGCCGACGGACTCGTTGACCTTTTCCTGCAACAAAGCCATTGCTTCATCACCATAACATGTATGACATTCAGAATAATGCAGGACACTTTACAAAGCATAACAAAATATCAACGCAAAAAACTTCCACATGAAGGGACCGTGCCCGTTAAACAGCGAGGAAGAGCTTCATAGCAACAACTTCCTGCTTTGCTACTTTGCCTTGTAGGGACCATTCCACAGGGTAGTCTACAGCCCCATTCACAGCTCGTCCCCTACTCCCTTAAGGCAGCGTGTTCCCGTGACCACGTTTGACCACTTTGTCTGGATTACTGTATTCCTGATAGCTTGATGTCATTGGTTTTTGTGGTATTTTGGGCATTTATTAAAGGTCTCTGGATTCTGGTCAAGGCCCTGATCTGCAGTGCTAAAGGTTCATGAGCATCACTCTCTACAGCACTCAGCTCTCTACATGAGCATCTCTCTACATCCCTCAGCTCTCTACATGAGCATCTCTCTACATCCCTCAGCTCTCTACATGAGCATCTCTCTACATCACTCAGCTCTCTACATGAGCATCTCTCTACATCACTCAGCTCTCTACATGAGCATCTCTCTACAGCACTCAGTTCTCTACATGAGCATCTCTCTACATCACTCAGCTCTCTACATGAGCATCTCTCTACATCACTCAGCTCTCTACATGAGCATCTCTCTACATCACTCAGCTCTCTACATGAGCATCTGTCTACAGCACTCAGCTCTCTACATGAGCATCTCTCTACATCACTCAGCTCTCTACATGAGCATCTCTCTACATCACTCAGCTCTCTACATGAGCATCTCTCTACAGCACTCAGTTCTCTACATGAGCATCTCTCTACATCACTCAGCTCTCTACATGAGCATCTCTCTACATCACTCAGCTCTCTACATGAGCATCTCTCTACATCACTCAGCTCTCTACATGAGCATCTCTCTACATCACTCAGCTCTCTACATGAGCATCTCTCTACAGCACTCAGCTCTCTACATGAACATCTCTCTACATCACTCAGCTCTCTACATGAGCATCACTCTCTACAGCACTCAGCTCTCTACATGAGCATCTCTCTACATCACTCAGCTCTCTACATGAGTATCTCTCTACATCACTCAGCTCTCTACATGAGCATCTCTCTACATCACTCAGCTCTCTACATGAGCATCTCTCTACATCACTCAGCTCTCTACATGAGCATCTCTCTACAGCACTCAGTTCTCTACATGAGCATCTCTCTACATCACTCAGCTCTCTACATGAGTATCTCTCTACATCACTCAGCTCTCTACATGAGCATCTCTCTACATCACTCAGTTCTCTACATGAGCATCTCTCTACATCACTCAGCTCTCTACATGAGCATCTCTCTACATCACTCAGCTCTCTACATGAGCATCTCTCTACATCACTCAGCTCTCTACATGAGCATCTCTCTACATCACTCAGCTCTCTACATGAGCATCTCTCTACATCACTCAGCTCTCTACATGAGTATCTCTCTACATCACTCAGCTCTCTACATGAGTATCTCTCTACATCACTCAGCTCTCTACATGAGCATCTCTCTACATCACTCAGTTCTCTACATGAGCATCTCTCTACATCACTCAGCTCTCTACATGAGCATCTCTCTACATCACTCAGCTCTCTACATGAGCATCTCTCTACATCACTCAGCTCTCTACATGAGCATCTCTCTACATCACTCAGCTCTCTACATGAGCATCTCTCTACATCACTCAGCTCTCTACATGAGCATCACTCTCTACATCACTCAGCTCTCTACATGAGCACCTCTCTACATCACTTTCCATTTCAACATCGGGGCGGAGGAGTGCTCGTCCCTACAGACTTTTATACATTTAGGTTTGTGTTTGTAGTGTTGGATTTTTACAGATTGTGGTTTGTGTTTGTAGTTGATTTTTACAGATTGTGGTTTGTGTTTGTAGTGAATTTTTACAGATTGTGGTTTGTGTTTGTAGTGTTGGAGTTTTACAGATTGTGGTTTGTGTTTGTAGTTGATTTTTACAGATTGTGGTTTGTGTTTGTCGTGAATTTTTACAGATTGTGGTTTGTGTTTGTAGTGTTGGAGTTTTACAGATTGTGGTTTGTGTTTGTAGTGAAGTTTTACAGATTGTGCTTTCTGTTTGTGGTGAATTTTTACAGATTGTGGTTTGTGTTTGTAGTGTTGGAGTTTTACAAATTTAGGTTTGTGTTTGTAGTGTTGGATTTTTACAGATTGTGGTTTGTGTTTGTAGTGTTGGACTGCAGTGTTGCTGCTCATTGCGGATGAGTTCAGGATATGGACAGGGCAAAACTGGACCTAGCTCCTATACTCCTACTCTTTACTTTATTTACGCCTACTCTTTACTCTTCATGAATACAGGTCCAGAGACCCACTGCCTTAGTACCCCCCCTCCTACATTGCTTGTTGAGAAGTTTGGATAATCCCTTATGGGTGAGGAGTATGGGGTTCTAAAGGAGAGGGGCAGTGTAGTGACGGACGGACGGATGGACGGACACACGCATGCCCTTCTGGCTGTACCTCGTTTGTTCGACATCCTCTATGGTCTCCGGCAGAAGCTCGTTGAGTGTTTCCGGTAGCATTGAAGCCAACAGTCCGGTGGAAATGGCTACTGAGCATATAATGACTTGGGGGAGGAGCTTCCACACGTCGTCCAATAGCATGATCAGAGGAGTGATGGACACGCCCAGACGAGCTGCAACGTTGGTGTACCCCAATCCATTTTGTCTGGATACACAAAGATGTTAAGAGGTCAGCTTTTTCAAAGATGGCCCAATAATGTACAGCATTTCATAACAAATATACATTATTCCCACTTTCTTTTTTTAAATCAAATATGCTATTATGTGAATTACATCCATGATTTGTAATTGCACATGGTCATTATTTAACATTTTATAAATACTTATTCCATACCTACAGTGGATGTCCTAACACTTTATGAGTAGAAGTACAGTCAAGCCGGAAAGTCTGCCCACCCCTTTCACCTTCTCCACGTTTTATTACATTACAGACATATTCTACAATAGATTGAGTAAATTTTTTGTCGCAAAATGCTACACAAAATAGTCAATAATGACAAAGTGAAAACATGTTTTTAGAAATTTTTGCAACTGCAATAAATAACTGAAAACTGAAATTTCTCATTTACATAAGTATTCATACACTTTGCTTTAACATATTTTTAAAGTATCATATTTAATATTTGGTCACATATCCTTTGCATGCTGTTACTTCCTGAAGTCTGTGACCAATCAACATCAAAAGACTCTCGATATCTTATTTTCAGGTACTGTTACAAGCGATATTATAAGCTCTCTGCATTTGAACTGATCTCTATGAGAATTGGGGAGTGAGACTAGATTCAGCTGTAAATTACACTGGTACAGTATGGAACACATGACTGGCGAAATAGCTGTACGTCATCAAGGGTCTAAGGTATCAAACGAGCCCCAAACCATCACTCTGCGGCCAGATATGGAGTAGATGTGGATGGATCCCTTTAAGGGTTGTTTCTCCTGACTTTTTTCCCCATAGAGTTCTATAGGAAAATGAGTCAGGAGAAATAACCTTGCAGTGATCCATCCACATCTACTCCATATCTGGCAACAAAGTGATGGTTTGGGGCTCGTTCGATAGCTCAGACCCTTGATGACTTACAGCCATTTAGCCAGTCATGTGTTCCATACTGTACCAGTGTAATTTACAGCTGAATCTAGTCTCACCCCCCAATTCCCATAGAGATCCATTCAAATGCAGAAAGCTTATAGTATCGCTTGTAACAGTACCTGGAAATAAGATATTGAGAGTCTTTTGATGTTGATGGGTCACAGACTTCAGGAAGTAACAGCAACAGTTTTTTTAAAACAATGGATCCGTGCACTATTGAATTGGTGGCTTCAAAGTCTCCTTTTTTGAAGGGGTACTGACTGTTCTTGGTGTCCAAGACTGTTCTTGTCCAATTTAAATTAACACCTACATTCAACTGAATGCCTTTCAAACGGTTTCAAATAAAATCAGTGACTCTCAGCCAAACCGACTTAAAAAAGGTCATTTAACATGGTAGGTTATGTCCCGTACCTGTACAAATTTCACATGTCTACCTCTGGAACATCACCTCACAATTTTATCATCACAACCACAAATCCTAAAGCCACTTCCTATTCAGCTGATGCAGAGATGTTAAATAATAACTGCTGAAATGTTTCCATTTTATAATTTCATACTTCTCTCACTCTCTCACTCACTCTCTCACTCACTCTCTCTCTCTCTCTCTCTCTCACTCTCTCACCCTCTCACTCTCGCTCACTCTCGCTCACACTCGCTCTCAATCTCACTCTCACTCACTCTCACTCACTCTCACTCACTCTCACTCACTCTCTCTCACACTCACTCACTCTCACTCACTCACTCTCACTCTCACTCACTCTCACTCACTCTCACTCTCTCTCACACTCACTCACTCTCACTCACTCACTCTCACTCACTCTCTCTCACACTCACTCACTCTCTCTCTCACTCTCTCACCCTCTCACTCTCGCTCACTCTCGCTCACACTCGCTCTCTCACTCACTCTCACTCACTCTCACTCACTCTCACTCACTCTCTCTCACACTCACTCACTCTCACTCTCACTCTCACTCACTCTCGCTCTCACTCTCACTCACTCACTCACACTCACTCTCACTCACTCTCACTCACTCTCACTCACTCTCACTCACTCTCTCTCTCACTCACTCATGATTCTTACCTGACGACTGTAGGGTAGAGCTCAGTAGTATACAGGAAGACTGATGTGAAGGAGGCTTCAGATAATCCTTTCCCAAGCACAGCAACACAAGTGCGGAAATACCACATATCTAAGCAGAACATGAAAAAAAATGTCAATCTCACAATTGGAAGGTCTGTGTCAAACACTAATGTTTACGGGCCTGCTGTGTATCTCCAAACCATAAAGCCTTGGACGTGGATGCCTGTGCACTACAAATGTACACAAATAAAAACATTTATGAATGAATTAATTATAAGGAACTTAAGGCATGGAAAATACTCATTCCAATTTACTGTGCACTGACATGTGCCAGATGAATATAAAATGATCCTTGGAGTCATTATGAATGGGAACATTTAAAAAAACTACAGAACAATGCAATCCCAGGGGGAAAAAATACATAGGGTAGAGTACAGGGAAAAGTGATGTTTTATTGAGGTAAAAGAGTAATCATTCACTTTTCCCTGTACTCGACCGTATGTATTTTTTTCCCCTGGGATCGCATTGTTCTGTAGTTTTTTTAAAGGTTACATATTTAATCAAATCAAAAAGAGCAAAATGTATGCTTTTTATATGACAAAAAAAAAATTTTTTATTTTTCATTTTGGATAAGGTTTTGGAACCATAAATATCTACTGCCCTATACTGATGAAAAGATTCCCACATAAATAGAAATAAATAGTTATTCATTTTAATGACTGATTTTAACCATAAAATTACAAAAATGTAATTGGTCTCAATTTTAATGTTTATGGTGTCATGTTCTGATTTCCATTTTCTCAAGGTCCAGCTGCTATGTACGGAGCCCCCCAGGTAGAAATGATAGAATAATTATTGATGTGGAAAATAGCTAGCGTCAACATGGGGGTATTGTTGTCTCATTAGTAAATACATAAATAAATAAATACATAAATAGCCTGAACCTTCCACAAATAAGATGTGTCACAAACATTTTTATTAACTTACCAACAAAATAATTGGTTCACAAATGTTTTCACTCACAAACAAATCTCCACTGAACAGACAAATGGTTCACAAACAAAAGCAACTGGTTCACAAATAAAAACAAGTGGTTCACAAATATGTGTTTGCACGCACAAACAAATCTCTAATGACTAGATGCGCATTTACGCATCGCCTGGCGCATGTGTAATCCACTCTAAGATGGAATCCCTTGTATGAAAAATAAATACACAAAAAGTTTTTTTTAAATTATTTTTTATTTTTTTTTACACACGAGTCGACTCCAGCCAATCAGATTTTAAGACATCCTTTCGCAAACGCCCACATTACTCTCGACCAATCCCAGCACATTTGTGCTCAAGTCAGGGTTCAGGGTTCTGTACTGTAGGGAAGAGAACTGTTCGGTCAGGAATAACATCTTGCTGACATCAAAGATATAGAACTGGACCTTTTTCCCTTGAGAAAACGTGCATTCAGCTGGCCCACTCCAAACTGATCAAAAATAATAGTTTTGATAATTTACATAGGGACATAGCTACTGGTATAGCTACCATACCCATAGCTTACTGTGTGTACTATATTCAATGTACATTACTAGGGATAGCTGCTACGTTATGAGAAGGATGTGCTTTGTCTAATCTGTTTTGTAGTTGCTTCAATTACTTTTGGTATGCACTTATTGCACGTCGCTTTGGATAACAGCGCCTGCCAAATGATTGTAACCTTGGCGATTCCAAATCCCTGTAGTTCACACGGATTTCATTTCCTTGTAAAACCATCTCATCTGTCTGACCTGCTATAAGGTTTGGTTGATCTGTAAACATTTAAATTTTTTAATTACACCGGCTCCATAGTTAACTAAGCATACATTTTTCCGGAAACTGTACTGTTAACCGAAGCTGAGCTTGTGACAGTTACTGACAGCATGACCTAAGCAATATTTATAATATGTCTGCATTATATTTAAGGAATCTTGCTATTACATTTTACTGCTGGTATGAGATGATCTGGCCTGATTCCGCCACTGCTTAGGTCGGGCTGTCCGTAACTGAGATAAAACAAATAGCCTCATATGGCTCACACACGAAGTAGCTAGTTTCACCGTGGCAGTAATGTCTTAACGAAAATACTAAATTTGGCTAAACAATATTTATTGTAAATAATGCACTATACCATTTGTAGTTAATTTCAAATGCTTAGGCCTAATGGTGCTAACTGTACCGTAGCTAGGTTATCGAGAAAGGTAATTCGTGGAGGTGATTCTATTGTTTTTCCTGTGTAAGGTCAAAGGTAGGCTATTCTGCTGACTACGTCATCAAGTGTGCTCCAAAATTGAAGCATACTTGCGCTCTTGCATACTATCAAGTGTGTTCTAGCTAGTGTAATTGGAAGAATGCAAGTACGTAGAACGCAAGTGTGCATAATGGAACAAAGCCGGAGAGAAACACTGCACTCTTTTAAGGCCCGTAAAACAACTTTTGTAATGTAATCATAATCAATATTTATTTTTAGGAAAAAGCAATACTTTTATTCTGCATTTTTCAGCAAGCTTTGTGGGTGTATTATATGTAAAATTATATATTAAAAATATGTAAATTGTTTCCATAAAAATGCTATATCTATAGCCTTTAAATTATTTAGTTTATTGATAGTTACTTATCTTGTTGTGTGACTATCACTAAACTAAAAGATTGTATTTTTTGTTACAAAAACATTATTTATTTCATTATATACTTTATGATATAGTGGAATATGGCAACTTTACTGAAAAACACATTCTCCAAAGAGAAATAAGTTTTAGCATTTCATCTCACTATGAGAGAATATTTGCAGTAATAATGTTGTGTGTATAATCAGTAAGATTAAAAGACTAAAAGATGTTTAAAACATTTTTAATTAAATAAATTGTATTATACTCTTATAGTCTCTGTAAAACAATATTGTTTATAAACTAGCACCACACTGAATATGAGACAGTCAAGATAATCTATAATTGTAATGGGGAAAAAAGAGAACCTAGTGCCTAACTGGTCTGTTTGGTCCAAAGGAACGCAAAACGTGACACACAATACGATACTTCATCCATCCATTATCTAACCCGCTTATTTCTAACCCGCTGTTCCCTGTCCACTGTCCCGTCCGCTCAAACCCCTGTCCCTATGTGCCCTGTCTCCTCACTTTTGCAAGCAGTGTGCGAAGGAAATCCCACTCAGTATCTTTCCAAACTAGTGAGAAAGTAGTTTGTAATATTTATTTTTACATTTTTATTGAGAATATCAATCAGTTAACATATGACGATTGTTACAAAGTGTAGATAGAATTAACAAAAATTTAAAAAGAGTATCTTATACCATATACGCTCTATGACATTTACGCTTTTACTTCTGGGTTACTTACTGAAATTGTCGGATGAGTGTGCTCCTGAATTCCCTCAACAAAACCCCGGAAATAAGGGGTTCATCCTGGTATTTTAAGTGCCCCCATTTGTGAGAAAAAGTCACCCACTCAAAAAGCTTTTTGATGAAGTGGACTCAAATATGCGCACTCAAAAGGGTGTAGGGGCTGTATTCGGACACGGCCCTGGTCAGGGTCGTGGGGGGTGCTGGAGCCTATCCCAGCATGCATTGGGGGAGAGGCAGCAATACACCCTGGACAGGCCGCCAATCCATCACAGGACACGCACACCATTCACTCACACACTAATTCCTATGAATCCAATACGATACTAATATTTGTAAATATTTTATTTAAATGTTATGTGCAATAGGTCTGTTAATAATTACTGCATTATTACAGGCATTTAGCAGACGCACTTATCCAGAGCGATTTAAACAGCTTTTTTTGCATTTATACATTGGATTATATTATACAGCTGGATATATACGGAAGCAATGCAGGTGAAGTCCCTTGCTCAAGGGTACAACGGCAGTGTTCGACCTGGGAATCAAACCTGCAACCTTTCAGTTACAAACCCAGTTCCTTACCCATTATACTACACTGCCGCCCTGATCAATAATCTCACTAGATTATTGATCCAGTACAGTGAGTACATATTAAACCAAGCTAAACCAACCAAGCATAGAATACCAAGCTAAAGTATCTAGCTAATGTTATACTATTACCACATACTCCCATAGTACACCTTCTAGGTTATTGCACATAGCTAACGTGTTAGCCTAATTATGCTGAACAAAAGAATAAAGAATTATAGGATCATTAACAAGTTTATTCTAAAAATAAATATCATGAGAGATGTAAAAATATACATTAGCACTTATATGATGTCCTAATTAATAGCTGACTTTCACCCCAGAGTGAACTGGATAGCATCCTTTATACATATATATGGTATCAAAACCATTATTTTTGATCAGAGGTTCTCAGACAAGAAGACAAGACTCACTGCTGCCCTCTGCTGGATTGGAGAGGGGTTGATTGGGTCCCAGGGCACATGTTTGAACTGTATATTAAACACTGTCTGGGGTCTAATTAATGAGTTACATTCATTGCAATAGTTAATTGTCTATACAGTTGTATGGACAAAAGTCACCCATAAACAAAAATATGAAATTTCTTTTTTCGCAGATGATAAAGCAATTTATATACGTATACATACTCAAGTGAACATCTGTCAATTGAGCAAGCTGGCACTGCAATATGATATTCATATTTATACTTGATCTCCAAAGACAGTGTAACACTTTTAACATTTGTGCATTGAGCTTGTCATGGTGCACAATCTCTATGAGAGCTTAGGTGAAACACCTGATGGGAATAGTGTAACAGTGCCAAATCAGGAGACTACTGTAATGCAAAAACAATCCATTTAAAGTATGAAAAAGTCAGGTACATTTGTATATATTACTACAACAATAAAAACAAGTAACATGTGTACTAACAGAATGGGATGAATCTGTCCTTTAGCCTAACTTGCATACAGATAGCACACAATATACAGTTAATTATTCAAAACTCAGGATGCAGAGCTCAGGATGCAGAGCTCAGGATGCAAGCTCAGGATGCACAGCTCAGTATGCACAGCTCAGTATGCACAGCTCAGTATGCACAGCTCAGGATGCAGAGCTCAGGAAGGGCTTGATGGTAACCAGGTCCAGGTCCAATTCAGCATCCGCTTTCATCTCCACCACTAGTTAGAGGCTTCAGTGTTGCATCTCTCTTCTGGAGTTTGATCGACTGCCAGTCTTTAAAAGAAAGGACAGATTTAATTACAACACATACTCAATTTCAGGCACAATACCCATTCAAGACAAGGGCCTAAAATTGAACTTTGAGTTCATTTTCTTGACCTGCCAAAATGTGTTTATGAAGATAAATCTGAACACCTGCATTTAACACGTGTTGGTAGTATAGTCTGTGTGTAGATTTATAATAAACTGCCGTGTGCTTGTGGTCCTTGGGCCTAACAGCAGGGATGGACTTAATTTTACCTTTTTTTCTCGATGTCTTCTATGGTCTCTGGCAGACGCACATTATTGGTCTCAGGGAGAAGACAAGCCACCAGGCCAGAGACGATGGCCATTGTGCAAAACATTAGCTCGGGAAGGTACTTCCATGTGTCCTCTAATAGTGCGACCAGAGGAGTGATGGACACGCCCAGACGAGCAATAAAAGAGGTGTAGCCCATGCCATTTTGTCTGAGTGAAAAAAATATGGCCAATGTCATTAAACTTTTTTACTTCACTTCACTTTTTTACTTCATTTTTACTTCACATTCCAGATTTGGGATGGTTCCGGGTTTTACTCCAGCTAACTAAGTAATCCCGCTTTGTAGTATACCCCCTAGGAAGGGCCAGTTTGGGTGCAGGCTTCCAACCAAGCAGTTACACACCTGATTCCACTAATAAACCACGAGAGTCTATGCTAAAGACCTTGGTTTGTAGAACAGGTGTTATTGCATAGCTGGAACAAAAGCCCGCACCCACACCTGCCCTTTCTGGAAAAGGTTGAGGTGCCCTGCATTAAACTTTCACAGAAAGATGGTGTACTGCAGAGATACTGAAACCTGATCCTCAAGACTTACTGCTGGTTTACATTCTTCACCTATAATCCGGGACGGGTTTAGACCTGGGGACAATAATCAATCAATCAATGAACTATCGCATGGAAGAGCAGCAGTCCTACCAGGGCCGTGTCTTGGGGGGGCTCCGCCTGCCCCCCCCCAAAGCCAAATCCAGAAAAAATTTAATCCGACAATATGAAGTCGGCGGTACATTAGACCGACAGACGATTCGGCCAATCATAATAAATGACACGTCGAAATAATATATTTCTCTAATATCTGATTGGTTGGTTTGGCCATGGAGAAGAGTGGCGAGAGTTTCCGTTTGGGAGAATTGATTTTAAATAGATTGATTACATGTTGCATCTAGCCTATTTGTTATAGCTGCGATTCTCCGAAACATCTGCAGAATTGTATTAGCTGGCTGTACGTGTGTGTGCGCGTGTGTGTGTTAGATAGCCTACTGCTGCGTGTTGGCTAGTCAGCCCTATACTTTCCTCAAACTTTGGAATACTTCACATATATTAAAATACACGATAATCATCTGTCTCTCTCTCTCTCTTACGTTCTCTATCACTCTCACGGCGAAACGGCAGCCGTCAATAGAGGCAAGCCCCCCGGCGTCTCAGGCATAGAAAAGAGGGGGAGTATGGCTAAAATATAAATGAAAATGATGAGCCAGTAACAGTAACGTACAGTTTCACATATAAATAGAAAATAGATTAAATAATGATTTGGTATTATTGGGCATACATAAAGTTGTCCTCCTATAAGATGATAAGATGGGTGTGGAGGTGGGTTTAAATTGTAATAAAATTATCTTATCCACTAATATACTGATTAGCCTATGCTTTAGCTTTATATGAAAGAGTCTCAAATCTCATCTAGGGCTTTGAAAAAATAAATCTTCAAAATGGTCATAAATTAAACTTTTTTTTTTTAGAAAATGCCCTGTGTGAGGTTGTGTAGAAATGCAAGAAATTAGTTTTAAAAGGCTTAAATCTTTCTGCCCCCCCCCCCCCGACCCCCCACTACTTCATCCCCCCCTTGTGCTCCACCTTCATGCCCCTCCAATCAAAGCAGTCTAGAAACGGCCCTGAGTCCTACCAGCCTCAACGGGCAGATTTGAGGGGCTCAGCAAAGACATCTTTAAGGACATTCCAAACCGCTAAATGGTCTTCGGAGGAATGAAGAGCGAGGAAGGAGGAGGCTCCCTGAGGATGCTTCAGTGAGGACATACACGTGTAGCCTTTGCAGAAGCCTGTATAAATTATCCTCCTCTCCACATCTGCCACATGGTGGGTACACCCCTACACAAATGCATTGTTACCGTTCCTTTCCATTTATTATAAAGCGCTTTAATCCAAAATGACACTCAATCTTTATGATGAATAAAAGCCACGTTTATTCATGAAAAAAAGAGGCTAAAAAGCCTGTTATAGTTAAGCGCGTAAGCATAATATGACGCTGACGCTTGACTGAGCAAGGACGTTCAATTTGCCTAATACATGCCATGTTTCCTCGATTCCTCCGTCCTCGTATCTCATCCTTGCATCTTTTTCTCACGTTGGAGCTAACGAGCAAGGAAAGGACGCAAGGAAAGGATGCGAGGAGTAAAAATAAGCGATTGGAATGAACCCAGTGTGGCCCCTCACCTTTGGTGCACAGGTAAATTGTTCCCTCAGGTCAGATTATAAAAATAAGCATTTATATTTACATTTAATGTCATAATATGGGAATAGAGACGTGATAATGTGGTGCATGGATGTTACTCTCCTCATTCACTTACCTGACAACTGTAGGGTAGAGTTCAACTGTGTACATGTAGGCTGTAGTACAGGCAGATTCTGATGTGGCTTTGCCAAGGACGGCTACTATGGTACGGAAAATCCACAAATCTGAGAAATAGATTTAAAGCACAATTTGTAATCAGTACACTAGATCTACACGTGGAACAAACCATGAATATGTTTGTTTTTTGTTTGCTTTTTTTTGTTTGTTTTTGTTTGTAACTATATTTATTTCATGAGCAGACACCATTTGCTTGGAGAAAGAGGTGATTTAACCAAAATCCAATGTCAATATAAGTAAATGTATAGATTTCAAAAGAACATATAATCAATACTTTAATCCCAATTACTTTTAACAAAAAAAAACAAAAACAATAATGAATATATTTAGCCACAATTACTTGGATTTAAAGTTAAATTAAATGAATCAACATCAAAATCGACTGGGCTTGTAACCCAAAGGTTGCAGGTAGGACACTGCTGTTGTACCCTTGAGCAAGGTACTTAACCTGCATTTCTTCAGTATATACCCAGCTGTAAAAATGGATAGAAAAATATTTGAAAAAAAAGTGTCTGCTTAATGGCAGTGATGTAATGCAACTTTAGAATGAAAAACAAATGGCGACGGGTTTAATACGCTTGTAAATGCATGGAAGATACATACTGGCAGGAATAAATAAATTTATCACAATGCAGACTCCTGTCAATAGTAGAGTAGCAGCCTGGGATGGCCTTCTGCCAATGCGATCAAGGCTATAATAGATGGCAATCTTGCTTGGTATCTCGATAGTGGCAAAGATGAACTGGGTTAGATAGATGTTCAGACCAAATCCTGTTATTTTCAAACTTATCCCGTAATAGGTGAAGGCAACTCCAAACCTACAGTGATAAAGAAAAGTGAGACTTGTATTACATACAGTGGTAAAATTAAACCCCTGTGAATGGGGTGTGGCCATACTATCTTGCAAAATAATGTCACATTAAGAGCGAACAGCTAGAGATTTTTCCTGTTTTCTCTCAATTTGGTATCATATGGTATTCAATACCCCGTGTAGCAACCGCTTCAGAATCCGCTCCGACACAACCCCGTCAGCCGGTCGTGTAGGAGGGAGGGCGCCACGTCCTCTTCAGGGCGCGACTCCTCAAGCTCCTGACCGCAATTTCAACTCGATCGGGGCCCTCCTTCTTCCCTCTCCCCACCCTGGGAGCGGCCACCAAAAGCCGCTCCCTCAAAATACCGGCCATGCTGGCAGTTCCAGGGGCGCAAACCCCCTGATCCTCGGCGCACAACCGCGCCGACTCAAGATCGGTGCTTTTACCGCTGCACCACTGCGGCGCTCCGAAAAAACACAGTTCTCTTTACCTTTATGATCTGTCATTCGGTTAATTTTTTTTATTGTTCATGTATGGTACTTTCTAAACTGGAAAGTGATACAAATTAAAAATTATTCTTATGTAAATTATTTATACGTTCTGCACATTCATGATATAAATGCTCTTCATGGATCTATTACAGATTGTTAGCATTTCATAAACCCCACGTAGTATCTCAAACACACTTACCATACGATCCCAGTGCATATAGCCAGTTTCCTTATATTTGGCGTTCTCACTAGATCGAGAAATGTATACTTTTTGCTTTTGTCCTTGACTATCACAACATTAGAAAGATTCTGAGTGTGAAATAAGAGTGACATCATGCAGCAATTCAAAACATCCTGTCATATAGTTTAAAAACAATCAGCATTCAATTGCAAGTACTTTTTCTTAGCCTTCGATGTGTAATAATAAATAATAGAGATAATTATAATAATAATAAAGAGAAAACACTAGCAAGCCAGTGATAGCATAAACTCTTATTATGATTAATTACACTACATGGTGGCCAAAAGTATATGGATACCTGCTCATCCAACATCTCATTCCAAAATCATGGGCATTAATATGGAGTCGGTCCCCATTTTCTGCTATAACAGCCTCCACTCTCCTGGGAAGGCTTTCTACTTGAGGTTCGAACATTGCTGCATGGATTTGCTTCCATTTAGTCTGAAGAGCATTAGTGAGGTCGGGCACTGATGTTCAGTGCTTAGGTCTGGCTCACAGTCGCCTTTCCAATTGATCCCAAAGGTGTTTGTGGGGTTGAGGTTTGGACTCTGTTCAGGCCAGTCAAGATCTCGACAGACCACACTGATCTTGACAAACCATTTCTGTATGGACTTCGCTTTGTGCCCAGGGACATTGTTATTGTGAAACAGGACAGGACCTTCCCCAAACTGCTGCCACAAAGTTGGAAGAACCGCTGAGAATGTCATTGCGTGCTGTTGCGTTAAGATTTGCCTTCACCTGAACTAAGGGGCCTCGCCCAAACCATAAAAAACAGTCCCAGACTAAAGGTTGTCCGAATACTTTTGGCCACATAGTGTACATTGAGTCAATGAACCATTGATTTTACTGTAAAACAGCATGTTACCTCTGGCTTAATTGTTGACATGAACTCCATTCTGTTATTCATTTTAGCGCACTTCTCCAAGTACATGTGCGCTTTCTCAACCTGTCCATTTGCTGTCAGCCATCTTGCAGACTCTGGGAGCCACCTGTAATATCAGAATCCACTTATAAAAACTACCACTGAAACATTTAATAACCAATTTTTCATAACTCAAGTGTACATTTGGCTGTTATTCAATGTTTCAGTACTATCTTTGACAACATTGACATTTTAAGATATGCAGTAGTAACTTAAAAGTCTGCTTTTAATAAAATATATAACTTATTCAATCTGGTAAACATTAATTGACAAGTTGGCAATCACACCATTCAGTTTTATATTGTACATTGCTTATTGTTACTTACCACCAAAAAATAACAGACAAAAACAGAGGGGAAGTAGTCGCAACCACAAGCCATCTCCAGTCTTTTACAAAATATGCAATTCCAGAGAGCATTATATTTCCTATACTCCAATCTAAGCTCACAATAATTCCAGCAAAAGTCCTGTGCTTGACTTCAAACCACTCAATACCTGTGAAAAATTAAACACATACACAGATATTCATTCCTTACTATTGGGATTACTAGAGATACTGTGCAGACAAAAACCTGGGTTGTCATAATTTTACAATAACGTATTTCTTCTCCTCAGTAATCGAACGGTCAAGCCGTATATCACAGACTGCATTTGACCTCTGGCCCGCCAATTGAATAGCCCTTTGGTACTTACAGTGTATGGCATAGTTTAAATGTACAAGCAACTGAGAGGAGTGCTTCAAGTTTGGCTGATATTTTTCCATAAAATAAAAAAAATGACCTGCAATTTTACTGATCATTTTTGTATTTAATGAATGGCTAGATTTGAGCAAAACGTTTTTGTGTGTTTACATTTTGTTTACATTCTTAAAACAATAATTTCATGTAGCTGAAAACGTGACAGGGCCCATTGTCCATTTAAAATGATATTGACGGCATAATTAGCTGTATGGCACAATGCTATAAACCACCAAATGGCTGGATAATTTTACACTGGCATCTTGCAGAGCAATGCAAATCAGTTACGTATGTGGAATTTCTTCTGTATTTTATGAAGTAAAGAAATTCCTTAGAAAAATAGAATATAAAGTTGTTGTGCTTACTCAGGACGATGGAAATAATGCTTATTCCTGTCAGAAAAAATCCAGTAAAAAATCTCATAATTACAAACATTACATAAGATGTTGAGAAAGTACTGGCCAGTCCAAAGGTTATTGATGACAAGTATACGACCAATAGCATGGTCTTCCGGCCAAACCTAGAGGAAACAAACATTGTGATCACACACAATACATCACACATGTAGCCTACCAGCATGTGCTTGTGTATTTGTGACCCGCTCTACAAAATGAAAAAAAAAAATTCTGAGAAATTTAACTTTATTTGTAGAGCGGGTCACATTTGGACCTGCAATTAAATTAAGTATCACCAGGAAAAAACGTGATTGTCCACCTCTAAACATTGTATTTGAAATTCATTTTGTTTTGCTGATTGCAACCAGGCACAAAAAATTTGCTTTTTTATGTCATTTCTCCCAAAATGTATTTGTTGTCAATCCCCAGTCCTAGTAGGACACCTCAAATATGATGACATTCAGCACTATCCTGAATGGCGAAGACTAGCACTGGTTTGTTGCGACTGACTAGGCAACGCAACACACTTAAAGAAGAGAGTGCTATTCTGCCTGTTCTGGGCAGAACTCACGCCGCATTGCTAAAAGTCGCTGGAGAACGATGAAGACGAGAACCGTTTTAACCGCGTTCATTTTAAGACAACACCACACGCTTCGTTTATAGTCACGTCACATGGATTTTTTACCTGTCACTGAGAACGCCGAACACTGCCGCTCCAATCATCACGCCGATGAAGAAAATGGTGCCCGTGGCTCTGTTCATCCATTTCCTATCACACACCAGGTTCCACTTTCAAAAATAAATGTAAAGAAATATTAATAACCTCACGCCCAAAGCACAGTGCCTGCAATACAGTTACAGGTAGAATTCAGTCAATGAACAATGAACAGAGAAGAAGAGAGGACAGTTAGCACGATCATCACCATCATCATCACCTTCACCAACATCCTTCCATGTTTGCAGGCTTCCAACCCCCCCCCCCCCCAGTTATTCCCATTGCATGTTTATTTAGAATACATATCATATTTTCTAGCCTACTAAAGAATGGCAATTCCTTGAGTAACAATACAGTGAGTAATACACATAGTATTCAATACCGTCATACCATGCCACTTCTCCTGAATTTGGCTGTTAGGCGAGTAATACAATTATTTTTATTTACATTGCAGAATCGTGCGCATTTCATCAACATTATTTAAATTGTGGCCAATTAGAAGGGTCCTTACTGAGTCAAGAGCTCTCTTTCAGGCCTCAACGGTATCCTGACCGGCGCCATTCATCCTCGCTGTGGATAGTTCCACGAATAAAATGTCACCATATCCATGCTTAGGATACATGTTTCAAAATGTGACTTTTTTGAGTTGTCTAACATCTAAGAGTAACTGAATCCATTGGGGTATTAGGAGAGAATGAGCAGGTTTCCACACAAGGGTTAGCATCATGCTTTGCAGGTGAACAGCCTCCAGCCAAATGTGTGTGTGCAGTTTAACAGTCAGAATGCTTTAATTGCGCAACATTCCCACATCATATGCCATTTGGAGCTCACATTTATTCATTAAAATATTTGATTGAAGCTTCAGTTTCTGGAAGCCTTCCAAACTGTTACGATATAAAATTGCGATGCTATGTATGCCTTTGCTAGACCAAATGGTAACATTCCTCCAACGATGTGGCTTGCTGCTGTTGCTGACGGTCTTGTTAACTCCATAAAATAGGGTGTTGAAGGTAAGGAAGTACCCATTTCTTAGACCTTTTACCGAACATCCATTCATGCACTCATGAACCGATGTCAATCCCCAGTCAGACACATACATGTGGATGTGTGCACACACCCACTCACCCACACACACACACACACACACACACACTCTAGCTCTCCCTCCCCCCTCTCTCAGGCCTTATTAGGCATGAAATGATAAATATTCAATATTAAAATGAGATCATTAAAAAAATCTCTTATTAACATTCTCAAAAAGCATGAATTATACCTAAAATGTGTATACATAAATAAAATGTAAGCACATATCTCACTATGTACTTCTCAACCACAGTAGTTTAGTAGAAGTCACAATGAGAGCAGATTGAAAGAAGTTTACCTCTGTTGCTAAAGTTGAAGAAAAGGTGCTGGTGTCATACACCCACCCATATTGACATGATACGGCAGGTATCTCAGTAGCGTTGGAAGAGTTGTACAGCAGGTGGAACTGAGGCTCCGTGAACATCTTACAGGAACTCAGACTCCCATCATCCTGTGCTGGAATACTGACGGTCAGCCGCTGATCCTGGGTCAGATTCGCAAAGACTTCCCCACCATCCAGACCACCGATGTCACAGCGGTGATCGGGTACGCCCGCCATGAAGTTATTGAGGAGGAAGTGAAACGGTAAAGTAATCCGAGATACGCACTGAATGAGAACAATCATAACCTGAAATTTTCCAAAACCGTTTATTCCTGCAAGAATATCTTCAAACTCCATTTTTAATCTCGGATTAAAGACTCAAAGCAGAAACAGAATGCCTGCAATAAACCAAATGGCAAAGACCTTGACATCCAGCCCCTTTTGATGTTCTGCTCCTCAAGTAGGCGTGACAGTTGTCATTTCTCTGCCAATGAGAGTGCTCAAAATATTGGAACAATCTGCACAATGCAGTTAAACATGACTGTAGCAGCTAGCTTTGTCTAGCAGAGGTCATCATGGTTTGCATTCACAAAACAGCCCAGGGCTTAAAAGTTTAGGCCTGTCTTCAGCCAGTCATTTTGGAGCTGTGAAAACCTCTGTCCCAAGTAAACGGTGTCAGAAATATCAGGATTTCGTAACTTTGTAAATGTATTTGATGAATACATGTGAAAGCTGGTTGTGTTGCATGCAACAACCCATTTTTGTTTTTAGTTTTGCATCAATCATCAGGTTTTTTTTTTTAAAAACTGAAAAATACAAGGGCCGCTATAATGCAGGGTGTAAAATGAACACCCATCAAATGCTGGAATTGCTGGAATGCAGGACTTTTTGCAGGAATTTGACCTTATTCTTGACCTAAAACTTGGAGGACTGATCCCAGATGGCCACATCCGCCAGGAAAAGGGAGTTAGTGATAGTTGGAGACTCAATTATTAGATGTGTAGACAGTATAGTCTGTTCGCACAACACGGAGGCTCGTATGGTGTGTTGCCTTTCTGGCGCCCATGTAACAGATCTTGTGACAGAGGTAAGGGTAGGTTTGAGGTTCTGCAGGATACATTTGTGGAATTAGCAGATACGATTAGGAGTACAGAACCTCCATGGTGGTCTTCTCTGGAATTCTACCGGTACCTCGTGCAAGCAGAGGGAAGCAAATATTTATTTTGAGGTTTAGCACGTCACTACAAACCTGGTGTAGGAAAAAGGGGTACAGGTTTATGGGGCACTGGGACTCCTTTTGGGACAGGGGTGATCTGCACAAGCATAACAGGCTGCACCTGAACCAGAGGGCTACTGCTGTATTTGGCCAGCGTATGCTTAGGGTAGCACAGGATTATTTAAACTACAGACTTGGGGGGGGGGGGGGCTGGGAGGTGCAGACGGCCGAGATGGAAGCCATCAAGGCTACCTATTATAATAGTGAGAACAATAATAATATATTTTTAGAGAAATTTTAGTATTTTAGTAAGGGTGGCTTGGAAGAGCAGGAAGTGAGGCACGGGACAGGATGTGGAGTAGCGGTAATAGTAAGTCATAGTTTGAAATGTCTTTGTTTAAATGCTAAAAAAATAATTTTTGGAACTTGAAGCTGTGATGAATAATGGCGCTATGACATAGATGGGATTACAGAAACATGGTTTGGGGAAAGGGATTAATATTATATAGAGGGGTACAGACATATTTGGAAAGATAGATCCAGTAAGAGAGGTGGGGGTGTAGCTCTCTGTGTACAAGAAAACCTTAATGGGCAGGAAATTCCAGAAATGGACCATCTCATACCTAGCAAGGACATTTGGATTGAGCTCATAGGGGAGCATGTGAAAGGCCTTATTACAGGAGTATATTATAAACGGCCACCTTCAGACAGTGTGAATACAATGCTCTTTGGAAATATAAAACAAGCTTGTCACGGAGGAGAAACTTTTATTATGGGTGACAGGACAAGCACAAATTGAGAAAGAATGTCTAGATGTTGTAAGTGACCATTTTTTTTGGCACAGTACGTCAATCAGCCTACAAGAGGGACATCAATTCTGGCATTCAGAGTTTTCAGCATAGTGGTAGTGGAGCCACTTGGTACAAATGATCATTGTGCAGTTATTTTTGATGTATTTTGGCAAATTAAGAGGGCTTCCTCTAAGTCCAGAATTTTTTATTTTAGTCGTGCCAACTTTAACAAGATGTGAGCCAGTTTAAATCACAAAGACTGGGTGTAACTGGGTGCAACTGGATGGAAAATGGGGGAAGTTTCAAAATGGTTATTATGTAATTTCATTCCAAAGATAATAAAAATGAGCGACTATCACTTAACCAAGCAAGAAGTTCAGCCTTCACAACATGATTTACAGTAAATCATTACATGGTGTCTCCTGCAATGTAAGTCATGCATAACCACATTTATTTGGACATCAAATTAATTTCAGTCTGACTACAGCATACTTTGTCCAGTCCTAGTGAAGAACCAATTTAAGCAAGTGCAACCTATTTGTGATTAAAGCACAACTGAAGTTTGGTAGAACTTTGGGTTGTGTAGTTACCTGGCCATGATATGAGTCCAAATAGTGGTGAAATATGTTCGTTAGTTGCTCTGTGCTTCCCTGGGGTGATAATCCAGAATAGGGTATTTGTCGCTCTCCATTCACTTCTATGGGGCAGCTAAAACGGTCTCAAAATGCACGTATACGACCGGGAAAGAAGCGGATTCTGACAATAAAAAAAATAATTAGTCCTCTTACATATTGTTTTTCATGTAGGCTAATTAAAATGATTCATAAAGTACTATTTTCTTCAATGTTGTTAGCAAGCTAGCAGAAAAGACTACCAAAATGTCGGCAGGTCGGACCATTTAATTTTAAAAAAATACGTAAGAAAAATTCTTATTGCTTGTATTGACAGAATCCTCTTAGTTCACGTTCGTATACGTGCTAGAAGTGTCATTTTGAGACCGTTTTAGCTTCCCCATAGAAGTGAATGGAGAGTGACAAATACCCAATTCTGGATTATCACCCCAGGGGAGCACAGAGCAACTAACGAACATATTTCGCCACCATTTGGACTCATATCATGGCCAGACTACACAACCCAAAGTCCTACCAAACTTCAGTTGTGATTTAAGAAGCAATAAACAATGAATGTATATTAGAACATGAGTTAATTGCATAAAAACACACTTTGACACACAGGACCATAAATCACTGGGGCTTCTTGACCAAAAACCGTCCAAAAGTTAAATATTCAGACTCAGGCCTCATCAGAAGAAGCATTCCAAATTTACAATTTGGAGAAAGCCTTATATATTTGGTCTTCTACTATTAGGCAAATACATTATTTGGTCTTCTATTCTTAGGCAAATGCATTCTTTATTTGGTCTTCTACTGTTAGGCAAAAAAAATTAAAAGTTAAATAGTTTTTAAAATACATGCAAATTTGCCAATTGACCCCTAAATTGCAGAGTAGCACTTTTGCTATTCAGTGAACCGCATAGGTGCACTTATTGGGCAAAACAAACGTCAGCAGGACCAGCACAGTTTACTCATGTATACTCAAGGCCTCGTACACACAGGCAGGTTTGCTTTGAGTTTTGGAAATGTATTAATTGAGAGGTTTTCACAAGCTTAAGCCGTTTGTACTTAATTGATTTAATTATTTGAATGCATCGACCCTCACATGTCACACTTCACATTTCTGGGTATCGTAGCAACGGATGACATCACAGATGGGTAAACTCAGTAAACATGCAACATGGCACCAACTTCATCATAGCTTTTGTAGCGTACGATTACACTAAAAATTAAGAGGGAATTTGTGTGAACCACGTAAAACATATTTACTATTTTATTCCTTCATTAAACAACTAATTTAATGTTGTTGTTACCCCCCACCCCCCGGTAAACTTAAAAAAAAAAAAAAACTTAGAGACAGTGATGGAACACAACCATTTACTGACATGCACACAATATAAACACACACACACGAAAAACTGGTACAGTATGGAACACATGGCTGGCTAAATGGCTGTAAGTCATCAAGGGTCTGAGCTATCGAACAAGCCCCAAACCATCACTCTGTTGCCAGATATGGAGTCGATGTGGATGGATCACTGCAAGAGTTATTTCTCCTGACTCCTTTTCCTATAGAACTCTACGGGGGGAAAAGTCAGGAGAAACAACTTCAAAAAAAATGCAATTAAATGCCGCCATGTTTTCAGTTTATACATCAATGACGTCATCCGTAACCACAGAGCCCCTTGTGATGAGGTAGAGAGAGAGAGAGAGAGAGAGAGAGAGAGAGAGAGAGAGAGAGAGAGAGAGAGAGAGAGAGAGAGAGAGAGAGAGAGAGAGAGAGAGAGAGAGAGAGTGGAATGAAGCAGCCGCCGTGAGTGCTGTCCGGAGCAGAATGGGCTTTTGGCTACTAGTAAAAAAAAAAATAGCTGGGGCGTGGTTTGATACCTGGAGCTCAGCCCCTATATTATTACCTTATCACGCTAAGATTTTGGCATTTTTCGAATTTCTAAAAGGGGCGGGGTCTAGATAAACCAGCATGTTTTGTTACCTTTTAAGGGTTTTCGCAACGTTTCCAATCCTTGCTCTGACGGGTTTTTAATTAAAATGTTTTTGCAACACCTGACAGTGTAGTATTGAAGGTTTTAAGGAACTGAAATGGTTTTATAAACATATTTTAATGTTTTAATGCTAGTGTCTATGAGGCCTGAGACATAATGCACTGCAATTTTATGAAATTTGTATTTAACTGCGCGTCATAATTATTTACAAACAAACAAAAAAGTACAAACGCAAGTCCCCCACCCTTGTTTTACTTTAGGGCTTCGGCCTTTAACCGGCGGTAAGAGGCGGGAATGCTGTAGGTTACATACTGTACAATTCTACATTCAAAATGGGAAAATTCTAATTCCAATTGTTTTTAAGGGTTCCAAAACAGCTGAGACATGGTTATGTGACACGACGGGAGCATACTTCGCTTAACTGAAGCAAAGCAACAGTAAATTGAACTGTTTGAAGTGTCACGTGTGTCCTTTTGGCTATATACATGTGTTTCCAGATCATTCAGTGTTGAAATTGAAAACTGTAACGGGAGGCCTCTGGTTACGTTACAATCCATTTTCAATCACATCGTTGGTTAACGGCTTGAGAGGGGTGTCGCTCTTTTCTTGGGCCGACGGACTCGTTGACCTTCTCCTGCAACAAAGCCATTGCTTCATCACCATAACATGTATGACATTCAGAATAATGCAGGACACTTTACAAAGCATAACAAAAGATCAACGCAAAAAACTTCCACATGAAGGGACCGTGCCCGTTAAACAGCGAGGAAGAGCTTCATAGCAACAACTTCCTGCTTTGCTACTTTGCCTTGTAGGGGCCATTCCACAGGGTAGTCTACAGCCCCATTCACAGCTCGTCCCCTACTCCCGTAAGGCAGCGTGTTCCCGTGGCCATGTTTGACCACTTTGTCTGGATTACTGTATTCCTGATAGCTTGATGTCATTGGTTTTTGTGGTATTTTGGGCATTTATTAAAGGTCTCTGGATTCTGGTCAAGGCCCTGATCTGCAGTGCTAAAGGTTCATGAGCATCACTCTCTACAGCACTCAGCTCTCTACATGAGCATCTCTCTACATCACTCAGCTCTCTACATGAGCATCTCTCTACATCACTCAGCTCTCTACATGAGCATCTCTCTACATCACTCAGCTCTCTACATGAGCATCTCTCTACAGCACTCAGCTCTCTACATGAGCATCTCTCTACATCCCTCAGCTCTCTACATGAGCATCTCTCTACAGCACTCAGCTCTCTACATGAGCATCTCTCTACAGCACTCAGCTCTCTACATGAGCATCTCTCTACATCACTCAGCTCTCTACATGAGCATCTCTCTACATCACTCAGCTCTCTACATGAGCATCTCTCTACATCACTCAGCTCTCTACATGAGCATCTCTCTACATCACTCAGCTCTCTACATGAGCATCACTCTCTACAGCACTCAGCTCTCTACATGAGCATCTCTCTACATCACTCAGCTCTCTACATGAGCAGCACTCTCTACAGCACTCAGCTCTCTACATGAGCATCTCTCTACATCCCTCAGCTCTCTACATGAGCATCTCTCTACAGCATTCAGCTCTCTACATGAGCATCTCTCTACAGCACTCAGCTCTCTACATGAGCATCTCTCTACATCACTCAGCTCTCTACATGAGCATCTCTCTACATCACTCAGCTCTCTACATGAGCATCACTCAGCTCTCTACATGAGCATCTCTCTACATCACTCAGCTCTCTACATGAGCATCACTCTCTACAGCACTCAGCTCTCTACATGAGCATCTCTCTACATCACTCAGCTCTCTACATGAGCATCACTCTCTACAGCACTCAGCTCTCTACATGAGCATCTCTCTACATCACTCAGCTCTCTACATGAGCTTCTCTCTACAGCACTCAGCTCTCTACATGAGCATCTCTCTACATCACTCAGCTCTCTACATGAGCATCTCTCTACATCACTCAGCTCTCTACATGAACATCTCTCTACATCACTTTCCATTTCAACATCGGGGCGGAGGAGTGCTCGTCCCTACAGACTTTTATACATTTAGGTTTGTGTTTGTAGTGTTGGATTTTTACAGATTGTGGTTTGTGTTTGTAGTTGATTTTTACAGATTGTGGTTTGTGTTTGTAGTGAATTTTTACAGATTGTGGTTTGTGTTTGTAGTGTTGGAGTTTTACAGATTGTGGTTTGTGTTTGTAGTTGATTTTTACAGATTGTGGTTTCTGTTTGTCGTGAATTTTTACAGATTGTGGTTTGTGTTTGTAGTGTTGGAGTTTTACAGATTGTGGTTTGTGTTTGTAGTTGATTTTTACAGATTGTGGTTTCTGGTTGTCGTCAATTTTTACAGATTGTGGTTTGTGTTTGTAGTGTTGGATTTTTACAGATTGTGGTTTGTGTTTGTAGTGAATTTTTACAGATTGTGATTTGTGTTTGTAGTGTTGGAGTTTTACAGATTGTGGTTTGTGTTTGTAGTGAATTTTTACAGATTGTGGTTTCTGTTTGTCGTGAATTTTTACAGATTGTGGTTTGTGTTTGTAGTGTTGGAGTTTTACAAATTTAGGTTTGTGTTTGTAGTGTTGGATTTTTACAGATTGTGGTTTGTGTTTGTAGTGTTGGACTGCAGTGTTGCTGCTCATTGCGGATGAGTTCAGGATATGGACAGGGCAAAACTGGACCTAGCTCCTATACTCCTACTCTTTACTTTATTTACGCCTACTCTTTACTCTTCATGAATACAGGTCCAGAGACCCACTGCCTTAGTACCCCCCCTCCTGCATTGCTTGTTGAGAAGTTTGGATAATCCCTTATGGGTGAGGAGTATGGGGTTCTAAAGGAGAGGGGCAGTGTAGTGACGGACGGACGGATGGACGGACACACGCACGCCCTTCTGGCTGTACCTCGTTTGTTCGACATCCTCTATGGTCTCCGGCAGAAGCTCGTTGAGTGTTTCCGGTAGCATTGAAGCCAACAGTCCGGTGGAAATGGCTACTGAGCATATAATGACTTGGGGGAGGAGCTTCCACACGTCGTCCAATAGCATGATCAGAGGAGTGAGACTAGATTCAGCTGTAAATTACGCTGGTACAGTATGGAACACATGACTGGCGAAATAGCTGTACGTCATCAAGGGTCTAAGGTATCAAACGAGCCCCAAACCATCACTCTGCGGCCAGATATGGAGTAGATGTGGATGGATCCCTTTAAGGGTTGTTTCTCCTGACTTTTTTCCCCATAGAGTTCTATAGGAAAATGAGTCAGGAGAAATAACCCTTGCAGTGATCCATCCACATCTTCTCCATATCTGGCAACAAAGTGATGGTTTGGGGCTCGTTCGATAGCTCAGACCCTTGATGACTTACAGCCATTTAGCCAGTCATGTGTTCCATACTGTACCAGTGTAATTTACAGCTGAATCTAGTCTCACCCCCCAATTCCCATAGAGATCCATTCAAATGCAGAAAGCTTATAGTATCGCTTGTAACAGTACCTGGAAATAAGATATTGAGAGTCTTTTGATGTTGATGGGTCACAGACTTCAGGAAGTAACAGCAACAGTTTTTTTAAAACAATGGATCCGTGCACTATTGAATTGGTGGCTTCAAAGTCTCCTTTTTTGAAGGGGTACTGACTGTTCTTGGTGTCCAAGACTGTTCTTGTCCAATTTAAATTAACACCTACATTCAACTGAATGCCTTTCAAACGGTTTCAAATAAAATCAGTGACTCTCAGCCAAACCGACTTAAAAAAGGGCATTTAACATGGTAGGTTATGTTCCGTACCTGTACAAATTTCACATGTCTACCTCTGGAACATCACCTCACAATTTTATCATCACAACCACAAATCCTAAAGCCACTTCCTATTCAGCTGATGCAGAGATGTTAAATAATAACTGCTGAAATGTTTCCATTTTATAATTTCATACTTCTCTCACTCTCTCACTCACTCTCTCACTCACTCTCACTCTCTCTCACTCTCTCACTCACTCTCTCTCTCACCCTCTCACTCTCGCTCACTCGCGTTCACACTCGCTCTCACTCTCACTCTCACTCACTCTCACTCACTCTCACTCACTCTCACTCACTCTCTCTCACACTCACTCACTCTCACTCACTCTCACTCACTCTCACTCACTATCTCACCCTCTCACTCACTCTCACTCTCTCACTCACTCTCTCACTCACTCTCTCACTCACTCTCGCTCACACTCGCTCTCACTCACTCACTCTCACTCACTCTCACTCGCTCTCACTCGCTCTCACTCACTCTCACTCTCACTCTCACTCACTCTCACTCACTCTCACTCACTCTCTCTCACACTCACTCACTCACTCTCACTCTCACTCTCACTCACTCACTCACTCACTCTCACTCACTCTCACTCACTCTCACTCTCACTCTCACTCACTCTCACTCACTCTCACTCACTCTCACTCACTCTCTCTCTCACTCACTCTCACTCACTCACTCACTCACTCACTCACTCACTCACTCACTCTCACTCACTCTCACTCTCACTCACTCACTCACTCTCACTCACTCTCACTCTCACTCACTCTCGCTCACACTCGCTCTCACTCACTCTCACTCACTCTCACTCGCTCTCACTCACTCACTCTCACTCACTCTCACTCACTCTCTCTCACACTCACTCACTCTCACTCACTCTCACTCACTCTCACTCACTCTCACTCACTCTCACTCTCACTCACTCTCGCTCACACTCGCTCTCACTCACTCTCACTCACTCTCACTCACTCTCACTCACTCTCTCTCACACTCACTCACTCTCACTCACTCACTCACTCTCACTCACTCTCACTCACTCTCACTCTCACTCACTCACTCTCATTCACTCTCTCTCTCACTCACTCACTCACTCACTCACTCACTCACTCTCACTCACGCACTCACTCTCACTCACTCTCATTCACTCTCATTCACTCTCACTCACTCTCACTCACTCTCTCTCACTCACTCACTCACTCTCACTCACTCTCACTCACTCTCTCTCACACTCACTCACTCTCACTCACTCTCACTCTCACTCACTCTCACTCACTCTCACTCACTCTCACTCACTCTCACTCACTCACTCTCACTCACTCTCACTCACTCACTCACTCACTCTCACTCACTCTCACTCACTCTCACTCACTCTCACTCACTCTCTCTCACTCACTCTCACTCACTCACTCTCACTCACTCTCGCTCACACTCACTCTCTCTCACACTCACTCACTCTCACTCACTCACTCTCACTCACTCACTCTCACTCACTCGCTCTCACTCTCACTCACTCTCACTCACTCTCACTCACTCTCACTCACTCTCTCTCACACTCACTCTCACTCACTCACTCACTCTCACTCACTCTCTCTCTCACTCACTCATGATTCTTACCTGACGACTGTAGGGTAGAGCTCAGTAGTATACAGGAAGACTGATGTGAAGGAGGCTTCAGATAATCCTTTCCCAAGCACAGCAACACAAGTGCGGAAATACCACATATCTAAGCAGAACATGAAAAAAAATGTAAATCTCACAATTGGAAGGTCTGTGTCAAACACTAATTTTTACGGGCCTGCTGTGTATCTCCAAACCATAAAGCCTTGGACGTGGATGCCTGTGCAGTACAAATGTACACAAATAAAAACATTTATGAATTAATTAATTATAAGGAACTTAAGGCATGGAAAATACTCATTCCAATTTACTGTGCACTGACATGTGCCAGATGAATATAAAATGATCCTTGGAGTCATTATGAATGGGAACATTTCAAAAAAACTACAGAACAATGCGATCCCAGGGGGAAAAAATACATAGGGTAGAGTACAGGGAAAAGTGATGTTTTATTGAGGTAAAAGAGTAATCATTCACTTTTCCCTGTACTCGACCGTATGTATTTTTTTCCCCTGGGATCGCATTTTTCTGTAGTTTTTTTAAAGGTTACATATTTAATCAAATCAAAAGAGGCAAATGTATATGCTTTATAATGGACAAAACAAATTTGATTAATTTTCATTTTGGATAAGGTTTTGGACCCATAAATATCTACTGCCCTATACTGATGAAAAGATTCCCACATAAATAGAAATAAATAGTTATTCATTTTAATGACTGATTTTAACCATAAAATTACAAAAAATTTAATTGGTCTCAATTTTAAAGTTTATGGTGTCATGTTCTGATTTCCGTTTTCTCAAGGTCCAGCTGCTATGTACGGAGCCCCCCAGGTAGAAATGATAGAATAATTATTGATGTGGAAAATAGCTAGCGTCAACATGGGGGTATTGTTGTCTCATTAGTAAATACATAAATAAATAAATACATAAATAGCGTGAACCTTCCACAAATAAGATGTGTCACAAACATTTTTATTAACTTACCAACAAAGTAATTGATTCACAAATGTTTTCACTCACAAACAAATCTCCACTGAACAGACAAATGGTTCACAAACAAAAGCAACTGGTTCACAAATAAAAACAAGTGGTTCACAAATATGTGTTTGCACGCACAAACAAATCTCTAATGACTAGATGCGCATTTACGCATCGCCTGGCGCATGTGGAATCCACTCTAAGATGGAATCCCTTGTATGAAAAATAAATACACAAAAAGTTTATTTTTTTTATTATTTTTTTTATTTTTTTACACACGAGTCGACTCCAGCCAATCAGATTTTAAGACATCCTTTCGCAAACGCCCACATTACTCTCGACCAATCCCAGCACATTTGTGCTCAAGTCAGGGTTCAGGGTTCTGTACTGTAGGGAAGAGAACTGTTCGGTCAGGAATAACATCTTGCTGACATCAAAGATATAGAACTGGACCTTTTTCCCTTGAGAAAACGTGCATTCAGCTGGCCCACTCCAAACTGATCAAAAATAATAGTTTTGATAATTTACATAGGGACATAGCTACTGGTATAGCTGCCATAGCCATAGCTTACTGTGTGTACTATATTCAATGTACATTACTAGGGATAGCTGCTACGTTATGAGAAGGATGTGCTTTGTCTAATCTGTTTTGTAGTTGCTTCAATTACTTTTGGTATGCACTTATTGTACGTCGCTTTGGATAACAGCGCCTGCCAAATGATTGTAACCTTGGCGATTCCAAATCCCTGTAGTTCACACGGATTTCATTTCCTTGTAAAACCATCTCATCTGTCTGACCTGCTATAAGGTTTGGTTGATCTGTAAACATTTTAATTTTTTAATTACACCGGCTCCATAGTTAACTAACCATACATTTTTCCGGAAACTGTACTGTTAAACGAAGCTGAGCTTGTGACAGTTACTGACAGCATGACCTAAGCAATATTTATAATATGTCTGCATTATATTTAAGGAATCTTGCTATTACATTTTACTGCTGGTATGAGATGATCTGGCCTGATTCCTCCACTGCTTAGGTCGGGCTGTCCGTAACTGAGATAAAACAAATAGCCTCATATGGCTCACACACGAAGTAGCTAGTTTCACCATGGCAGTAATGTCTTAATATTTTTTGTAAATAATGCACTATACCATTTGTAGTTAATTTCAAATGCTTAGGCCTAATGGTGCTAACTGTACCGTAGCTAGGTTATCGAGAAAGGTAATTCGTGGAGGTGATTCTATTGTTTTTCCCGTGTAAGGTCAAAGGTAGGCTATTCTGCTGACTACGTCATCAAGTGTGCTCCAAAATTGAAGCATACTTGCACTCTTGTATACTATCAAGTGTGTTCTAGCTAGTGTAATTGGAAGAATGCAAGTACGTAGAACGCAAGTGTGCATAATGGAACAAAGCCGGAGAAAAACACTGCACTCTTTTAAGGCCCGTAAAACAACTTTTGTAATGTAATCATAATCAATATTTATTTTTAGGAAAAAGCAATACTTTTATTCTGCATTTTTCAGCAAGCTTTGTGGGTGTATTATATGTAAAATTATATATAAAAAATATGTAACTTGTTTCCATAAAAATGCTATATCTATAGCCTTTAAATTATTTAGTTTATTGATAGTTACTTATCTTGTTGTGTGACTATCACTAAACTAAAAGATCTATTTTGTTACGAAAACATTATTTATTTCATTATATACTTTATGATATAGTGGAATATGGCAACTTTACTGAAAAACACATTCTCCAAAGAGAAATAAGTTTTAGCATTTCATCTCACTATGAGAGAATATTTGCAGTAATAATGTTGTGTGTATAATCAGTAAGATTAAAAGACTAAAAGATTTTAAAAACATTTTTAAATAAATTGTATTATACTCTTATAGTCTCTGTAAAACAATATTGTTTATAAACTAGCACCACACTGAATATGAGACAGTCAAGATAATCTATAATTGTAATGGGGAAAAAAGAGAATCTAGTGCCTAACTGGTCTGTTTGGTCCAAAGGAACGCAAAACGTGACACACAATACGATACTTCATCCATCCATTATCTAACCCGCTTATTTCTAACCCGCTGTTCCCTGTCCACTGTCCCGTCCGCTCAAACCCCTGTCCCTATGTGCCCTGTCTCCTCACTTTTGCAAGCAGTGTGCGAAGGAAATCCCACTCAGTATCTTTCCAAACTAGTGAGAAAGTAGTTTGTAATATTTATTTTTACATTTTTATTGAGAATATCAATCAGTTAACATATGACGATTGTTACAAAGTGTAGATAGAATTAACAAAAATGAAAAAAGAGTATCTTATACCATATACGCTCTATGACATTTACGCTTTTACTTCCGGGTTACTTACTGAAATTGTCGGATGAGTGTGCTCCTGAATTCCCTCAACAAAACCCCGGAAATAAGGGGTTCATCCTGGTATTTTAAGTGCCCCCATTTGTGAGAAAAAGTCACCCACTCAAAAGCTTTTTGATGAAGTGGACTCAAATATGCGCTCTCAAAAGGGTGTAGGGGCTGTATTCGGACACGGCCCTGGTCAGGGTCGTGGGGGGTGCTGGAGCCTATCCCAGCATGCATTGGGGGAGAGGCAGCAATACACCCTGGACAGGCCGCCAATCCATCACAGGACACGCACACCATTCACTCACACACTAATTCCTATGAATCCAATACGATACTAATATTTGTAAATATTTTATTTAAATGTTATGTGCAATAGGTCTGTTAATAATTACTGCATTATTACAGGCATTTAGCAGACGCACTTATCCAGAGCGATTTAAACAGCTTTTTTTGCATTTATACATTGGATTATATTATACAGCTGGATATATACTGAAGCAATGCAGGTGAAGTCCCTTGCTCAAGGGTACAACGGCAGTGTCCGACCTGGGAATCGAACCTGCAACCTTTCAGTTACAAACCCAGTTCCTTACCCATTATACTACACTGCCGCCCTGATCAATAATCTCACTAGATTATTGATCCAGTACAGTGAGTACATATTAAACCAAGCTAAACCAACCAAGCATAGAATACCAAGCTAAAGTATCTAGCTAATGTTATACTATTACCACATACTCCCATAGTACACCTTCTAGGTTATTGCACATAGCTAACGTGTTAGCCTAATTATGCTGAACAAAAGAATAAAGAATTATAGGATCATTAACAAGTTTATTCTAAAAATAAATATCATGAGAGATGTAAAAATATACATTAGCACTTATATGATGTCCTAAATAATAGCTGACTTTCACCCCAGAGTGAACTGGATAGCATCCTTTATACATATATATGGTATCAAAACCATTATTTTTGATCAGAGGTTCTCAGACAAGAAGACAAGACTCACTGCTGCCCTCTGCTGGATTGGAGAGGGGTTGATTGGGTCCCAGGGCACATGTTTGAACTGTATATTAAACACTGTCTGGGGTCTAATTAATGAGTTACATTCATTGCAATAGTTAATTGTCTATACAGTTGTATGGACAAAAGTCACCCATAAACAAAAATATGAAATTTCTTTTTTCGCAGATGATAAAGCAATTTATATACGTATACATACTCAAGTGAACATCTGTCAATTGAGCAAGCTGGCACTGCAATATGATATTCATATTTATACTTGATCTCCAAAGACAGTGTAACACTTTTAACATTTGTGCATTGAGCTTGTCATGGTGCACAATCTCTATGAGAGCTTAGGTGAAACACCTGATGGGAATAGTGTAACAGTGCCAAATCAGGAGACTACTGTAATGCAAAAACAATCAATTTAAAGTATGAAAAAGTCAGGTACATTTGTATATATTACTACAACAATAAAAACAAGTAACATGTGTACTAACAGAATGGGATGAATCTGTCCTTTAGCCTAACTTGCATACAGATAGCACACAATATACAGTTAATTATTCAAAACTCAGGATGCAGAGCTCAGTATGCACAGCTCAGGATGCAGAGCTCAGTATGCACAGCTCAGTATGCACAGCTCAGTATGCACAGCTCAGTATGCAGAGCTCAGGATGCAGAGCTCAGGAAGGGCTTGATGGTAACCAGGTCCAGGTCCAATTCAGCATCCGCTTTCATCTCCACCACTAGTTAGAGGCTTCAGTGTTGCATCTCTCTTCTGGAGTTTGATCGACTGCCAGTCTTTAAAAGAAAGGACAGATTTAATTACAACACGTACTCAATTTCAGGCACAATACCCATTCAAGACAAGGGCCTAAAATTGAACTTTATGAGTTCATTTTCTTGACCTGCCAAAATGTGTTTATGAAGATAAATCTGAACACCTGCATTTAACACGTGTTGGTAGTATAGTCTGTGTGTAGATTTATAATAAACTGCCGTGTGCTTGTGGTCCTTGGGCCTAACAGCAGGGATGGACTTCATTTTACCTTTTTTTCTCGATGTCTTCTATGGTCTCTGGCAGACGCACTTTATTGGTCTCAGGGAGAAGACAAGCCACCAGGCCAGAGACGATGGCCATTGTGCAAAACATTAGCTCGGGAAGGTACTTCCATGCGTCTTCTAATAGTGCGACCAGAGGAGCGATGGACACGCCCAGGCGAGCAATAAAAGAGGTGTAGCCCACGCCATTTTGTCTGAGTGAGCAAAATATGGCCAATGTCATTAAACTTTTTTACTTCACTTCACTTTTTTACTTCATTTTTACTTCACATTCCAGATTTGGGATGGTTCCGGGTTTTACTCCAGCAAACTAAGTAATCCCGCTTTGTAGTATACCCCCTAGGAAGGGCCAGTTTGGGTGCAGGCTTCCAACCAAGCAGTTACACACCTGATTCCACTAATAAACCACGAGAGTCTATGCTAAAGACCTTGGTTTGTAGAACAGGTGTTATTGCATAGCTGGAACAAAAGCCCGCACCCACACCTTTTCTTTCTGGAAAAGGTTGAGGTGCCCTGCATTAAACTTTCACAGAAAGATGGTGTACTGCAGAGATACTGAAACCTGATCCTCAAGACTTACTGCTGGTTTACATTCTTAACCTATAATCCGGGACGGGTTTAGACCTGGGGACAATAATCAATCAATCAATGAACTATCGCATGGAAGAGCAGCAGTCCTACCAGGGCCGTGTCTTGGGGGGGGCTCCGCCTGCCCCCCCCAAGCCAAATCCAGAAAAAATGTAATCCGACAATATGAAGTCGGCGGTACATTAGGCTATTAGACCGACAGACGATTCGGCCAATCATAATAAATGACACGTCGAAATAATATATTTCTCTAATATCTATATTGGTTGGTTTGGCCATATAAAACACGGAGACGCAGCGAGTGAGAAAGAGGTTCGTTTTTTTGATCAATCTATGCTGTCTCTTCTTGATAACTGTAACTGTTACGCATTGCTTAGGATATAATATTCGCTAGCCTAGCTTACTCAGTGAGTTGAGAATAGTGGCGAGAGTTTCCGTTTGGGAGAATTGATTTTAAATAGATTGATTACATGTTGCATCTAGCCTATTTGTTATAGCTGCGATTCTCCGAAACATCTGCAGAATTGTATTAGCTGGCTGTACGTGTGTGTGCGCGTGTGTGTGTTAGATAGCCTACTGCTGCGTGTTGGCTAGTCAGCCCTATACTTTCCTCAAACTTTGGAATACTTCACATATATTAAAATACACGATAATCATCTGTCTCTCTCTCTCTTACGTTCTCTATCACTCTCACGGCGAAACGGCAGCCGTCAATAGAGGCAAGCCCCCCCCGGCGTCTCAGGCATAGAAAAGAGGGGGAGTATGGCTAAAATATAAATGAAAATGATGAGCCAGTAACAGTAACGTACAGTTTCACATATAAATAGAAAATAGCACAAAGAGACTGAAATGATGAAGGAATATAGCTCATCTTTAATATACTTGTTTCCATATAAGATTAAATAATGATTTGGTATTATTGGGCATAAATAAAGTTGCCCTCCTATAAGATGATAAGATGCCCTGTGTGAGGTTGTGTAGAAATGCAAGAAATTAGTTTTAAAAGGCTCAAATCTTTCTGTGGGCCCCCCCCCCAGACCCCCCCACAACTTCATCCCCCCTTGTGCTCCACCTTCATGCCCCTCCAATCAAAGCAGTCTAGAAACGGCCCTGAGTCCTACTAGCCTCAACGGGCAGATTTGAGGGGCTCAGCAAAGACATCTTTAAGGACATTCCAAACCGCTAAATGGTCTTCGGAGGAATGAAGAGCGAGGAACGAGGAGGCTCCCTGAGGATGCTTCAGTGAGGACATACACGTGTAGCCTTTGCAGAAGCCTGTATAAATTATCCTCCTCTCCACATCTGCCACATGGCGGGTACACCCCTACACAAATGCATTGTTACCGTTCCTTTCCATTTATTGTAAAGCGCTTTAATCCAAAATGACACTCAATCTTTATGATGAATAAAAGCCACGTTTATTCATGAAAAAAGAGGCTAAAAAGCCTCTTATAGTTAAGCGCGTAAGCATAATATGACGCTGACGCTTGACTGAGCAAGGACGTTCCATTTGCCTAATACATGCCATGTTTCCTCGATTCCTCCGTCCTCGTATCTCATCCTTGCATCTTTTTCTCACATTGGAGCTAACGAGCAAGGAAAGGACGCAAGGAAAGGATGCAAGGAGTAAAAATAAGCGATTGGAATGAACCCAGTGTGGCCCCTCACCTTTGGTACACAGGTAAATTGTTCCCTCAGGTCAGATTATAAAAATAAGCATTTAAATTTACATTTAATGTGATAATATGGTAATAGAGACGTGATATTGTGATGCATGGATGTTACTCTCCTCATTCACTTACCTGACAACTGTAGGGTAGAGTTCAACTGTGTACATGAAGGCTGTAGTAAAGGAAGATTCTGATGTGGCTTTGCCAAGGACGGCTACTATGGTACGGAAAATCCACAAATCTGAGAAATAGATTGAAAGCACAATTTGTAATCAGTACACTAGATCTACACATGAAGCAAACCATTAATATGTTTGTTTTTGTTTGTAACTATATTTATTTCATGAGCAGACACCATTTGCTTGGAGAAAGAGGTGATTTAACCAAAATCCAATGTCAATATATGTAAATGTATAGATTTCAAAAGAACATATAATAAATACTTTAATCCCAATTACTTTTAACAAAAAACCAAAAACAATAATGAATATATTTAGCCACAATTACTTGGATTTAAAGTGAAATTAAATGAATCAACATCAAAATCGCCTGGGCTTGTAACCCAAAGGTTGCAGGTAGGACACTGCTGTCGTACCCTTGAGCAAGGTACTTAACCTGCATTTCTTCAGTATATACCCAGCTGTAAAAATGGTTAGAAAAATACTGTATTTGAAAAAAAGTGTGCTTAATGGCAGTAATGTAATGCAACTTTAGAATTAAAAACAAATGGCGACGGGTTTAATACGCTTGTAAATGCATGGAAGTTACATACTGGCAGGAATAAATAAATTTATCACAATGCAGACTCCTGTCAATAGTAGAGTAGCAGCCTGAGTCGGCCTTCTGCCAATGCGATCAAGGCTATAATAGTTGGCAATCTTGCTTGGTATCTCGATAGTGGCAAAGATGAACTGAGTTAGATAGATGTTCAGACCAAATCCTGTTATTTTCAAACTTATCCCGTAATAGGTGAAGGCAACTCCAAACCTACAGTGATAAAGAAAAGTGAGACTTTTATTACATACAGTGGTAAAATTAAACTCCTGTGAATGGGGTGTGGCCATACTATCTTGCAAAATAATGTCACATTAAGAGCGAACAGCTAGAGATTTTTCCTGTTTTCTCTCAATTTGGTATCATATGGTATTCAATACCCCGTGTAGCAACCGCTTCAGAATCCGCTCCGACACAACCCCGTCAGCCGGTCGTGTAGGAGGGAGGGCGCCACGTCCTCTTCAGGGCGCGACTCCTCAAGCTCCTGACCACAATTTCAACTCGATCGGGGCCCTCCTCCTTCCCTCTCCCCACCCTGGGAGCGGCCACCAAAAGCCGCTCCCTCAAAATACCGGCCATGCTGGCAGGGCCAGGGGCGCAAACCCCCTGATCCTTGGCGCACAACCGCGCCGACTGAAGATCGGTGCTTTTACCGATGCACCACTGCGGCGCTCCGAAAAAACACAGTTCTCTTTACCTTTATGATCTGTCATTCGGTTTATTTTTTTTATTGCTCATGCATGGTGCTTTCTAAACTGGAAAGTGATACAAATTTAAAATTATTCTTAAATTATTTATACGTTCTGCACATTCATAATATAAATGCTCTTCATGGATCTATTACAGATTGTTAGCATTTCATAAACTGGAATCCCCCACCCCACGTAGTATCTCAAACACACTTACCATACGATCCCAGTGCATATAGCCAGTTTCCTTATTTTTGGCGTTCTCACTAGATCGAGAAATGTATACTTTTTGCTTTTGTCCTTGACTATCACAACATTAGCAAGATTCTGAGTGTGAAATAAGAGTGACATCATGCAGCAATTCAAAACATCCTGTCATATAGTTTAAAAACAATCAGCATTCAATTGCAAGTACTTTTTCTTAGCCTTCGATGTGTATAATAAAGAGAAAACACTAGCAAGCCAGTGATAGCATTAACTCTTATTATGATTAATTACACTACATGGCCAAAAGTATATGGATACCTGCTCATCCAACATCTCATTCCAAAATCATGGGCATTAATATGGAGTTGGTCCCCATTTGCTGCTATAACAGCCTCCACTCTTCTGGGAAGGCTTTCCACTTGAGGTTGGAACATTGCTGCATGGATTTGCTTCGATTTAGTCCGAAGAGCATTCGTGAGGTCGGGCACTGATGTTCAGTGCTTAGGTCTGGCTCACAGTCGCCTTTCCAATTGATCCCAAAGGTGTTCGTGGGGTTGAGGTTTGGGCTCTGTGCAGGCCAGTCAAGATCTCGACAGACCACACTGATCTTGACAAACCATTTCTGTATGGATCTCGCTTTGTGCCCAGGGACATTGTCATTGTGAAACAGGAAAGGACCTTCCCCAAACTGGTGCCACAAAGTTGGAAGAACCGTTGAGAATGTCATTGCGTGCTGTTGCGTTAAGATTTGCCTTCACCTGAACTAAGGGGCCTCGCCCAAACCATAAAAAACAGTCCCAGACTAAGGGTTGTCCGAATACTTTTGGCCACATAGTGTACATTGAGTCAATGAACCATTGATTTTACTGTAAAACAGCATGTTACCTCTGGCTTAATTGTTGACATAAACTCCATTCTGTTATTCATTTTAGCGCACTTCTCCAAGTACACGTGAGCTTTCTCAACCTGTCCGTTGGCTATCAGCCATCTTGAAGACTCTGGGAGCCACCTGTAATATCATCATCCACTTATAAAAACTACCACTGAAACATTTAATAACCAATTTTTCATAACTCAAGTGTAAAAATTTTTTTATTTTTTATTTGTTTCTGATTTTTTACCTTTTTCTCCCAATTTGGTAGCCAATTGAACCCCTATTCTAATTAAATTACCCCCCATGTAGCAACCGCTTGAGAACCACTGCGCACAACCCCGTCAACCGGTACTAGTTGTAGGAAGGAGGGCGCCACGTCCTCTACAGGGCGCGGCTCCTCGAGCTCCTGACCGTGACGCCACCTCCTCCTGAGTCGTCCATGCGCAGCGATTCTCTCCGAGCCCCTCCCCCCACCCAGAAGCGGCCGCCAATTGCCGCTTCCACAGGGCACCGGCCACGCTCGGCTATGGCAGGACCGGGGCGCGAACCCCGATCCTCGGAGTACAACTCTTACCATTGTACCACCGCGGCGGCACTCAAGTGTACATTTGGCTGTTATTCAATGTTTCAGTACTATCTTTGACAACATTGACATTTTACAGTTTTTCACAATTGTTAACACACAAAAAGCGAAAATTCGGCACAATTTGCACAACCTTCACTTCATGTACCAATCGCTCCACCCAATTTGGCACTACTTCACACTCCCTTATCTGCATTAGACTCTGACTTTCCTTCTTTACACTCTGATGTCAATTACACATCACCTTGTTGTCAAAACACTACACACAATGTTCAGCTGTTGCACACACTTCTCAAGTAAAATCTCAAAGCATCAACCTACAACACACAAATATTCAAATCTCTAAACATTCAGGTCTGTTGAGCAATTTGCAATCAGGACTGCAGCATAAAAGTGCCTTGAGCCTCTGTTTTGTTTGGTGAACAATGGAGAACTTTGAAGAGAGAGACAACCAGAGAAGGAGAGGGGTAAGAGTGAGAGGAGGAGGAGGAGGAGGAAGAGGAGGACAAGAAGGAGGAGGAGGACAAGAAGGAGGAGGACAAGGAGGAGGAGGAGGACAAGGAGGAGGAAGAGGACAAGGAGGAGGTGGACAAGGAGGAGGACAAGGAGGAGGAGGAGGAGAAGGACAAGGAGAAGGAGGCGTGATGCCTAATTCATTTTTGTGAAGGGGGAGTGGGGGTTGAGCAGGCCGGTTTACAGTACTGTACTGTTATCTGTGTGTACTGAAATAAAACTTGTTTTTGCTGCATATTTGTGTGCTGTTTTATGTTTGACTATGAAAAGAGTAGGCCTACACTGAGACATTTTACAAAAGGAGAAATGGCTCATTCTCAGTGTGCTGTAAATGCTTGGTAGTGTGCAGCAAATGCTTAGTTGTGTGTACTCAATGAATGGTATGTGTGTGTCATTTGAAAATATGGCTGTGTGTACCAAATGAAAATACGAGTTCCATTTTGTGAACAGTTAAGAGATTTGATGGCAAAGAGTCATCTTGCAAAGGGAGTGTCAGGTTTAACATTTTGTGTGTGAGGTTTTCAGTTTTGTGTGTGCAGTTTTGAGAAAGCCGTTATTGTTTTGAGAAACGTGTGTTAACAATTGTGAAAAACTGTAAGATATGCAGTAGTAACAAAAGTCTGCTTTTACAGTTTTTCACAATTGTTAACACACGTTTCTCAAAACAATAACGGCTTTCTCAAAACTGCACACACAAAACTGAAAACCTCACACACAAAATGCTAAACCTGACACTCCCTTTGCAAGATGACTCTTTGCCATCAAATCTCTTAACTGTTCACAAAATGGAACTCGTATTTTCATTTGGTACACACAGCCATATTTTCAAATGACACACACATACCATTCATTGAGTACACACAACTAAGCATTTGCTGCACACTACCAAGCATTTACAGCACACTGAAGTGCAAAATTGAAAACATATCATAGAAATGGAACACACCATATGAATGACAATGACTCTGGAGAATGAGCAATTTCACCTTTTGTAAAATGTCTCAGTGTAGGCCTACTCTTTTCATAGTCAAACATAAAACAGCACACAAATATGCAGCAAAAACAAGTTTTATTTCGGTACACACAGGGAACAGTACAGTACTGTAAACCGGCCTGCTCAACCCCCCCCCCCCCCCCACTCCTTGTCCTTCTCCTCCTCCTCCTCCTCCTTGTTCTCCTCCTCCTCTGCCTCCTCCTTGTTCTCCTCCTCTTCCTCCTCCTCTTCCACCTCCTTGTCCTCCTCCTCCTTGTCCTCCTCCTCCTCCATGTCCTCCTCCTCCTCCACCTCCTCCTCCTTGTCCTCCTCCTCTTCCTCCTTGTCCTCCTCCTCTTCCTCTCCATCCTCCTTCTTGTCCTCCTCTTCCTCCTCCTCCTCCTCCTCTCACTCTTACCCCTCTCCTTCTCTGGTTGTCTCTCTCTTCAAAGTTCTCCATTGTTCACCAAACAAAACAGAGGCTCAAGGCACTTTTATGCTGCAGTCCTGATTGCAAATTGCTCAACAGACCTGAATGTTTAGAGATTTGAATATTTGTGTGTTGTAGGTTGATGCTTTGAGATTTTACTTGAGAAGTGTGTGCAACAGCTGAACATTGTGTGTAGTGTTTTGACAACAAGGTGATGTGTAATTGACATCAGAGTGTAAAGAAGGAAAGTCAGAGTCTAATGCAGATAAGGGAGTGTGAAGTAGTGCCAAATTGGGTCGAGCGATTGGTACATGAAGTGAAGGTTGTGCAAATTGTGCCGAATTTTCGCTTTTTGTGTGTTAACAATTGTGAAAAACTGTAATAAAATATATAACTTATTCAATCTGGTAAACATTAATTGACAAGTTGGCAATCACACCATTCAGTTTTATATTGTACATTGCTTATTGTTACTTACCACCAAAAAATAACAGACAAAAACAGAGGGGAAGTAGTCGCAACCACAAGCCACCTCCAGTCTTTTACAAAATATGCAATTCCAGAGAGCATTATATTTCCTATACTCCAATCTAAGCTCACAATAATTCCAGCAAAAGTCCTGCGCTTGACTTCAAACCACTCAATACCTGTGAAAAATTAAAGACATACACAGATATTCATTCCTTACTATTGGGATTACTAGAGATACTGTGCAGACAAAAACCTGGGTTGTCATAATTTTACAATAACATATTTCTTCTCAGTAATTGAACGGTCAAGCCGTATATGACAGACTGCATTTGACCTCTGGCCCGCCAGTTGAATAGCCCTTTGGTACTTACAGTGTATGGCATAGTTTAAATGTACAAGCAACTGGGAGGAGTGTTTCAAGTTTGGCTGATATTTTTCCATAAAAGAAAAAAAATGACCTGCAATTTTACTGACCATTTTTTTTATTTAATGAATGGCTAGATTTGAGCAAAACGTTTTTGTGTGTTTACATTTTGTTTACATTCTTAAAACAATAATTTCATGTAGCTGAAAACGTGACAGGGCCCATTGTCCATTTAAAATGATATTGACGGCATAATTAGCTGTATGGCACAATGCTATAAACCACCAAATGGCTGGATAATTTTACACTGGCATCTTGCAGAGCAATGCAAATCAGTTACGTATATGTGGAATTTCTTCTGTATTTTATGAAGTAAAGAAATTCCTTAGAAAAGTAGAATATAAAGTTGTTGTGCTTACTCAGGACAATGGAAATAATGCTTATTCCTGTCAGAAAAAATCCAGTAAAAAATCTCATAATTACAAACATTACATAAGATGTTGAGAAAGTACTGGCCAGTCCAAAGGTTATTGATGACAAGTATACGACCAATAGCATGGTCTTCCGGCCAAACCTAGAGGAAACAAACATTGTAATCACACACAATACATCACACATATAGCCTACCAGCATGTGCTTGTGTATTTGTGACCCGCTCTACAAAATTAAAAAAACATTTCTGAGAAATCTTTTTTTTTTTTTCACATCAAGACTCATTTTTGTAGAGCGAGTCACATTTGGACCTGCAATTAAATTAAGTATCACCAGGAAAAAACGTGATCGTGCACCTCTAAACATTGTATTTGAAATTCATTTTGTTTTGCTGATTGCAACCAGGCACAAAAAATTTGCTTTTTTATGTCATTTCTCCCCAAATGTATTTGTTGTCAATCCCCAGTCCTAGTAGGACACCTCAAATATGATGACATTCAGCACTATCCTGAATGGCGAAGACTAGCACTGGTTTGTTGCGACTGACTAGGCAACGCAACACACTTAAAGAAGAGAGTGCTATTTTGCCTGTTCTGGGCACAACTCACGTCGCATTGCTAAAGGTCGCTGGAGAACGATGAAGAAGAGAACCGCTTTAACCGCGTTCATTTTAAGACAACGCCACGCACTTCGTTTATAGTCACGTCACATGGATTTTTACCTGTCACTGAGAACGCCGAACACTGCCGCTCCAATCATCACGCCGATGAAGAAAATGGTGCCCGTGGCTCTGTTCATCCATTTCCTATCGCACACCAGGTTCCACTTTCAAAAATAAACGTAAAGAAATATTAACCAAACGCCCAAAGCACAGTGCCTGCAATACAGTTACAGGTATAATTAAGTCAATGAACAATGAACAGAGAAGAAGAGAGGACAGTTAGCACGATCATCACCATCATCATCATCTTCACCAACATCCTTCCATGTTTGCAGGCTTCCAAACCCCCCCCCCCCCAGTTATTCCCATTGCATGTTTATTTAGAATACATATCATATTTTCTAGCCTACTAAAGAATGGCAATTCCTTGAGTAACAATACAGTGATAAATACACATAGTACTCAATACCGTCATACCATGCCACTTCTCCTGAATTTGGCTGTTAAGCGAGTAATGCAATTATTTTTATTTACATTGCAGAATCGTGCGCATTTCATCAACATTATTTAAATTGTGGGCAATTAGAAGGGTCCTTACTGAGTCAAGAGCTCTCTTTCAGGCCTCAACGGTATCCTGACCGGCGCCATTCATCCTCGCTGTGGATAGTTCCACGAATAAAATGTCACCGTATCCATGCTTAGGATACATGTTTCAAAATGTGACTTTTTTGAGTTGTCTAACATCTAAGAGTAACTGAATCCATTTGGGTATTAGGAGAGAATGAGCAGGTTTCCACACAAGGGTTAGCATCATGCTTTGCAGGTGAACAGCCTCCAGCCAAATGTGTGTGTGCAGTTTAACAGTCAGAATGCTTTAATTGCGCAACATTCCCACATCATATGCCATTTGGAGCTCACATTTATTCATTAAAATATTTGATTGAAGCTTCAGTTTCTGGAAGCCTTCCAAACTGTCACTTTATAAAATTGCGATGCTATGTATGCCTTTGCTAGACCAAATGGTAACATTCCTCCAACGATGTGGCTTGCTGCTGTTGCTGACGGTCTTGTTAACTCCATAAAATAGGGTGTTGAAGGTAAGGAAGTACCCATTTCTTAGACCTTTTACCGAACATCCATTCATGCACTCATGAACCGATGTCAATCCCCAGTCAGACACATACATGTGGATGTGTGCACACACACACACACACACACACACACTCTAGCTCTCCCTCCCCCCTCTCTCAGGCCTTATTAGGCATGAAATGATAAATATTCAATATTAAAATGAGATCATTAAAAAAATCTCTTATTAACATTCTCAAAAAGCATGAATTATACCTAAAATGTGTATGTACATAAAATGTAAGCACATATCTCACTATGTACTTCTCAACCACAGTAGTTTAGTAGAAGTCACAATGAGAGCAGATTGAAAGAAGTTTACCTCTGTTGCTAAAGTTGAAGAAAAGGTGCTGGTGTCATACACCCACCCATATTGACATGATACGGCAGGTATCTCAGTAGCGTTGGAAGAGTTGTACAGCAGGTGGAACTGAGGCTCCGTGAACATCTTACAGGAACTCAGACTCCCATCATCCTGTGCTGGAATACTGACGGTCAGCCGCTGATCCTGGGTCAGATTCGCAAAGACTTCCCCACTATCCAGACCACCGATGTCACAGCGGTGATCGGGTACGCCCGCCATGAAGTTATTGAGGAGGAAGTGAAACGGTAAAGTAATCCGAGATACACACTGAATGAGAATAATCATAACCTGAAATTTTCCAAAACCGTTTATTCCTGCAAGAATATCTTCAAACTCCATTTTTAATCTCGGATTAAAGACTCAAAGCAGAAACAGAATTCCTGCAATAAACCGAATGGCAAGGACCTTGTCATCCAGCCCCTTTTGATGTTCTGCTCCTCAAGTAGGCGTGACATTTGTCATTTCTCTGCCAATGAGAGTGCTCAAAATTTTGGAACAATCTGCACAATGCAGTTAAACATGACTGTCGCAGCTAGCTTTGTCTAGCAGAGGTCATCATGGGTTGCATTCACAAAACAGCCCAGGGCTTAAAAGTTTAGGTCTGCGAAGACCTGTCTTCAGCCAGTCATTTTGGAGCTGTGAAAACCTCTGTCCCAAGTAAACGGTGTCAGAAATATCAGGATTCGTAACTTTGTAAATGTATTGATGAATACATGTGAAGCTGGTGTTGTAATCTTGCATGCAACCATTTTGTGTTTTAGTCCTGCAGAATCATTAATCAGGTTTTTGTTACAAACTGAAAAATACAAGGGCCGCTATAATGCAGGGTGTAAAATGAACACCCGTCAAAGGCTGGAATTGCTGGAATGCAGGACTTTTTGCAGGAATTTGACCTTACTCTTGACCTAAAACTGGGAGGACTGATCCCAGATGGCCACATCCGCCAGGAAAAGGGAGTTAGTGATAGTTGGAGACTCAATTATTAGATGTGTAGACATTATAGTCTGTTCGCACAACACGGAGGCTCGTATGGTGTGTTGCCTTTCTGGCGCCCATGTAACAGATCTTGTGACAGAGGTAAGGGTAGGTTTGAGGTTCTGCAGGATAAATTTGTGGAATTAGCAGATACGATTAAGAGTACAGAACCTCCATGGTGGTCTTCTCTGGAATTCTACCGGTACCACGTGCAAGCAGAGGGAAGCAAATATTTATTTTGAGGTTTAGCACGTCACTACAAACCTGGTGTAGGAAAAAGGGGTACAGGTTTATGGGGCACTGGGACTCCTTTTGGGACAGGGGTGATCTGCACAAGCATAACAGGCTGCACCTGAACCAGAGGGCTACTGCTGTATTTGGCCAGCGTATGCTTAGGGTAGCACAGGATTATTTAAACTACAGACTTGGGGGGCTGGAAGGTGCAGACGGCCCAGATGGAAGCCATCAAGGCTACCTATAATAATAGTGAGAACAATAATAATATATTTTTAGAGAATCATTTTAGTAAGGGTGGCTTGGAAGAGCAGGAAGTGAGGCACGGGACAGGATGTGGAGTAGCGGTAATAGTAAGTCATAGTTTGAAATGTCTTTGTTTAAATGCAAAAAAAATATTTTTTGGAACCTGAAGCTGTGATGAATAATGACGCTATGACATAGATGGGATTACAGAGACATGGTTTGGGGAAAGGGATTAATATTATATAGAGGGGTACAGACATATTTGGAAATATAGATCCAATAAGAGAGGTGGGGGTGAAAACCTTAATGGGCAGGAAATTCCAGAAATGGACCATCTCATACCTAGCAAGGACATTTGGATTGAGCTCATAGGGGAGCATGTGAAAGGCCTTATTACAGGAGTATATTATAAACGGCCACCTTCAGACAGTGTGAATACAATGCTCTTTGGAAATATAAAATAAGCTTGTCACGGAGGAGACACTTTTATTATGGGTGACAGGACAAGCACAAATTGAGAAAGAATGTCTAGATGTTGTAAATGGCCATTTTTTTGGCACAGTACGTCAATCAGCCTACAAGAGGGACATCAATTCTGGCATTCAGAGTTTTCAGCATAGTGGTAGTGGAGCCACTTGGTACAAATGATCATTGTGCAGTTAGTTTTGATGTATTTTGGCAAATTAAGAGGGCTTCCAGAATTTTTTATTTTAGTCGTGTCAACTTTAACAAGATGTGAGCCAGGTTAAATCACAAAGACTGGGTGTAACTGGGTGCAACTTGATTGCAAGACTGGATGGAAAATGGGGGAAGTTTCAAAATGGTTATTATGTAATTTCATTCCAAAGATAAGAAAAATGAGCGACTATCACTTAACCAAGCAAGAAGTTCAGCCTTCACAACATGATTTACAGAAAATACCATAATTTACAGTAAATCATTACATGGTGTCTCCTGCAATGTAAGTCATGCATAACCACATTTATTTGGACATCAAATTAATTTCAGTCTAACTACAGCATACTTTGTCCAGTCCTTGTGAAGAACCAATTTGAGCAAGTGCAACCTATTTGTGATTAAAGCACAACTGAAGTTTGGTAGAACTTTGGGTTGTGTAGTTACCTGGCCATGATATGAGTCCAAATAGTGGTGAAATATGTTCGTTAGTTGCTCTGTGCTTCCCTGAGGTGATAATCCAGAATAGGGTATTTGTCGCTCTCCATTCACTTCTATGGGGCAGCTAAAACGGTCTCAAAATGCACGTATACGACCGGGAAAGAAGCGGATTCTGACAATAAAAAAAATAACCAGTCCTCTTACATATTGTTTTTCGTGTAGGCTAATTAAAATGATTCATAAAGTACTATTTTCGTCAATGTTGTGAGCAAGCTAGCAGAAAAGACTACCAAAATGTCGGCAGGTCGGACCATTTAATTTAAAAAAAAATACATAAGAAAAATTCTTATTGCTTGTATTGACAGAATCCTCTTAGTTCACGTTCGTATACGTGCTAGAAGTGTCATTTTGAGACCGTTAAAAAAAAAAAAAAGTTAAATATTCAGACTCCTGATCAGAAGAAGCATTCCAAATTTACAATTTGGAGAAAGCCTTATATATTTGGTCTTCTACTATTAGGTAAATACATTATTTGGTCTTCTATTCTTAGGCAAATGCATTCTTTATTTGGTCTTCTACTGTTAGGCAAAAAAATTAAAAGTTAAATAGTTTTTAAAGACATGCAAATTTGCCAATTGACCCCTAAATTGCAGAGTAGCACTTTTGCTATTCAGTGAACCGCATAGGTGCACTTATTGGGCAAAACAAACGTCAGCAGGACCAGCACAGTTTACTCATGTATACTCAAGGCCTCGTACACACAGGCAGGTTTGATTTGAGTTTTGGAAATGTATTAATTGAGAGGTTTTCACAAGCTTAACCCGTTTGTACTCGATTTAATTACTTGAATGCATCGACCCTCACATGTCACACTTCACATTTCTGGGTATTGTAGCAACGGATGACATCACAGATGGGTAAACTCAGTAAACATGCAACATGGCACCAACTTCATCATAGCTTTTGTAGCGTACGATTACACTAAAAATTAAGAGGGAATTTGTGTGAACCACGTAAAACATATTCACTATTTTATTCCTTCATTAAACAACAAATTTAATGTTGTTGTTACCCCCCACCCCCCGGTAAACTTTAAGAAAAATAAAAACTTAGAGACAGTAAGTGATGGAACACAACCATTTACTGACATGCACACAATATAAACACACACACACGAAAAACTGGTACAGTATGGAACACATGACTGGCGAAATAGCTGTACGTCATCAAGGGTCTAAGGCGGTCTAAGGTATCAAACGAGCCCCAAACCATCACTCTGCGGCCAGATATGGAGTAGATGTGGATGGATCCCTTTAAGGGTTGTTTCTCCTGACTTTTTTCCCCATAGAGTTCTAAAATGAGTCAGGAGAAACAACCCTTGCAGTGATCCATCCACATCTACTCCATATCTGGCAACAAAGTGATGGTTTTGGGCTCGTTCGATAGCTCAGACCCTTGATGACTTACAGCCATTTAGCCAGTCATGTGTTCCATACTGTACCAGTGTAATTTACAGCTGAATCTAGTCTCACCCCCCAATTCCCATAGAGATCCATTCAAATGCAGAAAGCTTATAGTATCGCTTGTAACAGTACCTGGAAATAAGATATTGAGAGTCTTTTGATGTTGATGGGTCACAGACTTCAGGAAGTAACAGCAACAGTTTTTTTAAAACAATGGATCCGTGCACTATTGAATTGGTGGCTTCAAAGTCTCCTTTTTTGAAGGGGTACTGACTGTTCTTGGTGTCCAAGACTGTTCTTGTCCAATTTAAATTAACACCTACATTCAACTGAATGCCTTTCAAACGGTTTCAAATAAAATCAGTGACTCTCAGCCAAACCGACTTAAAAAAGGGCATTTAACATGGTAGGTTATGTTCCGTACCTGTACAAATTTCACGTCTACCTCTGGAACATCACCTCACAATTTTATCATCACAACCACAAATCCTAAAGCCACTTCCTATTCAGCTGATGCAGAGATGTTAAATAATAACTGCTGAAATGTTTCCATTTTATAATTTCATACTCGCTCTCGCTCGCTCTCGCTCTCGCTCTCGCGCTCGCTCTCGCTCTCGCTCTCGCTCTCGCTCTCGCTCTCGCGCTCGCTCTCGCGCTCGCGCTCGCTCTCGCTCTCGCTCTCGCTCTCGCGCTCGCTCTCGCGCTCGCTCTCGCTCTCGCGCTCGCTCTCGCTCTCGCTCTCGCTCTCGCTCTCGCTCTCGCTCTCGCTCTCGCTCTCGCTCTCGCTCTCGCTCTCGCTCTCGCTCTCGCTCTCGCTCTCGCTCTCGCTCTCGCTCTCTCTCTCGCTCTCTCTCGCTCTCGCTCTCGCTCGCTCTCTCTCGCTCTCGCTCTCGCTCACTCTCGCTCACTCTCGCTCACTCTCGCTCACTCTCGCTCACTCTCGCTCACTCTCGCTCACTCTCGCTCACTCTCGCTCACTCTCGCTCACTCTCGCTCACTCTCGCTCACTCTCGCTCACTCTCACACTCGCTCGCACTCACTCTCACTCTCTCACTCACACTCATGATTCTTACCTGACGACTGTAGGGTAGAGCTCAGTAGTATACAGGAAGACTGATGTGAAGGAGGCTTCAGATAATCCTTTCCCAAGCACAGCAACACAAGTGCGGAAATACCACATATCTAAGCAGAACATGAAAAAAAATTTAAATCTCACAATTGGAAGGTCTGTGTCAAACACTAATGTTTACGGGCCTGCTGTGTATCTCCAAACCATAAAGCCTTGGACGTGGATGCCTGTGCACTACAAATGTACACAAATAAAAACATTTATGAATGAATTAATTATAAGGAACTTAAGGCATGGAAAATACTCATTCCAATTTACTGTGCACTGACATGTGCCAGATGAATATAAAATGATCCTTGGAGTCATTATGAATGGGAACATTTCAAAAAAACTACAGAACAATGCGATCCCAGGGGGAAAAAATACATAGGGTAGAGTACAGGGAAAAGTGATGTTTTATTGAGGTAAAAGAGTAATCATTCACTTTTCCCTGTACTCGACCGTATGTATTTTTTCCCCCTGGGATCGCATTTTTCTGCATTTTTTTAAAGGTTACATATTTAATCAAAATCAAGAGGCAATGTATATGCTTTTATATAATGGAAAAAAAATTTTTTTTTTTTTTTTTTTTGGATAAGGTTTTTGATAAATAAATATCTACCCCCTATATGATGAAAAAAAAACCCCAATATATATAAATAAATAGTTATTATTTTTTTTAATGAATTTTTTTTTAAAAAAAAAAAAAAAAAAAAATTTTTAATTTTTTATTTTATGGTTTATGTGTTTTTTTTCTTTTTTCCGTTTTCTGGTCCAGCTGCTATGTACGGAGCCCCCCAGGTAGAAATGATAGAATAATTATTGATGTGGAAAATAGCTAGCGTCAACATGGGGGTATTGTTGTCTCATTAGTAAATACATAAATAAATAAATACATAAATAGCGTGAACCTTCCACAAATAAGATGTGTCACAAACATTTTTATTAACTTACCAACAAAATAATTGGTTCACAAATGTTTTCACTCACAAACAAATCTCCACTGAACAGACAAATGGTTCACAAACAAAAGCAACTGGTTCACAAATAAAAACAAGTGGTTCACAAATATGTGTTTGCACGCACAAACAAATCTCTAATGACTAGATGCGCATTTACGCATCGCCTGTCGCATGTGGAATCCACTCTAAGATGGAATCCCTTGTATGAAAAATAAAGACACAAAATGTTTATTTTTTTAATTATTATTATTTTTTTTTTACACACGAGTCGACTCCAGCCAATCAGATTTTAAGACATCCTTTCGCAAACGCCCACATTACTCAAGACCAATCCCGGGACATTTGTGCTCAAGTCAGGGTTCAGGGTTCTGTACTGTAGGGAAGAGAACTGTTCGGTCAGGAATAACATCTTGCTGACATCAAAGATATAGAACTGGACCTTTTTCCCTTGAGAAAACGTGCATTCAGCTGGCCCACTCCAAACTGATCAAAAATAATAGTTTTGATAATTTACATAGGGACATAGCTACTGGTATAGCTGCCATAGCCATAGCTTACTGTGTGTACTATATTCAATGTACATTACTAGGGATAGCTGCTACGTTATGAGAAGGATGTGCTTTGTCTAATCTGTTTTGTAGTTGCTTCAATTACTTTTGGTATGCACTTATTGTACGTCGCTTTGGATAACAGCGCCTGCCAAATGATTGTAACCTTGGCGATTCCAAATCCCTGTAGTTCACACGGATTTCATTTCCTTGTAAAACCATCTCATCTGTCTGACCTGCTATAAGGTTTGGTTGATCTGTAAACATTTTAATTTTTTAATTACACCGGCTCCATAGTTAACTAACCATACATTTTTCCGGAAACTGTACTGTTAAACGAAGCTGAGCTTGTGACAGTTACTGACAGCATGACCTAAGCAATATTTATAATATGTCTGCATTATATTTAAGGAATCTTGCTATTACATTTTACTGCTGGTATGAGATGATCTGGCCTGATTCCTCCACTGCTTAGGTCGGGCTGTCCGTAACTGAGATAAAACAAATAGCCTCATATGGCTCACACACGAAGTAGCTAGTTTCACCATGGCAGTAATGTCTTAATATTTTTTGTAAATAATGCACTATACCATTTGTAGTTAATTTCAAATGCTTAGGCCTAATGGTGCTAACTGTACCGTAGCTAGGTTATCGAGAAAGGTAATTCGTGGAGGTGATTCTATTGTTTTTCCTGTGTAAGGTCAAAGGTAGGCTATTCTGCTGACTACGTCATCAAGTGTGCTCCAAAATTGAAGCATACATGCGCTCTTGCATACTATCAAGTGTGTTCTAGCTAGTGTAATTGGAAGAATGCAAGTACGTAGAACGCAAGTGTGCATAATGGAACAAAGCCGGAGAAAAACACTGCACTCTTTTAAGGCCTGTAAAACAACTTTTGTAATGTAATCATAATCAATATTTATTTTTAGGAAAAAGCAATACTTTTATTCTGCATTTTTCAGCAAGCTTTGTGGGTGTATTATATGTAAAATTATATATGTGGCGGGTAGTACAGTTAGCTAGACTACGCCACCTTGGGAATTTCACCCAAGGAATTAGTTTTGTTCTTTTACCATGCACTAAGCACTTATGGTTCTCTACTCAGGCACCTTCAATTAAATGAAGTAAATAGAAGTGGATTCAATCAATAACAGTTTATTAAACCAAATAACAAAATAAAACATGTACCCACAGATATACAATTAGTAAAAGGTATAACAATAAAATCACGGCCGTTCTTCCCCCAGGCCAGTTAGGGGCGCTGCTGAAGTGTGTGAGGAAGAGAACGGCGAGGCGAGAGAGGGCAACTTACCGGAAGGGGACCAGCACACACTCGTGACTCAGACACACGCACTGCAAAGGGTGAAACAATCCAAGTGAGTACGTGCGGTTTAAATCCCCAATACTATCCACACACACACACATACACAGCAAGCAGTGAATAAAAGGTCCGCCTTCCGATTCGCGCTATTGCCCCCAGCTACACCAGCACGAAATCTCGACCTTCAGCACAAAACAAAGAAAATAAGAATAGCAGCTTAGCGCACCCAAACCAACCTACCCGCAGTTAGTTTGTCAGTGAGACGCGAGTCCCACACGTATCTTACGTAAATACTTTAAAAGACCGGTGGATAACCACCATAACATGCAGTAATAAATATAAAACACAGGGATAAGATAATAGCGGTTCGCTGCGGCGAATCTTTCGGCCGGCGACCCAACGTATAGCCGCCGTAGTTATGTGGTTACAACTCCGTTAAACGCAGTGTAGATCATCGGGAATGCTAATATAGGCAAAACAGCAGCCAGCAATGTCCTATAAGAAAACAAGAATAAAAGTTACTAGGTAGCCATAGCGCCTTCTATCATAGGCTCCTACCATGCATTATTCAGAGAAACAGAAAAGCTAAATGTTTCGCTGTAGTCACGGTACCCAGCTTAATAAAAGTACCTTAAATCTGATTTATAGCCGTCTCATGCGCCACCAGCCCAACTACAGGAACCTATAATGGACAACACTCATCAGTTTACCTGGGATTAGTACAATCATCATGCAGCACATGGAACTACCAGCCTACCTTTACAACAGAGGAAGCAGTATGCCCAATGGAACACCCGGAACTGCAACAGGTAAGACCTTTCTCCTTACCTGGCTACTGCAGCCTATTTATAGGCTGTTATTAGAATTGGGTTTATCTGTCAGCCAATCGGAGAGCTGAATGCCTTCTCACCCACGCAACAACTGTCCAACCAGTTAGCCCTGCTACATATATAAAAAATATGTAACTTGTTTCCATAAAAATGCTATATCTATAGCCTTTAAATTATTTAGTTTATTGATAGTTACTTATCTTGTTGTGTGACTATCACTAAACTAAAAGATCTATTTTGTTACAAAAACATTATTTATTTCATTATATACTTTATGATATAGTGGAATATGGCAACTTTACTGAAAAACACATTCTCCAAAGAGAAATAAGTTTTAGCATTTCATCTCACTATGAGAGAATATTTGCAGTAATAATGTTGTGTGTATAATCAGTAAGATTAAAAGACTAAAAGATTTAAAAAACATTTTTAAATAAATTGTATTATACTCTTATAGTCTCTGTAAAACAATATTGTTTATAAACTAGCACCACACTGAATATGAGACAGTCAAGATAATCTATAATTGTAATGGGAAAAAAGAGAACCTAGTGCCTAACTGGTCTGTTTGGTCCAAAGGAACGCAAAACGTGACACACAATACGATACTTCATCCATCCATTATCTAACCCGCTTATTTCTAACCCGCTGTTCCCTGTCCACTGTCCCCTGTCCGCTCAAACCCCTGTCCCTATGTGCCCTGTCTCCTCACTTTTGCAAGCAGTGTGCGAAGGAAATCCCACTCAGTATCTTTCCAAACTAGTGAGAAAGTAGTTTGTAATATTTATTTTTAACATTTTTATTGAGAATATCAATCAGTTAACATATGACGATTGTTACAAAGTGTAGATAGAATTAACAAAAATTTAAAAAGAGTATCTTATACCATATATGCTCTATGACATTTACGCTTTTACTTACTGAAATTGTCGGATGAGTGTGCTCCTGAATTCCCTCAACAAAACCCCGGAAATAAGGGGTTCATCCTGGTATTTTAAGTGCCCCCATTTGTGAGAAAAAGTCACCCACTCAAAAAGCTTTTTGATGAAGTGGACTCAAATATGCGCACTCAAAAGGGTGTAGGGGCTGTATTCGGACACGGCCCTGGTCAGGGTCGTGGGGGGTGCTGGAGCCTATCCCAGCATGCATTGGGGGAGAGGCAGCAATACACCCTGGACAGGCCGCCAATCCATCACAGGACACGCACACCATTCACTCACACACTAATTCCTATGAATCCAATACGATACTAATATTTGTAAATATTTTATTAAAATGTTATGTGCAATAGGTCTGTTAATAATTACTGCATTATTACAGGCATTTAGCAGACGCACTTATCCAGAGCGATTTACACATCTTTTTTTGCATTTATACATTGGATTATATTATACAGCTGGATATATACTGAAGCAATGCAGGTGAAGTACCTTGCTCAAGGGTACAACGGCAGTGTCCGACCTGGGAATCGAACCTGCAACCTTTCAGTTACAAACCCAGTTCCTTACCCATTATACTACACTGCCGCCCTGATCAATAATCTCACTAGATTATTGATCCAGTACAGTGAGTACATATTAAACCAAGCTAAACCAACCAAGCATAGAATACCAAGCTAAAGTATCTAGCTAATGTTATACTATTACCACATACTCCCATAGTACACCTTCTAGGTTATTGCACATAGCTAACGTGTTAGCCTAATTATGCTGAACAAAAGAATAAAGAATTATAGGATCATCATTAATTATTTTTAGTTTATTCTAAAAATAAATATCATGAGAGATGTAAAAATATACATTAGCACTTATATGATGTCCTAAATAATAGCTGACTTTCACCCCAGAGTGAACTGGATAGCATCCTTTATACATATATATGGTATGGTATCAAAACCATTAATTTTGATCAGAGGTTCTCAGACAAGAAGACAAGACTCACTGCTGCCCTCTGCTGGATTGGAGAGGGGTTGATTGGGTCCCAGGGCACATGTTTGAACTGTATATTAAACACTGTCTGGGGTCTAATTAATGAGTTACATTCATTGCAATAGTTAATTGTCTATACAGTTGTATGGACAAAAGTCACCCATAAACAAAAATATGAAATTTCTTTTTTCGCAGATGATAAAGCAATTTATATACGTATACATACTCAAGTGAACATCTGTCAATTGAGCAAGCTGGCACTGCAATATGATATTCATATTTATACTTGATCTCCAAAGACAGTGTAACACTTTTAACATTTGTGCATTGAGCTTGTCATGGTGCACAATCTCTATGAGAGCTTAGGTGAAACACCTGATGGGAATAGTGTAACAGTGCCAAATCAGGAGACTACTGTAATGCAAAAACAATCCATTTAAAGTATGAAAAAGTCAGGTACATTTGTATATATTACTACAACAATAAAAACAAGTAACATGTGTACTAACAGAATGGGATGAATCTGTCCTTTAGCCTAACTTGCATACAGATAGCACACAATATACAGTTAATTATTCAAAACTCAGGATGCAGAGCTCAGGATGCACAGCTCAGGATGCACAGCTCAGTATGCACAGCTCAGTATGCACAGCTCAGTATGCACAGCTCAGTATGCACAGCTCAGGATGCAGAGCTCAGGAAGGGCTTGATGGTAACCAGGTCCAGGTCCAATTCAGCATCCGCTTTCATCTCCACCACTAGTTAGAGGCTTCAGTGTTGCATCTCTCTTCTGGAGTTTGATCGACTGCCAGTCTTTAAAAGAAAGGACAGATTTAATTACAACACATACTCAATTTCAGGCACAATACCCATTCAAGACAAGGGCCTAAAATGGAACTTTATGAGTTAATTTTCTTGACCTGCCAAAATGTGTTTATGAAGATAAATCTGAACACCTGCATTTAACACGTGTTGGTAGTATAGTCTGTGTGTAGATTTATAATAAACTGCCGTGTGCTTGTGGTCCTTGGGCCTAACAGCAGGGATGGACTTAATTTTACCTTTTTTTCTCGATGTCTTCTATGGTCTCTGGCAGACGCACATTATTGGTCTCAGGGAGAAGACAAGCCACCAGGCCAGAGACGATGGCCATTGTGCAAAACATTAGCTCGGGAAGGTACTTCCATGCGTCCTCTAATAGTGCGACCAGAGGAGTGATGGACACGCCCAGACGAGCAATAAAAGAGGTGTAGCCCACGCCATTTTGTCTGAGTGAAAAAAATATGGCCAATGTCATTAAACTTTTTTACTTCACTTCACTTTTTTACTTCATTTTTACTTCACATTCCAGATTTGGGATGGTTCCGGGTTTTACTCCAGCTAACTAAGTAATCCTGCTTTGTAGTATACCCCCTAGGAAGGGCCAGTTTGGGTGCAGGCTTCCAACCAAGCAGTTACACACCTGATTCCACTAATAAACCACGAGAGTCTATGCTAAAGACCTTGGTTTGTAGAACAGGTGTTATTGCTTAGCTGGAACAAAAGGCCGCACCCACACCTGCCCTTTCTGGAAAAGGTTGAGGTGCCCTGCATTAAACTTTCACAGAAAGATGGTGTACTGCAGAGATACTGAAACCTGATCCTCAAGACTTACTGCTGGTTTACATTCTTCACCTATAATCCGGGACGGGTTTAGACCTGGGGACAATAATCAATCAATCAATGAACTATCGCATGGAAGAGCAGCAGTCCTACCAGGGCCGTGTCTTGGGGGGGGCTCCGCCAGAACCCCCCCCCCAAAGCCAAATCCAGAAAAAATTTAATCCGACAATATGAAGTCGGCGGTACATTAGACCGACAGACGATTCGGCCAATCATAATAAATGACACGTCGAAATAATATATTTCTCTAATATCTGATTGGTTGGTTTGGCCATGGAGAATAGTGGCGAGAGTTTCCGTTTGGGAGAATTGATTTTAAATAGATTGATTACATGTTGCATCTAGCCTATTTGTTATAGCTGCGATTCTCCGAAACATCTGCAGAATTGTATTAGCTGGCTGTACGTGTGTGTGCGCGTGTGTGTGTTAGATAGCCTACTGCTGCGTGTTGGCTAGTCAGCCCTATACTTTCCTCAAACTTTGGAATACTTCACATATATTAAAATACACGATAATCATCTGTCTCTCTCTCTCTCTTACGTTCTCTATCACTCTCACGGCGAAACGGCAGCCGTCAATAGAGGCAAGCCCCCCGGCGTCTCAGGCATAGAAAAGAGGGGGAGTATGGCTAAAATATAAATGAAAATGATGAGCCAGTAACAGTAACGTACAGTTTCACATATAAATAGAAAATGGCACAAAGAGACTGAAATGATGAAGGAATATATAGCTCTTTAATATATATACTTGTTTCCAAGATTAAATAATGATTTGGTATTATTGGGCATACATAAAGTTGTCCTCCTATAAGATGATAAGATGGGTGTGGAGGTGGGTTTAAATTGTAATAAAATTATCTTATCCACTAATATACTGATCTAGGGCTTTGAAAAAATAAATCTTCAAAATGGTCATAAATTAAACTTTTTTTTTTTAGAAAATGCCCTGTGTGAGGTTGTGTAGAAATGCAAGAAATTAGTTTTAAAAGGCTTAAATCTTTTCTGGGGCCCCCCCGCCCCCCTGACCCCCCACTACTTCATCCCCCCCTTGTGCTCCACCTTCATGCCCCTCCAATCAAAGCAGTCTAGAAACGGCCCTGAGTCCTACCAGCCTCAACGGGCAGATTTGAGGGGCTCAGCAAAGACATCTTTAAGGACATTCCAAACCGCTAAATGGTCTTCGGAGGAATGAAGAGCGAGGAAGGAGGAGGCTCCCTGAGGATGCTTCAGTGAGGACATACACGTGTAGCCTTTGCAGAAGCCTGTATAAATTATCCTCCTCTCCACATCTGCCACATGGTGGGTACACCCCTACACAAATGCATTGTTACCGTTCCTTTCCATTTATTATAAAGCGCTTTAATCCAAAATGACACTCAATCTTTATGATGAATAAAAGCCACGTTTAGTCATGAAAAAAAGAGGCTAAAAAGCCTCTTATAGTTAAGCGCGTAAGCATAATATGACGCTGACGCTTGACTGAGCAAGGACGTTCAATTTGCCTAATACATGCCATGTTTCCTCGATTCCTCCGTCCTCGTATCTCATCCTTGCATCTTTTTCTCACGTTGGAGCTAACGAGCAAGGAAAGGACGCAAGGAAAGGATGCGAGGAGTAAAAATAAGCGATTGGAATGAACCCAGTGTGGCCCCTCACCTTTGGTGCACAGGTAAATTGTTCCCTCAGGTCAGATTATAAAAATAAGCATTTATATTTACATTTAATGTCATAATATGGGAATAGAGACGTGATAATGTGGTGCATGGATGTTACTCTCCTCGTTCACTTACCTGACAACTGTAGGGTAGAGTTCAACTGTGTACATGTAGGCTGCAGTACAGGCAGATTCTGATGTGGCTTTGCCAAGGACGGCTACTATGGTACGGAAAATCCACAAATCTGAGAAATAGATTTAAAGCACAATTTGTAATCAGTACACTAGATCTACACGTGGAACAAACCATGAATATGTTTGTTTTTTGTTAGCTTTTTTTTGTTTGTTTTTGTTTGTAACTATATTTATTTCATGAGCAGACACCATTTGCTTGGAGAAAGAGGTGATTTAACCAAAATCCAATGTCAATATAAGTAAATGTATAGATTTCAAAAGAACATATAATCAATACTTTAATCCCAATTACTTTTAACAAAAAAACAAAAACAATAATGAATATATTTAGCCACAATTACTTGGATTTAAAGTTAAATTAAATGAATCAACATCAAAATCGACTGGGCTTGTAACCCAAAGGTTGCAGGTAGGACACTGCCGTTGTACCCTTGAGCAAGGTACTTAACCTGCATTTCTTCAGTATATACCCAGCTGTAAAAATGGATAGAAAAATATTTGAAAAAAAAGTGTCTGCTTAATGGCAGTAATGTAATGCAACTTTAGAATTAAAAACAAATGGCGACGGGTTTAATACGTTTGTAAATGCATGGAAGTTACATACTGGCAGGAATAAATAAATTTATCACAATGCAGACTCCTGTCAATAGTAGAGTAGCAGCCTGGGATGGCCTTCTGCCAATGCGATCAAGGCTATAATAGATGGCAATCTTGCTTGGTATCTCGATAGTGGCAAAGATGAACTGGGTTAGATAGATGTTCAGACCAAATCCTGTTATTTTCAAACTTATCCCGTAATAGGTGAAGGCAACTCCAAACCTACAGTGATAAAGAAAAGTGAGACTTGTATTACATACAGTGGTAAAATTAAACCCCTGTGAATGGGGTGTGGCCATACTATCTTGCAAAATAATGTCACATTAAGAGCGAACAGCTAGAGATTTTTCCTGTTTTCTCTCAATTTGGTATCATATGGTATTCAATACCCCGTGTAGCAACCGCTTCAGAATCCGCTCCGACACAACCCCGTCAGCCGGTCGTGTAGGAGGGAGGGCGCCACGTCCTCTTCAGGGCGCGACTCCTCAAGCTCCTGACCGCAATTTCAACTCGATCGGGGCCCTCCTTCTTCCCTCTCCCCACCCTGGGAGCGGCCACCAAAAGCCGCTCCCTCAAAATACCGGCCATGCTGGCAGTTCCAGGGGCGCAAACCCCCTGATCCTCGGCGCACAACCGCGCCGACTCAAGATCGGTGCTTTTACCGCTGCGGCGCTCCCAAAAAACACAGTTCTCTTTACCTTTATGATCTGTCATTCGGTTAATTTTTTTTATTGTTCATGTATGGTACTTTCTAAACTGGAAAGTGATACAAATTTAAAATTATTCTTATGTAAATTATTTATACGTTCTGCACATTCATGATATAAATGCTCTTCATGGATCTATTACAGATTGTTAGCATTTCATAAACCCCACGTAGTATCTCAAACACACTTACCATACGATCCCAGTGCATATAGCCAGTTTCCTTATATTTGGCGTTCTCACTAGATCGAGAAATGTATACTTTTTGCTTTTGTCCTTGACTATCACACCATTAGAAAGATTCTGAGTGTGAAATAAGAGTGACATCATGCAGCAATTCAAAACATCCTGTCATATAGTTTAAAAACAATCAGCATTCAATTGCAAGTACTTTTTCTTAGCCTTCGATGTGTAATAATAAATAATAGAGATAATTATAATAATAATAATAAAGAGAAAACACTAGCAAGCCAGTGATAGCATAAACTCTTATTATGATTAATTACACTACATGGCCAAAAGTATATGGATACCTGCTCATCCAACATCTCATTCCAAAATCATGGGCATTAATATGGAGTCGGTCCCCATTTTCTGCTATAACAGCCTCCACTCTCCTGGGAAGGCTTTCTACTTGAGGTTCGAACATTGCTGCATGGATTTGCTTCCATTTAGTCTGAAGAGCATTAGTGAGGTCGGGCACTGATGTTCAGTGCTTAGGTCTGGCTCACAGTCGCCTTTCCAATTGATCCCAAAGGTGTTTGTGGGGTTGAGGTTTGGGCTCTGTTCAGGCCAGTCAAGATCTCGACAGACCACACTGATCTTGACAAACCATTTCTGTATGGACTTCGCTTTGTGCCCAGGGACATTGTTATTGTGAAACAGGACAGGACCTTCCCCAAACTGCTGCCACAAAGTTGGAAGAACCGCTGAGAATGTCATTGCGTGCTGTTGCGTTAAGATTTGCCTTCACCTGAACTAAGGGGCCTCGCCCAAACCATAAAAAACAGTCCCAGACTAAAGGTTGTCCGAATACTTTTGGCCACATAGTGTACATTGAGTCAATGAACCATTGATTTTACTGTAAAACAGCATGTTACCTCTGGCTTAATTGTTGACATGAACTCCATTCTGTTATTCATTTTAGCGCACTTCTCCAAGTACATGTGCGCTTTCTCAACCTGTCCATTTGCTGTCAGCCATCTTGCAGACTCTGGGAGCCACCTGTAATATCAGAATCCACTTATAAAAACTACCACTGAAACATTTAATAACCAATTTTTCATAACTCAAGTGTACATTTGGCTGTTATTCAATGTTTCAGTACTATCTTTGACAACATTGACATTTTAAGATATGCAGTAGTAACTTAAAAGTCTGCTTTTAATAAAATATATAACTTATTCAATCTGGTAAACATTAATTGACAAGTTGGCAATCACACCATTCAGTTTTATATTGTACATTGCTTATTGTTACTTACCACCAAAAAATAACAGACAAAAACAGAGGGGAAGTAGTCGCAACCACAAGCCATCTCCAGTCTTTTACAAAATATGCAATTCCAGAGAGCATTATATTTCCTATACTCCAATCTAAGCTCACAATAATTCCAGCAAAAGTCCTGTGCTTGACTTCAAACCACTCAATACCTGTGAAAAATTAAACACATACACAGATATTCATTCCTTACTATTGGGATTACTAGAGATACTGTGCAGACAAAAACCTGGGTTGTCATAATTTTACAATAACATATTTCTTCTCCTCAGTAATCGAACGGTCAAGCCGTATATGACAGACTGCATTTGACCTCTGGCCCGCCAGTTGAATAGCCCTTTGGTACTTACAGTGTATGGCATAGTTTAAATGTACAAGCAACTGAGAGGAGTGTTTCAAGTTTGGCTGATATTTTTCCATAAAAGAAAAAAAATGACCTGCAATTTTACTGATCATTTTTGTATTTAATGAATGGCTAGATTTGAGCAAAACGTTTTTGTGTGTTTACATTTTGTTTACATTCTTAAAACAATAATTTCATGTAGCTGAAAACGTGACAGGGCCCATTGTCCATTTAAAATGATATTGACGGCATAATTAGCTGTATGGCACAATGCTATAAACCACCAAATGGCTGGATAATTTTACACTGGCATCTTGCAGAGCAATGCAAATCAGTTACGTATGTGGAATGTCTTCTGTATTTTATGAAGTAAAGAAATTCCTTAGAAAAATAGAATATAAAGTTGTCGTGCTTACTCAGGACGATGGAAATAATGCTTATTCCTGTCAGAAAAAATCCAGTAAAAAATCTCATAATTACAAACATTACATAAGATGTTGAGAAAGTACTGGCCAGGCCAAAGGTTATTGATGACAAGTATACGACCAATAGCATGGTCTTCCGGCCAAACCTAGAGGAAACAAACATTGTGATCACACACAATACATCACACATGTAGCCTACCAGCATGTGCTTGTGTATTTGTGACCCGCTCTACAAAATGAAAAAAAAATGTCTGAGAAATGTAACTTTTTTTTCACATCAGACTCATTTTTGTAGAGCGGGTCACATTTGGACCTGCAATTAAATTAAGTATCACCAGGAAAAAACGTGATTGTGCACCTCTAAATATTGTATTTGAAATTCATTTTGTTTTGCTGATTGCAACCAGGCACAAAAAATTTGCTTTTTTATGTCATTTCTCCCAAAATGTATTTGTTGTCAATCCCCAGTCCTAGTAGGACACCTCAAATATGATGACATTCAGCACTATCCTGAATGGCGAAGACTAGCACTGGTTTGTTGCGACTGACTAGGCAACGCAACACACTTAAAGAAGAGAGTGCTATTCTGCCTGTTCTGGGCAGAACTCACGCCGCATTGCTAAAAGTCGCTGGAGAACGATGAAGACGAGAACCGTTTTAACCGCGTTCATTTTAAGACAACACCACACGCTTCGTTTATAGTCACGTCACATGGATTTTTTACCTGTCACTGAGAACGCCGAACACTGCCGCTCCAATCATCACGCCGATGAAGAAAATGGTGCCCGTGGCTCTGTTCATCCATTTCCTATCACACACCAGGTTCCACTTTCAAAAATAAATGTAAAGAAATATTAATAACCTCACGCCCAAAGCACAGTGCCTGCAATACAGTTACAGGTAGAATTCAGTCAATGAACAATGAACAGAGAAGAAGAGAGGACAGTTAGCACGATCATCACCATCATCATCACCTTCACCAACATCCTTCCATGTTTGCAGGCTTCCAACCCCCCCCCCCCCCCCCCCCCCCAGTTATTCCCATTGCATGTTTATTTAGAATACATATCATATTTTCTAGCCTACTAAAGAATGGCAATTCCTTGAGTAACAATACAGTGAGTAATACACATAGTATTCAATACCGTCATACCATGCCACTTCTCCTGAATTTGGCTGTTAGGCGAGTAATACAATTATTTTTATTTACATTGCAGAATCGTGCGCATTTCATCAACATTATTTAAATTGTGGCCAATTAGAAGGGTCCTTACTGAGTCAAGAGCTCTCTTTCAGGCCTCAACGGTATCCTGACCGGCGCCATTCATCCTCGCTGTGGATAGTTCCACGAATAAAATGTCACCATATCCATGCTTAGGATACATGTTTCAAAATGTGACTTTTTTGAGTTGTCTAACATCTAAGAGTAACTGAATCCATTGGGGTATTAGGAGAGAATGAGCAGGTTTCCACACAAGGGTTAGCATCATGCTTTGCAGGTGAACAGCCTCCAGCCAAATGTGTGTGTGCAGTTTAACAGTCAGAATGCTTTAATTGCGCAACATTCCCACATCATATGCCATTTGGAGCTCACATTTATTCATTAAAATATTTGATTGAAGCTTCAGTTTCTGGAAGCCTTCCAAACTGTTACTATATAAAATTGCGATGCTATGTATGCCTTTGCTAGACCAAATGGTAACATTCCTCCAAAGATGTGGCTTGCTGCTGTTGCTGACGGTCTTGTTAACTCTCTAAAATAGGGTGTTTAAAGTAAGGAAGTACCCATTTCTTAGACCTTTTACCGAACATCCATTCATGCACTCATGAACCGATGTCAATCCCCAGTCAGACACATACATGTGGATGTGTGCACACACCCACTCACCCACACACACACACACACACACACACACTCTAGCTCTCCCTCCCCCCTCTCTCAGGCCTTATTAGGCATGAAATTATAAATATTCAATATTAAAATGAGATCATTAAAAAAATCTCTTATTAACATTCTCAAAAAGCATGAATTATACCTAAAATGTGTATACATAAATAAAATGTAAGCACATATCTCACTATGTACTTCTCAACCACAGTAGTTTAGTAGAAGTCACAATGAGAGCAGATTGAAAGAAGTTTACCTCTGTTGCTAAAGTTGAAGAAAAGGTGCTGGTGTCATACACCCACCCATATTGACATGATACGGCAGGTATCTCAGTAGCGTTGGAAGAGTTGTACAGCAGGTGGAACTGAGGCTCCGTGAACATCTTACAGGAACTCAGACTCCCATCATCCTGTGCTGGAATACTGACGGTCAGCCGCTGATCCTGGGTCAGATTCGCAAAGACTTCCCCACCATCCAGACCACCGATGTCACAGCGGTGATCGGGTACGCCCGCCATGAAGTTATTGAGGAGGAAGTGAAACGGTAAAGTAATCCGAGATACGCACTGAATGAGAACAATCATAACCTGAAATTTTCCAAAACCGTTTATTCCTGCAAGAATATCTTCAAACTCCATTTTTAATCTCGGATTAAAGACTCAAAGCAGAAACAGAATGCCTGCAATAAACCAAATGGCAAAGACCTTGACATCCAGCCCCTTTTGATGTTCTGCTCCTCAAGTAGGCGTGACAGTTGTCATTTCTCTGCCAATGAGAGTGCTCAAAATATTGGAACAATCTGCACAATGCAGTTAAACATGACTGTAGCAGCTAGCTTTGTCTAGCAGAGGTCATCATGGTTTGCATTCACAAAACAGCCCAGGGCTTAAAAGTTTAGGTCTGCGAAGACCTGTCTTCAGCCAGTCATTTTGGAGCTGTGAAAACCTCTGTCCCAAGTAAACGGTGTCAGAAATATCAGGATTCGTAACTTTGTAAATGTATTGATGAATACATGTGAAGCTGGTGTTGTAATCTTGCATGCAACCATTTTGTGTTTTAGTCCTGCAGAATCATTAATCAGGTTTTTGTTACAAACTGAAAAATACAAGGGCCGCTATAATGCAGGGTGTAAAATGAACACCCGTCAAAGGCTGGAATTGCTGGAATGCAGGACTTTTTGCAGGAATTTGACCTTACTCTTGACCTAAAACTGGGAGGACTGATCCCAGATGGCCACATCCGCCAGGAAAAGGGAGTTAGTGATAGTTGGAGACTCAATTATTAGATGTGTAGACATTATAGTCTGTTCGCACAACACGGAGGCTCGTATGGTGTGTTGCCTTTCTGGCGCCCATGTAACAGATCTTGTGACAGAGGTAAGGGTAGGTTTGAGGTTCTGCAGGATAAATTTGTGGAATTAGCAGATACGATTAAGAGTACAGAACCTCCATGGTGGTCTTCTCTGGAATTCTACCGGTACCACGTGCAAGCAGAGGGAAGCAAATATTTATTTTGAGGTTTAGCACGTCACTACAAACCTGGTGTAGGAAAAAGGGGTACAGGTTTATGGGGCACTGGGACTCCTTTTGGGACAGGGGTGATCTGCACAAGCATAACAGGCTGCACCTGAACCAGAGGGCTACTGCTGTATTTGGCCAGCGTATGCTTAGGGTAGCACAGGATTATTTAAACTACAGACTTGGGGGGGGGGGCTGGGAGGTGCAGACGGCCGAGATGGAAGCCATCAAGGCTACCTATTATAATAGTGAGAACAATAATAATATATTTTTAGAGAAATTTTAGTATTTTAGTAAGGGTGGCTTGGAAGAGCAGGAAGTGAGGCACGGGACAGGATGTGGAGTAGCGGTAATAGTAAGTCATAGTTTGAAATGTCTTTGTTTAAATGCTAAAAAAATAATTTTTGGAACTTGAAGCTGTGATGAATAATGGCGCTATGACATAGATGGGATTACAGAAACATGGTTTGGGGAAAGGGATTAATATTATATAGAGGGGTACAGACATATTTGGAAAGATAGATCCAGTAAGAGAGGTGGGGGTGTAGCTCTCTGTGTACAAGAAAACCTTAATGGGCAGGAAATTCCAGAAATGGACCATCTCATACCTAGCAAGGACATTTGGATTGAGCTCATAGGGGAGCATGTGAAAGGCCTTATTACAGGAGTATATTATAAACGGCCACCTTCAGACAGTGTGAATACAATGCTCTTTGGAAATATAAAACAAGCTTGTCACGGAGGAGAAACTTTTATTATGGGTGACAGGACAAGCACAAATTGAGAAAGAATGTCTAGATGTTGTAAGTGACCATTTTTTTTGGCACAGTACGTCAATCAGCCTACAAGAGGGACATCAATTCTGGCATTCAGAGTTTTCAGCATAGTGGTAGTGGAGCCACTTGGTACAAATGATCATTGTGCAGTTATTTTTGATGTATTTTGGCAAATTAAGAGGGCTTCCTCTAAGTCCAGAATTTTTTATTTTAGTCGTGCCAACTTTAACAAGATGTGAGCCAGTTTAAATCACAAAGACTGGGTGTAACTGGGTGCAACTGGATGGAAAATGGGGGAAGTTTCAAAATGGTTATTATGTAATTTCATTCCAAAGATAATAAAAATGAGCGACTATCACTTAACCAAGCAAGAAGTTCAGCCTTCACAACATGATTTACAGTAAATCATTACATGGTGTCTCCTGCAATGTAAGTCATGCATAACCACATTTATTTGGACATCAAATTAATTTCAGTCTGACTACAGCATACTTTGTCCAGTCCTAGTGAAGAACCAATTTAAGCAAGTGCAACCTATTTGTGATTAAAGCACAACTGAAGTTTGGTAGAACTTTGGGTTGTGTAGTTACCTGGCCATGATATGAGTCCAAATAGTGGTGAAATATGTTCGTTAGTTGCTCTGTGCTTCCCTGGGGTGATAATCCAGAATAGGGTATTTGTCGCTCTCCATTCACTTCTATGGGGCAGCTAAAACGGTCTCAAAATGCACGTATACGACCGGGAAAGAAGCGGATTCTGACAATAAAAAAAATAATTAGTCCTCTTACATATTGTTTTTCATGTAGGCTAATTAAAATGATTCATAAAGTACTATTTTCTTCAATGTTGTTAGCAAGCTAGCAGAAAAGACTACCAAAATGTCGGCAGGTCGGACCATTTAATTTTAAAAAAATACGTAAGAAAAATTCTTATTGCTTGTATTGACAGAATCCTCTTAGTTCACGTTCGTATACGTGCTAGAAGTGTCATTTTGAGACCGTTTTAGCTTCCCCATAGAAGTGAATGGAGAGTGACAAATACCCAATTCTGGATTATCACCCCAGGGGAGCACAGAGCAACTAACGAACATATTTCGCCACCATTTGGACTCATATCATGGCCAGACTACACAACCCAAAGTCCTACCAAACTTCAGTTGTGATTTAAGAAGCAATAAACAATGAATGTATATTAGAACATGAGTTAATTGCATAAAAACACACTTTGACACACAGGACCATAAATCACTGGGGCTTCTTGACCAAAAACCGTCCAAAAGTTAAATATTCAGACTCAGGCCTCATCAGAAGAAGCATTCCAAATTTACAATTTGGAGAAAGCCTTATATATTTGGTCTTCTACTATTAGGCAAATACATTATTTGGTCTTCTATTCTTAGGCAAATGCATTCTTTATTTGGTCTTCTACTGTTAGGCAAAAAAAATTAAAAGTTAAATAGTTTTTAAAATACATGCAAATTTGCCAATTGACCCCTAAATTGCAGAGTAGCACTTTTGCTATTCAGTGAACCGCATAGGTGCACTTATTGGGCAAAACAAACGTCAGCAGGACCAGCACAGTTTACTCATGTATACTCAAGGCCTCGTACACACAGGCAGGTTTGCTTTGAGTTTTGGAAATGTATTAATTGAGAGGTTTTCACAAGCTTAAGCCGTTTGTACTTAATTGATTTAATTACTTGAATGCATCGACCCTCACATGTCACACTTCACATTTCTGGGTATCGTAGCAACGGATGACATCACAGATGGGTAAACTCAGTAAACATGCAACATGGCACCAACTTCATCATAGCTTTTGTAGCGTACGATTACACTAAAAATTAAGAGGGAATTTGTGTGAACCACGTAAAACATATTTACTATTTTATTCCTTCATTAAACAACTAATTTAATGTTGTTGTTACCCCCCACCCCCCGGTAAACTTAAAAAAAAAAAAAAAAACTTAGAGACAGTGATGGAACACAACCATTTACTGACATGCACACAATATAAACACACACACACGAAAAACTGGTACAGTATGGAACACATGGCTGGCTAAATGGCTGTAAGTCATCAAGGGTCTGAGCTATCGAACAAGCCCCAAACCATCACTCTGTTGCCAGATATGGAGTCGATGTGGATGGATCACTGCAAGAGTTATTTCTCCTGACTCCTTTTCCTATAGAACTCTACGGGGGGAAAAGTCAGGAGAAACAACTTCAGAAAAAATGCAATTAAATGCCGCCATGTTTTCAGTTTATACATCAATGACGTCATCCGTAACCACAGAGCCCCTTGTGATGATATAGAGAGAGAGAGAGAGAGAGAGAGAGAGAGAGAGAGAGAGAGAGAGAGAGAGAGAGAGAGAGAGAGCGAGAGCGAGAGCGAGAGAGAGAGAGAGAGAGAGAGAGAGAGGAATGAAGCAGCCGTCGTGAGTGCTGTCCGGAGCAGAATGAGCTTTTGGCTACTAGTAAAAAATAAAATAGCTGGGTCGTGGTTTGATACCTGGAGCTCAGCCCCTATATTATTACCTTATCACGCTAAGATTTTGGCATTTTTCGAATTTCTAAAAGGGGCGGGGTCTAGATAAACCAGCATGTTTTGTTACCTTTTAAGGGTTTTCGCAACGTTTCCAATCCTTGCTCTGACAGGTTTTTAATTAAAATGTTTTTGCAACACCTGACAGTGTAGTATTGAAGGTTTTAAGGAACTGAAATGGTTTTATAAACATATTTTAATGTTTTAATGCTAGTGTCTATGAGGCCTGAGACATAATGCACTGCAATTTTATGAAATTTGTATTTAACTGCGCGTCATAATTATTTACAAACAAACAAAAAAGTACAAACGCAAGTCCCCCACCCTTGTTTTACTTTAGGGCTTCGGCCTTTAACCGGCGGTAAGATGCGGGAATGCTGTAGGTTACATACTGTACAATTCTACATTCAAAATGGGAAAATTCTAATTCCAATTGTTTTTAAGGGTTCCAAAACAGCTGAGACATGGTTATGTGACACGACGGGAGCATACTTCGCTTAACTGAAGCAAAGCAACAGTAAATTGAACTGTTTGAAGTGTCACGTGTGTCCTTTTGGCCATATACATGTGTTTCCAGATCATTCAGTGTTGAAATTGAAAACTGTAACGGGAGGCATCTGGTTACGTTACAATCCATTTTCAATCACATCGTTGGTTAACGGCTTGAGAGGGGTGTCGCTCTTTTCTTGGGCCGACGGACTCGTTGACCTTTTCCTGCAACAAAGCCATTGCTTCATCACCATAACATGTATGACATTCAGAATAATGCAGGACACTTTACAAAGCATAACAAAAGATCAACGCAAAAAACTTCCACATGAAGGGACCGTGCCCGTTAAACAGCGAGGAAGAGCTTCATAGCAACAACTTCCTACTTTGCCTTGTAGGGGCCATTCCACAGGGTAGTCTACAGCCCCATTCACAGCTCGTCCCCTACTCCCTTAAGGCAGCGTGTTCCCGTGGCCATGTTTGACCACTTTGTCTGGATTACTGTATTCCTGATAGCTTGATGTCATTGGTTTTTGTGGTATTTTGGGCATTTATTAAAGGTCTCTGGATTCTGGTCAAGGCCCTGATCTGCAGTGCTAAAGGTTCATGAGCATCACTCTCTACAGCACTCAGCTCTCTACATGAGCATCTCTCTACATCCCTCAGCTCTCTACATGAGCATCTCTCTACATCCCTCAGCTCTCTACATGAGCATCACTCTACAGCACTCAGCTCTCTACATGAGCATCTCTCTACATCACTCAGCTCTCTACATGAGCATCTCTCTACAGCACTCAGCTCTCTACATGAACATCTCTCTACATCACTCAGCTCTCTACATGAACATCTCTCTACATCACTCAGCTCTCTACATGAGCATCACTCTCTACAGCACTCAGCTCTCTACATGAGCATCTCTCTACATCACTCAGCTCTCTACATGAGCATCACTCTACATCACTCAGCTCTCTACATGAGCATCACTCTCTACAGCACTCAGCTCTCTACATGAGCATCTCTCTACATCACTGAGCTCTCTACATGAGTATCTCTCTACATCACTCAGCTCTCTACATGAGCATCACTCTCTACAGCACTCAGCTCTCTACATGAGCATCTCTCTACATCACTCAGCTCTCTACATGAACATCTCTCTACATCACTCAGCTCTCTACATGAGCATCTCTCTACATCACTCATCTCTCTACATCACTCAGCTCTCTACATGAGCATCTCTCTACATCACTCAGCTCTCTACATGAGCATCTCTCTACATCACTCATCTCTCTACATCACTCATCTCTCTACATCACTCAGCTCTCTACATCACTCAGCTCTCTACATGAGCATCTCTCTACATCACTCAGCTCTCTACATGAGCATCTCTCTACAGCACTCAGCTCTCTACATGACCTTCTCTCTACATCACTCAGCTCTCTACATGAGCATCTCTCTACATCACTCAGCTCTCTACATGAGCATCTCTCTACAGCACTCAGCTCTCTACATGAGCATCTCTCTACATCCCTCAGCTCTCTACATGAGCATCTCTCTACATCCCTCAGCTCTCTACATGAGCATCACTCTACAGCACTCAGCTCTCTACATGAGCATCTCTCTACATCACTCAGCTCTCTACATGAGCATCTCTCTACAGCACTCAGCTCTCTACATGAACATCTCTCTACATCACTCAGCTCTCTACATGAACATCTCTCTACATCACTCAGCTCTCTACATGAGCATCACTCTCTACAGCACTCAGCTCTCTACATGAGCATCTCTCTACATCACTCAGCTCTCTACATGAGCATCACTCTACATCACTCAGCTCTCTACATGAGCATCACTCTCTACAGCACTCAGCTCTCTACATGAGCATCTCTCTACATCACTCAGCTCTCTACATGAGTATCTCTCTACATCACTCAGCTCTCTACATGAGCATCTCTCTACATCACTCAGCTCTCTACATGAGTATCTCTCTACATCACTCAGCTCTCTACATGAGCAGCTCTACAGCACTCAACTCGCTACATACCTCAGCTCTCTACATCACTCAGCTCTCTACATGAGCATCTCTCTACATCACTCAGCTCTCTACATGAGCATCTCTCTACATCACTCATCTCTCTACATCACTCATCTCTCTACATCACTCAGCTCTCTACATCACTCAGCTCTCTACATCACTCAGCTCTCTACATGAGCATCTCTCTACATCACTCAGCTCTCTACATGAGCATCTCTCTACATCACTCAGCTCTCTACATGAGCTTCTCTCTACATCACTCAGCTCTCTACATGAGCATCTCTCTACATCACTCAGCTCTCTACATGAGCATCTCTCTACAGCACTCAGTTCTCTACATGAGCATCTCTCTACATCACTCAGCTCTCTACATGAGCATCTCTCTACATCACTCAGCTCTCTACATGAGCATCTCTCTACATCACTCAGCTCTCTACATGAGCATCTCTCTACATCACTCAGCTCTCTACATGAACATCTCTCTACATCACTTTCAATTTCAACATCGGGGCGGAGGAGTGCTCGTCCCTACAGACTTTTATACATTTAGGTTTGTGTTTGTAGTGTTGGATTTTTACAGATTGTGGTTTGTGTTTGTAGTTGATTTTTACAGATTGTGGTTTGTGTTTGTAGTGTTGGAGTTTTACAGATTGTGGTTTGTGTTTGTAGTTGATTTTTACAGATTGTGGTTTCTGTTTGTCGTGAATTTTTACAGATTGTGGTTTGTGTTTGTAGTGTTGGAGTTTTACAGATTGTGGTTTGTGTTTGTAGTTGATTTTTACAGATTGTGGTTTCTGTTTGTCGTGAATTTTTACAGATTGTGGTTTGTGTTTGTAGTGTTGGATTTTTACAGATTGTGGTTTGTGTTTGTAGTGAATTTTTACAGATTGTGATTTGTGTTTGTAGTGTTGGAGTTTTACAGATTGTGGTTTGTGTTTGTAGTGAATTTTTACAGATTGTGGTTTCTGTTTGTCGTGAATTTTTACAGATTGTGGTTTGTGTTTGTAGTGTTGGAGTTTTACAAATTTAGGTTTGTGTTTGTAGTGTTGGATTTTTACAGATTGTGGTTTGTGTTTGTAGTGTTGGACTGCAGTGTTGCTGCTCATTGCGGATGAGTTCAGGATATGGACAGGGCAAAACTGGACCTAGCTCCTATACTCCTACTCTTTACTTTATTTACGCCTACTCTTTACTCTTCATGAATACAGGTCCAGAGACCCACTGCCTTAGTACCCCCCCTCCTGCATTGCTTGTTAAGAAGTTTGGATAATCCCTTATGGGTGAGGAGTATGGGGTTCTAAAGGAGAGGGGCAGTGTAGTGACGGACGGACGGATGGACGGACACACGCATGCCCTTCTGGCTGTACCTCGTTTGTTCGACATCCTCTATGGTCTCCGGCAGAAGCTCGTTGAGTGTTTCCGGTAGCATTGAAGCCAACAGTCCGGTGGAAATGGCTACTGAGCATATAATGACTTGGGGGAGGAGCTTCCACACGTCGTCCAATAGCATGATCAGAGGAGTGATGGACACGCCCAGACGAGCTGCAAAGTTGGTGTACCCCAATCCATTTTGTCTGGATACACAAAGATGTTAAGAGGTCAGCTTTTTCAAAGATGGCCCAATAATGTACAGCATTTCATAATAAATATACATTATTCCCACTTTCTTTTTTTAAATCAAATATGCTATTATGTGAATTACATCCATGATTTGTAATTGCACATGGTCATTATTTAACATTTTATAAATACTTATTCCATACCTACAGTGGATGTCCTAACACTTTATGAGTAGAAGTACAGTCAAGCCGGAAAGTCTGCCCACCCCTTTCACCTTCTCCACGTTTTATTACATTACAGACATATTCTACAATAGACTGAGTAAATTTTTTGTCGCAAAATGCTACACAAAATAGTCAATAATGACAAAGTGAAAACATGTTTTTAGAAATTTTTGCAACTGCAATAAATAACTGAAAACTGAAATTTCTCATTTACATAAGTATTCATACCCTTTGCTTTAACATATTTTTAAAGTATCATATTTAATATTTGGTCACATATCCTTTGCATGCTGTTACTTCCTGAAGTCTGTGACCAATCAACATCAAAAGACTCTCGATATCTTATTTTCAGGTACTGTTACAAGCGATATTATAAGCTCTCTGCATTTGAACTGATCTCTATGAGAATTGGGGAGTGAGACTAGATTCAGCTGTAAATTACGCTGGTACAGTATGGAACACATGACTGGCGAAATAGCTGTACGTCATCAAGGGTCTAAGGTATCAAACGAGCCCCAAACCATCACTCTGCGGCCAGATATGGAGTAGATGTGGATGGATCCCTTTAAGGGTTGTTTCTCCTGACTTTTTTCCCCATAGAGTTCTATAGGAAAATGAGTCAGGAGAAATAACCCTTGCAGTGATCCATCCACATCTACTCCATATCTGGCAACAAAGTGATGGTTTGGGGCTCGTTCGATAGCTCAGACCCTTGATGACTTACAGCCATTTAGCCAGTCATGTGTTCCATACTGTACCAGTGTAATTTACAGCTGAATCTAGTCTCACCCCCCAATTCCCATAGAGATCCATTCAAATGCAGAAAGCTTATAGTATCGCTTGTAACAGTACCTGGAAATAAGATATTGAGAGTCTTTTGATGTTGATGGGTCACAGACTTCAGGAAGTAACAGCAACAGTTTTTTTAAAACAATGGATCCGTGCACTATTGAATTGGTGGCTTCAAAGTCTCCTTTTTTGAAGGGGTACTGACTGTTCTTGGTGTCCAAGACTGTTCTTGTCCAATTTAAATTAACACCTACATTCAACTGAATGCCTTTCAAACGGTTTCAAATAAAATCAGTGACTCTCAGCCAAACCGACTTAAAAAAGGGCATTTAACATGGTAGGTTATGTCCCGTACCTGTACAAATTTCACATGTCTACCTCTGGAACATCACCTCACAATTTTATCATCACAACCACAAATCCTAAAGCCACTTCCTATTCAGCTGATGCAGAGATGTTAAATAATAACTGCTGAAATGTTTCCATTTTATAATTTCATACTTCTCTCACTCTCTCACTCACTCTCACTCACTCTCTCACTCACTCTCTCTCACTCTCTCACTCTCTCACCCACTCACTCTCACTCACTCTCGCTCTCACTCACTCTCACTCACACTCACTCACTCTCACTCACTCTCACTCACTCTCACTCACTCTCTCTCACTCTCTCTCACTCACTCTCACTCACTCTCTCTCACTCACTCATGATTCTTACCTGACGACTGTAGGGTAGAGCTCAGTAGTATACAGGAAGACTGATGTGAAGGAGGCTTCAGATAATCCTTTCCCAAGCACAGCAACACAAGTGCGGAAATACCACATATCTAAGCAGAACATGAAAAAAAATGTAAATCTCACAATTGGAAGGTCTGTGTCAAACACTAATGTTTACGGGCCTGCTGTGTATCTCCAAACCATAAACCATTGGACGTGGATGCCTGTGCACTACAAATGTACACAAATAAAAACATTTATGAATGAATTAATTATAAGGAACTTAAGGCATGGAAAATACTCATTCCAATTTACTGTGCACTGACATGTGCCAGATGAATATAAAATGATCCTTGGAGTCATTATGAATGGGAACATTTAAAAAAAACTACAGAACAATGCGATCCCAGGGGGAAAAAATACATAGGGTAGAGTACAGGGAAAAGTGATGTTTTATTGAGGTACAAGAGTAATCATTCACTTTTCCCTGTACTCGACCGTATGTATTTTTTTCCCCTGGGATCGCATTTTTCTGTAGTTTTTTTTAAAGGTTACATATTTAATCAAATCAAAAGAGGCAAATGTATATGCTTTATAATGGACAAAACAAATTTGATTAATTTTCATTTTGGATAAGGTTTTGGACCCATAAATATCTACTGCCCTATACTGATGAAAAGATTCCCACTTGGAAATAATGCAAAAGTGAGTTTTATGAGCCAAAACAGTTGATTTGTAGTTAAATACTATATCATTATTTTATGATTTAGAGCAGTGCAATTGTTTGGATTCAGGTGTTATATGGTACACCATGATGAAAAGGCAGAGGGAGAAAATGCAAAACTTTACGTAAGCAGATTTCGGACTTTCTCCCTGAGCATTCTTTTACGCATGCTTTTACTCAGAGTTTTATACATGTGGCCCCTGGAGTTATAAAGCCTTAAACAGAGATACATTCTCACCTAAATAGGTGAGAATTGACCATATTTTCCATCTGCATAAAAGGGTTAATAAACACTTAGAAGCTAGCTCAGGGTTTTTAATGCCAAATGCTTTAGCTTGACTGGTTTGCTTAGTTGTAATACCGGAATAATTAAGACCGTACCTCTGGAAACAATGGTGTTTATAGCAATGCACACTCCCGTCAGAATGAGTGTGCCTACTTGAGTCTTCCTTCGGCCAATCTTGTTCAGGCTGAAATAGACGATTATTTTGGCAGGGATTTCAATCGCACCATAGATGAAGTGGGTCAGATAGATGTTCAGGCCAAAACTGGTGATGTCCAAGCTTATCCCATAATAGGTGGAGGCAACACCGTACCTATTGAAAAAAGAAGGGGGAATGACAATGTTTCAGCAACTTTTTTTGTTTAGAGTTAAAAGAGCTGTGAAAATAATTTGAGCGAAGAAACATACCACAGGATACCCGTGAGAGCAACGCGTTTCCTCATCTTTGGGGTTTTCACCAGGTCCAGATAGGTGTACTTCTTGTTTTTGTTATCAACTGTCACAACATTGGACAGAGTCTGTGGAAGATAGAAGCCAACCAAAGTTGGGAAAATCCAGGTTCACTAAGTAAAAGTCCTCCCCAGTATTTTGTTCCAATCACCTGAATTCTTCAGCCAGGAGGTCGACAGGGGTGTAAAGTAATTGAGTAATTGTACTTTGTTACAATACTTAAGTACTATTTTTGGGGATTTGTACTTTACTCGAGTATTATTAAGTTTGTATACTTGTACTTTTACTCAATTACATTTCAGAGAAAAAAAACATACTTTTTACTCCTTACATTTAAAATGCAGACCTACAAAGTACAAATCTCGCAGGTCCAACGATTTTAATTAGTATATTTGTTTCTCTGGCCGAACTAACATTAACGTTATTAATCATGCGGCCGCACTTTATTTAAAACAGCCAATAAAATGCCCATCAATGGAAAATGAACCCGCCCATACCCATGCTGATTGGTCCTTGTGCAAGACTAGAAAGCGAGGATCTTTGATTAGATACCTGCTATCAAAATAACTATTTGACAAGAACCTCAGGATGTGCAATGTCGAACCCACGTATAAAGAAAAAAACTGAACTAAACCCTTAATTTTTTCCAAGGTTGTAGTTTGGCCAACTTTACAACTGGATGCTGTGATGTGAATGCCGTCCATGTTAGTTTACCTCAACATGTTTTTTCAAATTCGATGGAGAAGTGCATTAAATAATTTTAATGCAAAAAAAGTGTTCTCTGTTCTTTAATTTCAGCATTGTCTATCACAGAACTCATTCCATTGTGGGCCGAGTGTATGCTGGGTTTCATTCCAGCCTTGCCTAAACACCAGCTGATGATTTCACTAATTAGCTCACCTCTTCAACTAACTCACCTGGTGCAATGTGTAGTTGAAACGAAAACTTGTATACACTCGGCCCACGATGAGTTTGAGACCCCTTGTCTATCCCTTGCAATAAAAAAAGTTTTTACTTTTACTTTTTAGTACTTAAGTACATTTAAAAGTAGGAACTTTTTTACTTTTACTCAAGTGTATTTTTAGCCAGATACTCTGACTTTTACTTGAGTAAGGTTTTGAGACAGTATCCATACTTTCACTTAAGTACATTACATTATAGGCATTTAGCAGACGCTCTTATCCAGAGCGACTTACACAGCATTTCTTTTGCATTTATACATAGTATCCATTGATAGCTGGATATATACTGAAGCAATGCAGGTGAAGTACCTTGCTCAAGGGTACAACGGCAGTGTCCGACCTGGGAATCGAACCTGCAACCTTTCGGTTATAAAGCCAGTTCCTTAACCATTATACCACACTGCCGCCCGTATAATTTCTGGGTACTTTTTACACCCCTGGAGGTCGAGCTAATTGGTGAAATCGGCTGGCTGAGGTGATGAGTGAACAAAAAAAAACATGGCAGGACTTTTACTTTCTGACTGCTGGACTTCCCACCTCTGAAGAATAAAAAGAGAAGTACACCTGATTTACCTGTAGCTTGATTTTAGAAGCAGACTCCATTTTGTTGTTAAAAGCGGCACATTTCATTAAGTATGTGTGGGCCTTCTCCTCCTTCCCATTGGCTATGAGCCACCTGGCTGACTCTGGGAGCCACCTGTACAGAACATATTCATTAACACACTGGTATATGCACAGACACTTACATACTGTATATAGTGCGAGAATGGTTGCGGGTTCAAATCACATGCAGGATGTTTCCATCGCATCCGTGTTGCACCTAATCTAATGAAAATGCGCATTAAAATGGTCATTTACATTAGAGGTTTTAAATATTAAGGGCTCTATCTTGACGATCTTAGCGCATGGTCTAAAACGCATGGTGCAAGTGCATTTAGGGCGTGTCCAACTCCACTTTTGCTCATTAGAGGGCAGATATTTTTAGCGCAAAGTAAAGTGCAAGGTTCAAATGGGCTGAATTTAGCCTCTTCATTAATTATAGGTGTGTCTTGGGCGTAACATGCGATAAACCTATCAGAGTGTCATTTCCCATTCCCTTTAAAAGCTACCTTGGCGGATTGCTAATATAGTGGCGGATTTAATAAGACAGCAAAAAGAGCGATTTACAGTTGGTGAAACAGACCTGCTCGTGCGCAAGGTTAAAATGTGCAAGCAAGGCATATATGGGTCAATATTAGAATCAATATTATTCGGACTGACCATTATGACGTGCTTTGATATACACAATAATAATCTTAAACATTCAGGTTCAATCTAGTCCCAATTCCCATAGAGATCCATTACAATGCAGAGAGGTTATAGTATCGCTTGTAAGAGTACCAGAAAATAAGATATCAAGAGTCTTTTGATGTTGTTCGGTCACAGACATCAGGAAGTCATGGCATGCAAAGGATATGCGACCAAATATTTAAAATGATTACTTCATTCTATATATAAATGCAGGGGTGCCAATAATTGTGGCACATGTGGTTTTGTTAAAAAATATTATTTCTTGATTTTCTTTTCTCATAATAAATTGACTTTACTTAAAGGTTAGATTTCAGTGTGAGATTAAGCTAATTCACCAAACAGTGAATTTTTTATAGCCCTTTTACTCATCTTTACCAGGGGTACCGATAATAGTGGAGGGCACTGTATAAACTACCAGAACCGTCTCAGCTTAGAAAAAGTCAAATTAGCCTGCTTGTTTAACACATTTTGTTTGATTGTACAATGAAGCACTGTCAAACATCAATTCCATGAGGGTGCTCCAGCCTGAAACTAACAAAGACACTTGCGTTTGGGTTACCGCCGCTTATCGGTGTAAGATAAGGGCCCTCAATCTTTTACTGGGCTTTCATTTCATCAGTTTTATTTTTTGTCATTTTATTATTATTATTGTTGTTTTTGTTATTATTATTATTATTATTATTATTATTATTATTATTATTATCATTATTCTTTTGTGTCTGATCCTTTGAACTCTTTCATTTTATATCTCTTATTTGTTCTTATTGTATCACTTTTATCTCGGGCTGCCCCCAACCAAAGATTTGCTTAGTCGAACTGTAGTCGACTAACCGTCGCACATTTATATAAATTTAATTATTTAAATATGTATTATTGAGCATCAGAAAATGGTTTGACTTTCATCTGATCTATAGTAAGTTTACTATATTACAGAGAAATACAAAACCGTCATTATGAGTATTTAAAATATCAATTATAGCTACAAGCACAGGCTGCGATTTGTTGGCCTGTGCTGCGCTGCAAACTTAAAAATAGTGAATAACCAAATAAAAAAGCAGCCTTTTGCCTGGTGATACGAAAGATAAAAACAATGTAGTGAATTTAACAACTAGATGGAAAAAAAATAAATATATATTTTCTTTTTAAAATGCAAATAAATAGACTATAAATTATATAAACAAACTAATAAATAAAAAACACAGCAAACTGAAACACTTATTACATTACATTACATTCATTTAGCAGACGCTTTTATCCAAAGCGACGTACAGTAAGTGCATATAGAAAGGTCATCGAAGTAACGCAGTCTTCTTGCAGTCGCCGATCGCAGTCTTCTCATATTATGCGTGAGGAACACGAGTTTGTTGACGTTGCTCCGCGTTTTGCTGACAATGAAGCCGGCCTTTAAGAAGATGCACTGAATGATCCGCAAATTGTTGCTTGCACCGTTTACATTTAACTTTTTTGGGGTCATCCTTGAGATGCTCGAAATGCTCGTATACTTTTGATTTTCTCTCAGACATTCTACACAACTGATCTAGCCTACTCCTTTATTAATAGACACCAATTGTTCAACCGGAATGAATAGTTCCACTCTCACGTTTTTTCAGACTGTGACAATTCGACCAATTAAAACTTTGGTCGACCAAATTTTTATGGTTTCGTCGACTATTTGGGGGCAGCCCTACTTTTATCTGTTTGTAAAGCATTTTGTGCTGTATACATTAAATATATATATATATATATATATATAAATAAAGTTATTATTATTATTATGATGTTACATTTCTTACCACCAAGTGATGACCGCGAGACCCAGAGGTGATGTAACTGCAATGATCAGCAATCTCCAGTCATTCACGAGATACGCGAATACCGCCAACAACATGTTGCCCACAGACCATGACATGCTGCCCAAAACTCCAATAAACGCCCTGTTCTCAATACCAACCCACTCGATGCCTGAAGAAAAATGACAACGGAAGAATAACAGAACACAAGAATACATAATGATGATAATAGACCATTTAGCCCTGCCAGTCATGGCCATCATTGCATCAAGCCAGGACTACAACACCCATAGGGTCTACACAAAGAGCTACGGTCTATGGGCTCTATTTTCCGGCAAGCGCATGGCGTGCGGTGAGCTGTCATAATCAATGGCGTAGAGCATGGCGCACTGGGCGTGGCTACTGAACTTCGCTGTTTTTGGACCTGAGGTGAGGAGCGCACAGGTCACATCGCGCTGAGCAGGTTGAAAATGGGCTGGGTTATGCTGAATATGTATCGGTGGGTGTGCTTCTAGCTAATCAAATTCTCTCTTTTCAGTCCTTTTCATGGTGCCTTCAAGTGCTGTCGGCATTATCGGAAATACGAGTTTCCGACACGTAATTACAAGTGGGAAAGTCTGAGATCGTTTTGCTGCCCGAGATCCCGAGTTTCACCACTGACCTTTAACCTCTCCATCCTTCAAGTGGTCCTCAGAAGCTCTTATTTCCCAGTAGCCAAATCGAAATGGCAGAAAATGCGATAGATTCACGTATGACAATGCAACCGTAAACGATCAAAATAAACATTTAGTCAATAGACCTCCATGTTTGCTGGTAGCCTAATTCCGATTTCGGAGCATGTGAATGCATCAACCTCATACAATTTGGCAACTGGGAAATAGGAGCTTCCAAGGAGCACTTGAAAAACAATGGCAGAACCCGCCCACTCAGTCGTGGTCGGGAGGCCTCCCGCTTGCAGAACGAGTCCACCCACTGTCAATTTACAACTACGACCGCAGTGGAAGATGATAGGCTATCTATTTTGCATTGATTTAATTGAATGTAATTGAGTTAAAAGGTACGTTTTTATCGCTATACGTGCAATACGAGTGAATGTATGCACCAAGTTTGGCATTCTTCTCATTACAGATGGGTCTAAGAAAGAATACAATACTGGGACTACAGTGCAGTATAATAACAGCCACAAACAATTAAAAATATAAATAAATACAGGGATTTGGGGCTTGGAAAAGCCCCGAAATTAGCAACTCGCCATACGCTGTGGTGCGATTTGTGCTGGCGGGCAGTGCAAGCGCGAATCGCGGTCTAATCTTACCCCACAATTACATTCCGCTGCACTAAAATTGAACTGGGCTGCTCCCTTTGACGGACACACCCCTGAACAGCGGCTTCCCTCCCACTTCAACGCACGGCAGTCACCAAATTACCAAACGGGCTCAGATGCGTGCACATCCGTGACGGATTTGCGTTGGTGATGTCTCGTCACCGGCCTGAAAATAGAGCCCCAAATTAGCATGTTCGCTGCTCGATCTGGACTGACACACCTCCACCAGCAACTCTCCGCCCACTTCGGAGCATATTTTCTATGAAAATACATGCCGAAAATGTGCCATGCGTCAGCCGGAAAATAGAGCCCTACATTTTGTTTTCAGACTCAAATGCATGTACACACACGTTCCATTGCACATTCATTTGTTTCTGTTGTTTTACTTAAGCAAAGTTGGATTTTTACGACCATTGCTTTAATTTATCCAATATATTGAATTAGACTGAATTGATTGCATACAGTAAACAACATAATATGACTAGGCTACATTACATTACATACATACACTACATACATGCATCTCATCACTGATCAACCCTCTGCACTAAGATGAAAAAACACGGGGCCATGTTACATGAAATAATTTAGTTACACGCTGTAACTTGGCGGATTGGCATTCCTGCAATCCAAATAGGGAAGTTAAGAACATGGATGGGGCATCGCTGGTAGAGAAGGAACGTGTTAGCAACAACGGGAAGCCTCAGTTAAGTTTTGTGTCCATCGCTGAGCTGTAAAACGACATGCAGTTGAATATAACCACAGAACCTGAGTTACAGAACTACATATGGGATGCTTTGAGACGTATAGTACTTACTGAGGACAATCGAGATGATGCTTATCCCTGTGAGTCCGAATCCAGTGAAAAACCTCATGATGGCGAACATCAAGTAGGACGTTGAAAAAGCACTGGCGAACCCAAAGGTGATTGATAACAGATAGGACACCAGCAGCATGCTCTTACGGCCAAATCTGCAAACGGCGGGAAAGGCAAATGATTGTTTTGGGCTCATGCTTATTTAACAGTGTGAAATAGTTTGCCTAAAACTCACAGGAAGTGCTACAAGAAACATTCAAAGAAGACAATCAGGGAAAATAATAAATAAATAATGCCTACATATAAAAAAATGAATTCCATTTAAATAAATTAACAAAATGACAGAAATTGTAATGTCTGCTGCACCGGGAATGCCTACATAATTGCACCTACTTCCCTTTTAATTGTTCTTAAGATATTATTTGATATTGTTACATTACATGTGTGTTTGTGCCGGAGGTGCAGACACCTGTCGAAAGCACATGAAACATAAACACGGAGGGGTGAGTCACTGACGTGGTAAAATACATTTAATTTCCTTTATTATTAACAGGGATACTTTAGTCCGCAGCCGTCAAACTCCTGTCCTGGAGGGCCACAGGGGTTTAACTCCTGTCCTGGAGGGCCGCAGTGCCTACTGGTTTAACTCCAGTCCTGGAGGGCCACAGTGCCTGCTGGTTTAACTCCAGTCCTGGAGGGCCACAGTGTCTGCTGGTTTAACTCCAGTCCTGGAGGGCCACAGTGTCTGCTGGTTTAACTCCAGTCCTGGAGGGCCGCAGTGTGTGCTGGTTTAACTCCAGTCCTGGAGGTCCACAGTGTCTGTAGGTTTAACTCCAGTCCTGGAGGGCCGCAGTGCCTACTGGTTTAACTCCAGTCCTGGAGGGCCACAGTGCCTGCTGGTTTAACTCCAGTCCTGGAGGGCCACAGTGTCTGCTGGTTTAACTCCAGTCCTGGAGGGCCGCAGTGCCTGCTGGTTTAACTCCAGTCCTGGAGGGCCACAGTGTCTGCTGGTTTAACTCCAGTCCTGGAGGGCCGCAGTGCCTGCTGGTTTAACTCCAGTCCTGGAGGGCCACAGTGCCTGCTGGTTTAACTCCAGTCCTGGAGGGCCACAGTGTCTGCTGGTTTAACTCCAGTCCTGGAGGGCCGCAGTGCCTGCTGGTTTAACTCCAGTCCTGGAGGGCCACAGTGTCTGCTGGTTTAACTCCTGTCCTGGAGGGCCACAGGGGTTTAACTCCTGTCCTGGAGGGCCGCAGTGCCTACTGGTTTAACTCCAGTCCTGGAGGGCCACAGTGCCTGCTGGTTTAACTCCAGTCCTGGAGGGCCACAGTGTCTGCTGGTTTAACTCCAGTCCTGGAGGGCCGCAGTGCCTGCTGGTTTAACTCCAGTCCTGGAGGGCCACAGTGTCTGCTGGTTTAACTCCAGTCCTGGAGGGCCGCAGTGCCTACTGGTTTAACTCCAGTCCTGGAGGGCCGCAGTGCCTACTGGTTTAACTCCAGTCCTGGAGGGCCGCAGTGTGTGCGGGTTTAACTCCAGTCCTGGAGGTCCACAGTGTCTGTAGGTTTAACTCCAGTCCTGGAGGGCCGCAGTGCCTACTGGTTTAACTCCAGTCCTGGAGGGCCGCAGTGCCTACTGGTTTAACTCCAGTCCTGGAGGGCCGCAGTGTGTGCTGGTTTAACTCCAGTCCTGGAGGGCCACAGTGTCTATAGGTTTAACTCCAGTCCTGGAGGTCCACAGTGTCTATAGGTTTAACTCCAGTCCTGGAGGGCCACAGTGCCTGCTGGTTTAACTCCAGTCCTGGAGGGCCGCAGTGCCTACTGGTTTAACTCCAGTCCTGGAGGGCCGCAGTGTGTGCGGGTTTAACTCCAGTCCTGGAGGTCCACAGTGTCTGTAGGTTTAACTCCAGTCCTGGAGGGCCGCAGTGCCTACTGGTTTAACTCCAGTCCTGGAGGGCCGCAGTGTCTGCTGGTTTTCGGGATGTTCTTGGCATCAGTGATTTAGTTAAGTTGTTGATTAGCTAAAGAATCTACACATCTTGTTCTCAAGGCCTTAATTGGCAGCTGATTGAAAGGAAACCACAAAAACCTGCAGACACTGTGTGTCCCCTGGGAATTTAGTTTTAAAACCCTTCTTCAGTCTCACACTTGTGTAAATGCAGATTGGTTACTTATATTACTTTTATTTTAAGAGTAATCTACCTTGTTGCATTTTTATAATTCATCTTACTCTGTATTTTTCATTTTGCTTTTATTTTGAAAGTTCCTTGAACACAGTGCACGAAAATGCTCCCAAAGTAACGATCATGTTTTTAGTTTATTATTTAAAGAGCAGCAGAAGCAGCTGCTACATCCAGAATAAAAAAGTAAGTTCCTGCTGGTGAGAACATTCTATTCAATGAGAGCAATGTGGCGTTGTTTATCACGCTGGATTCAATTACCACCCCTAGGCTGGGTCTCTTATGTTGTTTGCTGATTTTGGGCCACTTGTTGCCGGCCTGTTAGAGCAGAGTTCCCGTTGGGGGCACGAAGCCTGGGAGTCCAGTGCTATTAACATACAGGCAGCGTACTGCCGGTACATGCAGCCAAGGCATCCGTCACGTGCATGCATTTTCACACTAACAGGTTTATGTTCAGCTGAACTAGGGACGGAATGTGATTGTATGGTGATGTATTGCTGGCATTTGGCAGACGCTCTTATCCAGAGCGACTTACATAACTTCCACGACTTACACAACTTTGTGATAGTGATTTACGTAGCGTTTTACAGCTACAGTTCTGGCTAAAGTATAGTACATGTACGCGATGGGCAGGTGTCATTTGGAATCTCACGGCAAGTTTTGTTTTTAATGATTTAATTATGCAGATTTCTTTCTTTGATCGGACTTCTTTAAATAAAGCAGCTACAGCTGGGGAGAAAAGCACATATTGTACAGCGGTCTGATGCTGAAAGGAGCCAGCATCGACTGTAGTCTATTCAACCTTGAATAATTGTTTGGAATAAAAACCAGCGTACACAAACTCCAGAAATGGAGCTTGTTGCCCCTGATGTAGGTTGGCAAAAATTACTACAAGTAAATAAAATTATTGCAAGTTAAAATCTTTATGAATTCCAAACAGCCTAGCAATATAAAACACGTTTTACCTTCCAAAGCTCCTTGTTCTAGCCCAGCAATAAAACACCTATTTCAACAAGTTTTTATTAGAGACTATTTGGAGATTATTTAAATTAGATGTCTGTGTAACTACAACAAAAGCCAGCAGTCGTGTCTACCCTTCGATACGATTTGACACCTGTGTACTGTACTAGAATGAGGTAATGTGGTTTGTGAGATATTGCTGACCTGCCTTTCCACAGAATATTAAAAGAAAGAAAATTCACTGGAATTGACTATATGCACATGCTTTTAGTTGTATTGTGGTGGTAATATATACCAAATACAGTTTTAAAGGGGTAATAAACACCGGCTTTTGTTCTGTCTTCACCCACTTCACAATTTCAAAAGACGTGTATTTGGCTTGAATGAGAGAGCACAGATGGGAGGGGGGAGGAGGGAGGAGTTACAGTCGAGGGGAGGGGCGACAGATCCATTCGGTAACGTGTCATAGGCACATAGGCGGAGCCAGCAAGGAGAAAAACCGTCCACATATCCTGCCTGGGGTGTTTGTTATAATCCGCTGATAGTAAAAGGGCCATTATAGCTTTTTTGTGTGAATGAACATTTCCTTTTAACCTTCATATTATGTTGATATTTTATGACGCTTTTTATGTTTAGGCTCAAATTTCCCCCCAAAGGTTCAACCTGACACGAAAGTATTGTAATATAAAAGATTTGACACTTGCTGTGTCACCTTTTGTGTGTCTCCCAACTGACTAGTGACTAGCCTTTTATCTGTGATGAAACATCTCAATTTAGAGCCTGAGGTAAGTGAAAGTTTTTGAAGTTTAAAACTTGTATGGTTTTAAACTTCACAAACCACCAGAATCATTCACAAAAGACTTAAAATAAAAAAGTTGTATATTTTCATACATTTTATACAGCTACTCCACAAATGACCCCACACAACACCTTTGTATACAGAGTTGGTACAGGACTTTTGAAAACATAGTGTTATAGTGTGAAGATGAAAAAATAAGGTTAACTTTATGAGAGGTCAAACATTGCATCGGGTCAAATTGACGCTGAATCTAATATGAGGGTAATTATTTATACTGCTAAGAGGAAAGCAAACTTGTTATTTGAAAATATATATACATTTTATTCTCTTTCACCCCTGGAAGTAGGAAAAGATTTTCCCAGACCTTTTCAAGGACTTTTTAATGTGATTGTGTCTACCATCCACGGCGATTATGTTGTTGTCAGGATATTTCTCTTTCGCCATCCACCCTCCTGTGATTATCTTGGCTTAAGCCCTTAGTCTCTATCTTCTCAATCCTAGGATTGTTTAGCCAGCTGGTTGGGTGAAAGGACAAATGAGTTCTTGAAGGGTTTAGTTATGGATAAAACCTTAAAGTGTGAGGCGGCGGCGGGGGGGAAAAAGTCCTCAAAAGTGAATGAATGAACAAAAAGAAAACATTGAACAAACGTTGTAAAATAGTACTATAGGTACAACAAACTGTATCCAAACTCATCTAAAATCTCATTAAAACACACCAAGAAACTGGAAGTTCTGTACTTATGTCACCTGCTGAAGTCAAAACCTGTGAACTTAGTTTGTACTCGTATACAAAAGATCACGTATAAGCTAATTTGATGCTGGAAGCCTTGGTTGGTGCACTCACAAAAAAAGGTATAAGTACCTAAAAAGGTACACATGCTTGTCATGGGGTGGTACCCTACAGGTACATAATATTGTACCCATAGCCATAAATACATCATTAGTTTGTAGCTTTTTTGCTTCCCTCTGGAACAAAAATCCAATGTCCCATTACAATGATGGGAACACAGAATTATAGGAGGTTCCTGGACCACCCCTCCATGAGCATCCGAGCAACACGTTTTGTTCAAACCCCTCAGTGTTTATACACCAGAATCTAAAGGGTTGAAGCATTTCCGAAATGTATTTGACCCAGGTCTGAACGCCAGCAGACGCGCATACTGTCCATCACCTGAGTGTGAAGGTGACGGAGGTGTGACTGGAGGTGACCGCCGCGTGTAAAGATAGCCCACCTGTCAGAAAGGCTGCCGAACACCAAAGCTCCAAACATCACGCCAATAAAGAAGATGGTCGCGGTAGCCTTGTTCATTCCTTTTCTGTCACAGATCAAGTCCCACTTTTAAAGAGAGCAAAAACACAGGTTAGCTCCGGCCGGGTCTGCTCCCTGCAGCCAATGAATACTCAACATTGCTAGGCCCCAGATATCCGCAGCTCAGGAATCTGTAGCTATGCTGTCATCACAGAAACCTAATTCACTGTTAGGATGTGTTTCAGTAAGTAAAATATATTCCAGTATTGCTTAATCAGTGTTTTATCACACCCAGAATAAATAAATACACTGCATTTTCTCACAATTTCCCCCAATTTTAGAGAAATGCCAGCAACCCTACATTATTTGTGACCTGGAACATCCAAGGAACTGCAGTTATTTAGAGTGAAACGCTTCCTGAATGACAGATAATCGTGATTACAGTATGCAAGGAAAGTGAACTGTCATGCACAACATCGGAAATTATTGTGTCCTTGTCATGTTTTATCACCCCCTGCATTTGTGCTGCTTTACCTATAGTTTTTTATGAATTATATATCTCAATCACCTGAGAATACTGCAATCATAACTGACGTATTATGGCTTATTTTGAGGTCTGTATATACATCTAAATTCTGTTTACATAATAGAAACATCTATAATTATATACGATCATAAAATTCATGTACTGAAAGGAAAAACGTTTACCTCTGTTGCTAAAGTTGAAGAAAAGGTGCTGGTGTCATACACCCACCCATATTGACATGGGACGGCAGGTATCTCAGTAGCGTTGGAAGAGTTGTACAGCAGGTGGAACTGAGGCTCCATGAACATCTTACAGGAACTCAGACTCCCATCATCCCGTGCTGGAATATTGATGGTAAGCCGCTGATTCTGGGTCAGATTCGCAAAGACTTTCCCGCCATCCAGACCAGCGATGTCACAGCGGTGATCGGGTACGCCCGCCATGAAGTTGTTGAGGAGAAAATGGAACGGGAGAATGATCCGAGGGATGCAGAGCAAAGTGATCATCAGAATCTGATACTTTCCAAAGTCGTCCACTTCAGCGAGGACATCTTCAAACTTCATCCTGGCGCTCGGAACAACAGAGAGAGAGATTGCAGACTGTTTGGAGAAAAAAGGAGCCACCAAAGTGATGCATGATATTATTTAGGTCAGGATTTTTTTTTTTTTAAGTGCAAGTCAAACATTGTTCTTGTAGTTAACAGTCAGTTTCCATTCTGTGCTGCTTATTAACTTTCAACCTTGTTGTCATTGGTTAAAAGCCTTATTTTTAAGAAAAGGCTAAAACACTACTGGCACAGTTACCTAGACCATTTGTTCCCAACATCGGCCCTGGGAGGAGCCTGTGTATGCTAATCTTTTTGCTACAGCCAATCGTAAGTACAAATAAGACCATTGAAAATATGTTGTCCGATCATTTTTTAAAAAGGGGACAAAAAATAAAAAAATTGGACACAAATAATACATACAATGGGGGAAATAAGTATTGGACACGTCAACAATTTTATTATCAAACATATTTCCAATGTAGCTATTCACATGAGATTTTGACCAGACATTGGTATTAACTCAATAAAACTACACAGCTAAAGAAATTGTAACGTTCCAATTAAAAAAGAAAAAGTTATGTGCAATAAAGTGAAATGACACAGGAAAAAAGTATTGAACACGCTAGATTAAATGTGGTAGAAAAGCCATATTTTTTATATTTGGTTGCATATCCTTTGCATGCCATGACTTTATGATGTCTGTGACCCAACAACATCAAAAGGCTCTTGATATCTTATTTGCTGGTACTCTTACAAGCGATACTATAACAGCTCTGCATTTGAATGGATCTCTATGGGAATTGGGGGGTGAGACTCTGCTGCCAGAAATACAGTAGATATGGAAGGATCACTTTAAGGGTTGTTTCTCCTGACAGATTTTCCTATTGAACTCTATGGAAAAATAAGTCAGGAGAAGAAACCCTTCAAGTTATCCATCCATATCTACTGTATTTCTGGTAGCAGAGTGATGGTTAAAGGCTTGTTTAATACATCAGACCCTTGATGACTTAGAGTCACTTAGCCAACCATGTGTTCTATATTGTTCCAGTGTAATTTACAGCTAAATCTTGTCTCACCCCCCAATTCCCATAGAGATCCATTCAAATGCAGAGCTGTTATAGTACTTTTTTTAAAAATTGGAACGTTACAATTTCTTTAGCTGTGTAGTTTTATTGAGTTAATACCAATGTCTGGTCAAAATCTCATGTGAATAGCTACATTGGAAATATGTTTGATAATAAAATTGTTGACGTGTCCAATACTTATTTCCCCCATTGTATATCACAAAAGCAGGAGCGAAAATTAAAACATAAATCAAACAAACAACCAAATAAAACAAAAAAATACAATTCATGCAAGACATGAAACAGAACAGAGAAATTTTAAAAAACTTTGCCCCTATAAACCAAGTACTTACCAGTATATTCAGCTGCAGCTGTTTTCTGATTAACCCTAAAGAGTTGATCTTGTTACATTTCGCCAAAGTCCTTTACAGTAAACATTTCCACAGTGACCACCCGTCGCACTTAGGGCTGAAATATGTTGCTGTTCTTGTGTAAATACAAACGCGCTTTTGTACGTTTTTAAAAAAACGTATTTAAATACATTCGGCGACGTATGTTATGGTTATTATATAGATACTGTATGTGACTATTCTGAAATAAATGTATTGTGTTGAAAATTTCTGAATGATACAGCTTCTTCTTCAATTTGAACTTTAAACCATGGATGTGCAAGGTATAATTTTTGAGATATTGGAATTTTAATAGAAACCAGGTGGAAATTGCCTCTGGAGGGCCAAAGTAAATAGGGTTAAGGCGTTTCAAGGGCACTCTTGCTTGCATGCATGTAAATTACATCACCATAGTTAAACAACGGGAGAATGGTCATTTGGATTAGGGGGCGTTTTGCAGAGTGAGTAAAGCAAGAGCGATTCCTGTACAGGAGTCTTGCTTTTACTTTTGACTGAAGAGGTAACAAATACTGAGAAAAATAAAGTGTATTATCTAACTAGATACCGAGGTATTTATAAGAAGGGACTGTATCCAGAACTGAGCCATTAGTTGATGTGATGTTTCCAGAAGGGATAACAGACCTTTTTCCAAACCACATAACTTTTGTTTCAAAACAAGGTTAAGACTAGAGAAAGCCGCCTGTATACTATTGAAGCTGTCTTGAAGAGAGCGCAGAACAGCATCAGGAGAAGGTCCAACTGAATATAAAACTATGTCGTCTTCATACAAATTAATCTTTGAATTTTTTTACTACACTAACAATGTGTGTCGACAGTGTGTCGCTCGACTGAAATCGCAGAACTTTCATGAACATTCTATTGTTGCTGTACATACCCTGTGGTCGTTGTAGTTCGCAAAAAGTATAAACGCACGAGCGACATTCCAGCGACAGGCTTTAATAGGCAAGCCTACATCCAGCGACAGGCTTTAATAGGCTAGCCTACATCTGATTATGTCTTCTGCTTTACCCCCTTTTTTTTTTTGGAGGCCTCTGAAATAAAGTTTATAAATATCCATTTCGAGGGCAACGTACTGTTTGAAATATCATTCACTGTGTCTTTCATACACTTGTAGGCAGAGGCGGTCTTACCCATTAGGCAAAGGTCGGCAATTGCCTGGGGCCCCAAGCTGACCCCATACTACAAGGGGCCCCGTTAAATGCATCATAAACGTTCCCCCCCCCCAGTAATTAATTATGTCTTTCTAAAAATTCATGCGCTAAATGGCATCATAATGCCTAATTCATGAGTGTCTTAGTCAGCCCCCCCCCCCCCCCCTCAGTTCCCACTATATTGGACTATTCCATGATGAGCCGTCTGCGGAAATGATTCAGTCGCCAATTCGTGTTTCAGCTCGGCGCGATTATTAAAAAGTGAAAATGAAGCGAAGCTACCCAAGCGGTGCTGAGAAAATGAGCAAGCAGGAGGAAAGTAAAAAGTTTGTGGCAAAACTACCAAAGCTAACTACATTTTTCACGGCGGCTAGTAGTAGTACAGATGCCACTAATGAAGAGCAGAGTCAGTCTGAGACTGCTAGCACTAGCACTAGTGTTGTTAGCATTGCTAATGCTAGCGAAGCGGAGCTAACGTTACTAGGGATGTGCGCGTTTAGTCGACTAGCCGATTAAACGTTGCTACCCTCGCTAGTCGGCACCAGAAATACTAGTCGGTTAAACTTACTATTTTATTAATGTACACATTTAAATTACATATTGACATAATTTGCACTGAAATTTCATGTTTTCCTGGTCAAATGTTGCTTTATAAAAAAAAACGAGCATCTGTTACTAATGTTAACAACGCCGGATAAAATAAAATAAAAATTTAAAACGAAGGAAAAAAACAAAACGCATTAGCCTGTTAAACCAGCGAGGTGGAAAGAGTAAGTAGGCCTATCGTGTTGTTGAATAGCCCAATAAAACGAATCTAATGTCACGTCGATCGGTCGGCCTAATTGTTATTTTTTGTGGGCCTATTATTGGTAGTTTTTCTGATGACCGATTATTATTTTTTACTGTATTTGCTATGCGATCGCGTTCACCCAATGAAAATGCCGTTGTAATAATCAGGCACGTTTCCTAAAAATGTTACGTTTTGTTACGTTGAATATTGTTTTCAATAAATGTTATTTGTTAACTTTTATTTAGTGAGTTGTCATGTTTTGTAGGATAATGTGCAATGTTCATAACGCAAGACGCAAAGTGCCACACATTTCAGCGGCATTTAAAATACGATTTGGTTATTGAAGAATGTGATTAACGGTTTCAAATGGCTCTTATAATATACGCAATATTTTTTCGGACAATGTTTAACCTTATCGATTAAATTGTGCTCAATTTTGACTGTTTTCTGAGTGTTTTCTTACTTTTAGACTAGTCGACTAGTCTAAGTTTAAACTTCCGTTTAAAAGTCAGGGAAATTAGTCGTTAGGAACATCCCTAAACGTTACCCATTGCTGCTGCTGGCAGTGCCAACCTAGATTGCTCCAGCAGCAATGATGATGATGATGATGATACATGCATCACAACTGATCTTTCTTAGATAAATAAGGATTGAAAAGGGGGGAGAGCAAGGGATGTGTGAGGGCCCCATGCCTGTGTTTGCCTTGGGCCCCAAAATGACTAAGTCCGCCACTGCTTGTAGGCTATGTGGGTTTTGAACAAGGTCGCAAATAATAAAACGTGTGTAATTAAACATCAAAATTGATGCAACTCCTCATGTTCAACATTGTTTAGTAGGAAAACATGGAGGGCATAGCCTACGTTAGGGATGTAAATAGCTCGCTACAAGACGGAACTCATTGGGGGAGCAGCCTACAATTCTCTAGTTAGAGAACTGAGGTTCAAGAATGCGGAGTAGCCTATTTCACTCGCTATCAGAATGCCACGGATCAGATAGGCTGGCACTCGAGTCATTGCACAAAGTTTAATCTGGCAAATATAAGTTACTGTTAAAGCAAATAACTTCAATGCATTCGCAGGCGCCTACAACGCTACAAATGTGTCTTTGTAACCATTCACAAATAGCCTACAGCAGGGGTCACCAACCTTTTTGAAACTGAGAGCTACTTCAAGGGTACTGAGTAGTACGGAGGGCTACTTGTTGGATTGTAACTGTAACTGATAGCACGGGGGGGGGTGCTATCAAAACATTTCGCGGACCTCGATTGAAATTGTTGACGGGGGGTGCTATCGAAATATTTTGCGGACCTCGATTGAAATTGTTGACGGGGGGAGGAGGGGGTTCAATCATCTTTTTTTGTTTCATACTGTTTATTAAATTGTTCATTTAGCGTATTTACCGCGAGTGTTCGTTTGCGTGCCTAAGTTAACAGTAAATCGCCGACAACGAGCCACGTAGATACACGCGTTATTGCTATTTTTAGAACATGCCTCGCGGGCGACTCACGTGGTCCCTGCGGGCGACCAGGTGCCCGCGGGCACCATGTTGGCTACCCCTGGCCTACAGACTAATAGGCTATTGGTCATTTGTAGCATTGGAAGCGAGCTGCTTCTCGTTTTGGATTGTAACGTTTTCTCTAGCTCAGCATCAATCGGTGAAATTACATTGTTATTATTACTAGGCTATTAATAATAATAATATGAAATTATTCTAATTTATAATTATATTAACGCGCTTGCTAGGTAGGTAAGCTATGAGTAGGTAAGCCTACCCAATGGCTGCACGTAACAAAAAGATCTGTCCATTAACAGTGCTAGCTAGTAAGGTGACAGCTCGAGCGAAGCCTCCGCTGTCCGAGACAAACGTTACCATAATAACAAAGGCAGCGACAGGGTCAAAGTTGAATTTATTTTATGTCTCAGCGACATCTTCAGCGACCGTCGCAGTGACCACAGGACGAGAGTTGCCCAAAGTATAAACCAAATGTCGCTGCGACATCCATGGCACGTCGTCGGTCGCAGCGACACTCTGTCGCTGGACTATAAACTGGCTTTAAGAGTTGCAGTGACACAGCCATGCCCAGACCGGAAACCAGATTGCATACTAGATATAATACAATAAGTGTCAAGATATGATGTAAATGGCCTATTTACACGTTTCTTCCAAAATCTTGGATATACAGGGCAAGATAGAAATAGGCCTATAATAATTAGGATCATAGGGTTTCCTTAAACCTATGACCACATTACAGGTTTGGTTTGCTGGATTTTGTTGGTCTTTGACCTGATTGATTACAAGCTCTGGGATGTGAGTATGAGACATTTATTCTTCATGGTAACATAGCTGTTTCTGACACATGCTGCCCCGGCCGATTCCCCGAGGAGGGAGGCTTCAGATCTGTCTACCGTGCCCCCTGTGCACCTGGACCTGAGGGAGGTTTTTTAGCAAGTCCCGCGCCACTTCACTGCCGCCTCACCGCGCCTACCACTGCGCCACTGAGGATAACCAGGTTTTTAAAAAAAAAATAATAATAACCATTCACGAAAAAAGTTCTGCCGGATGGTTCAGATAGAGGAAAGGGCATCCCGGACCTCTCATCTGCAGAAGAGAGGGTGGGGGTATCATTGGGAGTGGCAGTGGAAGGAGTGATAGAAGATGCGCCGGTTGCAACATTTGCTAGGTCTTCTAGGCTAATAAAACTAGATCGGATGTATAGAAATAATAGGAAGTTTTGCGTCTTGCATACAACATGACTGGTGATGCATAATTATTTTCATAAGGCTGTATGCAATAAATTCTTATATAGAGGCTATTTCCTGATGTAATAATTTTAACCGGCTTCATTCCATTTAGGCTGCACGTGATGACAAACTAATAGCGATTAAACTAATACTGATTTAAAATGAACTTATTCAGATACTAATTTTACCAATTAGGCTACACAACGTACAGCCACAACGTGTAGGTCAAGTGAATTTTTAAATATTGCCCAGATGCATTAACTGCTTTTAATATTTTCATAAATGGAATAACTTGGATGTTATTTTGTCATGTTTATGATCAGCTACTTTTTTAAGACTCACATAACCTACTGTATGTTTTTGTTGACTCCGCAGTGCTCTGAACAAAAGTTATTTGTTTTCATTATAGGCTGCACAACTATTACCTCGCTGTCCATTGCATGCAATGTCGCTGCCTCGCCACTGGGGGGAAAAGCCTACGCAAGGTCAAGAGCTGTCGTGAGATTTCATCGTACCATACACCCACGTTCATTTAGATACATCCGGAAATTTCCCTAAAAATGGCCGTACCCTCACATTACGATCAGATTTGAACGTACGCCTGAATGATGAGGCCCAGTGTGTCTAATTAATAACAATCAACAACTTATTGAAATGATGGGGTTTCATTTGCGCTTGGAATGGAAACCAGCACACACAGGTATCACCCAGGATAAGGGTTCAGAAACAATGATCGAGAACAGGGGTTTTCAACCTTTTCTCATCCAGGGAGCCCCACCCAGGCTCAAAGGCATCGAGGGGACCCCCATCATAAGTTAAAAAGGGTTATATATTTTTTTAAAGTACCTTCAAGGACCCCCAGTGGTCCACAGAAACCCAGTTGAAAAACCCAGGATCTAGGACAACTGATCTAGACCTGGTTTCCCAAAAGCATGTTAGAGTTAAGATCATCTTAGAGTGTTTTGTGTTTGTGCTGTCTGCATTTTGATTAAAATGATAAAAATGTACTGATATTATGTAAAAAACAAATAAGAAAAATACAGGGAGAAAGACAAAAAACAAATGACAAAAAAACAAACAATAAAACTAATATAAAAACAAAATAGCCTAAGATGATGTTTATTTAAGATCCTTTTAGGAAACGGGGCCCTGGTCTTCAGGCTCTATTTTTCATATATGTTTTCACCAGCATCTGTAACACCAACTGTCTCTACACAAGACTCCATGAGCAAAACACTGAATCAGGGGTATCCCCTCTTACCCGAGAACACCCAGCAGTGATATAGGCTTTACTTATAGGCCAGCACTAAAAAAAAAAAAAACAAGACAAACCTTGGAATCAGTGTACGTTAGTGCTGAGCTAGAACTGAGCATGCACCCACATTGGCTCTTTTCACACAAGATGGAACGCCCCAGATTTAAGCCATAAGCTCAGGTTTAGAAACTGTACACTTTTGTTTTTATTTAAATCAATGACATAAAGCTGGGTTTTCTCACAGGTAGGATCTCAGAGAAGCCCACAACAACTCGGTTAATTATTCCCACAACAAATCAGTCCCGTCTGATGGAATGTGCCCTACAGTAGGACATGAACAATAAGAGTAACAGTAATTATAAGAACATTGTGAAGGGATTTTTCACCTGCAGCGTGCTCTGTATGAGGCCTTTACTTCCGTTTGCCGTTCTCTGGGAGCATCGGTAGGAGAATGCCTCTGGGCTGTCCACGCGCGAGTCTTTCCCTCTTTTTTTCCCAAAAGCTTGCAGTTCCCAGTCAGGTCTGAATGATCTCCCAGTGCAATTGATCAGATCACTTTGGACCCAGAGTAGATTGTCCGACACGCACGGCACACCCCCAGGGCCCGAAGCACACGGGGCTCCCCAACCCCCTCCCTCGCAGCCCGCCCCCCAACTCTGAGCCGACCGCACTGAAGCGGCGGCTGCTCTCGAGCCAGGAGGGGGCGAGAGAAACGCAATGGTGAGCATTTGTGAAGACAATAGTGCAAAGTTGTGTCAGTTGGATTTCTGCGATTAGCATATATCCACACAAGGCTCAGTGCAGCTTTGTTTCAGGGCCGCGCTGTGGAGGCAGGAAATAATCGGCTCGTGGCATGCCAGACAGGATATTTTCAAGGAGATTGAAAAGGAAAAGCACGGGAAATAAAAAAAAAGTAAATAAACTTTAATTATTTTTTATTTTTTTTAAAGAGAATGCTCTGAAGTTTGGGGTTATTTCATTATGAAGTTTGTTATGAGAGGTTGTAGTCTCAGGAAGCCCCCAGGAAGAATGTTGTACAAGTTCTCCAAATCTTTTTAGGCAAGAAATTAGCCAATATAGTAGTGGAAAAAATTAGCAGTACCCAAGACAAAATTTACAATTGCTTACCTGTGGCTCAAAGCTGTATTAACCAGGGACCTGATTATATTTGGTCAAAAATATCAAAATACTGGTGACTTTTTACTGAATATATAATCATTAAATTATAAGTATGCCATCAGGTATCCGATTAATACAGCTTGGACCGAACGCAAAGTAAGTTTGTGACTTTATAAAACTTGTACACGTGTTTACTTGTGACAAACACACTCACTGAGGATTTGATGACATGCTGAATACAGTCATTATTTACTTAAGTCATTGTCCATCAATCAGCAGAATAAGGAATGGGTATAAAAGCTGTTGAGATGTGAATTGAATTGAAATTGAATGGTAATTTAATAATTTTAATCTCTTAAATGACAACGTTGTAGTGAAAATCTTTTATTATGCGTGTACATTTGGAGACGTAAAATCAGCTGTTTAAATCATTAATTATTTAATGAACATCTAAATAAAAATGTTATTGTTTGAGCATCAAGTATAGTTTTTAAAATACCAAATAAATTGGCATTAGCATGGAACTATTAATTGCCCTATGGAAGTGAATGGAGAGTGACAAATACCCTATTCTGGATTATCACCCCAGGGGAGCACAGAGCAACAAACAAACATATTTCGCCACCATTTGGACTCATGGCCAGGTAACTACACAACCCAAAGTTCTACCAAACTTCAGTTGTGCTTTAAGACCAGAACAAAACAAAAAAACATACACCCATACACAAAAACACTAACCCTCCAATGTATACAAAATATTTTAGAATGCCTGTACCTTGTGACAATTCCACCATAAAACGGCAAGGTACAAAATTCATTTTGGCTTTATTGATTGGCAAACCTTGTTGTGGAATTTGGATTTTACACACAGCAAGTGTTTTTGTCACAAAGGGAACACGTGATTTCCTTCCGCTTCTAAAAACTGATTAACTGCCACAGGCATGGGTATAGTAGCACCGTAAGAGCACGTCCGCAGGGTTCATAGTGCAGACAGAGCAGCCCTTACCTCTGGGACCAGCTGTGCCTTACCGCTAGGCACGAGCATCTGATGGCTGATCAGCACCTCTCGCCGTTTCAAGAAGCTGCTGGTGGTTGAAACGCACAAAATGTATCATTCAACTCGGCCTCAGGTGACATAACATATTCAGCTTCCAGGGCACCAAAGCAAAGAGCTGTTGATGTTGTTTGAGGTAAGTACTGTGACTAAGTTTGTGGCACTATGGTTTACTAAACCAGAAGATGAATAAAGCATTGGTTAAAACTCTGCATTTATACTGCCACTGGCTATGCAACGATTTGTATTTAACATATAGGACAAATACATTGTTTTCCAATGAAATCAAAGATAGCAACTAGCACTACAGGTACAAATCCTTTAAACTTGGTTCCTGATTGCTGAGATCATGTTTATCGATGCACAAAAGCTGTGTCCAAAGCTGCATATGTCCATGCTCTGAATGTGCATAGCGAGCACGCATCCATGCTGGATTCCAAACCGAAGTAAGGCAGTATGGAGCATAGATAAAGTACTCAGTTCGTACAAGAACAAAAATTCCCATCCTATCCTATCACTTCTGCAGTACAATGCTAGCTGGTGACCAAACGCTATTCCCCTTCGGTTAATTTACTAAGTGCAACGTGAATATCATCTTAATTTCCCCAATACTTACAGAAAAGGTTAAAATGTATTGGTCATATGTCACCACGAAGTGCATCCCACTACTGAACAAAACATTCCGTGCTATCGTACTTCCATGCTCCAGAGTGCATACTGGAGTGCATACTCGGGAGCACGGTAGTGTGGAGCATGGAAGTATGGGGTTTGGGACACAGCGACAGTATCGTCAATAGAGTCAAACAGGAGACAATGGCCACTCACACGCTTAAATCGCCACTAGTATTCGCTTCACGTTGCTTAGGGTGAAGCCACACCATGTTCATTAAATTATATCTTCCAATCCCAACATGCCTTGCGGACACGAAGAATCGCTTCACATTCAAAATGTTTTTTCTGTTTATCTTGAAACAGAAAAACGTTGTAATGAATAACCCATTCAGTTAATCGTACAATAAATTCAGAAGGAGGTATGTTATCTTGTCTATTAGAAAGAAAATATTTCAAAGCGGAGTCACAATCCCTTAACTACCAGGATTAGCCACCAAGCAGCACATCTCTTTTAATGTGACACTGAAGTTTCAATATTAGATAAAGATTCGTTGCTCATTGTGTCCCTTTACCCAGAACACAGTCCATTTGCTAAAACCGGTACAAAACAAACATTGCAGCATAAGGGTCGTCTTTCCATGAAGTCCACAAGACCAGAGCAGCTAGCAGGCTAATGTTCTGTTACCTGGGGGTATGACTGTTGATTGCGATCAGCACCCCGGCGTTGATGAGAAATGGTCTGGCTATTCCTTCGTCCCAATGCGGACAAAGTACGTTCCCCCCTTGGCTGGGACCAAAATGGCCACATATACAAAATGCGTAATCTAGGCCTACATATTAAAACCAAAACCAGTGACATTGAGGCTGATTCCATAATATGTGAGTGTGACAGAAAACTGACAAAATTCAGAAAACAGTTAGATGTACACCAGCAGTGCTAAGATTTACACTGGCATTTTTGCTGTGCGAGATCAGGGCTGCGAATTAACAAACTAGCATGAACCTCGATTCTGGTTGCGATTGCCTTACGGCACTGTATGTGTGAGACATACAAGTAGAATAATGTGCGTGTGAGTGTGGCGATCCAATTTCAAAACAACATTCTGTGGCGGAATTGTTTTTTTGTTTTCTTTTGGGTTGCACACAGCTGGGTTCATTCAGCTGGGTTTTTACAAGGTTACACAAGCGAGGAGGGCCATCAGCTGCTCACACTGCGGAGGCAGCCAGCTGCTACAGAGAAATCATAAAAAATACAGTAGGATCACTTCACGTATATCTTCATTCAGCGGTGGTGGGGCACGATGCGAGATCTTTTCATGGGGCCCAAAATCACTGGCCGCACCCCTGGTTGTGGGGGGTGAAAACTCTACACTCCTACAGGGCCATCGTGTCTGTAGGTATTTGTGCTTTCCTTTCAATCAGCAGCCAATTAAGATCTTGAGAACAAGGTGTGTGGGATTTTTTGCCAATTTAAAGGAGACACTGCTGAGGAAAGCCTTACCAGCGAGAAACGATGGCGGAAAGGCAAGGGGAGGGGACCGTGAGTACGAGGTGCCTCCAGGCCTGTATGGGGTAGGCCAGCAGGTCCAGTATCCTGCCGTTTTTTCCACTTTTTGTTTGTTAGAATAGACCAAAATAACCAACAAAATAAATTTTAGATTATCAAGTTCAGATGAGTGGAGTATCAATTTTAAAAGGGACTCATGATTAATCTTTGTGTAATTTTTGTATGTGTTTCTGCCCCATTGTGCTGTGTGTTTGTCAACTAAAACCTGATGTAAGTGATGCTGGTATCTTGGCCAGATCTTTAAGAACTTATATTTTATCTCAGTGGAACAATCTGGTTAAATAAATGATAAATACAATAATAAAATAAACATTTTGTATTTGCGTAGCCCACTTTGTTTTTTGAATCTGGCTGACGCTGCAGGCGGTCAGCCTCCATGCTGTCAGTTTGATCCTGAAGTCCTGAAGGCCGTGGAAATTTCTTGGCCTGCTTCCAGAAGACTTGGGTCACATAGTTCTTCTGAAAAACTTTTAACCAAAAAACAAAACAAAAAAAAAACCTTAACTTCAGACCCCAGTACAAACCCCCCCCCAGATTACTGGCAATTTTAACATTAAAGACCAATCACAAAAAAAAAGAAATCATCAATATTTCTCATTCATTTGACTATAATTTTTGTTGGAAACTTGGACATTTTTACTTATCATTTTTTAGGATTTAATCAAAACATATATTTTCACCAAGAATTTTTTCATACTATTAATATATTTTGGGCAGTAACACTTCAGGCCTTGACCAGGAAGTTGGAGAATAGAATAGAATATTATAACTTTTTTAGGGAACTTCAGTAGCCACCAGCAACAACAAAAATACGTATACAGTGCGGCAGACCCACAACACACAAACAAACATATTAAATAAAGACATTATTAAGTGAATTAAAGTGAAGGTGTGAGTCGAGTGGAATACAGCCAAGAGTCATGATGAAACATTGAGCATCAAAAACAGCTCCTCATCTGCCTTTGCTGTCTTGAGATGTCCAGTGTCATTAAGCAGTCTAACAGGTGTTAGAGACAAAGCTGTTTCAACTTGATCAACGTCACACGGAGATATTTGGGTCTAAAACGAAAAGACAAGGCGAGCAACTCCATGTCTGCAGAGCAATGCGTTTCTGGGATCACAGCTGTTCCACTCCAAGCCCAGCCGACATACACAAACTCCGCCTCTGCGACATTCCTCCATACACGCACAGTCTCTGTCCAGTCGAAACGGAGCACTGAACCCCCTCAGCCTCCCCAGTCGTCGCCTCCCTCCTCCCCTGTCCTCTTCCCCCTCTTGTCCTGGGTGGCCTTTTGAGGATTGCCTGCAGTCCTGGATCAGTCTTGATATAAAGCCACTCAAACTCAGATGAAGAGCGATGGTAACTTTGTTGCCGCAGATCTAACAGACACTCCCGAGTATATATCGACCAATGCCATCTTGACCAACCAGTGTAATAGCATTTAATTATTAGGCCTATTGGTTTACAAACATCATATAAATCTCTCTTTAACTTACATCCTCTTTGAGACGATTAGCATCCTGAGTAGAACTTAAAAAATGCTATTTTTTCTCGAGCTCGTATTAAAATTGCTGGAGACTACATTCCTATCACTGCCTGGCGTTTTCCTTTTTGAATATGAGCTGTGTCTCCCTTGATTCCTCTCAGCCTTTCAGGCACGCACTCTCTCACAACACTAAAATACTAATTCTAGTTTGCAAAGTTATGTTTTCAGCTCTTCTCTACCCTCTCAAAACTCACATTTTCAAATTGCACTCCATTTTTGGGTCTATAGAAAAACCTTTCTCTCCCTTTAACTCGCAGGTCTTAAGGCAAGAATCATATTCATTGGACAGTGACACATTTTGTGTTATTTTGGTTTTGTACTCTAGCACTTGACAATGTGCTAGAGTATACAATGACAAGGAGGTTGAAGGTATTTTCATCCATATCGAATGAACCGTTTAGAAATTATGGAACCTTTTGTAGATGGTAGCCCCTGATGTATCAAACAAGCCTTAAACCATCACGCCAGATATGCAGTAGATATGGATGGATAACTTGAAGGGTTTCTTCTCCTGACTTATTTTTCCATAGAGTTCAATAGGAAAAGTTGTCAGTAGAAACAACCCTTAAAGTGATATCCCATATATCTACTGCATATATCTTTTTATACCAGACCCTTGATGACTTAGAGCCATTTCGCCAACCATGTATTCCATACTGTTCCAGCATAATTTACAGCTAAATCTAGTCCCACCCCCCAATTTCCATGGAGATCCATTAAAATGCAGAGAAGTTATATATCGTTTGTAAGAGTACCAGGAAATAAGATATCAAAGGTTCTTTGATATTGTTGGGTCACAGACATCAGGAAGTCATGGCACGCAAAGGATATGCGACCAAATATTAAAAATTATTACTTTATTCTACATTATGTTAAACTGTCCAATATTTTTTGATACCTGAAAATGGGGGGAACTATGTACAAAAGGCAGTCTGCACTTCAAATTCATTGTCATTGTATCCTTGAATACAGAACCAAAATAACAATGTGTCACTGTCCAATGAATTATGGTGCTCACTGTATATGCTTTTGTGGCGTTTGCTTATCATGTGAAATACACTTCTGTAAGTAACTTTGGCAAAAAATTCTGCTAAATGACTAAACTGTTTCCATGTGTTTTTGGGACAAAGATAGCCCTTTCGCCCACTTTGAAATGATGTTTTTCCCTGAAGGGTACGGTCACCTTAGATTACTGGGGTTAGCACGTGCAAAACTATTTCCTGGGTTGTAAAGTACTGTCAGGTTTAACACCTGAACAGTTTTATAGAGCAGATGCGTTTTTTGCTGTGTAGTGTTCTATTTCATGGATAGTTGTGTTATTGCGGGCACATGTTGTTGAGACAAGAGGAAGCAATAAATAGCCCATTTTTAAGCAAGTCGCTTATTTCTTCTATTTAGAAAAAAGTGTTCGCTGACAGACAAAAGTTGGCGTGAAGCACACTGTCACACATTGGACATACTGCACTATAGTATTTCTTTACAATTTTAAGAATTCCAACCTCTGAGAAATGACCACGTTCAGAGTTTCCAGTGATGTGTGATATATTGAGGGCAGTTAATGATTATCACACTGCCCAAGTACACCAGGCTAAGAGGTTGCACGGTGTGTATATATACTGTGCGAGACTAGCCGTGATGGCCCACCCACACTAACATAATCGCTCTTCTATCACTGCCATGTTAAAGTACAGGGCAAATGGCTCTATTTTTTTTCATCAATGTCTAGCAGAGATATAGGTCTACATGAGATATTGTGAGACGCTATCGGCCAATATCTCAAAACCATTTCAACATATAAGCGCACTTATAAGGATATTTAGTAAAAGATACGCCCAATATTCCTTACATACTTCAAATCTCCACGTCTCATGAGAAGTACATGAGATATTGTGAGATGCTATCGATCAATCAAAGGTCTCAATTCTCTTTACCTCCAAAACCAATATGACTGCCATCCCTGGCTACAGCAGACCAATAGTATTTTAGTAGCACCTTTATGCTTTCAACAGCATTACTAAATTTACATTATTTAGTTTTTCACCATGCATCTGTACAAAGGACTGTTCCCTGTGAAGAGCATCCAAAAAAGGTAAGTAACCACTGCAGCCTCTGGAGAAAATGTGGAGTCTGCCAAGGAAAATAGATCATTAAATGGTGCTTTATCTTGTGGCAGGCTCCACATTCTCTGCAGGCATTTTTAGCTGTCGTCAGGCCAGCAGCCAGACCTGTCGTTGCTGTCATATGAATTTTCCATCACTCAACAGTAACACTAATGAACAGCAAGGTACAAAGCATCTCGAGATTCAGAGGCAAACATGAAAAAAAGACGCTTCCAGAGATTTAAAACTTCCAGACTTTCGCAAATCATAGGAAAAGTGCGCCAGGAGCCCCACTGGGGACAGATCATGCAAGTTGGAGATTGTCCAGCTGTCATCTGAAATAATTACGAAGAGTGCAGTATGTTCTGTATCTGATGGTTGGGGCTTCTGGAAGAAAATTATATATTGGACCAGACTCAGGGCCAGCTAACACCTGTTCAAGTTAGTGACAGATCTTTTTCCATATGTTATCAATTGCCATTGGTTTTATTATTGTCGTTAGCAGTATTGAATATGACTTGGCACATTTTAGTTTGTTTTTATGAATGGTGTAAATAAACTATCTTATATATTATCTTTGGTGAACAAACAGGGCTGTGTCCCACGGATCTGTATAGGAAATATGGGTCAGTGCTGCTTTGTAATAGTGCTCGCTTTCTTTCTGTCATACATATGGGTCAGTGTGCTTGTTCTAACTTGGCATATAATGACATCTATAATTTGGTAGACAGATTTTTGGAGGTATGTGTGTATAGACTACACCAGTGGTTCTCAAACTCTGTCCTGGGGGACCCCTGTGTATGCTGGTTCTCGTACCAACCACAAATGCAATCCCAGAATTTTAACAAGCTGTTAATTTATCTTAATTAAGTGCTTTTCATGTTTAGAGGGATTATTTACCCTCTTAAGCAACATTGACAGAAATAGCTATGCATGCCATGTAGAATAAATGTCCCATGTTCACTTGCTTATTGTGCTATACGTATTGCAAACAATTACAAAAGTAGAGATAACTGTTTTATTTACCTAATTTAAAAAGGCTCCTATTTAGCTCCTAATTAGGTTGTTAAACACATGTGGTTTAAGTTCATTCATAATTTCTTCCTTAAACTTATTAACACAATGCAGGGTTTGCTTGTTATTTGCTTTGTCTTTGAATTTTTTATTATTTAACACATGGTTAGTTTTAGTGGCCATGTGTCCACAATTTCACCAATTAAAATCCTATTGATTCGCCTCATGTCTTCATTTGATCAGTTAAAATATTTTTACCTCTCTTTTTGTAATTGCTTTCAGTATAGCACAATGTCAATATTGGACAATGGTATGCATAGCTATTGCTAAGATAATGTGGCTTAAGATGGTAAATAATCCCTCTAAACATGAAAAGCACCTAATTAAGATAAATTAACAGCTTGTTAAAATTCTGGGATTGCAATTGCGGTTGGAACGAAAACCAGCATACACAGGGGTCCCCCAGGACCGAGTTTGAGAACCACTGGACTACACGATATGTGAATAAATTGGCCTTTATTTTTTATTTTTTTACTGAAAGCCATTGTTGATGAAATACTGTACTTACTCAAGCTTTAGAGAAATGATCCCAAATGTAATTCCTTTCTAAGTCGCTCTGGAATTCTGTCACTAAGTGGCCCCAAACCGGTGGGAAATCAACCCCTGGAAAATGAGAACTTTGAGTATTTTTATTTTAACGGCTACGTGAGTCCCGTGACCAACAAAGGCAAGGCTGTGAAACACGTCCCTACGTATACTACTGCCTGAAGTACAACATAAAACATTTTAAAATATTTTAATTGTGTGTGAACGCTGGTCATTTCTATTTTTACAGAAGTAATATGGTGTATGTACTTAGAAAACTGCAGATGGTTAGTGCAGTAGTGTAGCATTGTAAATAAATAAAAATGACTGTTGGATTCATAATAAGCATTGGAGCACATCACAAATAAAGACATACTTATCTGACACATTGCCAAATTTCACAGCACGAACAGTGCCTCTAATAAAAATAACAACTTCACCAGTGTCTGGTTAAAGGTTTTTGTCGTTGCACACCAAGCCCCACTGTGAAACAAACAGAAATTAGATAAATGAAATGGACACGACCGAGTTTTGTTCAGCGGTCCTAACATCATACCAGGAGTTGAATTAAGTCAATTATGTGTTTTGAAGTACTGAAATAAAATTAACTAAGCTGCCCAGAAAGAAAACTACACTTCAGTATATTTGGCAGTCTCTTTTTTTTGCAAGATCCTAAAATGGGGGGGACCAAATATAAAAAGAGCTGTAATTCCTACATAGATCACCTGATATGGGTGTAAATGCCCTCAAATTAAAGATAGTCTCCACTCGAACCTCATATTCATGTGGTTTTATTTTAAAACTAATGTGCTGGAGTAAACAGCCAAAAAAAAAAAAAAAAAAAGTGTCACTGTCCCAATACCTTTGCATTTAACTGTATATAGAGAGAGGGCCACATCTATTTCAGGGTTTTTTTCTCTCCACCAGTTACCCCGGGTAAAATGTAAACTCAAAAGCAATTTCACTTAGACAAATGTTGACCAAAATAAAATGTACTACATTGGAACAAAAGTGCTGTCTTCCACTGTCATTTAGCAACAAAACGATAAATGTAGATGTAATGGCACATCACATAAACCATTGGCTCAATTAAACAATTAAGTTTAAAGTAATAAATAAAGTAAAATCCAGAAACGGATTGGGCTCTCCAGGAATGGGGTTTCTCTGATGTAAACAGCAGGGGTTGGTACAGGGGTAGGCAACCCTGGTCCTGGAGAGCCGCAGGGTATGCTGGTTTTTGTTTTCACCTTAAATACAGCAACTACTTAGACCAAAGAAACCAGGTGAGGTGAGTTAACTGTGTAATCAACTGCTTGAATTGTTCAATTAAATGGCGAGTAACAACAAAAACCAGCAGACCCTGCGGCTCTCCAGGACCAGGGTTGCCTACCCCTGGGTTGGTACATGGTACCTGTGTGGCGGTGGTGGAGAGGAACTGGGAGCGGGGGTACACCCATCCACGTTGGCAGGGGACAGCGGAGGAGGAGTGAAGATGGAGGCGTGTTGGCCGCAGCGCCCCCGTCTGGCAGACGGGAGATGGCACACCGGTGGGAAGGTGCTGAGCAGCAACTGAAACTTGAAGAGCCCGTCCACCTCTAGAAGGACATCCTCAAACATAATCTCAACCGGAGATGCTCCAGCAGCTTCCACAAACACACACACACACACACACACACATTTACAGTGCCCTCCACTATTATTGGCACCCTTGGTAAAGATGAGTTAAAAGGGTTATAAAAATGTCACCGTTTGGTGAATTAGCTTAATTTCACACAGAAAAAATGAGAGAAATCCAACCTTTAATTGAAGTAAATTTATTATGAGAGAAAAAAGTAATTATTTTTAACAAAACCACATGTGCCACAATTATTGAGCACATTTACCAGGGGTGCCAATAATAGCGGAGGGCACTGTAGATTTACATTATTATGAAAAAGGCAGTTAAGACCCATCCCTTGTGGTAACTTTCCTCTTGACCTGATGCACTATACTACTAAAACGATTTCCTTACCTACACAAATCAGTTTTACAAAGTCACCCCGGGATGCTTGCTTTTCCCTTAAGGTGAAAGGTCTTGGCTATTCTTCGGAGAAACAAGCGGAGAGAGGACCTGTGGCTTGTATGTCTGCAGTGTCTGTAAGTCGAGCGTGACTCCTTTTTCCCACATTATACACACGTTATCGAACAAGGCTAATGTGAACCACCTGAACGAACGAATCACAGGAAACATGTAACAGTCTATCTGTATGAATGTTTTACAAAGAAACTGAGATAGCGTGTGTACATCTACGAAAGAGATACACGTTTTTCCTGAGCCAAAATCAGATCAGTGACACTCTTTGATTTGTTGCTCCATAACCAATATTGGCAATACTTAAAAACTGCGGAACATCACAGAACAAGCAGTTCCTCTTTAAATGAAGCAACAACACAGTTCATCCAACAGATTGAATTTAAAGCTGTGATTCCAATCAGTACAGTACAGACATGGACCATTTCACACTTGGAGGAGATAAACATCTTATGACACAGAACAAGCTCCTAATTGTTTTAGATGTTAGTCCCAAGAAGTCTAAGTGCATCTGAAATTAAACTAACCCCTCAGAATTAAATGTTTTTTATTTTCCATTTAAATCTGTCAAGGCCTCCCGAATACTGTCCCTCAGTTGCAGATACATGGAATGGGTTTGTATCAAATAATAAAGCCGTCAGGATTATCATTTTCCCGTGACGTTGGCTGTGTATTTTGGTGACACAGTCCGACACCCTAACGGTTCAAACCGGTTGTTGGGGCAGATCTACTGCTGCAGATGCAGAATATCACATTGCATTACGTTCTACTGGCAGACAATTCATCCAGGTTTTGGGGAAACATTATTGCAATCATCTGAATAATATGAGCAATAACACCAGAGCTCAGAATCAGCGAGTATACAGTCAAGCCGGAAAGTCTGCCCACCCCTTTCACCTTCTCCACGTTTTATTACATTACAGACATATTCTACAATAGATTGAGTTAATTTTTTGTCTCAAAATTCTACACAAAATAGCCCATAATGACAAAGTGAAAACAGGTTTTTAGAAATTTTTGCAAATGTATTAAAAATCGAAAACTGAAATTTCTCATTTACATAATTATTCATACCCTTTGCTTTAACATATTTTTAAAGTATCATATTTCATATTTGGTCGCATATCCTTTGCATGCTGTTACTTCCTGAAGTCTGTGACCCATCAGCACTGTTACAAGCGATACTATAACCTCTCTGCATTTGAACTGATCTCTATGAGAATTGGGGGGTGAGACTAGATTCAGCTGTAAATTACGCTGGTACAGTATGGAACACATGACTGGCGAAATGGCTGTACGTCAACAGGGGTCTAAGGTATCAAAGGAGCCCCAAACCATCACTCTGCGGCCAGATATTGAGTAGATGTGGATGGATCCCTTTAAGGGTTGTTTCTCCTGACTTTTTTCCCCATACAGTTCTAAAAGAAAAGAAATAACCCTTGCAGTGATCCATCCACATCTACTTCATATCTGGCAACAGAGTGATGGTTTGGGGCTCGTTCGATACCTTAAATTTGCAAAAATTTCTAAAAACCTGTTTTAACTTTGTCATTATGGGCTATTTTGTGTAGAATTTTGAGACAAAAAATGAACTCAATCTATTGTAGAATATGTCTGTAATGTAATAAAACGTGGAGAAGGTGAAAGGGGTGTTCAGACTTTCCGGCTTGACTGTAGATGCCAAAAAATGACCAGAGCACTAGTATGCATACAGATTACATCCAGTACAAACCCTAAGAAAAAAAAACACAAAACCATAAAAATATAACTTAAAAGCAAGAAAAATAAATAAATACAATCGCCTGAATAAGGACAAAAATGAAGAGGCTGCATGAAAGGCAACAGTGTAGTATAAGTGTAGTATAACTGGGCATTGCTTGTATAATGAACCACCCCTTGTATATCAGCAAATACACTGAAGGGAATACATAGCTGTGTCAATGGTTAGCGGTTTAAAAAAAAAAGCTTGAAAAAAAGTCAACTTTGAAAGACACTTTTGACAAGGGTGATGGTCTAGCAAACGACTGCACTGGTTACACTGAACTGGGTGCACATAAACACCTCCCCTCCATGTTGTGTGTACTGGGTGAGTTTTTGAGCTGGTGTTTTGACTGACCCTGGATGGGGACAAGCACAATACATTCTTAATATGCTACGTGTCCCTCTGTCAACCTCACCCACATGCTTACATCCACTCATGGGCAGGGCCGGATTAAATGGATTGATTGCACTAGGCAGACAATAGTTTTTTTGGTTAGTTTGGTATTTCAAATACTACAGTATCCATGAAAATGAGGCCCTAGGCAGCTGCCTAGATTGTCTATGCCTAGATCCGGCCCTGCTCATGGGCCTAGCTCGCCCCCCTCCTCAAATAACGTGCCTAAAAAACCATCATTCCCTGGTCAGTTTTGGAGGTTTAGGTTTTTCTTTTAAAGGTTCATGGGATTGAGGAGTAATTTCACCATGAATGGATGACATTGATGTGTGTTTGAGAGCTTACCTGTGTCCTACGCAGCAAACATGTCTTCAGCAAACAATCCTTACTAGTATGTACAAAACAAAACCTTCACGAGACAAGATCAAAAAGGCAGCGTACGGTACACATCTTAAAATATGATTTTGCACACAACCTGTATATGAATGAAACATTAAATGTTAGTTATATTTTAGTGATGTGGAAATATCAGCGATAGATTCATGACAAATAAAAAACAGGCATACGACAATAAAAAGTAAATATGGAAGCTTTTTAATAGCATGGGTCAGTTGTCCTTGAATATCCACTGATGGGTGCTTTCTGCCACAAACAATCCTCCATGATGTCAGATTTCAAAGACAAATAGTTGGGTATGAAAAATGAATAAACAGTTCATGATTTCTCACAATGGCTTTCAACAACAAGACACATGTGCCATTTTCATATGGCCAGGTATTATATGCCATGCAGTTTTGACTCATTTCAAATTTACATTCTATTTGCAATGTGTAAACATTATGAAGTTGCTTTTTTGCTTAAATTTAAAAAAAGGCTAAATTATGTTGGCGATGCTTTTGATGTTGTTTCAATATCAACCATTGAAATGGAAATGATAACATCAGCAATGTGTGAGGGGGAAAAAAAGTGCTATTTGTGAGAACATAAAGCTCATTTATTTTTAAAAGGGGACCCTAAATCGGTATAACTCCCACCTCTATACAGTCAAAACATACATCTATCTGTACAGAGCTGGACTTCCTCGGTTTCATTCTACAACTCCAGGAACAAATAATGATCTGAAATCTTTTAACTGTGTCGCTAAAATGTGAAAACACTCGTGTGGAACCAGTGAAAAAAAGAAACATGATATTTCTCTTAAAACTGTCAGTAAACTGGGGGATATTACTGTTGTCTGGGAGAATTAACTTAAAAAGAATATTTGACCCAGGTCTGCCTGAAAATATATATGTGTGTGTGTGTGTGTGTGTGTAGGGGGGAGGGTTAATGTATAATGTATTGTAAGAACGGTTGCCTGTATACAGACTTTGGTGTGTGAGCTGCAATTTAGCTTTTTTATCTGCATAAAAGGTACAAAACAATCCACAGGCTCAACTGTTCAAGAGCTAGCATTGTAGCGTACGTGAAAGCAACGTCTCATAAAACGCCGTGCAACTAGAATTTACCGAATTGTCCAGTAAAGGGATCTGTGATACCGCATGCTCTGTGAGGGCCGTTTTACTTGACGTTCCCGCTTCTGTCTTTAAACAAATCCTTTAAGAAACAAAATGGCGGTATATTGGAATATTGGATTGGGGCAGGTAAACACTTTTTTTGAAAGCTAATGAATGTGCCAACATTTCTACCTCTTGGATCCCGTGATGAGATGCATTTTTACAAGTACAAACTAAAGTTAATTCACTTACAGGTCACACCACGGTACTTTCATGTTTCAGGGTAGCAATAGATACCAACGGATACCAACATGCTCATTAAACTTGGCTCATAGGATTGTAGCTATGATCATGAACAGATACAGTGCCCTCCACAATTATTGGCACCCCTGGTAAAGATGAGTAAAAAGGGTTATAAAAATTTCACCTTTTGATGAATTAGCTTAATCTCACACTGAAAAAATTAGAAAAATCCAACCTTTAATTAAAGTAAATTTATTCTGAGAAAATAAAATCTCTCATCAAGAATTAATTATTTGTAACAAAACCATGTGTGCCACAATTATTGGCACTCCTAGAAGTTCTTATGAACAAAATGTAACTGAATTTATGAACTGCATTTTTTCCATTTATATTTTACTTTTTAAAGTTGATCAGAGTGTTTAGGAACTTTCAAGCAGTAATCCATAACTTCCTGTTTCCCTGGGGTATAAATATGAGGTGACACAGAGGCCATTTTCCCTTATTCATACATCAACATGGGAAAGATCACCTGAAAATGCCCATATCTACTGTAAGGGCAAGTTCAAAGCAACTGGAACTGTTACAAACTTGCCTGAAAGAGGACCCAAGTTTATTTTGCCCCCAGGCACAGTAAGGAGGATGGTAAGAGAGGCAAAACAATTCCCAAGAATCACTGTTGGAGAATTACAGAGGAAAGTAGCATCTTGGGGTCATCAAATCTCCAAAACTACCATTAGACGTCACCTCCATGCCAACAAATTATTTGGAAGGCATGCCAGAAAAAAGCCTTTTCACCACAAATATAAGTGCCTGGAGTTTGCTAACAAACAAAAATTTTGCTTTTCGGCAACCAACACTCAAGGTGGGTTTGGCGTAAAAAGAAGGATGGATATACCGAAAATAACCTGACCCCCACTGTTAAGTATGGGGGAGGTTCCCTGATGTTGTGGGGATGTTTTTCCTCCAAAGGCCCTGGGAACCTTGTTAGGGTACATGGCATCATGAACATGAAATACCAGGACATTTTTAATCTGAATCTGGCTGCCTCTGCCAGGAAACTAAAAATGGGTCGTCATTGGATCTTCCAGCAGGACAACGATCCAAAACATACGGCCAAATCAACACAAAAATGGTTAACTGAACACAAAATAAAGCTTCTGCCATAGCCATCTCAGTCGTCGCCTAACATAAACCCCATTGAAAAACCTGGGTTGAGCTGATGAGGAGAGTGCACAAGAGAGGACCTAAGACTCTGGATGAACACGTGGTTTTGTTAAAAATAATTATTTATATTTATTTTCAATTTTTTCTCTCTGAATAAATTTACTTCAATTAAAGGTTGGAATTTTCTCATTTTTTTCAGTGTGAGATTAAGCTAATTCACCAAACGGTAAATCTTTTATAACCCTTTTTACTCATCTTTACCAGGGGTGCCAATAATTGTGGATGGCACTGTATTCAACACATCACCACAATGTTTTTTTCACTTAAAGTGTGTGTGTGTGTGTGTGTGTGTGTGTGTGTGTGTGTGTGTGTGTGTGTGTTTGCATATGCGCGTGTGTGTGTGTGTGTGTGTGTGTGTGTGTGTGTGTGTGTGTGTGTGTGTGCATCTGCATTGTGTAGTAAAATCACAGAAGTTTTAGTTACTACTTAATTCATATGATTACAATAAGGAACAGGGAACGTTTTTTCACGAGGGAGTTTATTTTGTCTATAGAGGCTATAGCTGTATTGATCGTACCTTTTAGGGCATTGGCAATTAACAAAGAAGTTTCTTGTGGGGATTGTAGTACACCTTAACAAGTGCAATGCCTCAATCTGAATGTTGATTCTTAAAAGGACTGCGCTCAAATAAGGCTTTCTGATTTCCATCCCCCTTGTCACCGAGAGGAGCACTTTCTCCGCATATCTGCCAATCAAACTGTCAAGTTTGGATTGTCAAACCTTGCACACACTTTCCCATGCATTCAGTCAACAAGGTAGTTTTTACTTAAATATTCAATATCAATATAACATAATATTCCTACACGCAAAGAGCTATTTCACAGCAAACATCTTTATATTAACTTCTTTGGTGGGTATCGTGGCGAAGACATCAATGTGTAAGTCACAACAATTCCAAGAACCATCTGCCAGAAATCACCCAATTTAAATTATCTGACGATCATGAATTTTCACGGTTCCGTGGATCACTGCAAAAGTGAAACAAAACAAAGGGAAAAACAAGCCGTTCAAGTTTTTACTGTCCCGCGTAGACGTCTTTCCATTCGCGTTTGGAAGCATGTCTCCCGTTTGGCTGAGCTGAGGAGATAATGGACATAATGCACTGGCCTGGAAATAACTTTCTTTTATGGATTGGGGGAAGACAGGAAAACAAACCACTGTCAAAGCCTTCAAAAGCACAGGGCGGGATAAACTTTCATTTGCAAGCGATCCACCTTTCCTTCAGGAGTGAAACAACCTCGTCTAATACACACAACATCCCCCAGTGCCACACAGTATGCAGGTATTTACGACAGCCGACGAAGAACAGTAAGGACTGCTGTATGTGATGTCGATCCATGCAAGTGAGAGTATTTCTTGGGCAAGTGCGGATCGCACTTTCAATATATTTGGCTTGCATTACACGATTGTCAAAAGCAAATATGCGAGGACAAGGTACGAGACATACAGAACCCTGCTTCAAAACGATAGCTTATGTATTAAAGTGTCCTACGAATGTTTTCAGTTGAGTGAAACACTCTCATGCGCAGTCCAACTTCTCTCAGTAAGTACACGTGGAATTAAAATGAGGTAAGGCTGGTTCCGAGGGGAATGGAATGACATGCCGAATAACCCATCTCCTTCGGAGATTTCAAAACGTGCGCCACAACCCACCACAAGAAATGTGACCTCTGTGCTACGGACGTTAGCCTTATAAACCACCCAAAACGCTTTTTTTCATTTTCTCACAATGAAGTTCTGTTTCAAGTGCTGAGGGATTTTGTGAGGCGATTTTTACCGTACCTGTTGAGGAAACTGAAACCTTCGGAATTAAAATGACACTTTACAGGCACCTGACAGACTTAAGTGAGCCACTGGTGACGTACGGTGTAATCAAAAGCAAGCCGTCAAGCCGTCGACGTAAGTTTACCTCACCCTGTGTAAGTGTTTTGACGCTTTAATCCTTGGTCAAAAGTTACAATGAATAAGTGTCAAGGGTCAAGACAGTGGAAATATGCAGGACTTGATTTGATTTCTGAAATAACCCCATATCCTGTTGACAGAAAGCACATCGCTCTGGTGGAATGTGTGACTGTCAAATGTTGTGAATGAGTTTTTATCTTTTTTGAATTTGGGAGAATTAACTTGAATCCGGGAATATAAACCCCAAAACCAGAAGCACCACCATCCGTTTTTCCACATAACCTTGATTTTATGTTCATTGCAGGGTATAGCTTTGCTTCATACCCCCAACACACTGCTTCATATAACCAAACTGGTTTTGGTTTTGTGAACCGTCACTTTGTAATAATGTGCACAGTTATAACATGGAATGACATGGAGTCACAAATGTTCACCGTTTACTTCTTTGATCATGCTTTCCTTGGGTTTTATGGAACAAAAGTTAGATTTTTAAACGAAGGAAAAAACAAACATTTCATATATTTTTGGATCGATTTACCGGATAAAAATAAAGATAACTTCCTCTCAAGAAATAATTATATTATATACATACTTTTCTTAAACTATTATCACACACCAAAACCAAAGTGGGTCAGAAGGCATGCCCATCCTCACAAGGGGGTTATCAGTAGCAACGCGCGAGTGTGGCTAAGTCAACCGTCGTAATATTTTCTTAACATCTTATATGAATCTTGTCTTACTACTGTAAACGAAGCACTTTGGTTAAAATCAGCCAATGATTGGCGGCGTGTACAGGTTCAATTTATCACGCCATGGAAAAAAGCCTCACCAATCTGTTCACGCGGAGGTTCCAGAAACATCTAAAACTTCACAGGTCCTTCTGCCTGCATTGATTTTTTTAATCAATAATAATATTTAATCACACCAGACCAAACAAATACTTTCAGACTTTCTGTCACGATATTTAGATCATTTTATGTTTTTTTTTACTGTTATCAAACAGTTCCATACAGTCGACCTGCCAACGAGCGCCTGTCAAATGATGAACATGTTAATTAACATTTTTGTTTTGGCTTTCTGTCCTACAGTGGTTTGACCTTTCAGCAATGCACAATGTTCAATAAATTATATAAGTAAATATATTTTCTCAAAATGTTCAATTAAATGCAATTATCTAATACAAATTTTATATAATTTAATGGCGAGAACTAAAACTATTCTGTCCTCAGAAAACAGAATCTTTTATCACCATAAATGACCTCATTAAAAGTATGAGATGAGTTGCTCGATGAAACTTACGTAAGAGATATATTAACAACCTATAGAGTAATGAGCATAAATAAATGTGTAAATATCTTCCATATTCATGCACACGTTTTGTTCAACCTTTTTGTTTAACTGTCATCTACCAAGCAAATTTTGTTGTGTAAGAGCAAACGCTTACTTGAATTTGTCACTAAGAAAGGTAAAGGAGAAATTATATCAGATGGAAAACTGGTTCAACATAAATGGAGGAAACACAGTATTTCGCCAAGAATTTATACCACCAGAGAGACAGATCCTCTGACAGTGACTAATATTTTACAGAATTTAACTCCAAATAGGGAGTGATGGAACAACAATGTGCTGTTATTAGTCATTTATGTTTCATAATTGCTATTATTGGTGGTTGGCGAATACATATTTACATAAGTGGTTCTACTTAAGCTGTAGAACGACGTACGGTTTGGACTTCTGCAGTTCAGACCAAACCCATAAAGACCTGATAAACCCCCTGACGGAAAAATAACATACACCTGAACCCAATTGCATGTTGTCTTTATACATTTACATTACAAATGTATTGTCTTTCTCAAAGCTTGCATCCACGGTAACGTGAAGATGCTGTCTTTAGTAACGATGGATATTTCTTTTAATCAACAGTAGGTGAGAATAACGTAATTCCCCAAGCCAATTATTTAGAACTAATTTTTTAATAAACATCACATTTATATTATAAATGTGTTACGATTGTGTAGAACTAAACGGGGTCAATACTGTAGGTAGGTTGAGAGCTCAAATTTGGGGCTATGAAAGGAAACACAGGCTTCCTTGAGTAAACCAGCCAAAAGACTATAAAGAACCATAAGGACATTTTGGATAAAATTGATGCGCTTTAATACAGTTCTTATTTGCTCTGCGCTGTTAAGTGATGGGAATAAAAAGGGAAACTTTAATTGACTGGAAGTTCATTCCATACTTTATGCACTTATAGAGAAACACATTTTTGGAAAATATGTAGAATGAGAGTTTACCTCTGTTTAGCATAGACCACAGCGATGCTGCCCTGCGCACAGTATTACCGTGAAATCGAACCAAATTTTAGTCAAAGTTCAGACAAAACCCGACTTTAAGCGCACATAATTTCATTCGAATTTGAAGTACCGATAGTTGATGTCCTGACAATGATGAACAAAAGGCTAATTTGAGAAATGGAACAACGCCCGCAAAGTGGATGTCCTACTCGAAGCACCCTTTTGTTAAGGGCGTAACACGGGCGAAAGCAAAAAATACGGTATGAGAACCAGAGAGAAACTGAAAGAGATTTGTTTGGCCTGGGATTGAAGCTTTTTGAGGTGATGTTTTTTATTTTAGAAGCACAATTTTTTTTCTTTTCGTTTTTATCATGAAGGGGGAAGGTGTTTACAGAGTAGGAGGAGCTATTATCTGGCAGCGGCCTTGCCTTCCGTGGACGCTCTCCGCCCCTTCGGGGGCGTGGCCTGCGGGTGCAGCCTGACCCTCCTCCCGAGCTTGCCGGCGGCAGACGGCGGGGTCGCAGCGTCCTCGCCGGCGGCCCCCGTTGGCGGCCGGGGCTTGAGCGGGAGGGCCGTGTTGGCCCGGAAGGAGATGAGCTGCCGACGTACCTCGGTGATGGCGGGGGAGCAGCGCTGGCGCTGGGGGGAGGGGCTGTCAGTTCGGGAGGTGGAGTAACTGCGGGGCGAGGCGCTCAGGCTGCGTGGGGGCGGGGAGGCGGGGGTCCGGGACGCCCCACGCTGGGAGATCCGGGGGCTGCCGCAGTGGAGGGGGGCCGGACCAAAGAACGGGTGGGGCTGCGATTGCATCGGTTGTGACCTTGGGTCGTATTGAACATTCCTGATGGTTGCATTCCCTGTTTTTTGCGCTTGAAGCCTGCAGAGAGCGAGGGTGAAGAGAGACAGAAAGGCTCACTGGAAATGTGTGAAACATCACAACGCTACTAAGTCTGAGATGCAGTGTACAATGGCATTTACAGGAAAATGGCTACTCAAGTTTCCCTTTCTGAGGAAGACGTGTTGCCCCATGGCCATGACAGGAATCTGTGTTGTTCAGATATAAGCAGTTTAACTGTAAATTATTCACTATTCTTAAAACAGACAGTAAATACAAATCTTCATGTTCCAACCACTGGATTACTTTACTTTCATTTTTATTTGAATTTAATTTCAATGAAGCAAACACCAGAATCAGACCTGGGTCAAATAATTATTTTAAACACTTTTTTTGACACTAGAATTGCTGCAGATCGTGAAAAATATAAAACAACATTTTTTAAAGAAAAATCTTCATTCATATGACGATTTGTACACACATATTCAGTGTGTTTTGGTTAATAACCTGTTAAAATACTCTGGGATTTCCAGCAGTGTTTTCAAAATTCCACGAATAAGTGTTTCAAATATGTATTCAACCCAGGTCTGATTGGAGTTGGCGTTACAGACCTACCTATTTACAGCAGTGGGTGTGGCTTTGTGTGCACTGGGGCAGGGGGTGGGGGCCAGTGGGGAGGGCGGGTGCCTCTTGACGGGCGTGGCGGGGCGGGGGATTCTGCTGCGAGGCCGCCCGGCCTGCGGGGGTCTGGGGGGTCCGAAGGCCCGTCTGGCGGAGGAGTCGTCCGAGTCGTGGGTGTCCTCCTCAGAGCCGGCGGCCGACAGCGTCTCGGATGCCCTCCTGCGCTCGTCCCCGGAGGAGAACGAGGCCGAGGAGGAGCCCCCGGAGGCCAGCCTGAGGAGGCGCCCCTGCCTCCTCACCATGAGGAGGCGCGCCAGGTGCTGCTGCTGCGCCAGCCTCCTCCCCGGACGTTCCTTTGAGGAGGGCGAGGCCGACTGGTCCGAACCCGTGTCCTCCTCCGACACCAGGACAGGGATCCGGCTCCTGCGGCGGGACCCCTGAGGCTTGCCGCCGTCCGCCTCAGCCTTCTCCGGAGATCCTCCTTCCATGTCCTCCTTCCGTTCCTCTGCCGGAGCCTCACCGTTTTCGACGGAGGGCGTCAAGGTGAGGACAGGGTCGGGGGCGGGGCCCTCTTCTGGCGTGGGCTCGGAATCAGACCTGTGTTCGTCGAGGCCGTTTTCAACTTGCGGCTCTTCCGTCGGACTCTGGGCGGACGATTCGGCCTCTCGCTCCGCCTCCTTCTCCTCTGACCCGTTCTCCGCTTTGCCCTCGCTCCCCGGGGCATCTTCTTCCTCCTCTTCCTCTTCATCCTCCTCCTCCTCCTCCTCATCCTCTTCCTCCACCTCCTCTTCCTCCACCTCCTCGACCTCCCGGACGTCCCCCACGGCGGACGGCTCTTCAGCCACGTCGAAGAGCTCGCGGTCGGCGAGCCTGGCCTGCTGGCCGCTGGAAGACATGACGTTGAGGTGAGACGTCTCGGCGATGTGGACGAAGGTGCGCTCCACTTTGGTGAACGGGGAAGAGGAGGCGGCAGCCGCGACCACGGCGGCCAGGAGGAGGGGCCTGGGCTCGGACTTGATGACGGAAGAGAGCGTCCCCGGCTCGGACACGTCCAGCAGGCTGCCCATGGGTTGCGGCCTCTCGCCCTGCGGCGTGACGGCCGCCATCGTCCCCAGATCTGCGTCCGGGAGCAGGAGTTCCCCAGCGGCCAGAGACTTCCTCATGTCCCCCGGGGAGAAAAGGATGAGCGTCTTGGAGCCCTCCTCCAGCTCCAGGTCCACCTCCACGGTGGAGGCCCTGCCCCTGGACTCCTTCTGCTCGTCCGCCAGGAGGGTGGAGGGCGCCCCCTCCTGGCTGCGCTCCGTGCTCTTTTGGCTGGCGTCGCTGCTCGACTCGCTCTTGTGCTCCTCCCCGCCATCCGCACCTCTGCTCCGCTGTGGGGGCGTGGCGGCGGCGGCGGCGGGTTCCTGGGGCAGCAGAATGCCGCTGAAGGACAGGAAGTCCACCCGCTTCCCCTGCAGCTGGGGCAAACCAGCCAGAACGTCCCTCTCCGCGGCCTGGTCCGTCGCTCTGAAGTCTTGATAAGGCGGGCAAGAAGGCACCTGCAAAGGTAGGCTGTTCTGCTCAAACAGTTTGGGCGAAAGTACCTGCAAAAAAAGACAAACAACAGAAAGTGTTATTTTTGTTCATTTAATATTTCCTAACTAAATGAAAATAATCTATTTAAGAAATCACATGTCTATTCTGCTCTTTTCAGTAAATTATAATGTGGTTATGTTTTGTATTGTATATTGCAGATTGGACTACTGATTTATATCATGACAGAGTATAAATGAATACTACACTGCCATCATTATATCATGACACAGTATAAATTAATTCAGTACTAATGGGGCTAGCCCACTGACCTTCTTAAAAGGCGACTGGATTATACAATTCTGACATGGAAACACAATGAGGAAATCAGAGCTTTTAACAGAAAGCAGCAGATCCATAGCAGGGCTCTGTACACGCTACAGCGGGGGTCCACAGGTTTCCTTTTCATTTTAAAATCTGTCCAGGTGTGGTGAGTTACCTGTGCAATTAAAGGTTTTAATCGATCAATTGAGGAACTACATATCCCAGCACCAAGGGCGAGAATCCCTGCATTAGAGGATTTTCATCACTGAATGTCTAGCGCTATATAGTTAAACAACAGCTGCCCGATTAGTATACTTACAGAATATGATGGCATATTTCCTAAGAATATAATATGTGGTCATTTCAAATAACAATGGACACAATATTAGGTCCTTTCATGAGGTGATTGTTCACTTGGAAATAGCACAATTAAAACCTTTTCCCTCTAGAACCGAAATGCATGGTAACTTTGTGGATATTTTACCTTTCAGTTCTCTACAGACCAAGATGGGCAATTATTTGCTGAGAAACTGTAATTACCCATTTTCAGCTCTACTGTTATTCAAGTAAACTAAACAACCAGAAACAGGAAAAGTAATAAGGATTTGTTTTGTTATAACAGAGAGAGAGAGGGACCAAGAAAGACAACAATTTTAAAGTCTTTCCCCAAATTCTTTAATAATATTTTGGTCAGATACAAGCCTTTCAAGATTGTCTAAATTACATACATGAATAGAAAAGGCACAAAAAATCCATTACTGAACATAATTATTTTTTCCTTTTTAAATCACTCAGCCCATTTGTGATTTCAAGTGTATCCTTAAATACAGTGGTTTGCCATATATATACAGCCTATACGCAAATACACTGCATGCTGATATACATTTACACATTTGCTATCCTGCTGTATGTATATATGTACATTTGAAATATTCATTATAAAGCTTAAAATACATGCTTTACTTGTAGTTACTACAAGCCTACTGTACAATGTTATTGCAATACAAAAAAATGCCTAAATATTTCAAAAAGGCTTTTTTTGAATTAGTCAAAAAGACACTCACGGATCAATTTTCTAGACGCATTCAACAGTTGCTCTGAATAAGCAGAAAACAAAAGGTTTTTACGGAGCACTTTCTCTCAAACATACACCTCCACGCTCGCTTTTGTACTAAAGTTTCTTGCAGAGTTAGTTGGTATTTTTCACTCAGAGGCTTTTCTCAGTTGCATGTTCACATTAAACGAGAATACGAACAGCTCTGAGAAAGCAGGAAAGAACTGTCTGTGATCCTTTCTAATACTCTTGTCAACAAAAACACATTTTTATGCCACTATTAGCATTTCTCTGCTGCGTCTCAACATAAATGTTTAGACCCAGATCTTTCTCCGAATCCTACTGAATGCAAGCAAGACAGAATGCAACATTCCACACCACCTCTTTAAGTATTGGCTTCTATCACTTATCTATAATTATAAACGCTTGTTTATCATTTTCGAGGGAGGCTCACAGGTAGCAGCAGCCATTAAGGCAACAGATGACTAACGCAGTAGTAGTACTATGCGATACTATGTTGGGACAATGTGACGAGTGGTTTATTTTAGCAGTGTAACAGTAGTGATGCTGCGTGCAGTAGAACAGGAACACGTTTGTTTTTAATAGTCAAGTAATAAAAATGTGATCAAAAGCTGATTCTCATTACAACTCACAAAATCATTTGTAAAACATAACCTAGAGAGCCTGAGTGTTAGCGGCTGCATGTAATTCAGCTTGTGCATCAGTAACGTTCGTAGTTATAATGCTTGCCTGTAGTTTCAACCCTTTACAGGGGTAATAAACACCGGCTTTTGTTCTGTCTCCGCCCACTTCCCAATTTCAAAAGACGCGGATTGGGCTCGAATGAGAGAACGCAGGTGGGAGGGGGGGAGGAGGGAGGAGTTACAGTTTGGGGGAGGGGCGATGGATCCATTAGGTAACGCGTCAAAGAGGAAACCCGTTAAAGAGCTAATGTTAATCTTCGCAGTTTGAATACCCATCAATCAAGAAGAGGTGGGGCATTGACTTGCTTACGTGGAAAAAAGGTTTTTACATTTTTTTCACGTCACGGATAGGGGCATGGCTCAAAAAAAACTTCAGTTTGGATTTCAGTGAATGCCTCTTTTTTGACTCGGCTTTATAACTGAAAATATATGATTTTGTGTTTATTACCCCTTTAAGGTATAATCAGATCACAATAAGTGATCAGAATGTTCTTAACTGAACATTCTAATGCTGATGTAAAAATCACTGCTGGAATGGAGTTCTAGAACACTGACTTTAGAATTTAGAAAAAGCATTGCAAAAAACCTACTCTTCACAAGGGTTAAAGGTCATACTCTTCCTATTGCTTCTTGCTCACCCCATAACAGTAACATGAGATCTGCCTGTGCAGTAACTTGCATACTTCAGTACTTTGGAATACTGAAAGAATTCAACCACTGCTCTGTAAGTCTCCAGTCAAGGAAAATCTACAGTGGCAACTAAGGAGCGGATTATTATTACAGCCAGTAACCTCTGCAGTAGTAACATTGTAACCTAACGTGCCATTTTTGTACAGCCCAAAAACAAAACAAAAACATATCACATAAGGATTGTGTACAAAAGCTGTGAAACAATATTTCCAAATAAATTTTTTTTTAAAGTATCCTGACAGAGCTTGCTTGAAAGCCATCTTTAACCATTGACACGTGATCCGTGAGTATCCTTTCACAAGTGTAAATGTACAAAAGCAGAAAAATGCTATATAACGCCATACACCTGCGTATGCAGTAGACAGAGGTGCTTCACACGTGCTTTGAAAGAGCTTCGACCTCGACACTGGCGAGTGTCAGAAATCAGACTTCCTGCGCAGCACTGTTTGATGACCTATTAAACTCACATGTTCCTCCAGGCTTTTCTGGAGTCTTTTAGAGACACGGTGAGACAGCGTGCCGTTGGTAAAAAGTGGGTCTGCCAGAGGGCGCTGGGGAAGAGCTCTGTCTGATATGAAGCACGTCTCGCTGCAGGTGCAGCTCTCCTGAAAGGCAGCGTCCAGGACGAGCCAATCCCATGCAGGCGTAGGTAACGTTAAAGCAAGGTGGACAACCGCAAAGCACTCAGACTGCAGCAGCTAATGTACATGGCACAGTACATTCAGTATACAGTGTTTGTACAGTGTGAATACGCAGCCTTTTTCACCGAACTGGTGCAGAAAGTAAAAGGTAGAAATGTCACCTCACATCACAAAAATTGAGGGGGAGCAGATTGGGCATATTAATAATACTGTGACATCACACCTCATTCCTCAGATTTGACATTCAAAATTTTTCCTTTTTTTTTTTTTAAACTCCTTATTGACATCTTTAAAATCCCACCTCACACAAACATTCAAGTATGTTCCCCTTCTGAATTATTAACAGGAAGATGATTAAACCTTAGGGAAAAGATTTCCACGGCTCCAGGCGTCAAACGTTATTAAAAGCTTGGGCACAATTTAAATGACGTTTATCTTTATTCTCCGGATTCCCATCAATTATTTTTTATTAGGTGCAGAGGGTATATAGCCTATCTTTTCCCCACAATCCCTTTCTCTAAACTGCTTCAGTACTATACAGGATATTCCCTCTTCAGCAATGGCTGTGCCTATGGTGTATTATTCTAAAACGCAAACATTCACTGAGAGCTTGAATGTTCTCAACACTTTCACAGTTGGGCCCCCCACATTTTCACCATCCAGATGATATTTTTGCACATTTTCTGAAAACAATGGCTTCTGTCATTAAACTTGACCTTGTGAGGACAGAGGTTGATAAGATGTGGACTGGCCTTCTATTCAGCATTAGTCTGAATGCAAGGCCAGACAAAGTGTTAAGAAACAAAGTACAGGATCATTAATGACACGCCCGGCCACTGCAGCACTGGAGTTTTTGGAAGTGTATATATACACTGTATAACATCAGTAATATAAAAGTGTTTTTAAATTATCTTTTTAAATAATTATTTTCTGTCCCTGCACAAAAGAAACAAGGATCCATTACGTTCAATAATACAATTTGCTCAGAATAATTTGAAAACACACATTGTCCGAAATCATTTGGTTTCCAAATAAATTATTTTGAAAATTTAGAGCAACATTTTGCCTTTCATATAAAATGTATTTTGTCAGAATGCTGACAGTCGGATACCATAGAAATCTACATTTTCAATGATATATTCACTATGATGGCCTATCTGATTTACCTCAGCTGTAGCTGCTGCGCAGTCCAGTACACGTCTCCCACTGAATGGCTTTGTGATCCGCACATTCATAAATCATAAATGACACATGGCTTGATTTAAAAGAAGACAACATGAACGATCATGCAGCATGAAGACATGACCTGATCGAGAATAAGGCAACGCTGTTGAAAGTCATATTTCCCCGCTGCTTCATTCTATCTGTGTGCAGTCAGAAGCACAAAATAACTGCCGTTTCCAACTCTACATGAAGGCTGGATGTGTCTTTGCTTTCCAACTCAAATAGCAACATTAAATAATCGCAAATTCTAAATAAAGGCTGAATATATATTGGTTTTTTTTCTCAAATAGCAACATGAAAAACATGAGAAATACTGAATCCTTACGTAGCCCTAATTACTATGGATGAGGAAATATGCCAAACAGCTTGTTAAAGTAGAGAAACATGTCAACCATAGAAACTGCTGCCATGGCAACCGTTCAAAATGTCCTCTTCCAGAACTTTTTCTATTTACAGTTGCTAATATGTGATACAGTGATGAAGAGGCGAGGTTTAGCCGCTCTCACAATGTTGAGCTTCTAGAAGACAAACAAGTGCAATGACTTCATTCATGAACTACGATTTTGCATGGAGCTTCAGACTTACATAACTTAGCTACAGAAATCAGTACACAGCTCATAATCATCATCATAATCATATTATTATTATTATTATTATTATTATTATTATTATTCAGTTTTGTTGCATTTTCCCACAGCAACAACTAGTGCATTTGTCTTGCAGTTATTTTTTACAACCGACTTTGAACTCTGAACAGTTCTAGAGAAATCCTCCATCTTACATTAGCGACACCTTCCAATATACACAGTCCAATCAAGCAAACATAAACATACCCATCTTTTCTGTTCTAAATCTAAATGTTTTTCTCATCAGGACAATGATTATTAGTATTCTGCGTAAGCACGTTTACGGTTTTCTAAATATATCGCGTGTATATACAGCACGGCCCTTCCCTTACGCTTTTTATTGGGCTGTTACTCTACATGGCGTTTCTTTGATGTGTTGGCTACATTTAAACACGATGCTACTTGATTTTGCTTTTGTGTAATGCGAAGACATGCTGTGGATGAAGCCAAAAGGCTGCGTTCTTCATGAACATAGCCCTTAGCATCTTCACCTACGCAACTGTCAGGTAATGACACATTGAATCCCTCTCATCTGAAAAACCCACAATGATGGCTGCCAGTGAGCATTGCTGATACTAACAAGCCACAAAGTAACAGTACTTTCCAATGAATATCCCAAGCTTTCACACAGTATGGGGGGGTTATTTCACAAAGCGGGATTAAAGAGTTAGCAGGATAACTTTTGTAAATATTTTGAATTTGATGACATCCTATTGGATGAGAGCCTGGGTTACTTCAAAATATTTACAAAAGTTAGCCGGCTAACTCCTAAATCCCACTTTGTGAAATGCCCCCTCTGACTTTCAGACCACGACACAATCCACGTTCTCCTTTGTGTTTCGCTAACGTCTTTTTTGGAAAGAACATTATGCAGCATTTAATCTCATCTCTCTTTCAAATATAGTCAAATGCAATTGGTTTGATTTAATAAGGGCCTCCATAGCTCAGTACTGGAGTTTTCAGCTTCAGTGACAAACTGAGGACCGTTGGAACGGTTTGGCAATTGTTTAGTGAAACAATTACAAAAAAGCCCTTCAGCTCCCTCCCTCTGTAATCCTGTGATTATACCTTTTTCACTATAACTTGTTTGACTATGTTCTTCAATCCATTTTTGATGTCAGTAAATTTGCTCTCTCAGTGAATATACTCTCTCTCCATTCATGACAAAATAAAGTGCAGCAGTGTATATTCTGATACTTCAATGTTATTCTACAGCTATTTTCACATTCTGTAACTGCTGCATATACCAGTCACCTATGACTAACTACATCTCGCTATCATACATACACCAACGTGTACACGGACTACTGCCTCCTATAGGATCATCTACAACATGGCGATAACAAGGAAGGATTAACACATAAAACACTCAACGCTCCCCTCGCAACCAGTGTATTGATTAAAATACAAACATATTTATTGCAGATTAAAGATCTCCATTGGTTTAATACAAATGATGAGTCATAAGTGGGAATGAAAGTTTAGGGTTTCCCTTGTATGACAATAACAGAAATCGGGTTTAAATCTGGCCGGTACATTGGATGGGAGCTTGGCTTGACGAGCGCAAGTAGGCCCCCTGGACAAGATCTCAGTCCACTGCAGGGCCTTTAAACCAAAGCCAGTCTCCTACTGAGGTCCAAGAGAGGCAACTGTCACCATGCCAAACACCACATGAGAGGTTCAAATCTAACTGCCACAGAACCTCCATCTCCAACAGCTCTCTATTTCTATGCTAAAGCCAGTTTACTTGCAGAACACAGTTAGGAAATGGACTCCCTTGAAGAAGAGACTTAAATAAAGTAAAAAAAATTATATATTTTTTTTTTAAACTGACTTGGTTGGCCCCTCAGATTGGTGGATTTCCCCTTTGAAGCAAATGTTCCATGACTACCAAGGCAGGGAGCTCTTAATGCTGAAGAATGTACTACGTGAATAAAAGGTAGATGTGGGATGTATCTCGCCTTTGCCAACGGCTGCAGCCGCCGGTACCCTGTGTGAGTCAGCGCTCGTGAATCCGAACGTCGCCCTCGTGAATTCCTGAGCGCAGGCAAGAGAAAAGAAAGGCAGGGATGCAGATGGAACGTTCTGCAGGGTCCCAACTGCCATCCAGACGCCAATCCATCTGGCTAAACTCCAAATGCCTGCAGCCAGGATTGAAGGAGGATTACGTTTTTAAGGCATACCTGTTGTAAGGGTGCAGTTTGGGAAGAAACCGCCATGACGGACTGTTAGGATGACACCAACCTGTAAAACCTGTTTTATGCAATAACTTGCCCTGTTACCTATAGTAACCTTGTCACCCTTGAAAAAGGCATTTTTGTACTTGCTGTTACAGCCTTACACATGTATCTACACATCAAACTCTTACAGTACCATGGCAAAGCAGTAGCCTTCTTACTGACTACACAAGCAAATGTCTATTTTAGGAAAATCATTGGAAGACTGCAAAAAAAAAAAAACACCTTGTTTAGCCATGTCATCCTGGTAGCACAAAACACACACGTTTCAGAGCGAGACGCGTTAACTAAACCGGCGTAACTTCAAACATCTTCACTCTTCGACATTTCTGTGACAAAATGTAAAAATCAAATAATTTTAAAGGCTAGTCAAAAAGGGACATTATTAAAACTGGTCAACCAATGCTACAAATTGAGTTTCAATTTACACGGGGGTACATTGTTCAAAATGCTATGTATCAGACGTTAGATATAAGATATTCTTGTGAGTAATTTGGTCTCTTCTTTAAGCAGACGGAGAATCTGACAGCGTGAGCGCCGTGGGTCTCTAGGGAACTACACGTTACACGTGTCCTTAAAGCACCAGATATGGCACTGACTACAAGGACACAGGCTGAGGCTGCAGATAGGCCGCTGCAGTACGGCGGCAGACGGTAACGGGGCGGATCTTTCCGGATCCTACTAAGTCCCCTTTCCTGTCTGGGGCATGAAAGATCGGGTGCTCCAGGGTGACATTCTCAACAAAAGACCTTGACGGACACGATATCGACGTGATCCACGCCGAACAAACCGCTCACGATTACAAACGTCAAAATGGCGTCTCTTATCTCGCTATTTAAAAAAGGAAAAGGAAATGTAGAAGGATGACAGTGAGGGTTGTTCTGGGATCACTTTGCTCAGGGAGGCAGGCGGCGCTAAAACAGCTCCCTCCCCCGCCTCCGCTGCCGCCGGCGTCATTGGCGACGTGCGCGGCTGCAGTTTGACTTTGCCCCGACCTTCCCGGTTCTCCGCGGCTCTATCCGCCGCTCGCCAAAAGAAAGGCGGCCCGCGCACCTCGTTTAGCATCCGAACGAGCGGACCGCGTTTATTGCATGAATAAGAAAAAAAAAAGTCTCTCTCTTTCCTCCCCCCCACCCCACCCCCCCCTCTCTTTCTGTCCCTCTCTGTCTCTCACTCTCTCCATAGAAACAGAGCTTTTTTTGGTTCACGTCTTGTTCATTAATTTGGCCAGCATCTGTTGGATCTGCAGCCGGGGCGTATTGAGGACTGAGTGGCGGTAACGCGGACTCCCGGGCACCAGGGGCATGTGCCGGCGGGAGGATGCGCGGGCGGGGCTGCTCTCCGCCGAGCGGCTGCGCTGGATCAACGAGCCGCCCGGGTGTGGGTACTGCTCCGTCTCCAGTGTCGAGGAGGAGAAGACATAGGATGCCAGTCTTCTCAATTGGTTGGGCCTCTGGAAAGTGTGTTGGGGGTGTTGTTGTCTTTCCTCCTCCAACTGAAAAAGACCAATAAGAGCGGAGGGAAAAGGTGTCAGGCCTGGGGGGGGGGAAGACTAACTCCTGCTCTGTTTTTTAAAATCTTTATTTGAAAAGTTTGTTCTCTCTGCACATGCCACAGAGAGCTCTCCTCTGAAGGAGACAGGTATCAAAATGAGACGACTCTGAAGTCTCTCTTTTCTTACGTAAAAATGTGGAGACTATTTATTGATGGAAATCTCCTTCATGACAAATAAAAAATTAAATGAAAGGGCCGTATGTGTGCGGGTGCAAAAAATGTATGTTGATAAACCTGCGGAGCCTCAAGAGCTTCTAACCTTTCTCTGGCTATCGTCTCAATTCAAGCTACTCTGCTAATTCGAGCTACACTGCAGTCACCCAGAGGAAATTGTTTTAGGGATTTCTAAATTAAAAATTTCACTGGCATCTGAATATTCTTGGGCCACATAGTTCTACTTAGTGCTGTGTGGTGTAAAATATATAAAAATATGACTGCTACGCATCTTACATATGCAACAAAATGACACTACAAAATGACTCGTACTACCCAGAATTAAATACCACTTCAGTACACAGCACGCCGCCCTTTTAAATTGGAAATTGAATACAGGAGATAAGGAAATAAGGACTACACTTTTTGTGCTTACCCCAAACACTTTATTTCTTCTTGTTGATCCAAAACACATGGCACCCTGGTCCTTTTCCCTTCAGGACAGTAACTTGTCGTCCATTTAAACTTTACGCCGGGCAAAGGCATCATTGTTCTCAGAGTAGTGATGGCCGCAAATATAAAGCCTGGATACTTTTGTACAACGGAAGGCATTCACAATAATGCTTCTTGAGATTATCCTATTCTCCTCCAGTAAATATTGGCAAAGATACATTGTAAATGGGGAATAGCTTAAATGAAGATTTATTTTAGGGATTTGTGTTGGAAGGAATATTTTCAGAAGAAATTGCGTACAGTTTCGATATGGTAGAGCATGGTAGATAAAGTACTTCATAAAAACAGATCTGTGGGCCATTTTAGGCCTGTCTGAACAATATAGATAGTGTCCTAGTCGTAATACAGCTGTGTGGACATATATCACATCCAGTGTCATTCCCTGTCTGCTCTCTCTCTCTCTACCTGCTAGATAACTTGTAACTAGATAACTGGCCAATGTGATTTAGCCAGTTAGCTGTGAGCACAAGGTGAAAGGCCATTAGTTTGGCTACATATATTGGCTGTATATGTGAGCAGATCGCTCCCTTGAGGCTCAAATAGCAACACATGCATTTGAATCTGATAGTGCCAGAGGTAGAAAACCCTGGTCTTGGAGTTCCAGAGATAACTGGATTATTTATGCTTGTGACCATGTGCTGGAGGTTCTCAGCATTTCACCAATTTGCCTCTGAATATTTAAGCATCTGAGCTTGTGATCAAGCTCAGATGGAACAAAAAAAAAAATCGGAAACAACACTGGCACTCCAGGACCACGGTTGCCTACTCCTGTATTAGCAAAGCCAATACATTGCTTAGAAGCTATCTATTTACCTAATGAAAATATCAAAACTCATGCATTTATATAAATATATATAAAGTTTTCTTAATTTGTAGTGAGAGACCTTTGGAAAAAATTTAATAAAATAATTGTTAAGCTTGGTATTAGCTTCTAAAAAACAGTGTGCACCACAAATTGGTACCTAAGCCTAGCTAATTAGCATCAATATCCACTGTATATTTATCCAAGATCCAGATTTTCCCATTCACCCACGGAAATATAGAAATCTCACAGAGTGGATTGTCTGACGTTATTCAGACGCTAAATATATATTGACGTATATAAATATATGAAGTGGAGAGGGTAACAGGTAGAGAAAGTGTCGTGGTGGGGGATCGAACCCCTGCTCGCGTGGTTGGGACTCACATACAGCTCGAGAGTCGGCTGCCCGACGAACTGCACCACACGTCTCGCCAGGAATAACTTGACTATAGCAAAACACTACATATTGCATTGTGTAACCATCACTTGCAGCGATGAAGTGTGGGTTGCAAAGCGATGTCATCTAGCCAGCGCATTCCGAAAATGTTGAAGGAGACATACAGATAATTTCCGTCCAGTTTTTTTTTTCAATAACAATACGACGGAATAAATGCAACCAAGGTGCATGAAAACAGGGAGGACAAAAACCGAACACAAAATTTTCAGCCACTCTTGGACAGCAATGGATGTACAGTACAAAATGGCAGGCTCACAGCCGAAAAACACGTTGGCATTTTGAAGTGTTTTATACATTGTTTATTTCCATTGCTCTCCAAGAATGGCTGAAAATAGCGTTTTCAGTTTCAATAACAATAGCCATTTGTCTCTGTCTGGCCTTTATACTCCAAATGAGTTTCCAGGCCCGATCATAAAAAAAAACATAACGGACAAAGAGAAAAAACTTCAATCACCACCTCAACAACGTTAATGTGATACAATCTGACAAATTCAAATGTTATGAAGTCACTTCCATTAAGTCGACTCGCTGCTATACAAAGCCCTGGCAACACTGCTGACAACTGACATGATGTCCACACTGAGATATAGCCAACTAAACATGCTCTCTGCATGTAGCCTACACTCAGTATTACAGCTTATCAGGCTTATCACTCAAATGTGATAGAGATGTCATGATTTGGGGAAGTGAAACACAGTCTTCAGATAATAAATCTCAGTTATATATACAGTCAATAGTAATACCTGATTAGGTACATAAACGTCACTGCATATCTTCAGGTAACAAATGGGGTTCTGACTATCTTTATGTTGATATCAATTTCAACAAATGTGTCTTTTACACAACAAAAAATGATTAATTCCCAGTGCATTTAGATCAATTATCTTATTGATTTAGACATGCAAGATATTTTTACCCCACATATGTTCTTCACCGTTCCAATACCCTGATATATAAAGCTATCACAAGCTATTATATGAGCTATAAAAGACACTTGATGATACAAAAAATGACTTTAACGCCCATTTTGAAATTGTTAATTTCACTTGCATGTTCCAAATATATGAATTTCTTCTTCTCAAAAGGAAAAATATTGCCTCAGGAACCCAGGAACTAAGAAAATCATTCAAGACCCTGCCATGGCAGCCATTTTAGGCTTGGTCCCAAATCATTGCTGTTTTCAGCTACATTTACAGTTATCGTGAGTAGTATTATTATTGTTTGTAAGGATGTTTGGTTTAATTTAGTACTTGAGTACCTGCCCAACATGTTTGGAAAAGGTTCAATTAAACCGAAAAGCAGAGGTGGAAGGTCCAGGTTCAGAAAGTAAAAGTCCTCCCCAGTATTCAGCTGGATTTGCTAATCAGTGCAATTCTTAAGCCAGGAGGAAGAACTAATTAGTGAAATCAGCTGGTTCAGTTTATGGGTGGAAGAAAAAAACATGGCAGGACATCTACTTTCTGATCCCTGGACTTTCCACCTCTGCCAAAAAGTAGATATAAAACTAAATATCTTTAAGCGTAGGTTAAATAAACGCAAACAGTATCTACCCACTCTATGTAAAAATTGTGTTTGACACCTGGTTCAAACATGTTTTCCAAATATGTTGAATTTTGAGATGCCAGTAAAATTATATTCCCAGACCCTTCAGAATTTCAATGAAACATGCAACTGAAAAAAATTATATATGTATTCATATATTCATGTTTCAGTGTGTATATATTTTATATGAGGGTAGGGCTGGAAATGCCAGTGATAAACAGAAACTTAAAGAGGTATTTAACTACATGCTATGATTGCGATCTGGCCAAGTTAATCATCTATGCTGATTACAAGTATTCCAACTTAAAAAAGGAGACTACAGTGGGTTGGTTTAACATGTAGCTGCACTTCCTGTGTGTGGCGATGGCCTTTGATTGGCACATGAGTACACCAATCTATAGCCACAATGCAGGCAGCAGCGGAGTTAGAATGTCAGATTAAATCCCGCCAGATAGCAATAGTCAAAAACAGACAACTAAGACTATCGAGCTAGATAATATAATTTTTAAGTGAAAATGCACGGGTACTTTGCCAATATTCCTGTATGCCCACACACATACACATGTACACAGACACAAATACACACAGACACACACATGCATGCACACATATGCAGGCACACAATTGCATGCACACCCACACGCATGCAAGCACACACACGCATGCACACACACGCATGCACACGCACGCAAGCACATGCACACACACAGAATGAAAACTAAATAAATTGGCATAAATTGGCTTCAGCAAAAATGCCAGAGTATGAAAGTATACATGAGTGTAGCCATCTGCTGCCACCCATGGTTTCACACAGTCAGCTGGTTTCATAGGAGAGAGGATATCTACCTAAAAACTCATAGCAAGACCTATCACTCAGGTCAGTCCACTGGTGTTAGCCTCATATAATGGACGCTCAAATAAGTGCTTGAAAGCTGACATAGGATGATCCTAACAATATACTGATTTTCCCCTCTGCAACACCGGAGTACATCAGAACAGTAAAAAAAATGTACTAATAACCAAAATATCTTTTTGTCTTTGCCTTACACTGTTCATATTGTGTAAACGGAGAGATGGATCAAAATATAAACCCATGGTCCAATGTAAATCGCATTAAATCACAGATCCCTGTTCAACCTATAGATGGCTTTCCCTTCATTAGTAGTGAGGCTAAACATAGGATAACAGGAAGAGACCAGAAAGAGTTGCATACCCCATATTAAGCCACACAAAGCCACATTAATAGACCTTTTGACATTCATGCAATTATTAAATGGAAATGGAAATCATATACAGGCTCAAATTGAGTATGAGCTCAAATTGAAGCTGTGGGATGGTCTTCATGCAGTAATTCAAAATAAACAGGCAGACTGATAAGGAAGTAATGAAAGGATTGAGAAAGGAAGTACGGAGAAAGCAAAATAATCCATTTGTGACCCTTTACGTGGTTTTTTTCACGTAAAGACAAATTAAATCCGTCAGCTCCAGTGAATAGGATGAAATATTCATTTGTTCACACGTGCACCCGTTTCCAATGGCAACGTGAAAAGACGAAAGTCATGGGAACTGGGGATGAGGAGCAAACTGAAATCCGTGAATTAGCATTAGCATTAGCCAGCGCAGAGCCCCATGGAAATGAGGTGTTTTTTTTTGGGGTATAGGGTTGAGATATGCACTATTTCAGTCAGGGACGCCCAGGTGAGGAGGCCTCTTACCTGTCTGTGGGGCCCGCTGGGTTCCGACTCCCTCCTCCTGGGGCGGGCGGAAGGCAGTGAGTGACAGGGCGAGTGGGTGGGGCTGGCGACGGCCCCCTCCTCTTCGGCCACCGTCAGCATGCCCCGCGTCTTGGGCCGGACCACGGCCTCGGCCCCGCCCCCGAGTCTCCACCGCTCTTCCTGCTCTTCGATTGGCCGGAGCTCCTCCGGCTCCTCGTCCGTGGTGCCCGAGTTGGTGGGCTCCGCCCCCGGCAAGAAGTCCCTCAACTCCGCCTCCTTGTTGATGATCACCCACTCCTTGCTGTCAAAGTCCTCCTCCTCGGCTAATGGCACAGAGCGGAAGGCGTTGCTCAAAGCCTCATGGTCCACGGAGGCCGACACCTCCTGCCGGCCGCTGGCCTGCCGGTCCCCCTGCCCTGTGTCCACGGAGAGCATCTGGGCCGGCTGGGAGGAGTACACCTGCCTGGAAGGAGAGCCCAGGATGTCCATGCGGGACCTGCACCACACAGCAAAAACACACATTACCGTCAGACTCCAGACAAGGTGGACCCCATTGGACAAGAGAATTGGATTGGACAGGAGTGCTGACAGGAGCATGGGATTGGACGGGAGGGCTGGATTGCACAGAAGCGCTGACAGGCAGATTGGATTGGACAAAGTGCTGGATTAGAGGTCTTCACAGGTCCAGAAATGTGACGTGTTCCGAAATGGACCCGTGGTTCTGTTACTCGAATCCGACTCGCATAAATTCATTTTCCAAAACAAAGACCCGTTCCAAAATGGACCCGAGGACAGTCGGACCCGATTGTTGAAAATGAGAAAGATAAATGATTGTGCGTCACTAGACCTTGCTGGGGAGGATGTGCCCTGCAACACTGCAATCATATTATCAGATATCACAGGTAGAGGGTAGGTAACTAGCTGTCTATTTAGCTAGTTTAATATGAACGATCAAATAATTCACAGTTATTATCATGAAAATAAAGAATTGTTTTCGCAACGAATGCATCGTAAGAAAGTTGTTTTCTACAGTATGCCTAGTGTTCTCCTTTGTAGAAGATCATCTCTCTCTTTGGTGTAGCCTTGGACGAGCCTTCGCCTTGCAAGATCAGAAGGCTGCGGCATATGACCACGGCATCTATCTTATTGAGGGATAAAAAGCACCAAAAGCGAGTGATAGCCTATCAAAAATGATGAATGCAATGCGGTTTTGCTACTGTAAGCAATTTTTTACGGAGGTCCCAAACTTGCATGGACAAAAAGTCTAATCATAATTGGCCAACTTTTCGGACTTTCACACACTCTTTTGGCACAGAACTGCGGGACACCACAGAAAGTCCTCATGGGTGTAAGACTGAGGCCAGCAAGAAGTAAATCTGTTAGAAAATAGTGGGATTTCACACAGAATGTTTATTTGTTTATATGTGAATCAGACAGCTGTCATATCCAATACAGAGTGATGACTAATCTGTGCTCAGGAACAACATGAACACGCCCACACAGCAAAAGCAAAGATCATTAAAAGAACTGGATAAAAAAGAAACAATACTTTGAAGTTACACGCTTATACCAGTTTTATGTTTGATTTGACTATACATTCCAGAGAAGTGACCAATTACGGCCAAAAAGAGAATTCACTCTTGAATCAGCTGATAACTTACATAGGCCAAAATGACAAATACAATCCAACTGTAAAAATGTAAATGCCTGAGGAGCAAATAAGGTTGGGAAGCGCTGGGTTGATAGATTGGACATCACACGCTGATCACAGCATTGAGCATTGGCTCATCGAAGACGCAAGACGTGGAAGACAGTTTTAAACAGTTTTATTTTTTAAGTTTTAGATTCATAAGAATTAAATTAAAACGTATATTCATGAAAACAGGGTCCTCTCGGTTAGGTCAGTGTCAGTTGCAATTACCCGAGACCCGTGGCTATTCCGACTCGTACCCGAGACATGAGTCAGAAATGTGGACCCTACCTCAAGTTTCTGGATCCATGTGGACCAGTGAAGTCCTCTAGGCTGGATGGGAAGATTGGATTGGCTGGGAGGGTTTGATGGGAAGATTGGATTGGGCAGGAGGGCTTGTTGTGGGTATTGGATTGGACAGGAGGGTTGGATGGGATGACTGGGTTGGGTGGGAGGGCTGGTTGTGAGGACCGGATTGGCCGGGAGGACTGGATGGGAGGATTGGATTGGACAGGAGGACTGGATTGGAGGATTGGATTGGCCGGGAGGACTGGATTGGAGGATTGGATTGGCCGGGAGAACTGGATTGGAGGATTGGATTGGACGGCAGCACTCACCGCTTGTCGTAGGCTTCAGCCCTGCCCTCTGCAGCAGACAGGCGCTCAGACTCGGGGCTGTTCACGCGGCGGTATCTGAGCGAGTGCACCTGGGCGCTGGGCGATTCTGGGGGCGCGCCTCTGACTGGTGACACGGGACACGCCCCTCGACTGGGCTCCTCCTCCGCCACCTGCGTCTGAAGGGGGGGGGGGGGCAGAGAGGAGATGGGTGAGACCCCTACACCTACAGACACTTCTCAAAGCTCCCACAAAAAAACCTGCTGATAACACCGGGATAATGAGTTCAACTAATTAAATAAATTTCAGTTCATTACCTGAATTGACAGAACTGAAAATAAATCAACCCCCCATAACCACGATACAAAAAAGTTCTACAGGGGGTCTGCAAATCTCTGGGGGGTCCTTGAAGGTACTGTAGGGGTCCCTGGCCAGACTGGATATACAATGACTATAAATAGATTTGGGAAAATAATACAAAATATAAAACCTTTAAAAAAAATAAAAATATATTTTTTTTTTACATTTCCCCTGGATGCCTTTGAGCCAGGGTGTGGGTCCGTGGATCAGAAAAGGTTAAAAAACAAACCTAGTCTACACAGAGAGCAGTAAAATATATACTGTGTGTTGGCCCTTGTTCCCCTCTGAGTGCTTTTCGAGGCTGTGAGTGAGGTTTTCGCCGGGGGAGGAAGCAGTAGCAGCAGCAGGTTCTCTTAATGTGCAGTGACTCAGCTGTCATCCATCAGCTATGACAGCAGTCACTGCACCCCGCCCGCTAGACTGCAGAGGTCCAGAGAAAAACGCCCTGAAGGAGAAACACGAACGAGCTCCAGACACAGAGCAGCCCTGACAAAAAATAACCACCGAAAGCCACCCGGCCTGGCGGGGGATCCGAAACTATTCAACGGGACTAAAACTAACAATTCAACTAATCGTCAAAATGGTGGCTGCTTAAAATCGGATGTTATCATGCTGGGCCTGCTCCAACACTGACGCTCCTCGATTAGTTCTGGAGACTGCTGACTTAGTGGCTGGGTCATTAAAGGCTTACAAGAAGTATGTAAGTCGCTCTGGATAAGAGCGTCTGCTAAATGCCTATAATGTAATGTAATGTAAAGGAAGTTCACCGAGGCAGAATGCCACAGGGGCGTATGGGAGGTGTAGTCCAGAGTGAAAATAAACTGAAAAGGGACTGATTAGCTTGTGATAGAAAAAAGCTTTACCAGTATGGTTATGTATAAACTGAACTGTGATAAAAAATAATAATAAAAATAAAAAACAGCGCACAGAAAATCAATATATAACATTTAAATACAATGAAGAAGTTATTCAACTCATAAACTCCATGTAAACCGCCAACAGAACCCCTCACTACAGACAGAAGATTGAAAATGTCGCAAATCCAATGGCCCTGCTGACCTATCGGAACGAACGCTCCCGCCTCCCTGGATTTTCCCGCTCCGTTGCAGCTAACGCTAACACTAACCTTTATTACAGCTGAGAACTCATCCTCTAACCTCTAGGCTGTGTTAGTCCCTCTGGGAACAAGCATCTGCTAAATGTCTAAAGTGATAAAGTATGCTCCTCTGTGAAGTGAGAACCATCTGTTTGACATTCCCAGCAGGAACTGGAAAGGAGGGGGGTGAACGGTTTTTTCGCCTGTTGGAGTTCAAGATGGGTTTCACTGCCCATAGCTGCCTGGTTATGTGATGTCTACACCATACTTAAACAGAAAGTGATTAACACCGCTAGGCTAATCCCTCTGCCTGGTCCAGGACCTCTCCACAATGTTTAAACAGTAAATGATGAACCCCGCTAAGCTGAACCCCTCGGTCTGAGACACTCAAGTCAAGTAAACTTTATTTATAAAGCACATTTAACAACAATTGATGTTGACAAAGGGGCTGTACAACTTCAATAAATAAAAACAGACACAGGGATAACACAACAAAACATTGCAAAAAGACAATACACCATGATAAGAAGGATCTCAATTGGATTCAGAGGCCAATGAGAATAGATGCGCTTTCAACCAAGATTTAAAAGTGTCAATAGTGGGGGCACATCTAACATGAAGAGGTAAACTTTTCAACAGCCTTGGGTACAGCCTTGGGATACAGGGCCTCTCCACCATGTTTAAACAGTACATGATGAACCCTGCTAAGCTAGTCCCTCTGTCTGATACAGGGCCTCTCTACCATTTTTAAACAGTACATGATGATCCCCACTAAGCTAACCCCGCTCCGCTATGTTTAAACAGTAAGTGCTTAAAACCGCAAGGCTAACCCCTCTCCGCTATATTTAAACAGTAAGTGCTTAAGACCGCTAGGCTAACCTCTCTCCACTATGTTTAAACGGTAAAGAATGAACCCCGCAAAGCTAATCCCTCTCCTCTATGTTTAAACAGTAAGTGCTTAAGACCGCTAGGCTAACCTCTCTCCATTATGTTTAAACGGTAAAGAATGAACCCCGCAAAGCTAATCCCTCTCCTCTATGTTTAAACAGTAAGTGCTTAAAACCGTGAGGCTAACCCCTCTCCGCTATATTTAAACAGTAAGTGCTTAAGACCGCTAGGCTAACCTCTCTCCACTATGTTTAAACAGTAATTGATTAAGGCCGCTAGGCTAACCCCTCTGCATACGCCTGGTCAGTACCTTGCTGATGCTGATCCTGAGTTTGTTGCGGTTGAAGTCTGTGTCCTCCCAGGCTTCACCCTCTGGTGGCGGCTGGCTGGCATCGCCATGGCGACTGGCGGCCGGCGGCGGGGGCGCGTTCTCCTGGTCACTCAGGTGCTCGTCCTGCAGCACGTCGTCCGTGTTCTCCCTCTGGAGGTCCCCGGGTACCGGGGTCACGTTCAGCACCCTGCACCAGGAGAGGGCGCTGTTCAGCGTCCTGGCTTTGTGTGTTCGTGTTAGGTGCATGTGTGTATATGTGTCCGTGCATGTGTGTGTGTGTGTGTGTGTGTGTGTGTGTGTGTGTGTGTGTGTGTGTGTGTGTGTATGTGTATGTGTGTATGAAACATTTGGTCCCAAACTGTGGGTCATAACCCACTGGTGGATTATGTGAGGGGTTGAGGTGGGTCTGTACCTCATTATATTTCCACAGGCATTCACATCAGTGAAATCAAACACTGAACAGGTCAGTACAGCCACAGCATAAGTTAAAGCGTACACACAGTTGTTGTTTTTTAAAAACTTCAAACAAAAACAGATTTTTCCCCCCTACATTTGGGGGGCACATTTTCCCCCCTACAACATGTCAGGGCACATTTTCAAAAGGGCTGCATCACACAGAAAGTTAATTGCTGAATTGACTAGGTCGTTGGCTTTTGACATTGGGCAAACTCTGGTGTAAAATTCTATTGCCAGAATAAGCCAATCTGAACTCGTCTGCCCGTCTCCTGCTGACAAATGGCATTCCTGCAATACAACTGTGGGTGAAGATGCTAGGGTAGAGAGCAATGCACTGGTTCACTGGAAGCCATTCATCATCTGACAAGGCTCAGAGAATCTTTCCCATGAACAAGCAGAGAGGGCCGCTCTTATGACAAATTAAGTCAGTTCTTCTGTGATCGATTTTCTCCCCCGGACAAACAATGTCTCCAAAAGAGAAATTCAATCATATAAAATCACCACTATGATTGCAATCATATAAAATCACTGCTATGATTGCAATCATATAAAATCACCGCTATGATTGCAATCATATAAAATCACCACTTTGATTGCAAACATATAACATGTAGCCTACGGAAATAGAATTAAAGACAGACAGAAAACATAACTACAAGTCTCTTGTAGGCTGTAGGCTGATTATTTTTCACTGTCAGTTAATCTATGGCATCCAGATAAGGTTAATGAGCAAAGCTCGTTTTCATTAAAATGGCGGTGGGGTGTTATTCACGCAGAGTGTATCTCAGCGCCGCCGATAAGCTTCGCTCAGGAGTCAGTTTTATAATCGCATATTTATTCACCCTCCTGGTGGAAACTGAGCCGCCTGACAATGCAGTACAGCTCGTTCCGCAGCCTGTCGGCCATGTTTATGCGGCTGCGACGGGACAGCAGGGATAGCCTCGGTCCTCCACGCGTCGGGCGGAGAATGCGTTTCATGTCTGAGTGTGTTTCAGAATCTGAGATATGAGCGCTAGCTTTCCTCAGAACAAGAGGGTGAAGAAAATAATGACGTCCCCCAAGAGGCAACCACCGTGTTCACTTGTGTGTGTGTGACAGCTCTGTGCTTCTCTAAGGTCCTGGGTGAGAGGGTGTGTGTGTGTGTGTGTGTGTGTGTGTGTGTGACAGCTCTGTGCTTCTCTAAGGTCCTGGGTGAGAGGGTGTGTGTGTGTGTGTGTGTATGCGTGTGTGTGTGTGTGTGTGTGTGTGTGTGTGTATATGTGTGTGTGTGTGTGTAACAGCTCTGTCCTTCTCTAAGATGCTGGGTGTGAGGGAGCATGTTTGTGTGTGTGCGTTGGGTCCCTAAAGAGACATCACGCCATCACGGAGGAGGTGAGCAACAGTACTTTCAGCCACCAGTTTTGTTCCCAAACGGAAAAAAAGAGGGGGTGGTACAAATAAAGAGGTGCTTCTTAGAAGTAACTGAACAGGATAAGCTTGATATAGGGTAACTGAACAGGATAAGCTTGCTATAGGGTAACTGAACAGGATAAACTTGCTATAGAGTAACTGAACAGGAGAAGCTTGCTATATGGTAACTGAACAGGATAAACTTGCTTTAGAGTAACTGAACAGGATAAGCTTGCTATAGAGTAACTGAACAAGATAAGCTTGCTATACGGTAACTGAACAGGAGAAGCTTGCTATAGGGTAACTGAACAGGAGAAGCTTGCTATAGGGTAACTGAACAGGATAAGCTTGATATAGGGTAACTGAACAGGAGAAGCTTTCTATAGGGTAACTGAACAGGATAAGCTTGCTATAGGGTAACTGAACAGGATAATCTTGCTATAGGGTAACTGAACAGGATAAGCTTGATATAGGGTAACTGAACAGGAGAAGCTTGCTGTAGGGTAACTGAACAGGATAAGCTTGCTGTAGGGTAACTGAACAGGATAAGCTTGCTGTAGGGTAACTGAACAGGATAAGCTTGCTATAGAGTAACTGAACAAGATAAGCTTGCTGTAGGGTAACTGAACAGGATAAGCTTGCTATAGGGTAACTGAACAGGATAAGCTTGCTATAGGGTAACTGAACAGGATAAGCTTGCTGTAGGGTAACTGAACAGGATAAGCTTGCTGTAGGGTAACTGAACAGGATAAGCTTGCTATAGGGTAACTGAACAGGATAAGCTTGCTGTAGGGTAACTGAACAGGATAAGCTTGCTATAGGGTAACTGAACAGGATAAGCTTGCTATAGGGTAACTGAACAGGATAAGCTTGCTATAGGGTAACTGAACAGGATAAGCTTGCTGTAGGGTAACTGAACAGGATAAGCTTGCTGTAGGGTAACTGAACAGGATAAGCTTGCTATAGGGTAACTGAACAGGATAAGCTTGCTATAGGGTAACTGAACAGAATAAGCTTGCTATAGAGTAACTGAACAGGATAAGCTTGCTATAGGGTAACTGAACAGGATAAGCTTGCTATAGGGTAACTGAACAGGATAAGCTTGCTGTTGGGTAACTGCGACAAAGGCTGAGCCGTAACACACACTGAAAACTTCTGAAAAGCAAGTCCAAAGAACAAACAGGTAGCGATGGCACATTATGTTCTCAGCCAATCTGTTCTCTGACCTACAGGCAGCAGGCACACACACAAAAGGAAGCGCAAACGTAAGGTAATTTATTGTGGCGCCGGCCCACTAATGTTTAATCTACGGTTGCTCCGCTGCTTTCCTTCGCGCTCACAAAATAATGCGAAACCCGAGAATACCGGCTTCTGCCCACCGATGCCCTTTCCTCACGTCGCGTTCCCTTGGCGTTCCGCGCGGGCGTCGCCTTAAGACGCTGTTTCTCGTGAAAAATTGGGCGAGTCGAACACTCCTGGCCATTGAAGCAAAGCCGAATGCACCACAAAAATCATTGCAGTCATGAACATTATCACAGGCCATAATTACAGGCAACCAGACCCGTCCGCCATTTTAATGCATGACCCTGGGAATGCTGGGATGTCAACTGCCTAATTACTGGATGAGCCACAACTGTGTGGTAGTCTATCATTTTCATATAATGTTACTTGTTTTCGACTTATATTTTTATTTTTACTTTACTTGTCCTGATGAGTTTATGAGGTATAAATGTATTTTTCAAGGAAGCCCTGGCCAAGAGGTTTTATTTTCACTACCTGTACAACAGAATCTAAAGCAATCGCTGCACTGAAAGGGACGTGTACGCAGCTGTACGCAGGATTACACTGTATAAATTTCTATACATATATATACACATGTGTATGGACCTTTTGGAAAACAACTATAAATACACCTGATATCAGCGAGTTTTAAATATATATATTTAATATATATAATGAATGGTTTTACACTTTTGGTTTTACACCAGCTAAACTTGTGTCTGTCAAACCCTAACTCGGCAGAGATCCACTCGTTCTATGTATCTGCGTGAATCGGTGTGTTTCCCTTCCGTAAGAGGTGGGCGGAGCCAGAGAAGAGGCGGATCCTCACCCCACCATGGCTGCCGTAGGCCGGGTGTTGTGTTGCGGCGGGGTGGACGTGATGGTGGAGAGTAACGGGTCAGTCCCCGCCTTCTCCCAGTCAAAGGGCTCGTTCTCCGTGATGATCCGCTCCTTCATGCTGTTCTCAAACACGGACATCAGGAGCTGTGGACCGCCGAGGAGAGAGGCGTTAGAAGCTCAGTCAAAAAGGGGCTTAACAACTCTCTATGATTCTAGCTTTACTTTCAGTCACGACATTTCTTTTGCCTGTTCCTTCACGCTGAAACAAGAAGGGTATCGTCAGCATCCCGAAAACCGTGCATCTCCCTTTTTTTGTCCTTTTTGTTTTTTAACGCACGTTGAAAGTTCTCATTTGGCTCTATGTGTCAGAGTTTCAGAGCTCAAAATAAAAAAACGCGGTCACTCAGATGCTCGTCCTTCAGATGATAAAACCCTACTATGGAAAAAACATGGCTTCTGTGAGAAGTACATTTTTACATGGCACCGATGATATTCAATATGATTCTTTTTGTAAACCTATGAACAGTCTTTCCTGAAGAGACAAGGTAAAAAAGGACTGAACTAGGGCTATTCAACTATAGACCATAGATATACTCTCGGTGATGTTTAGACCATAGACCATAGATATATGGCTCGGTGATGTTTCATCATGATCAGATCTGCATCTGTCAGCAAACCTCCCAGTTAGTGACAGAATAACATTAGCTGCACATATTTGAAGGCATCTGTTTGAACGCAGATCTGCAATCTTATTCTGATATATTCCGATATGTAACCAGTCAGTGGGAAATGTGTGGCCCTGTATGGACCATTTTAAAAGGAACCTGGAGCCCAAGAGGAGAAATACAGCTTTTAAGACAAATAATACCTGAGGTTTCGTTAAGATGTGTAAACGGGTACACATAGGTCCCACCATCATTGCCAATTGCATTATGGGAGACGGAGTTTCAAAGCAGAGAGCAGTAATTTCCGACTGACATCAGTGCAAGGCAAACGCAGACAGTACGAGCGGTGTATGCACCTGATAGTCTGGTTTGGTGTAGTAATCCAGGCCCAGTACGTGGTCCAGGAAGATGTGGAACTCAGAAGGCATGTGTTTGAGCAGCATCCTGTGGTCATATCGCTCCTTGATTTGTCCCACTTGCTCCTGTTAACCAGACAGTTCAGGTAAAGGTGAGAGTCTGCACGCCAAGGACACATTAGTAACTCCCAAATAAGCTACGTCCATTTTAAAATACACCATAAGATGATCAATGTTTCGACCGCTGAGTCTTAGTCAGGATATGCACCTGTATTGATGACATCATACAGGTTAGAAAAGATCAGGCTTTATGGCCATTCTGATGTCAATATCTCAGGCAGTAGTCAAGGTATTTATATGATTGGTCGCTGTGGTGCTTTACCTTGTCCTTAATCTTTCGCCACGGCAACTGTCCAACCGCAAATTCTACCAGCATGTAAAATAAGGACCATAAATCATCATGGCGACCCATTTCCTGTTAGAAAAACAAAACATTGTTGTCATTTGTGTGAATGATTGTGAGTCTTGCACAGTGACACATCTTTTCTCTCTGAAATGTGTAGAATAATATCAGGGCATGTGAAGACTTATTTAAGACACGACTGAATTCTTTCAGAATATTAAACATGGCAGCAGATAAAGCACTTACTTTGTTTTTATGTGCATTAACTGAAGCGTAGCGAACAGTTCCTCGAAATCCTGCAACAGTTCTAGGCTACAAAGAAAAAATAAACATGAAACTCTTATTGGAAGGCATGGATGACCTAAAACAACTGAACAAAATCAAGCATTATCAAACAGGAAAACACAGTTCTACAGCTTCATATATATATATATATAGGTTAATCAATCCGTTAACCTTTCTATATTCATTTTTATATCACAGTTTTTTTCCCAACCTAGACAAGAATAAGATTGTAACTGCAATTGTATTTCATTGATTTATATATCAAAGTCCATAACATACACATTAATAAAAAATATGGGTAAAAAACATAAAGAAATGAAAAGAAGACATTTCACACAGAGGTCTCACCGGGAGTGTATCTACAGGAAGATGAGGGCGGGGCTGGTTTAGTACAGGAGGCAGTGCTTGCATTGTGCGCTGGGGAGCCATTTTGCACTTTTATTACATTACTTGTTTATTTGCTGAATCACGCCACTCACTGCAACCTGCACTTTCCATTTAGTGTTTTATTTTTTTAAACCCTGATTATGTTTCGTGTTGCATGTACGGCATACGTCTATTACATTAATGTCTGCTCTTTCATACGGAATCCATTTATTTACAATCATTTTAGTTCTGCCTATACCAAGGATAGATGGGCAACTCCAAGCCTCACAGGCCGGTGTGTACGCAGGTTTTTGTTGCCAATAGTTACCAATTATTTAATTAGCCCAATCATTTACATGATCTGATATTTTAGCTACATTCTGGTGGCAGAAAAAACCTGCATACACACCGACTCGTGAGGCCTGGAGTTGCCCATCCCTGGCCTATACTGTGTCTTAAATTAACTATATGCTAAGGCTACGCTATACATGCTGGATTGTAAAAGGGACACCGCCGGGTTTACAGACACAACTGTTTCAATGTGTGGTGAAGCCAGAGTGAAAGGGTCTCAACCGTAGGTGGACGGTATAGTAAGTTGTATTGCGTTGGGGTCTGTTGTTCTGCGTGTCGTGGCACACAGTGTTCAAACAGCGGGCTGTGCTGTGTTCTCAACGCTTGTCCATCTGGCCCATGGCACAAGGGCTCCTCGTTAAACTCTCTCCCCATGTCAATCTGAAGGGGACTTCCTCTCCGCTGGCGAGGCCAAACTGCAGTAATGATTCACTCTGTCTTTTATAAAGCGTCACCGGAGGTCACAACAAAACCATCTAAGCTCAACTGAGCTCTCAAATTCAATTTAAAGTTGCACAGACGGGTTGGCCGTTTCGTTTCAGTTATGCAACGATGGTGTGATATTGGGAATTAGACTTAATAAAAATGTTTTATTAGAAAGGAGGAAGCCTCTGCTGACTTGACTAAATATTGTTCGGGGTTAAGGGTAAAGATGGAAAGATAAGTCCAGGTGAGACCCCTGTTCTGTGAATAGACAGACCACACTCGGACGGGACACTCACAATGTCCCTCTCTCTCAAACTGTGACTGTGATGGGTGCAAGGGCTGATGGGAGAAACGGGTCAAGCATGCGCTTCGAAAATAAAAGGCCAAAAGGAAACTGCAAAACATAAAACAAGCCGTCAAACATAAAGGAGACAAATGCACAAAAATCAAACATGAAGGTGGCTTCACATGTAGCTTAGTGAATAAAAACATGGGCACTAGTACACCCTTCCTTCACACACACTGCATTTAAAATAAATAAATACATAAATAATGTTCTGCTGTTGTTTCTGTACAGGGAACCTCAACTGGACAGAAAGCAAATGAAAAATGCGCAGAATCATTCAACGGTAAAAGAAGAATCTGTACTCCAGTTTTTCAGTGTCCATGAGAAAATGCGTTCAGCACTGATTAAACAGAAGTGGCATTTGGCTGGAGTGTCAGGCTTAATCGGTGCAGGCAGTCCGTGGTCTTTGTGAAAGTGTACTATTTTCCATACAGACAGATACATTGTTCCGCTATAACCTGCCGTGTGAATACAGTGTAGCTTGCAGATGTTGTGTGGGGTGCCGCAACACTGAAAACGGCTTCATGAACCATGCCAGACGAGGAGCTGCACCTCTCTCTATTCGCTGCTGAAATTGAGCTGTGACCAGTGCGAGCGCTGACCTTCACACTGCCACCACCTGGGGAAGGACGATCTATTTTTGCCCTTTAAGGTGTAAGATCACAAATATGTGATTTGAATGCTCCTAACTGACCTTGATCGAAACAATCAGCCTTAGAATGTTCGTAACTGATCCTTCTAATGCTTATGTAACAAAGCAAAAGAGTTCTAGAGCACTGACATAGAATTTAGATGAAAAAAAAAACATTCCAAAAAACCTACTCTTCAAAGGATTAAAAGACAGGTCTTAAACAAGCATGCCAGACGCCGATAGGAGAATAATCACGCAAAGCTTGCATGGAAATATTGCAGCGTGACAAATCCTGCTCCAATATTATTCAATGTCCAGCATCGCGCAGATAGACTTCTGCAGTCCGTCACACTTAAAATCATGATCCAGGTAATGCAAACACTGAACGAATGGCAGGATGCATGCTCCCCTTTCATGCATTATTCAGGAGTCGAAATGGACCGCCAGGACTTTGAGCAAAATGCGCCCTGCCAATTTCTACTTTGCTGGAATCATTTCAGACCTGCGCCAAAAGTAGTTAATTTGAAATAATTTAACCTTCTCAATACTGGTAAAAAAAACACTTGAAAATTCGGATATTTTTTAAAGAAACATTTAAGTTCATGAATATTCAAAACCAAGCAAAACATTTTGGTTAGTAACACTTTTTGACAAATTTTTTGATTTTTCTAAATTTCCCAGCATCTAAAGAGTAAAGTATTAGGCTCGTAAAAAACAAACAGAAAAACATAAATAATGAAATATTTATATTTCCTTAAATGTTATCTATTTTTCATTGACCCACAACTTCAAGTTATTACCGATGATTGCATTGCAATTGAGTGAAGGAAAGGCATCCATAATTACAAATATAGTTTAAATTTGAATTTGATTAAACGATCACCGAGGTAAAAAATTATAAAACAGTCAAAGAAGAATACAACAACAGTGTGATGTAGTAAGTTATAAATTAGTATCATTACTACAAACTGGTACCTCATATTATGTTAATATTACTGGCTACATATATTCAAACATTAAAATATGTCATAAAAACATCCCTCTGTGTGTGTGTGTGTGTGTGGGTGTGTGTGTGAGTTTGTGTGTCTAGGAGTGTGTGTGTATATGTGAGAGTCTGTGTGTGGATGTCTGAGTGCCTGTGCTTGTGTGTGTGTGTGTGCATATGTCTGTGTAGGAGCGTGTGTGCATATGTGGGAGTCTGTGTGTGGATGTGTCAGAGTGCCTGTGTGTGTGTGTGTGTGTGTGTGTGTGTGTGTGTGTGTATGTGTATGTGTTTGAGTGTATATTGTATGTGCGTATGTGTGCCTCAGATCTGAGGGTCCTCCCTGCTCAAAGGTAACAGGATGTAAATGAATAAATCATGTTTGGGTTATAAATAGTCAGTGTTTCATTAGAAAACATCACTGGAGAACCTTGTAAGATTCTTCTGAAATCTCAGTGCAAATGATAAAATATGCTCTTACTGCACCTTAACCCTCTGTAGTGTTGATGTAGAAAGTAGTACAATGTAAATGATAGGCACACACACACAAACACGCACGCACAGATGCACACAGAATGACGCTTCCCTTTAAGTGCCTGGCTGAGGGGGCTGAAGTTCATTGGCTGAGGGGGCTGAAGCCATTTGGCTGTGGGGGATGAAGCTTATTGGCTGTGGGGGCTGAAGCTCATTGGCTGTAAGGGCTGAAACTCATTGGCTGTGGGGGCTGAAGCCCATTGGCTGTGGCTGCTGAAGCTCATTGGCTGAGGGGGCTGAAGCTCATTGGCTGTGGGGGCTGAAGCTCATTGGCTGTGGGGGCTGAAGTCCTCTGACTGTGGGGGCTGAAGCCCATTGGCTGTGGCTGCTGAAGCTCATTGGCTGAGGGGGCTGAGGTTCATTGGCTGAGGGGGCTGAAGCCCATTGGCTGTGGAGGCTGAAGTCCATTGGCTGTGGGGGCTGAAACCCTTTGGCTGTGGGGGCTGAAGCTCATTGGCTGTAAGGGCTGAAGCTCATTGGCTGTGGGGGCTGAAGCCCTTTGGCTGTGGGGGCTGAAGCTCATTGGCTGTGGGGGCTGAAGCTCATTGGCTGTGGGGGCTGAAGCTCATTGGCTGTGGGGGCTGAAGCTCATTGGCTGTGGGGGCTGAAGCCCTTTGGCTGTGGGGGCTGAAGTCCATTGGCTGTGGCTGCTGAAGCTCATGTGCTGTGGGGGCTGAAGCCCTCTGGCTGTGGGGGCTGAAACCCTTTGGCTGTGGGGGCTGAAGCTCATTGGCTGTAAGGGCTGAAGCTCATTGGCTGTGGGGGCTGAAGCCCTTTGGCTGTGGGGGCTGAAGCTCATTGGCTGTGGGGGCTGAAGCCCATTGGCTGTGGGTGCTGAAGCTCATTGGCTGTGGGGTTGAAGCCCTTTGGCTGTGGGGGTTGAAGCTCATTGGCAGTGGGGGCTGAAGCCCTTTGGCTGTGGGGGCTGAAGGGGGCTGAAGCTCATTGGCTGAGGGGGCTGAAGCCCATTGGCTGTGGCTGCTGAAGCTCATGTGCTGTGGGGGCTGAAGCCCTCTGGCTGTGGGGGCTGAAACCCTTTGGCTGTGGGGGCTGAAGCTCATTGGCTGTAAGGGCTGAAGCTCATTGGCTGTGGGGGCTGAAGCCCTTTGGCTGTGCGGGCTGAAGCTCATTGGCTGTGGGGGCTGAAGCCCTTTGGCTGTGGGGGCTGAAGCTCATTGGCAGTGGGGGCTGAAGCCCATTGGCTGTGGGTGCTGAAGCTCATTGGCTGTGGGGGTTGAAGCCCTTTGGCTGTGGGGGCTGAAGCTTATTGGCTGTGGGGGCTGAAGCTCATTGGCTGTGGGGGCTGAAGCCCATTGGCTGTGGCTGCTGAAGCTCATTGGCTGAGGGGGCTGAAGCTCATTGGCTGTGGCTGCTGAAGCTCATGTGCTGTGGGGGCTGAAGCCCTCTGGCTGTGGGGGCTGAAACCCTTTGGCTGTGGGGGCTGAAGCTCATTGGCTGTAAGGGCTGAAGCTCATTGGCTGTGGGGGCTGAAGCCCTTTGGCTGTGGGGGCTGAAGCTCATTGGCTGTGGGGGCTGAAGCCCATTGGCTGTGGGTGCTGAAGCTCATTGGCTGTGGGGGCTGAAGCCCTTTGGCTGTGGGGGCTGAAGCTCATTGGCTGTGGGGGCTGAAGCCCTTTGGCTGTGGGGGCTGAAGTCCATTGGCTGTGGCTGCTGAAGCTCATTGGCTGTGGGGGTTGAAGCCCTTTGGCTGTGGGGGCAGAAGCTAATTGGCTGTGTGGGCTGAAGCCCTCTGACTGTGGGGGCTGAAGCTCATTGGCTGTGGGGGCTGAAGCTCATTGGCTGAGGCGGCTGAAGCCCATTGGCTGTGGGTGCTGAAGCTCATTGGCTGTGGGGGCTGAAGCTCATTGTCTGTGGGGGCTGAAGCTCATTGGCTGTGGGGGCTGAAGCGCATTTGCTGTGGTGGCTGAAGTCCATTGGCTGTGGGGGCTGAAGCTCATTAGCTGTGGGGGCTGAAGCCCATTGTCTGTGGGGGCTCAAGCTCATTTGCTGTGGTGGCTGAAGCCCATTGGCTGTGGGGGCTGAAGCTCAATGACTGCTATGAGGGCCCACAGACCTGCTGCAGTGCAGGCTGAGCTGGGAGGGGCTCGCATTTATAATCGATGAGGAGCAGCTGAGTCTGCAAGAATAAAAAGAGCCAAAAGGCTTCTCCTCCTGCTGGGTCTCCACCCATCACCCACTGACACGTGCCTCCGCATTACATATTCACCTCACGCGGCTATGCTCAGACTCTAAAATAAAACCTGCACACAGACACTGACAGCGTCAAGCTGCTGTCGCTAGTTTACGCCCCATCTAAAATACGCAAAGGCCCAAGCCTCTCGATATGCATGCGGAAACACAACCTATCTGGGGTTTTGGACACTTAGGTCAGTTTGCTTCCTTTCTGAGCCTAAATTATGTTACAGTTACATAGTCCTTTAAGTATGGACTCAAAATCCACCTCCTGTGTTTTGAGAAACAGTACATTGAGAAGGAGGACATTATAACAGCAATTCTTACTAGGTTTATACATAAATAATACGAATATGAATATTACAAACATGCATAGCATTTTGTCACAAGTTTTACTTAGTGGATAAAATTTGGTGAACATGTTTCTTAAATGCCTACTCTGCAGCACTAAAATGCAGAATTTCTTGATAAATGGAAATATGAACATTAGGCGAGGCTTATGGTAATATTGGCCATTATTTGCTTCCTGGTTGTTGTACGCTTTTCATTAAAAACTTAAAATTCACCTCTTGAGATGCAGCAAAGGATGATATTACAATTTAAAGTGGTAGTTCACCCCCAAAATGAAACTTTTCTTATCCTTATCATCCTGAGCATTAATTTCACTGAACAACACCTGCTCTTCAAGGTTTATGGGTACACATTCCAGCTCTCAATGTAACAGCCTCAACATCTACAACTTCCTCCATGAAATATCAAAAACTAACAAAAGTCAATGCAGTCCTTAGCTTTCTTTTTCAAAGCATTATGCACAAGAAACCTGGAGTCTAGCCAGAAACCTTGCAGAGCCAATACTGTCAAGTCAAATGAGCATCCTCAATGTAAGAAGGAGAATGTCAAAGTATCATTTGGGGGTGAACTATCATTAACTCAATTGCTACATAAATGAAATGTGCATGTATTATTTCCCAAGGTAAGTTCGTTAGAGGACAAATTCTGAGGCACTAATATTAAAAAATGAAGAGTCTCTCCATGGAAACACTATATTTGGGTGATATCAGAAAACTGACTGCTCATGAAATCTGAGGTCCTAGTTTTTAGTGTGCCCACAAATCTGCATCAATTTCACACAATTCAAGTATCAACCACTAGGCCTAAAGTAAAAGAATCCACTCAGTTTCTTCACAATAATATTGTAATAAAATATCTCACAAAAAGCAACATGCATAGCATTGCAAACTAACAGAAAGACAATATCTGTTTTGATATTTAGTATCAAAAGACAATGATAGATCAAATTACGTATCAAGGTTATCTTAAACCAAGTAATCGAATCTAATTCTAAAGTAATAAAACAATGTGCATCTATAATGCATAATATGTCATAACCATGATGGAATTAGGACTTTTTCAGTTCTATGTAATATCCATATGAATAATGCATTTGCAGAAAGACAAAGAACTAAATCAAATCTGTCATAAAATGCACGTACAAAATGTTTTTGGAAGGGGGTCATTGGCGTGATTAAATTAGATTTGATCTTTTTTTAAGATAACTGTTGATATGCTCACTATTTTAACTCTAGCTGCGGTAACAGTGAACACTAGTAATTGACCATAAGTCAGGCAGTATGGCCAAAGTATCAGATGCTAAGGCCTGTTTTCAGTCAAAATCTTTCAAGTAAACGCAAGCTTTTTTTTCTAACAAACTATTATTTGTGGTGCTATAAAAAAAAAATATGGTGATTGCTGAACAAAAACAGTTGGTGAAGGAGAAAAAAAAACTTTCTTTTAATGAGTAGTCCAAGTTAAAGACAAGGTTGATTGAATTCCAGCCTAAGAAACTTAGAAAAAATTGATCCAGACCAAGCCCCCTGTACGCCACTGTCCTTTCCTACATTGATAAATGAAACATGCCAAACCATCATACAAACCATTCGTGTCTCAGAAACCGGGTGAAAACAGACTGAATGAGGAGACATGTGTGTTCAACGCAATCACAGTATATAAATACAATACAGTATATTAAGCCTCTTGAAGAAACAAGTGGGCTCTTCCACTAATGAAGCTGATGACATAATTTCAGACTTGTCAACTGAGCCCGTCGTGCCGCTGGTACCAAACAAGGCCTAATTACATATCTGTCTAGATATGCGACGTGGCTGCGTACAAACACTTCCAATCAAACCGTGCACAGCTAACCTCTGAGGAAATAATGCTAAGATAACTGTTCTCTTTAGCTTATAACAGAAATACATGGCACACGATTCTCATCACCTGAACAGTAGAAGTGAATTGGTCCACACAAAATACCCGATATATTCTATTGCCAAGGTCATATTTTTCAAATACCCCAGACACTATACTGAAGGGAACATGCCAGAACACCTGACTATGATCGTCAGAAATCAAATATAAATACCTCAGTAGATAGACCATAACAATCTGTAATTTCACAATTATGATGAAAAGTGCGCAGATTCAATATAATTAGTTCATTATACTAATGTACGTTGCTTATACGTTATTGTACGTCGCTTTGGATAAAAGCGTCTGCCAAATAACTGTAATGTAATGTAATGAACAGTGCTCAAATAAAGTACTAGCATGCATACAGAAAGAGTGCCTGCCTGAATTGGAAAATGAGTTCTTCCATATTCAGCCATAAAAATAGTGCACATGAGGGAAATTGGAAATATTTCCCCTTTAAAAATAAACTACTTTGATCTAATTGTGATTCTGAATCTACAGCCACTTAATATCATGTTGCTTAAGGCTATTGCTATGTGACACTGTGTCCCTGGTAGCTCATATGTGCACCTGAGTGGAACTTGTACCGACAAAGCCATACACTCCACCTGTTACCTTTTTGAGAAAACCTTTGTGTGTTTCGGAGTGAAACTTCATGAGCCCCCGTAATGGTTGAGGCTAAAGTTATCTGTCGCTCACTGACTTGTTTAAACCAATTAAACTGTTTTGCTTACGAAAGGACAATTATTGGTTCAAATCAATGAGCCATATGGTAGCTCTACCCATCCATAGGGTTTATTAGTTATTCTCCCCCATCACTATGTTCTACCTAATTGTTTATACTGGAGGCCAAAATATACAGACTAAACATGTTGAGAACACTTTCATATGCTGTATAGGAGTCTCTGCTTGCTCTGCTGATTAGTTTCAAAGTACCCTAAATATTTCTCTACAGCGCTAGAGCCAGAATGGAGTCCTGATGGATTTCTGTGTTGCAGCATCAGTGATTAAATTTAAGAGAAAGGAAATCAGAAATACCTGCAGAAACTGTGGCCCTCCAGGACCCCCGCTCTACAGTATTGATCTCAAACATGGGGAGCAAACCATAATTCAAACTGTCATTTAAATAATCTCTAGTTCCTTCTCAAACGGACACTTGTTCATGGACAGCACACACTGACAGAGAGGACGTAGCCTGAGTATTTATCTGATTGAGCTGTCTATTTATCTCAATTGCCGGGCAATGGATACGCTTTTTCTTGGTAGAGGGTTCATTCTTCATACAATGGCAATGACATCATTTGATTTGAAGGGTAAAATGTACAGTCATTTGATTGTTCAAGATTTAATCCTAGCGACACATAATTCCACTAAATCTAAATGTCAGTCGTAAATAATATCAGCCAACACATATGTAAATCAAACGATAAAAAGCAAGATCAGCTTTAAATGCATTTGCCCAGAATTGAACGGTTACTTACAGGTCTGACTTCTCCATTTGTGTTGGTGTATTGGCGAGCGAGGCCAAAGTCTAACATGTAGCATTTTCTGTACGTGGAAGGTAGCCGACCCATAGCGAAATTTGACTGGGAAAAAGAGAAGCGTTTGGTTAGGCACATAGGAAATCATCACAACGAGACTCAAACAAGACAGGATTCATTCAGGTCCTCAGGGCATGGAATTTACCTTTTCACCCACTGGCCAGAGTGGCTTGTGGAGTCTAAACATCACCAGCCACATCACCTTTTACAATATAACACAACCTGGTGGCTGCTGGAGTAAAACTCTTGAAAAGAGAGCATGAAAACTGATTTCCACAGGGACACCGATACTGGACAGAGATGTGAAAATGCGTGTGCAAAGTTACAGTCCGGTCCAGCGTGAGGGTCGTCCAATTAACCTAAATGACGTCCCAGTTGAATTACGTCTCATGTGTGAACAAGCCGACAAAGATAGGCAACCTCAACTAAAACAATTCAATTCAGGTAAATGTTAGGTCCTTTCAGTTTGGGGGTAATTTCCATTCCAGTTTAGTCAAATTAAATTGGTAATTAATTAATTTCAGAATCCTCAAAGAGCATTATGGGTATTTGACTGAACTCAAATAGAATTGGCCCCAACCCAGGTTCCTTTACTGTCATTTTGTCGAAACTGATCCACTTACGGTAATTGTGTCTGTCCTGTGCAAATCAGCAGGCTAACGCATGATCAGATCATTCTGTAATTGACTCTTTATGCCTGTCGTGCAGTGTGGCCTGTACTGGGCCCCGTAGATCAAACAACTCTGTCTGTACTGTCCACAGAAACAGGAATGAGTAAACCTTTAATTTAGCACTGCCACACAGGAACTGATATGGACTCATGAGAAAACCACAGGTGGATTTCCAGACTGACCAACTGGCCCAAGACTCTGCAGAGCCAGAGCACCACGTGTCCCTGATTTAGGACCCCATATTTAGTTCAGTAACAGTCAGGTGAACAGAGGGTAGAGTGGCATGGTGTTTGGGAGATGCGTCCGATAACATACAGTGCCCTCCACTATTATTGGCACCACTGGTAAAGATGAGTGAAAAGGGTTATAAAAAATTCACTGTTTGGTGAATTAGTTTAATCTCACACTGAAAAAATTTGAAAAATTCAACCTTTAAGTAAATTTATTATGAAAAAATACCAAACAAACAAATACCAAACAAAACCATGTGTGCCACAATTATTGGCACCCCTGCGTTTACATATAGAATAAAGTAATCATTTTAAATATTTGGTTGCATATCCATGACTTTCTGATGTCTGTGACCCAACAATATCAAAAGACTCTTGATATTTTATTTTCTGGTACTCTTACAAGCGATACTATAATGTCTCTGCATTTTAATGGATCTCTATATGAATTGAAGGGTGGTACTAGATTTAGCTGTAAATTATGCTGGAACAGTATGGACTACATGGTTGGTAAAATGGCTGGAAGTCATCAAGGGTCTGAGGTATCAAATGAGCCTCAAACCATCACTCTGCTGCCAGATATGCAGTAGATATAGATGGATCACTTTAAGGGTTTTTTCTGCTGATACATTTTCTTATTGAACTCTATGGAAAAATAAGTCAGGAGAAAAAACCCTTCAAGTTATGCATCCATATCTACTGTATTTCTGGCAGCAGTGCTGGTTTAAGGCTTGTTTGATACATCAGACCCTTGATTACTTAGAGCCATTTACCCAACCATGTGTTCCATACTGTTCCAGTGTAATTTACAGCTAAATCTTTTCCCACCCTCCAATTCCCATAGAGATCCATTCAAATGCAAATACAAAGAGTCTTTTGATGTTGTTGGGTCACAGACATCAGGAAGTCATGGCATGCAAAGGATATGTGACTAAATATTAAAAATGATTACTTCATTCTATATATAAATGCAGGGGTGCCAATAATTGTGGCACACGTGGTTTTGTTAAAAAATTATAATTTCTTGTTGAGGGATTTTATTTCTCATAATAAATTTACTTCAATTAAAGGTTGGATCTTTCAATTTTTTTTCAGTGTGACATTAAGCTAATTCACCAAACGGTGAATTTTTTATAACCCTTTTCACTCAGCTTTGACATGAGCATAGTCTTATTTGACACACAGCATGTGGAATATAAAGTAACAGGTTCAGACAGTTTAAAGATACAGGGCTTATAACTCAGAGGCTGCAGGTTTGATTCCCAGGTGGGGCACTGCCATTGTACCCTTGGGCAAGGTATTTAACCTACATCACTACATCTTCTACAAACGACTGCATGCTAAAAATGTCAACTGTAAGTCCCTCTGGATGAGAGCGTCTTCTCTAAAATAATAATGTGGGGCGGAGAACTGTACTGCGTCGTACCGGTTTAATGTCTCGGTGTAGGAACCCCACGGAGTGAATGGCTTCTATAGATTCCAGGATCTGTTTTCCTAATCGCAGGGTTGTGCTCATAGTAAAGGTGCCCCGTGGCTGGCTCCTCCTGAGGTCAGCAAGGTTTCGTCCCTGTAAAGGCGGAAACAAAACCTTAGGTTTTCTCGTGTGCGTACTCAGGGTATGAAATTTACTTTTTCACCCACGGGCCAGAGTGGGTTGTGGATTCTACAAAATCACCAGCCATTTTCAACATTCTACCACATTACATTTTACAATATAACGCTACCTGGTTGTTTACCTGCCAAACTGGCTGCTATAGAAGAAAATCTTACCGGCTGCAATCAGAATTTGACCAGCATTTGGCTGGTGGCGGGTGTTCATTTCACACCCTGCCTGTAGTTCCACAGGCCCTAATGCCGTTCCCCTCTGACTGCAGCACGCAGCAGAGAGCAGACGTATGCTCCCGAACAGCGGGGCGCTGAAACCGCGCAAAACCCGCTGGGGCGGGCTGTTCGGCCCTCAGTATCCGCTTGCCAATAAGTTTGCCGTTACAGGACTGAGCGTGATTGCAGTATGGATTCGCCAGTGACACATGGGAACTGGTGGCATTTCAGTAAAATATATTTGGTTGGGAGAGACCAGACTTAAAAGGACAGTTCATCTTCTGAGGCTTTTTACAAAAAAAAAATATAATTTCAGTTTTAGTGTGTTTTTTGATCGGACAGTCTTTGTATGTGACAGATGATATGTTTGATAATGGCCTGCCTGCTTTACAATGGCAGGTACAGGCCATTCAGTTCAATTCAATTTTATTTGTTTAGCACTTTTTACAGACACTGCTTCACAGAAAAACAGAAAATAAGAATAAATGAACAATACCAAACTTTAAACATCAACAATCCAGCAAGTGAGGGTAAAAAAACAAAAAAACTAACTTGCTTTAGGTCTCTGGTCTAAAGATAGAAAATACACCTCATTGAGCCTGCAGGGGTTGCATCTATGTATATTACCCAATTATTCTTCAAAAAATTACTTTTAATATTCTTGGGTTGGAAGTATTTCCTACGGCGCAAGCAAACAGACTGCTGAATTTAAGTATCATCACAAAACAAAAACAATATTTATATGTATTCATAATTGTGAATAACATGATGTTTGAAATGTGTGATTTAGAAAATACGCATATCATTCATAACATCAATATCACGTTAGTTGTCGATAGTCCATTACCTACCTGAAGTTGCATGACCACATAGTTGAACTTCTCATTTCGTCCACAGCCGATGAACTTACAAACATGATTTTTTCCTAAAAAAACAAATGAAAATACACAAAAGACACTAATGTATTTACTAAATCACGTATATTATATCACACAAAACTAAGGGGCGAGGGCACAGATTGACCGGGCTATCGTTGTTTTCCCGCTGTAAGCTAAGAACACATGCTCACAGCTTATACTGAGAAAAACGGCATTCCTGGCTGGCAATTCCTCTCCAAAGCCATCCTGTGGGGAGTTATAAAATAACAGAAAATCACACCAAATTATGAAGGATTCCTCACACGCTCAAGGGTGCATCCTCTTAACAGGACAGGGATAAATGTGTATTCTTCTCACACATCTCTTTCTTCACTCTAAGACTTCAGACTACTGACTGTGGCCGCAGAGTGCCGTACGATTGGCTGCGGCACCACCTGGGAATGGGAGGGGTTCAGACCGCTGGTATTACAGCATCTCATCCCGAACCAGCGACCCCCCCGCTGGCCCACAGGCGCCCGCGAGTCTTCCTCCACCTCATGTTCGCGTGAGCCCAACTCGCGGACCGCGGTGCGCTGAGAAGCAGCGGTGGCGTGACATGCCTCGGATGAGAGCGCTGAGGAAACGTAAGACAAGAAACTGGCACAGAATCGTTCGTTGTTCCCATAATAGGGGATTATTCGGTAGGATTAGCAAACATTTGCCTTGGGAGCAAACAGTCGTCAGTGTTACACTCCGATGTTATTATCGCACATTTGTTAAGATGCTGTTTATGTGTGTAGATGGGGCCTCATGGACTGGCTTCGAATCCGCACTGTACCAATGCCAACGTTGGCTGGCAGCCCTGCAGGGCCCTGGATACTTGGCATCAGCAGCAGTACATAGGAGAGGAGAGATTCAACCACAGTGAGACACGTACAAACTACACATGACGTGTCCTTCTCCAACTGAACGTCGACACGATTAACTGGTGAACTGGCGGGTGATAAAAACCAGCAGAGGCTTGACACCACGTTTCAGAGGAAAGCGCACGTTTGCCTGCATTCTCTGTAACTGACAGAGGAGGCAGCAGCGAGTCGTGTAAAGACGCGAAAATTTGGCATTTTCCAAACATGGGAAAACATGTGAACGCGGTTCAATTAAATAAAAAATAAAAAACTATGACTGCTCTCAACTGAAAGGACAGTCATGTTTATATTCATGAATGTGAGGTAAGAATCCGTACCTAGCCATCTGCATCAAAATATGAAGGGCAGCAATGAATGTCATGCAAGCGCAGCTATCCACAAAGGATGTCTGATTTTACTGTTATTAATGACCAAAGCACAGTATAGCGACTGGTTAGCAAAAATGCTCTGTATCTTTCATGTAATTTAATTCACAGCCCTAACATTTACTAATTACGTGGACGTTGGCATTAAAAGGTGAATTTTTTGAAGGTGAATTTTTGAATATTGATCTAACATGTTTGCCAAAATCTATGACGTACCCCTTGGCTCAGACACCCTGGCTGATTGTTTTGGGGAGTAGCCTGAGCCTGAGCACCGTGTCCCATGGTGCATATAATGCCACTGCATGCACTACCCTGTTGGCAACACGCCAGACTCTGTCAAAACGGAGCAAGCCTGCCCAGCCCCCTCAAGCCAGATGGACAAGAGATATTTCACCCGGAATTATGGAAAATAAATTAATTACAAAAGAGTCTAAATATACAGTTGAAAAACAATGCGGTCACCCCTTTCAAATGATCATAATGACGATGTTGGACGTAAGCCCATGTTCAGAATCTACAAGGGCAAAGAAAGACAGCTCATAACATGTTAGCAACATATTCTTAGGCGGGATTGTAAAATCAGCAAAAAAATGAAAAATTTTATAAAAGAATGTTTTATTTTAGTATGTTTGAATGTTTTATCATCCCTCCTTATTGCAATATGAATGTATATGCTACGTATACAACGGCATATGCATATTTTTTGTAGATAAGAATTAAAGCCAAATTAAAGCCAAAATAATCTCTGCAACATTCTGTTCAGGTTACTGAAACTGCAATCCACATAATGCATTTCTGTGCACAACCCAAGCAGGAAAGATAGTATGGGATTAGTTTTTGTGAAGGTTAGAGATCATGCGTTTCTTCTCTATACAGCAAACTTCCTAACACGATATCTAGAAAAGCTACACGGTGTATCAAGTGTTTTTAGAAATCCTCAGTTGATGGAAAGAAATATTTAAATTGAAAGTTAAGTGTTGGTTTGATTACTGATCTCAACGCTTTTCCAGTGACTAACATGTACATAGATAAAACCTTAGAAATGGGCTTCGTCTGACTATAATTGTCCTGTCACCTTCTCTTTCAGACATGTTGAGAAATAAACAGTCCTAAGACCCAGTGTCTGGTCACGTTGATGAAATGGAACAGTGTGTTAAGGAGGCTATAATACACAGCTGCAGCGTTCACACAATGCCAATTCTTTGGACGGACCCAACACGGAACACAAATGAACGGACGACGTTCAGTTACAAGCCCCTCCCCGAGAAGGTGCGTTCGTAAATGAGCTGAAGGACATTAATAATTGTTCGCTGTTGAACCAACCCACAATTCCTGGCGTTTAGAGCCTGGCTGTGTTGGGCTGTATTTCACCCTGGCTGACATTGGAGCAGAGCGAGGACTAAGTGTTTTTGGTCGATTTTTCGCATCAACTCAAAATGCAACGGGCCTTCAGAGACCTCATTGTTCATAAGAGCCACATGACTCACAATCCTATCCCTAATGACATTAGTGAAATAAATAGAAAAAGCAAATGGGGGTGGCCAACTTCCTGCTTCTAATAGATGCAGTTTTCTTTCTTTTTATAACAAATGTAACCCAATGTGTGAACCCAGCTTCACTGGAATTTCTTGTGCATCATACACAGCAACCAAGGTGTGCAAAATCTTAAGTACCCCATTAAATAAGGTTCAGGGAAACTGTATAAAGTATTGGGCTCTGTTAATTTTACACAAGCATCAATAATGATTTCAATATATTAAATAATTGTCAAGTGGCAGTAACGCACTTACTTATACGTTATCCTGTTTATGTATTAATTTCACCTGCTATCTACAGATAATACAAACACATCGATCATGGTTTACCTTGCTTGAAAATATCACACTCCTAGGATGTAATGTTGTAGGTGGGAAGAACTACAATTGTCTTTATGAATTAGCCAATATGTACATCTCTACTCACACTCTGGCTACTTGTCATTACCCTGTTTTCCTTGCCTCAAGCTCCCATAGTTCAAATCTTTGTCATTGGTGAAACATTGATGGAAATTGTATCATAAAGGCCAATTGAAAGGTCGATTTTACAGAGCACAACTTATGCAAAGATAAAACAAATAAATAAATTTAAAAAGATGAAAAACAACTGAAGCTGTACTTGGACACATTTACACCCAGGTATCTAGCGGACACGCTTATCCAGACTATCCGATAGAGGTGCACGGTTAGATCACTGCCACAATAAACATCTAATGAACAAGGAAAATCTTCAAAACAAAGCTCAAAGTCCTGGATAGAAATCTAATCCACAAAAAAATTGTCTTGTGAAAATGTTATATTGACTCAGAGGGACGTCTGATACCTTTTCAGAAATGTGCAGCCTTACACATCACGTGCAGGCAGTGCAAACATTAGGATTAGGGTTGGGCGATGTCAACTCAAATGTGACATCACGATGTGGACATCCCAACATCGTCCTATTGTGGTTTGTTTTAATGAATAAATTATTATAAAATACAAATTTTCATTATTTTATAAGCCTATTATTTATATCAGGTAGGCTATTCGTTTAACTTGTGTTTTATCTATTCTAAACGAAATATGAATCATTATTTCATGGTAACGCACAGTTTCAGAAAATGTATCAAAACGGAAGTCGGAAAAAAACTACAGTGAACAGACGCAATGGCGGAGTCAGACTTGCTCGCGAAGAAACTTCGCCAATCTGGCAATACTTCGGATTTAGGACGAATGCACAAGGAGACCCGAGACATGTTTCCGTTTCCGTCACATGTTAGCCTAAGTTTCTAAGTATAAAATTATGCAAATAATTTTAAGTAGACTAATTCTAAGATTATTCAGTGAAAATATTTTCGATATTAGGCTTATTGTCTCAATGTGGCAATTCAAACACGTCAATGCGCCGGAGGAGAGTTGGAGGGGGGTATTTGGGATAAAAAAAAAGTTAAGAAATCGCAGCACAGTAATTATTTTGCAGTAGCGACTCAAAATATGTTAATCATTTACACAAGTGTTTAATTAAGCAATAACTTTTTTAGCTAATAGACGTCGGTTTTAGGGCGCATGCAGTTTATCTCGCTCCAGTTTGCCAACGTGAATTCTTCACGAATCTTTTTTATTTTTATTTTAACAAGGGACACAATATGGGAAACAACTGTGACAGAGACTAATTACATCATTTTACATACAAATACAATACCAACTGTTAATTTTGATAGCCTACATGTTTAAAAAGTGCACTGCAGTGCACTGTTATTTAAACAAACATCACCATGTCTCAACCAATCCCGCCTAAATCGTTGATGGACGAAAACATCATCCATCGAGCCAACCCTAATTAGAATGACCTTCAAGCCTTTTATTTCCTTTGATTTGATTGGTCTATCCTTTCCCCTGTGTGGTGGGAGGGGTCGGATTTGGGGAGGTGTTGTGAAGCTTTACTGTTGGGGTTACATGCATTTAATATTGTGAATATTGATATAATTAATTAAATGAAAAAGTTCAACCAAAAATTAATTGACAGTTCAAAGTAGTTTTGAGTAAAGTACTCTATCAGGTTTTTAAATGGCCATCTGGTAGAGTCTACTTGTCTTCAGATATTCAAATCCTATAAAAATGCTTTGTGCCTGGAAATACTGCAGTTCTAGGAATGAAAGGGAAAGAGGAATTTCAAATCAATGCAATAGAAATCAAAAGGTCTCTGTATGAGATCCCCTGTGTGAGCTTGTGACCATAACCAATCACCAGTGAGCATTTTCTTTCAGCCAAATATGGTTTTGTACAATTACTGACTAATACCAAGGTAACATATGGTCTCAATATAATTTGTGTACCCACCTATTTAACAAAAAAAATAAACATACTGTACATATTTGAGCAGAAAAATGTATAGTCTCAGTCCACTGATATAATGTTCCTCCAGCTGTCACAATATACCTTATCTCAAGAAAACATATTCTACCAGTTGCAACAATGCAATTCAAACACAAGTCAGTGTATGGCATGTTAAGCAAAACAAAAAAATTAACTAGGCGCAATTCTTCAAGCGCCGTCTTTAACGTTGGCTGTGTAATTATCAATAAACGTAACACAATTCTTGAAGCTGAACTTCCATATCTATCCTTCATATCCTCCAACATGGCAGTATCACCAATGGTGGACCTCAGATATTTTTACCAAGAGGTTATTAATCAAATCATATTCTGTGTGTGCAGTAAACTTCAATTCAGTAATAAAAGCTCCATAAGACAGTGAAAATTAATGGATTTTTTACACAGAACAATGAGGGATCCGTATGGAATTATTTTGAGGATTCTCAAGCCAGATGAGTCATTCTTGTTCTCGGAGCGGTCTGTAAACTTAATTCCTGGCCATTATAGTCATTATTTGACACGTCAGGGAAGCTCTGTGGGCTTAGAACTGCCATTTCTGTTATGGCATCCTGGAAAAGAAGCAGGCTTTAAGAATGTCTGTCTTCTGAATTACAGGATGTTCCCAATATGGCTTCCTATAGCACTATATAATGCCACAAAAAATATGCTGTGAAAATAAAATGCCATTACATACTGGATTATGCCGTTTTTTAACTGCATGGGTCACATGACCTTCTGGCATTCCTATAACGGGATTCCCATTATGACTCCAATGTAGGCACATGTGTTCCAAAACTTCTATTACAGAGAAGTTATTCATATCTAGCACCTGGCTAACAATTCCAAATCTTTGGGTTAATCATAAAATTTTCCAGCCACTGATTATTATCTATTTCCCTCGATCATTGGGCAGCAAAGGCCCAGAAAATATATAACACTATTACAGAAAAGGGATTTTGTCGTCTGAAGCAAGGCATGCAAACATAAGGCTTATTAAACATATGGATTCAGACGCATCTGTGCCTGGCAGTCTGAGTACAGCACCTCCAGGTTACGAGCAGACAAATGTATCTCGCTGGCACAGGAATATCTGCAGCAAAAAAAAATAAAAAAATTGCTGCAGAGCTGCATACTTTAATGCAGTGTGCTGCTCTAGTATCACAGGTTTTATCCGTGGTTTCTTGGCTTTCAGGACCTCACGTGACTTCCTGAGTGCTCAGTGCACTGGCTTAAATCGTTTGGCCTAATGAGAGAGGCACCCAACCACAGAGGCTGTGCTGTGTTTCTTTTTGTCTGCAACGTATAGGCTCAATTTAGAGTACCTTATTAACGGCATCCTTTTACAGTTGCAGTTCTGTTTAGTATTTTGATAAATAGTCAGGATTATTAGACTGAGGGAAATGGAGACATTGAGGGTCTTCTGGGTGGCTCGGTTTGTAGGGTGCTGTCATGTAGGACTCGAGTGCATCGATGGGCCTCCTTGGGAGAAGAGCATGCATTTCTGCACTCTCCCAAATCAACAATGCGATGAGCGTCGCAGTGTGAGTATGAGTGGCCATTCCTAATTGTTAAGAAAATGTGGACGTTTAAAAAAAAAAAATACAGTGTGTGTGTGAGGGAGAGGGGCAGGGTGTGAAACCACAGCCAGTTAGCCACCAGCCAAATTCAGGTAAAATATGAATTGTGGCTGGTAAGATTTTTACTCTAGCAGGCACTTTGGTCGCTAACCAACCAGGTGTGTTATACTGTAAAAAGTAATCCGGCTGGTAAAATGTTGAAAATGGCTGGTGATTTACTCCGGCCATCGGGTGAAAAAGTTAATTACATACCCTGTGGGTGGGGGTAGCCACTTTTACTACACAAATTCCAACAAAATAAAGTGTTGCTAGTAACGTAAACAGTTAATTCTGAATTAGTCTGGCTGAAATGGTCCTAAAAACAGAACCAACCAGATTTCAGGAAACCAACTGTAACCTGACCTCTCATTTCAGGGTCGAGATGACCAAATAGCAAACCCTTTAAACCGGTTCATTGCTAACCATTAACTTTCCTAATGTACTGTTTTCCATGTGGTCTTTACTGCATCTCGCAGGTACATCAGTATAGCATTTAATCCTCTTGGGACAAAATCAAAAGACAAAGTACCTGCCTCAGCTGGCACGGGTCATTATCCCTATAGTGTACCGATTAGGAGAACAATCTCAACATTCATCCTTCAATATGTAATCCAATTAACGGGGATAAAAAAATACAAGGTCTGTCTCCGCCTCCTTGTGTTTCCCTGACAGCGAATGTCAAGCAGGCCTTCAGCAGGAGCCAGCACCTCCACGGAGATTAGTATTCACTGCATAAAAAGTGTCAAACCACACCCACTGATGTGTTAGGAAGCACGGCGCACAGCGTGGGCGAGAGAGAGAGAGAGAGAGAGAGAGAGACGGAGAGAAGAGAGAGAAAGAGAGACAGGGAGAGAGGAGAGAGAGAGAAAAGGAGAGCGGGAGATAGAGGGGCTGCCATCTCTGGAAGAAATCTCTCACACTTTCACCAATATGGTCAGTTCCTCAAAGGGTGCGAATGCTTTATCCACAGGAGGGTCAAGAGGACAGAAAAGGAGAGAAAAGTGGGCAGAGAGAAGGATGGAGGAAAAAAGAGCAGAGAGAGGACAAGAAACAGACGGGCGCTGGAAGCTCAATCTTAGCGGACGCTTTCTTTATAAAGTACAAAGTACAAACTCCTGTGAAATTCTCCCACATAATGACCAAACAAGACATTTCTGGTGCACAGCGACTTGTGTAATATAGCACAACTCTAAGTTTAAAAGACAAGACAATATGAATACCCCAGTGTCCCACGTATTTCATGCACTAATGTTGCCGGTCCTCTGGTGCAATTGAAAGCTTCAGCTCAAACTGAGTAGATTGGGATATATGCAGGGAAGAAGCGTTTTCCGTTTAAAATACATTTAGGCCACTTAGCAGCTGATCTTGTGCAGTGACTTACACATACCGAGGCTGGCAAAATAGTGCCAGACCCAGAAAACGGATTCTGAATCAATTATAGAGACAAGTCCAGAAAACAATCCTTATGTATTTATCCATTTAAAGAACGGGTGCAATAGTACCGATAGGCAATGACACAGCATTTCAGCGCTTCAGTTCACAGGGAGCAATGTGTAACACAAGACAATTCCTTCCTGAAGCAAGGAACCGGCTGTGCATCTATTATTGACTCTGACTGGCTGTAGTATTTATGCCCTTGACAGACCTGCCCCAGACTGGGGGAAGGGGGGTGGGGGGGTTTAAGCCTACCTTGCAGTTTCTTCAGGACGGCCACCTCCATCTTGAGGACCTGCTTGGGCTGCTGTGCCGATTCCACCTTCAGGGCCACGTTCTCCCGCGTCAGCAGGTCCAGCGCCTCGTAGATCTCGCCGAAGCCCCCGCCGCCGATTTTCTTCAGCTGAGCGTGACGGGGAAATAACGGCCCAGGTTAATGGCGCTTCATAACCCAAGGGCTCCGGAGGCCAATCTCAGCCTCAGAGCGAAAGTCCCCCACCGTCTGGAGATCTCGGCGGCAATTTCGGCGACACAAAAAAGAGGACTTCCGAGGATTCCCTTTCCTGTTTCGCCTCGCTTCATAGCACTTTATTTATATTACACAGCATGAACAATAAAAAATATATTGAAAAAAAGAGCCCTTAGGCCAGAGGTGGGCAACCCCAGTCCTGAGAGGCCGGTGTGTATACAGGTTTTTGCTGCCACCAGTTACCCTGGCTCAATAAGCCAATTAGTGACCAACATCGATTTACTCGTAAATTAGACCATGATAAAATGCAACAATACAGGCATACAGGCACAGGAACATTCATCAGCTTCTGTTCATATCACATAATGTAGCTCAAATATCAAATTATGTAAATGATTGGGCTAATTAAATAATTGGTAACTGGTGGAAGCAAAAACCTGCTTACACACCAGCCCCCCAGGACTGGAGTTGCCCACCCCTGCCCTAGTCAGTATCTCCAGCTAAGGTGTATTAATGCTCTCTGTGGGCCGGAACCAAACTCTGAGAAGCCTCCACTGACAGCGGATGGGAGCTTCTGCAGGGTGATTGGCGGCGGGTATCCATAGCGTCGCCCAATGAGGGTGGGTTTAACCGGAAGGGTATTCCCTGCCTCCTCGCAGTCTTTCTGCAGTCTGCCGGCGCCAACCGGTTAAAACTGCTACTCCTCCCACGCAACGGATACACAGTTCATCTGGTGGACCATAGGCTCCTCACTACGCATGTTTCTCAGGTCACACATGTTAGCGTGTGTACTCCCTAATTACGTGGGATGTTACACCAACAAAATCAGTTGTGTCTGGCCACTTGATATCTGGGATTTTATTATGTTATTTATTTTACGTACACAGAAAGAAAGACTAAAAAGAGAATAAACGGGTATTAATAACTCCGGATGCTATAATCCATGTGTGACTGTGCGGCTCCATCCTGGCGTGTGTGGGAGACTTCTTCATTATGTCCGAAACAGGCCCCCTCTCTGTCTGTGGAGACAGCGGCGTGTGGCGCGGGACTGGAGAGGCTCTGTTGATCAGCCGGTTATGGGCCGTCGGTTCCAGCTGAGCGCTCTATCGTGAAGGTCCAGCTCTTTCGCGCATTAATCCCGCCACTGCCTCCGCACTTCCCAAAGGACACGCCGGTCGGCGCCTGAGATTAAACTCCTAATTTATTTTTGACAGCTAAATTTGCCGAAGCCAAACACTTTTCTCTTCTTCGTCTCAGAAGGCAGGGCATATATTTAAGGCGAGCCTTTTAAACGCAGCCTGACTGGGACGTCACAGAGGTTTTGCAAACGAAGGCAAGTCATGGTTACAAATGCGACGATTGCCCCACCTTTACATCGTTAATATTTTCTTCAAACAGCAGGAATTCCTTTACCTAGGGCTGATACACGCGATAGAGTGGGAGGGTCAGAAACAAATTCAGTTCAGACAATGTAGCATTACGCAGTCAGACACCAAAATTGGATTGCTCGCTCAAGCGTGGTTTGTCCCAAAAGACCTAATTGTACAGCATAACGCTTATGAAAATGATTCAAAGCACCGCGTCTGCATTGAAATCAATAAGACACATAAGCCTGTGCAATTAACTCCAATGTAAACTGCAAGACCCCGCGCGGATATCGCAGTAGGCCACATCTCAATCTTCATCCCAAAGACCAACCGTTATACATTTGATTGATGGTTTCTGCGATCATATTGGACACAAATTAGGCGTGAAATGAGGAGCGTGCCGCGGCGTGACGCGGCGCTAACGAGCGGCCCGACTCACCACTTTCCATCGGTCCTTGACCATGCAGTTGGGTGGCAGGATGTCCACCTGTTCTCCGGCCCCGTTCATGTTAGCGTCTTCCTGGAGGCCCGGCCCTAGGCACTGCATCTGCCGGCCACAGAAAAGTCAAGCAGCTCCCAACTCACATGAGCCATTGATCTGCGGTAAGCGGTACAAAAGGGGAAAAACAACACATCTCAATTTCACTTGCCTAGGCCCGAAGAACCCACACATCATCCCTACTACACCCACAGGAGGATCTCACAAAAAAAACTGATGCTTTGTCAATTTTCTCTCCAAACCTCTTCCAGAATTAAAGGCTATACGTAAATGCAGGAGCAGGAAACTGTCGGCCTACATTTGACAGCGGGCCCAGCCCTGAACAGGCTTCTGGCCGGATACCATGGATAAGTAAAATAGGCGCTAGACCTTTTCACTTAACCCATGTATCTGTTAGAAAAAGAGAATGAAAGACGCCCTAGCAGCGCGTCTACTCAGACAGAGGTGAGCCCAAGACGGCCCAAGCGCAATACATGTGAGTGCCGCTAACAGTCAGCGGCTCTTCCAGCATGGCCATCGATCTTCTCGCCCTGTAATCTGCGCGCATCGTTCATCTAAGACTGCAATCTTCGGGAAAACGGAGCGTCTCGTGTATCCGTATGGTATCCGTGCGGCATCCGTTTTCAGTAGAGGTGTACGGTTTCAACGATATTGCTAACCCCCGAATAGTTTTGTGAAGCTCTGTCATTCGTCAAGTTATTTTAAATTCTTTAATGATTCCAGTAACCTTCCTCTGGGTGACTCTTGAAACACTTGACGATAAACCGCGGCATCAGTGCGCGGGGTTTTCTTACTATGCAGCGGGTAACTGTATGGATCAAAACTGACTAGCTTCATAATAAATTAGGCCATTTTAAATAGTGACTACTTCGAAATTCAAATGTGATATAATAGGGACTGTGTCGAAAATGGGTGATGATACTGACAGGGTACAGTAAAATCTAGGATGCTCAAAAACAAAACATAAAGCCCATAATGTCATACCAATATTCCCCTAAGATCTATAATGGCTTATCTTACTAATATAACAGGTCAGAACTGTTTTCTAAACATTGGGCTATATGTAACTGCATACAAATTGCAGCAATCAATGCGTAGAGCCAATACTAGTACTATTACAATAGATGCATATAACTAATTAGATGAGGAAACTTGTTCTCTTGAATTATAATAATGTGGACCCAGTGAAATGTAGAGAATTTTGAGTGCTTTTATTAATCCGCTGGTTTATTCCTAAAGACTCAGAAGCATTTATTTAAGCAACATAACTGGCTAAATGCAGCAGTGTAGCAAGAAGAGAGCGGCGTCAGCCATATTGTTTTAATGTAGAGCGTAACCTTTCACCATTTTAAAAGGCCTCTTAAAAAGCATTTTGGCCGACAGCTTCCCCCATTAGGAAAGTGCATAACAAACCCATCCTCCAGGTCAACAAATACAAGCAAGTGCATAACTTCAAATGATATATTGTGCTATATAATGCACACATCGACAATGAAGCGTTGCTCGATTTCTACACTGCAATCTAGTTGCATACAGCATAACGAGTAGAGCAAATATTTAAGATAGCCACGGCTATATACTCAGCTTCAGTTGTAATGAAGTACTCAAATCTTACTCCAGCGGTAAAAATCAAGGATACATTGTTGATGTTAAGATCAGTGATATATGATTAAGGCCATATGATTTAGCACAAAAATGCTTCCCTGGTTCAAGTCAGAAAACTTAAGTGGGAAATTACTGAAATAAATGATGAGGCTACATTTAATTCAAAAGTTGCATAAAATCTTACGGATTACGGAACATGTTGATGATCTCTTTGACAACTGAATGTCATGTGATCATCTATAATAAAAACATAGCAAAAATGAACTATTATGGGACAAACTGTTCATGTGATTCAGTCCATAAACACACACACCAGAATTATTGGTAACCTCAATTAATGAGCAAGATATGCTCACAAAAATGAGAAAACTATATAGTTTAATTGTGACACCATTGATCAGAGGAAAAACAGCCTTTAATGCAAAACAATATATATATTTTGAAGAAGATGCATCTCATCACTGTATCCAGTACTTTGTGCACCCCTCCCTATGCAAGATAACAGCACTTCTCCTGTGATGTCTGATGGTTTTATAGAGCACATAGAAAGGGATTTGAGACCATTCCTCCACACAGAATCTCTCCAGATCGTTCAGAGTCCATGGGCCTCGCATTTGCACTCTTTTCTTCAGCTCACCCCACACGTTAGCAATTGGGTTCAGGTCAGGGGACTGGGATGGTCATTGCAAAACCTTGTTTCTGTGGTCAGTGAACCATTTTTCTGTAGATTTTTAGGTATGCCCTTTGGGTCATTGTCCTGCTGGAAGATCCAACTATAAATTATTTTAGCCTTCTGGCAGTCGGTCTTAAATTCTGGTCATGATGCCATGTATCCTAACAAGGTTCCTCAGGTCGTTGGAGGAAAAACAGTCCCACATCATCACAGATCCACCGCCATACTCCACATAAATATGCCTCTTATTATGCCAAACCCTCCTTTGGTATTTATTGCCAAAAAGCTTAATTTCCGTCTCATCTGACTATTGCACATGGTTCTAAATTCCAGGCGCTTACGTTTGTGGTATGATCACAGCAGAGGTATTTTTCTTTCTGGAAAGCCTTCTAAATAGCTTGTTGGAATAGAAGTGGCATCAAATTGTACTTTTGGAGACTTGGTGACCCCAGGATGCAACCAACTTCTGCAATTCTCAAACTGTGATCCTTGGAGAAATTTCTGCCTCTCGAACCATCCTCCTCACTGAGCATGGGAGCAAACTAGACTTGTGTGTCCTCTTTCAGGCAGGATCATCACAGATCCAGTTGCTTTCAACTTATTAGCTAGTTATTGCCCTAAAAGTGGAAATGGGTAATTTCAGACATGAAGCAATTTTTTTTAGCCAATGCCTGATTTATGAAGGGCAACAAGCTTTTGTCACATTTCATTTGTGTGTTCTCTGATCTTCTCCATGTTGACGGATGACTATTAGTTTGGCCTCTGTGTCACCCAACAGGAAGTCCACCACTTAAGAGTTCCTAAAGTCTCAGGTGTGCTTAAGTATTTTTAAAATATCAATGGAAATATACATCAATCGGCCTACATTTTGTTCATAAGAATTTCTAGTGGTGCCAGTAATTGTGAAAGATGTGTTTTTGAAAAAAATGTTAATTCTTTTTTAGAAATATTTGTTCTTTGAATAATTACCTAAATTAAAGAATAGATGTTTCTCATATTTTGGGTAATGCTGATAAACGATAAAGACATTTTTACTTTTTTGCTCATATTTTCCAATAATTCTGGTGGGCACTATACAGACGGGTGACAAATTAAAGAAAAAACCAACATAAAGTGTCAAACGTAAGGTGTTGGGCCACCAGAACAACCTCAATGCGCCTCGGCATAGATGCTACAAGTCTATGGAACTCTACTGGAGGGATGGAACACCATTCTTCCAAAATATAGTCCCTCATTTGGAGTTTTGATGATGGTGGTAGAGAGCGCTGTCTAACACGTCGGCCCAAAATCTCCCATAGGTGTTCAATTGGGTTGACATCTGGTGACTGTAAAGGCCATAGCATATGACTCTCATCAAACCATTCAGTGACCCCTCATGCCCTGTAGAAGGGGGCATTGTCATCCTGGAAGAGACCACTCCCATCAGGATAGAAATGTTTCATCATAGGATGAAGGTGATCACTCAGAATAACTTTGTATTGATTTGCAGTGAGCCTTCCCTCTAAGTGGACCCAGACTATGCCAGGAAAATGCCCCCCCTCCGCCCCGCCCACATCTGCATTCACTATGTTTCTCCACACATTTATTCAGGTTTTTCCTTTAATTAGTCACCCGTCAGTAAATAAAATGTCTTTGTTTTACAATCAGGGAGAATTAGACACATTTAAAGCAATATGTCCTTTAGCCCAATGTTAGGATGGCTAGGATTCAATCAACATTTGACCTCAATTTCAACAATTAAAAGCAAGAAAAGATCAACTTTCTTCACAAACTCCATTTTAAGTTCAGTGATCACTAAAACTGACTCGTAAAACTTTAAATTCTGGGATAAGAGGTGGATTTTTCTCATCATTAGTACACTGAAAATAGGGAATTATTTGAGAAGAGTTAACAATGAAAGCATAACAAAACTGTAGCAAAATTATTTAGGAAAATGTCTTAATGTGGCATCTAAAATACAAGCCTTTACAGCTATACATTGCACATTACTTCTACACAGAAATAAATTAACTTTATGGATCAGATGTATAGGGGGAAATTAGGCCCCTGAACCTCAAATATGATTGTTATCAACTGCTAATGAACTCCAACCCAGGCATGTCCCATGGCCATATAGTTTCAACATTATATCAATAGTATATTGTTGCATTCTATGAATAATGATCATCAAATGTAGCCTCCTTAACTCAACTGTTCAAACACCATCCATGCAAGTGTAGCCTAAATAGCCTATTCTGAATGGGCATCAACTATGGTATCTCCATGGATAAGTACTCCTGTGGTCTATTAATATGGTATTAAATAAGTATGCCAAAAATGCTTTACGTTTTTAAATAAAACTGGATGACAATTCAAGAGCATTCATTCCTCATCAAGCTCGTACCACCTTCACGCCGACCCACCCAAAACACTCATTCAACACCCGCAGACGCTCAAAACAGCAGACATAGACGTAGCGTCCGCGATAAACACTACACGTTTAGAAACGCTATTCGTTCAATCTCACTATTTACCTTGCGCAGAGACTACAATAGGTGGCTGCTTCTTCGCATCGTCCACTGCATTAGTAGGCTAACCTCCATTAGGGATTTCGCAGGGCCTCTTAGGTAAATCTTAGTGCCGCTTTCCAACACTGCAGACCTTTCCTCGACAGAAGGACAGAATCCGCACCTTTCCAGCAGTGTAGCTGAATTATTTCCTTGCATTATGCACATATCGGAACGTCACTCTACATGCCGCAGCACTGACAGCTCTTATCTAACCATCAATATACTCTAAGTACAGCCGGGTCTAACGTGAGCAAACTGGCCAATAATTCAGCATAGGATATTAAAATGCCCAGCATTGGAATTAAAACGCTAGGCTTCAACGAATAAGCGGGCTCATTTTGGTGCAGTTAAAAATGTAGCTAACGTTACTAGCTTGCTCGTGCAGCACAGTTAACTTAACGTTAAAGAAGTGAGCTATTATATTAATGACAACAAAAAAATGTGTTTGTATTGTATTTTAATAAGGCATTCGATTCAGTGGTCAGCTAGATAACCAGCCAAAGCGAATTAATTTTCAATTAGCCTGCTTGCCATATTGGTGTGGCAGGTACCGTTAGTCCTAGTTAATGTTAGCTAGCTAACTATATTTATGAGGTGCTAGCTACTTCACAAGCCAAGTAGGCTATACATTGCGTGATACAATTACCTCGACATATATTTTTGGAAAATATAAAAATGTTATATAAATTAACTAGCTTGCTAATTAGGTCTACCTGGTCTCAACAAATCAAATAAGCAAAAAATCCGTCTATTTCAAAACGGGATTTTTAACGGGGACAGTCCGCGAAATTGCCTTCCCATCCTCTCATAATGTTACCGTTTATTTTTTTGTCCGCACTGCAGCTCTGACTCCAGCTGGAATGACACCCAGTCACCAACATCTTTCTCGCGACAGGCGGCGCACGCGGACAGCGGTTACCAAAGAAACAACATCCACCTCAAGATCGTATGGTCCGCCCTTCCATGTATTATAGTCCAATGGTCAACCGCTAATGTTTACCTGACTCGCAAACATCGCCTTACAATATCATTCATTGGTGCAATTCTCAGCCACTCAACATGAGGAGTAAAATTCCACAGCTAGAGAAAGGCGAAAGTGGCAAATTGGGATATGTCGTTCTCCACATTGTAAACTACAGCCATGGGATCACAATTTCACAACATAAAACTACAACTCCCATAATAGTCCGAGGACGCGAGTCATATACGACCTGCATTATGATGCATTTCTATCAATTATTCATTATCGTTTTTGAAAAGGAGTAACATTTATTAATTTATCAGTTTTTCCTGAACATCACGTGAAAGGTAGTTGTAACTGTATCTATTTGAACGGTTCTGTACCACCCTTTAGCAAATAAACACATCTTGTAAATATCAAGGTGTGTCCGATGGGCGTTTTTCTGTGGCTAGCAATGTTATTTAAGCATGCTATTCTTCAGCAATAACATTGATAAGATGCCAAGAAATAAGCTAATCGTAAAAATGCAGCATTACCACGAACAGCGTATAGAGGTGTTCAAACTGAGTAAAATGGTGACGTTATCCTGACCTGTTCTTTTGCCGCCGCAATAAGATCTCAGTCCTGGAGGCTTTGAATAGCCTAGACGCATTATTTCGCTGGCCGGGTCATAGTAGTTTTTTTCTCGGTTGCTGTTGCACCATTTTCCACCCTCCTCGTTCTTCTCTTCTCCTCCTGAATCAGCATCACACGGATACTCCCAGAATGCATCGCGGTCCTGCCCGACAGAGGATGATAGTTGCGTAGCAACTTGAGCAACATTCATGTGGACATTTCTACACACTGCTGTCATGGTCTCATTGAAGAAAGTCTAAAACTAAAGTATGTTGGCGTTTAATTCTAGAGCAAATCATAATCTAAAAATAGTATTTTTAAAAAAGATTGCATACAATTTAACTGATTTAATTTAAGATGCAATAAGTTAAATATGACCATTTTGAGAAACAGCCTAATATTATTAGTAAACAATTGACTGACTGCAGATTAATTAATTAATTAAACCATATGTGCATCTGTATTTTGTTACAGTTTGAGTATACATAGAAACTCGTGACTGGACAGGTAGCCAAATAAATGGTGCTCTTCAGGAGAACCATATTCATGTTTACAGTGTAAATTCTGGAAAATGAATTCATGGCTTTCTCCATTGTTACTGAGCCATGCACCAAAATCAAAGGGAATGTCATGAAAGCACAAGAGGCTCAGAGTCAAGCTCATTGTTAGACAATGTAACATGGCCCAGAAACCATGGCATGTGTTTCTCTGCTCCACCCCCTGTCATTTCAGGCCCTAGGGAGGTGAGAACCAGCTCACCAGTCCCTCCAGTAATCAATGACAGCCTATCCAACAGATACTACATGCCGTAATCCAATAAATTAAACAGGTAAATCCTGCACTCCTAGTATATTCATTTTGTTTTACTTTGCCGTCACATTTTTATGTATAAGATGTGAGTTCACCATGATAACACATAATAAGCACTTAATAATAAATAACAATTTTTTTTTAGTAATAAATGACAATAACTGCAAGAGCTATACCATTTTATTAAATGTGGTGATTTAAAATATAGTATATAATACTATTTACCATAACTTGTACTATAATGTCTGTAATCTTGTATGAATCACTTAATCATGCCTACATATGAGATTACTCAATAAATTAAACTATCACAGCAACGTACTTTACTCAATCCTCTTTTGATAACGACATCTTAAAACCTGGTTATGTTCAATGCAAATAACAGGAATACTGTTTCCAGATATGAAATCCGAATTAGGATAACATTTATTGTAGACTGCTATATTAATCAATTCTAAATTTTGAAATTGTAAATTCGATGTTTGAAATTCAACTACACATTTAGTAATTAGTTTTGACTAATTGCAATGCATACAGATTTTCCCTTACAGGGAAGGAATCCATCTTGTTTGTGATTAGGTATGGATTCCCCATTAAAATATTCACTATCAAAATGTTTTGTAGCCATTAATTGATTAATTAATGACGCAGGCTCAGGCTATGTCACTAGCCAATCCAAAATCTACAGCAGCAGAACACAATAAGGCTTCCACCAGGAGTAAGTTGGGTTGAATACCCTGTGCAATCAACATATTTTTTTAAATAGTTCAATACATAAAGGCAAACAATTATATAAAGCCCGCTGAAATTTTATTCAGCTGGCTCAATATAATTATATTATTCCGCTGAAATTTGAGATGAGGCTTTTCTATGCTGAATGTTATACTGCCCACTACAGGAAGACTTGTTATTCATAATTTAGAGACCTGTTTGTTCAGATGCGCCTAACAAATGGCTGGAGGCATCAAAAAACGGCCGTAAGCCTATAGCCTAGATTCAATAACACCAACGGTTTATTTACAGCGCTTATGTAGGTGCAGCACCTCCCTTCAGACAAACCTATTAACCTATTGTGTCTAATACAATCTATTTAACCTACGTGTGTGTGAGATGAGATGTGGGGATTGCCTTACGATAACGTAAGCTTACCTGTTCACTTTCCCCACAACAGAGTCACTGACAAGGTGTTTTCCACAGAATAAACAAATGGTAAATGGACTGCACTTATATAGCGCCTTTATCCAAAGCGCTTTACAATGTTCACACACACATTCACACACCAATGGCGGCAGCTGCCATGCAAGGTGCTAGCCTGCTCATTGGGGGCAATTTGGGGTTCAGTGTCTTGCCCAAGGACACTTCGACATGAGGACAGGAGGAGCCGGGGATCGAACCGCCAACCCTGCGATCAGCGGACGACCCGCTCTACCTCCTGAGCCACAGCCGCCCCCACAAAGTGACAGAATAGCAGGACATCATCAGGTAAACACATAACAAGCAATAATAGACTAATACAACAGACCAGACAAACAAACAGTATTAAAGAAATCTGGCATGAAGCACTGGATGAGAAGACGCTGGAGGATTTAAACTGGAGGGTGGATTCTGGTTGGCTGGGTGGAAGGTAGGGTTAACGGCAGGAAGAGTGACGGTGGACCAATAAGAAGAGAAAACTGACTGACAATATAGCGAGAGGGGTAGTGGAACAAGGGGGAAAACAACACAAGTGCACTGAACGTAAAAATCATAGACTTATTGTTTTCGGCTGTAATCCACACACTATCAAGAAATGTAGCTAAAATGTCAGATGCCGTAAATGATAGAGCTAATGAAGTAATTGACGCCAGAAGTTGGCAAAAAAAACAACCAGAACCAGATACGGTCCTCATTGCCCACCTCTGTTCTAAGATATGATTACATTTTAAAGGAGATCAAAGTATACTGATAGACTGCATGAGCAAGACTTTAAACCGGATGTACAGTTTTAAGGAAGCGGGGCTTACTTCTCATCCTACATAACTGTTTACTCTGACAGTCTTGACTGTGTGCTTAGTTTGGAAGGGACTTATAAAGGTTAAAAGTCTTGACGTCTCACATCTGAAGTGTAGGCTACATTTGTTCAGAATAGTTTCAGAGAAGAGAAACCTTTACAAACTCACTACTGACCCTAATACGCATTAGGCTGTAGCCTCCCGATCAGATTCATAAGTATAAATAAATGCAACATTGCCTCATTTGCATTGTCATGGAATATTGTGCTGTATTTAAAGTAGTAAGACTTGTCTGGTATGGTAATAATGGCAGGCATGTTTTTGGTCAATACGGGTCTTGTGCTTTTTGCAGGGAAAAGGCATATAGGCCAATCAGCTCTGCAACAGGTACCATCTGTCTTGGGTAGCATATTTTGTATTTATTTCTAAAACAATATTTAAGTTGCAAAATAAAAGGGGAGGGGGGTGTAATTAAGGCTCAAGCTACAGACAATACAATCTGTGAGATAGCATGTCCACATTTCTTACATTCCCTTGACACCTGAAACGATTCCAGCAACAATTTTCGAACAGGTGATGTCATTCCCCGCAGACTAATAAAACTATGCTTCGTATATCGTTGCGAATTTTATGTCAACTATAACAACTTTTTTGTTTTGTTTTACTCTCGTCCATTTAATTATGTAAACACGCAGTGACGTTAACAAACACGATTTCAGGTTAATCGCGACACCCCGCCCCCCTCGAAGTAAGAAGTTTGGGCCTGAAGACTTCCTGTAGCAGGCAGCCGTCATAATGTGGAAGGATGGGTTGCTAATTAAAATTAATAGATTAGGAATCGTAGGAAGGATGTATAACTGGATTAAGGACTTTCTTGTAGGTCGGTCAATTCAAGTGAGAGTGGGAAGAAAGTATTCGTCTTGCTTTCTGGTGGATAATGGAACCCCACAGGGAAGTGTTATTAGTCCCCTTTTATTTTCAATAATGATTGATGATGTGTACTCGAAGGTGGAACAAGGGATAGGGAGATCATTATTTGCGGATGATGGGGCTATATGGAAGAGAGGAAGGAATGTAAATCATATAGTGAAAAAACTACAAGAGGCTATTAAAATAGTGGAGCAATGGTCCTTGGAGTGGGGATTTAAGTTCTCTGTGGAAAAAACAAAAATTGCCTTTTTCACACGCAAAAATATTCAGGAAGAAATTAAAGTGAAATTGTACGGAAGAGAATTGGAGAGGGTGAATGTGGTTCGATTTTTAGGTATGTGGTTCGATACGAGGCTCACATGGAATACTCATATTGATAAGGTCATAACAAAGTGTAAAAAAGTAGTGAATGTAATGAGATGTTTGGTTGGTAAGGACTGGGGAGCAGATAGGACATCTCTAAAAACAATATATACGGGACTAATAAGATCAGTGCTCGATTATGGATGTGTGGCATATGGGTCAGCCTCAAAAACCTTACTCAAAAAATTAGAAGTAATTCAAGCACAAGCACTTAGAATATGTTGTGGAGCATTTAAAAGTACTTCAGTGTCAGCCTTGCAAGTGGAGATGGGGGAAATGTCATTAACACTGAGAAGGCAACAGCTAATGTGTCATGGTTTCTCCGCCTGCTTATTGTATATTGTCCACGTCCCTGGAGAGCGCTCACGTTGCGTTCCTTCGCTTTGGTTTCCTAGTCCGTTTCAGGTTTTAGTTTCAGTTCAGTGTGTCACCTGTTCAGGGTTACCTGGCAGTATTTAAAGCACACGTCAGCGTTATTATACGCTTCCATATTGCCATTCGTTTCGCGAGAAAAGCCGGTATCGTAGGATAGCATCCTTTTCCAGTCCCGCTCTCGTCGCGTTTTGAAGTTCGTAAGCGTTATTTTGTTTTCATTTCTTTCACCAATTATCGGACGTTATAGTCACGTACCGAGGGTGCTATTGTGTTTTCGCTGTCATTGATATTATCATTATTGTTACCGCCCGTGTGTGCAGGGCTATCTCGTTTTGCAAGAGAGTTTTTGGTTTCGGTTCCCTCGTTGTGAGCTATAGGGTTTTTGTTTGTTGTGATTGCATTGTATTAAGTGTTAAGAGTTATATTCTGTTTGATTATTGTTGTTCCCTGTTAGCGGGGTTTTCGCTCCCGCTTTGTGGTGTTCAGGTAGCATCCTCTGTACACCTACTGTCGCGTCTGGTCCTTCGTTCCCACGCTACCCCTGACAGAATATGGAAGCCAGTAGGGAGGTACCAGCGACAGTCGAGAACCTAGGGCAAATTCTCTCAGCTCAGGAGGCTGCTATCTCCGGCCATGAGGCCGGCATTAGGGCTCTTCAAGCCTCCGTCCAGGCCCTACATTCTCAGCAAGCACAGTTCGGCAATCAGCTGCGTTATCAGGGAGACGGGTTGCGTGATTTAGCAGAAAGCATTCGCACTCTAACTATGACGATTACGTCTTCCCAGGTTACTTCACCTTCAATCCCGGTAATACAAGCACCAACTGCGGCGGCACTAATCCCTCCTGATCCTGTAGTGATTCCCGTTCCACGCGAGCCCAAATTACAACTCCCGCTTCGCTATGGAGGAGAGACCGGGAAGTGTAAGGGGTTTTTGACGCAGTGTCTGATATTTTTTAAATCACAACCCTCTCGGTTTTCCACTCAGGAGGCCCGCGTATCATTTATTCTCTCACTGTTAACAGGCACGGCTCTCGCTTGGGCGGATCCCTTAATCAGAGCTAGCTCCCCCGTGATGTCCACTATGGAGAGGTTGGCAGAAGAGATGGCGTCGGTTTTCGACCATGACGTTTCCGGTCAGGAGGCGGCGATGCGACTCACTTATCTTCGTCAAGGCTCCGACACGGTGGCGTCTTTTTCCATTGCTTTTCGTGCACTCGCAGGGGAGACTGGGTGGCCGGACGGACCGCTTACCGCGCTATTTATTAAAGCACTTTCGGATTCAGTTCGAGATGCCCTTTCTGCACTCGAACCCCCCGCTTCGTTCGGTGCGTTGGTGTCTACGGCTATCAGAATAGACAATCGGATTAGAGAGAGAGAGAGAGAGAGATTCGCTGGTCCACGCAGTGGTCGGTCCTCTATTTATGTTCCTCGTCCGGTGGTTGCTCCGGTTACCTCATTCTCTGAGGAGCCCATGCAGGTAGATGGGACGGCTGTACGGGATCCCAAGTTTACCAGGACAAGAGAGGCATGGTGTCGTTATTGTAAACGCGCTGGGCATGACAGAGATCAATGTCCTAAACTAGCAGGAAAAGAGGAGTCTCGCTAAGGGAATCGAGGTCCTTAGTGAGACAAGATCAAACTTCTCCTCGAACTTTAGTATCTGTGCAGCTGAGTTGGAATAAGCATTCCAACAGCTGTATCGCCTTTATTGACTCCGGATCAGTAGAGTCCCTTATGGACATTAAGTGGGCTAGGGAGCAGGGGATTCCATCAGTTTCTCTTTCCGTTCCACGGTTAGTAACGGCTCTCGACGGTCGCCCTTTGGGTACGGGCGCTATTCGACGAGTTACCAGCTCCTTAAAACTGTCAGTTCCGTTCCAGGATCACACGGAGCGGATTAAATTTTTTTTAGTAGATTCTCCCACATACCCCCTTGTTCTGGGTCACTCATGGTTGGTTCAGCACAAGCCCAATATTAACTGGGGAGCAGAGGATTCGGTTATTCTCCGTTGGGGAGTTCAGTGCAGACACCACTGTGTTAGAGATAGAGCTGTTAGATCTGGCAGCCCGCGCCGCTCCCTTCCCGATTCCAGTTCGGACAGCGAACAGGAGGAGGAGAGTGTTCTCCGTGGGGCTCACGGGTCTGTAGCGTCATCTCGAGACACCAGGAGGAGTCTTTCTTGGGATCCGCTTGCTGATGGGTTTAAATTATGGGAGGAGGAGAGCTCTCCTTCTGAGATCGATTGGGACATCCCTCGCGACTCGGAATCAGATTTGGAGAGTGTTCAGGTGGGCGGAGCTATTCCATTTCCAGTGCCAGCTAATGTTCCTCAGCAGTACACTGATCTTGCGGAGGTTTTTAGCAAGCAACGCGCCACTTCTCTGCCTCCTCATAGGCCTTATGATTGCGCCATCGAGCTATACCCTGGCTCGATTCCCCCCAGGGGAGCGCTGTATTCCTTATCGGCTCCTGAGAGTGCCGCCATGAGGAATTACATAGAGGAATCACTCGCCAACGGGTTCATTAGACCCTCCACTTCTCCGGCGGGCTCCGGGTTTTTCTTTGTCAAGAAGAAGGACGGTAGTCTTAGGCCATGCATCGACTACAGGGGACTTAACGCGATAACGATTAAAAATCGTTATCCTCTCCCGCTTATGAATTCGGCCTTCGAACGCCTCCAGGGGGCGTCTATTTTTACCAAACTGGATTTACGCAGCGCTTACAACCTCGTCCGCATTCGTGAGGGAGACCAGTGGAAAACTGCGTTTAATACCCACTCGGGACACTACGAGTATCAGGTGATACCGTTCGGGCTCACTAGCGCCCCCGCAGTTTTTCAGGCGTTAGTTAACGACGTGCTAAGGGAGATGCTTGAAAGATCGGTTTTTGTTTATATTGACGATATTTTAATTTTTTCTCCCGATCTTTCCACGCACGTTCGCCATGTCAGGCAGGTCCTTAACGCGCTGCTCAAGGCTCAGCTATTTGTTAAGGCAGAAAAATGTGTCTTTCACACTAAATCGGTGTCTTTCCTGGGGTTCATTGTGGCAGAGGGCAAGGTCCAGATGGATCCAGCTAAAGTCTCGGCCGTTAAGAATTGGCCCACGCCATCCTCTCTTAAACAGGTTCAACGTTTTTTAGGCTTCGCCAATTTCTACAGGAGGTTTATTCGTAATTTTAGCGCGGTAGTCGCCCCTATTACCTCACTTACAAGAAAGACTTCTTCCTCCCGGTTCCAATGGAACTCGAGGGCCGAAACGGCGTTTTCGGAACTCAAAAGACGCTTTACGTCGGAACCTATCCTTGTCACGCCCAACCCCTCCCTTCCTTTTGTTGTAGAAGTAGATGCATCGGAGTTAGGAGTGGGGGCCATTCTCTCCCAGCTATCCCCCATTGACCACAAAATGCATCCTTGTGCCTATTTTTCTCGTGCGTTAACACCTGCCGAGAGAAATTATGATGTGGGGGACCGGGAGCTCTTAGCAGTCAAAATGGCTCTGGAGGAATGGCGTCACTGGCTGGAAGGGGCGGAGCATCCGTTCACGGTGTGGACGGACCATAAGAACCTGGAGTACGTGCAGCTAGCCAAGAGGCTTAATTCTCGCCAAGCTCGGTGGGCGTTATTCTTCTTGCGCTTTAATTTCCTGCTCACGTATCGCCCCGGTTCCAAGAACGTTAAGCCTGATGCCCTTTCTCGTGTTTTTGATAATTCGGACAGGGCTCCTGCCCCCGAGTTTATCATTCCCGCCGACCAAATTGTGGCTCCAGTTATTTGGGCCATTGAAGCTGCAGTTCAGAGGGCAGTGCGATCAGATCCTGGGCCTGGGGGGGGCCCTTCTCACTGTTTATTCGTTCCGCTGAAGCTTAGGTCCCGGGTATTACGTTGGGGTCACACTTCTCAATTAGCGGCCCATCCGGGCGTTCACCGCACTAAGGACTTTCTTTCTCGGCGGTTTTGGTGGCCTAGTTTGGAGAGGGATGTTCGGAGTTTTGTTGCGGCTTGTCCGGTGTGTGCCCGCAATAAGGGTTCTAGTCTCCCACCCTCGGGGCTTTTGCGCCCTCTTCCCATTCCCAGCCGTCCTTGGAGCCATATCGCCCTCGACTTCATCACCGGTTTGCCGATGTCACTGGGTAAATCGGTGATCTTAGTCGTGGTCGATCGTTTCTCCAGGGCGGCCCATTTTATCGCATTGTCGAAACTACCTTCAGCTTCTGAAACGGCGCAACTCATGATAGACCATGTTTTTCGGCTACACGGGTTGCCGTTGGATGTGGTTTCTGATCGCGGCCCCCAGTTCACGGCCAAATTCTGGCGCACGTTCTGTTCTCTGCTTGGTGCCTCGGTCAGTTTGTCGTCTGGTTTCCATCCTGAGACGAATGGACAGACCGAGCGCACTAACCAGACGCTGGAGAACACTCTGCGTTGCCTGGCAGCCTCTAAATCCACTTCCTGGAGTACACACCTGGCCTGGGCTGAGTATGCCCATAATACGTTGCGCAACGCGTCCACAGGTCTCTCGCCCTTCGAGGCTCAAATGGGGTATCAGCCCCCACTATTCCCTGAGCTGGAGAGCAATATAGTGGTTCCCTCCGTGACATCCTTTATTCGGAGGTGTCGCTCTGTTTGGAAGCGGGTGCGGATTGCGCTTCAGCGCGCTGCTGCTAGACACAAGGTGGCAGCTGATAGACGACGTCGCCCTGCTCCCTCATTCAGGGTAGGGCAACGCGTGTGGCTCGCTACGCGTGATTTGCCATTAAAGGTGGAGTCTCGGAAACTCGCACCCCGGTTTATTGGGCCTTTTAAAATTTTACGGCGCATTAATCCGGTTACGGTAAGATTACAGCTCCCCCGTGCTATGCGTATCCATCCCACGTTTCATGTCTCCCGGCTTAAGCCAGTCCTCATTAGCCCGCTGGCCTCCGCTGAGAAGCCACCGCCGCCTCCTCGGATTATGGAGGGAGGTCCAGTGTACACTGTCCACCGTATCTTGGCCGAGAGACGGGTTGGGAGAGGTTTCCAATTCTTAGTCGATTGGGAGGGGTATGGCCCGGAGGAGCGTAGTTGGGTTCCCTCCAAAAATATTCTGGACCCTCAACTTATCAGGGATTTCCGGGGTCGCAGGCTTGAGGGATCGTCTGGGGTCGTCCCTTAGTGGGGGGGTCCTGTCATGGTTTCTCCGCCTGCTTATTGTATATTGTCCACGTCCCTGGAGAGCGCTCACGTTGCGTTCCTTCGCTTTGGTTTCCTAGTCCGTTTCAGGTTTTAGTTTCAGTTCAGTGTGTCACCTGTTCAGGGTTACCTGGCAGTATTTAAAGCACACGTCAGCGTTATTATACGCTTCCATATTGCCATTCGTTTCGCGAGAAAAGCCGGTATCGTAGGATAGCATCCTTTTCCAGTCCCGCTCTCGTCGCGTTTTGAAGTTCGTAAGCGTTATTTTGTTTTCATTTCTTTCACCAATTATCGGACGTTATAGTCACGTACCGAGGGTGCTATTGTGTTTTCGCTGTCATTGATATTATCATTATTGTTACCGCCCGTGTGTGCAGGGCTATCTCGTTTTGCAAGAGAGTTTTTGGTTTCGGTTCCCTCGTTGTGAGCTATAGGGTTTTTGTTTGTTGTGATTGCATTGTATTAAGTGTTAAGAGTTATATTCTGTTTGATTATTGTTGTTCCCTGTTAGCGGGGTTTTCGCTCCCGCTTTGTGGTGTTCAGGTAGCATCCTCTGTACACCTACTGTCGCGTCTGGTCCTTCGTTCCCACGCTACCCCTGACAGAATATGGAAGCCAGTAGGGAGGTACCAGCGACAGTCGAGAACCTAGGGCAAATTCTCTCAGCTCAGGAGGCTGCTATCTCCGGCCATGAGGCCGGCATTAGGGCTCTTCAAGCCTCCGTCCAGGCCCTACATTCTCAGCAAGCACAGTTCGGCAATCAGCTGCGTTATCAGGGAGACGGGTTGCGTGATTTAGCAGAAAGCATTCGCACTCTAACTATGACGATTACGTCTTCCCAGGTTACTTCACCTTCAATCCCGGTAATACAAGCACCAACTGCGGCGGCACTAATCCCTCCTGATCCTGTAGTGATTCCCGTTCCACGCGAGCCCAAATTACAACTCCCGCTTCGCTATGGAGGAGAGACCGGGAAGTGTAAGGGGTTTTTGACGCAGTGTCTGATATTTTTTAAATCACAACCCTCTCGGTTTTCCACTCAGGAGGCCCGCGTATCATTTATTCTCTCACTGTTAACAGGCACGGCTCTCGCTTGGGCGGATCCCTTAATCAGAGCTAGCTCCCCCGTGATGTCCACTATGGAGAGGTTGGCAGAAGAGATGGCGTCGGTTTTCGACCATGACGTTTCCGGTCAGGAGGCGGCGATGCGACTCACTTATCTTCGTCAAGGCTCCGACACGGTGGCGTCTTTTTCCATTGCTTTTCGTGCACTCGCAGGGGAGACTGGGTGGCCGGACGGACCGCTTACCGCGCTATTTATTAAAGCACTTTCGGATTCAGTTCGAGATGCCCTTTCTGCACTCGAACCCCCCGCTTCGTTCGGTGCGTTGGTGTCTACGGCTATCAGAATAGACAATCGGATTAGAGAGAGAGAGAGAGAGAGATTCGCTGGTCCACGCAGTGGTCGGTCCTCTATTTATGTTCCTCGTCCGGTGGTTGCTCCGGTTACCTCATTCTCTGAGGAGCCCATGCAGGTAGATGGGACGGCTGTACGGGATCCCAAGTTTACCAGGACAAGAGAGGCATGGTGTCGTTATTGTAAACGCGCTGGGCATGACAGAGATCAATGTCCTAAACTAGCGGGAAAAGAGGAGTCTCGCTAAGGGAATCGAGGTCCTTAGTGAGACAAGATCAAACTTCTCCTCGAACTTTAGTATCTGTGCAGCTGAGTTGGAATAAGCATTCCAACAGCTGTATCGCCTTTATTGACTCCGGATCAGTAGAGTCCCTTATGGACATTAAGTGGGCTAGGGAGCAGGGGATTCCATCAGTTTCTCTTTCCGTTCCACGGTTAGTAACGGCTCTCGACGGTCGCCCTTTGGGTACGGGCGCTATTCGACGAGTTACCAGCTCCTTAAAACTGTCAGTTCCGTTCCAGGATCACACGGAGCGGATTAAATTTTTTTTAGTAGATTCTCCCACATACCCCCTTGTTCTGGGTCACTCATGGTTGGTTCAGCACAAGCCCAATATTAACTGGGGAGCAGAGGATTCGGTTATTCTCCGTTGGGGAGTTCAGTGCAGACACCACTGTGTTAGAGATAGAGCTGTTAGATCTGGCAGCCCGCGCCGCTCCCTTCCCGATTCCAGTTCGGACAGCGAACAGGAGGAGGAGAGTGTTCTCCGTGGGGCTCACGGGTCTGTAGCGTCATCTCGAGACACCAGGAGGAGTCTTTCTTGGGATCCGCTTGCTGATGGGTTTAAATTATGGGAGGAGGAGAGCTCTCCTTCTGAGATCGATTGGGACATCCCTCGCGACTCGGAATCAGATTTGGAGAGTGTTCAGGTGGGCGGAGCTATTCCATTTCCAGTGCCAGCTAATGTTCCTCAGCAGTACACTGATCTTGCGGAGGTTTTTAGCAAGCAACGCGCCACTTCTCTGCCTCCTCATAGGCCTTATGATTGCGCCATCGAGCTATACCCTGGCTCGATTCCCCCCAGGGGAGCGCTGTATTCCTTATCGGCTCCTGAGAGTGCCGCCATGAGGAATTACATAGAGGAATCACTCGCCAACGGGTTCATTAGACCCTCCACTTCTCCGGCGGGCTCCGGGTTTTTCTTTGTCAAGAAGAAGGACGGTAGTCTTAGGCCATGCATCGACTACAGGGGACTTAACGCGATAACGATTAAAAATCGTTATCCTCTCCCGCTTATGAATTCGGCCTTCGAACGCCTCCAGGGGGCGTCTATTTTTACCAAACTGGATTTACGCAGCGCTTACAACCTCGTCCGCATTCGTGAGGGAGACCAGTGGAAAACTGCGTTTAATACCCACTCGGGACACTACGAGTATCAGGTGATGCCGTTCGGGCTCACTAGCGCCCCCGCAGTTTTTCAGGCGTTAGTTAACGACGTGCTAAGGGAGATGCTTGAAAGATCGGTTTTTGTTTATATTGACGATATTTTAATTTTTTCTCCCGATCTTTCCACGCACGTTCGCCATGTCAGGCAGGTCCTTAACGCGCTGCTCAAGGCTCAGCTATTTGTTAAGGCAGAAAAATGTGTCTTTCACACTAAATCGGTGTCTTTCCTGGGGTTCATTGTGGCAGAGGGCAAGGTCCAGATGGATCCAGCTAAAGTCTCGGCCGTTAAGAATTGGCCCACGCCATCCTCTCTTAAACAGGTTCAACGTTTTTTAGGCTTCGCCAATTTCTACAGGAGGTTTATTCGTAATTTTAGCGCGGTAGTCGCCCCTATTACCTCACTTACAAGAAAGACTTCTTCCTCCCGGTTCCAATGGAACTCGAGGGCCGAAACGGCGTTTTCGGAACTCAAAAGACGCTTTACGTCGGAACCTATCCTTGTCACGCCCAACCCCTCCCTTCCTTTTGTTGTAGAAGTAGATGCATCGGAGTTAGGAGTGGGGGCCATTCTCTCCCAGCTATCCCCCATTGACCACAAAATGCATCCTTGTGCCTATTTTTCTCGTGCGTTAACACCTGCCGAGAGAAATTATGATGTGGGGGACCGGGAGCTCTTAGCAGTCAAAATGGCTCTGGAGGAATGGCGTCACTGGCTGGAAGGGGCGGAGCATCCGTTCACGGTGTGGACGGACCATAAGAACCTGGAGTACGTGCAGCTAGCCAAGAGGCTTAATTCTCGCCAAGCTCGGTGGGCGTTATTCTTCTTGCGCTTTAATTTCCTGCTCACGTATCGCCCCGGTTCCAAGAACGTTAAGCCTGATGCCCTTTCTCGTGTTTTTGATAATTCGGACAGGGCTCCTGCCCCCGAGTTTATCATTCCCGCCGACCAAATTGTGGCTCCAGTTATTTGGGCCATTGAAGCTGCAGTTCAGAGGGCAGTGCGATCAGATCCTGGGCCTGGGGGGGGCCCTTCTCACTGTTTATTCGTTCCGCTGAAGCTTAGGTCCCGGGTATTACGTTGGGGTCACACTTCTCAATTAGCGGCCCATCCGGGCGTTCACCGCACTAAGGACTTTCTTTCTCGGCGGTTTTGGTGGCCTAGTTTGGAGAGGGATGTTCGGAGTTTTGTTGCGGCTTGTCCGGTGTGTGCCCGCAATAAGGGTTCTAGTCTCCCACCCTCGGGGCTTTTGCGCCCTCTTCCCATTCCCAGCCGTCCTTGGAGCCATATCGCCCTCGACTTCATCACCGGTTTGCCGATGTCACTGGGTAAATCGGTGATCTTAGTCGTGGTCGATCGTTTCTCCAGGGCGGCCCATTTTATCGCATTGTCGAAACTACCTTCAGCTTCTGAAACGGCGCAACTCATGATAGACCATGTTTTTCGGCTACACGGGTTGCCGTTGGATGTGGTTTCTGATCGCGGCCCCCAGTTCACGGCCAAATTCTGGCGCACGTTCTGTTCTCTGCTTGGTGCCTCGGTCAGTTTGTCGTCTGGTTTCCATCCTGAGACGAATGGACAGACCGAGCGCACTAACCAGACGCTGGAGAACACTCTGCGTTGCCTGGCAGCCTCTAAATCCACTTCCTGGAGTACACACCTGGCCTGGGCTGAGTATGCCCATAATACGTTGCGCAACGCGTCCACAGGTCTCTCGCCCTTCGAGGCTCAAATGGGGTATCAGCCCCCACTATTCCCTGAGCTGGAGAGCAATATAGTGGTTCCCTCCGTGACATCCTTTATTCGGAGGTGTCGCTCTGTTTGGAAGCGGGTGCGGATTGCGCTTCAGCGCGCTGCTGCTAGACACAAGGTGGCAGCTGATAGACGACGTCGCCCTGCTCCCTCATTCAGGGTAGGGCAACGCGTGTGGCTCGCTACGCGTGATTTGCCATTAAAGGTGGAGTCTCGGAAACTCGCACCCCGGTTTATTGGGCCTTTTAAAATTTTACGGCGCATTAATCCGGTTACGGTAAGATTACAGCTCCCCCGTGCTATGCGTATCCATCCCACGTTTCATGTCTCCCGGCTTAAGCCAGTCCTCATTAGCCCGCTGGCCTCCGCTGAGAAGCCACCGCCGCCTCCTCGGATTATGGAGGGAGGTCCAGTGTACACTGTCCACCGTATCTTGGCCGAGAGACGGGTTGGGAGAGGTTTCCAATTCTTAGTCGATTGGGAGGGGTATGGCCCGGAGGAGCGTAGTTGGGTTCCCTCCAAAAATATTCTGGACCCTCAACTTATCAGGGATTTCCGGGGTCGCAGGCTTGAGGGATCGTCTGGGGTCGTCCCTTAGTGGGGGGGTCCTGTCATGGTTTCTCCACCTGCTTATTGTATATTGTCCACGTCCCTGGAGAGCGCTCACGTTGCGTTCCTTCGCTTTGGTTTCCTAGTCCGTTTCAGGTTTTAGTTTCAGTTCAGTGTGTCACCTGTTCAGGGTTACCTGGCAGTATTTAAAGCACACGTCAGCGTTATTATACGCTTCCATATTGCCATTCGTTTCGCGAGAAAAGCCGGTATCGTAGGATAGCATCCTTTTCCAGTCCCGCTCTCGTCGCGTTTTGAAGTTCGTAAGCGTTATTTTGTTTTCATTTCTTTCACCAATTATCGGACGTTATAGTCACGTACCGAGGGTGCTATTGTGTTTTCGCTGTCATTGATATTATCATTATTGTTACCGCCCGTGTGTGCAGGGCTATCTCGTTTTGCAAGAGAGTTTTTGGTTTCGGTTCCCTCGTTGTGAGCTATAGGGTTTTTGTTTGTTGTGATTGCATTGTATTAAGTGTTAAGAGTTATATTCTGTTTGATTATTGTTGTTCCCTGTTAGCGGGGTTTTCGCTCCCGCTTTGTGGTGTTCAGGTAGCATCCTCTGTACACCTACTGTCGCGTCTGGTCCTTCGTTCCCACGCTACCCCTGACATAATGATGACATATTGGGCGAATCTGCAAGGTCACAAAAAAGATCACCCAACAAAAAATGTTATAGAACCATGTTGGGAGCATGAAAAAGGGAACACCAAAAGTTTTGGGTGGAATGCGAAGGAGAAGGCAAGCGAGATGGGGATTTTAAATAAGAAATACAGCCCAACAGTAGTTCTTCCAGCTATACCTCCTTGGTTATTGCCACAACCAATGGTACATTTTGAGCTACATAACAAAAAAAGAGATGAACAGAAGGGGAATAAGTATGATGGAATAGTGAATGAACATATTAGCAATTGGTTTTATGGATTTTTAAGAATATATACAGATGGATCAAAAGATCCAAATTCAGGAAGAGTTTCAGCTGCTTTTGTCATCCCAGAGTTAGGCATTAAGGAGGGAAAAAGATTACCCAATGACTTATCTGTATTTACAAGCGAAATGATGGCTATGGTAATAGCATTACAATGGGTAGAAGAAGCTCAACCAGAAAGGGTGGTCATCTGCTCAGACTCGTATGCAGTTTTAATGAGTTTGGAGTCTTTTAATTCCAGTAGCAGACAGGACATTTTATTTGAAATTCTTCAGACACTATTCAGAATACAAAGATTAAGAATAAGTGTTAGATTTGTATGGGTACCTGCTCATGTGGGAGTTAAAGGGAACGAGGAAGCAGATAGAATTGCAAAAAATGCATTAAAGGCAGACCATATACAGATAGATGTTAAAATCAGTAAAGCAGAGGTAAAAGGGGTCATTAAAAATGAAATTAAAAAGAGATGGCAAGAGGAATGGACCAGGGAAAGTAAAGGTCGGCATTTATTTAGAATAAAACCATTGGTTGGAAATACACAATCTGAACGGGGAAATAGGAAGGAAGACAGGGTTATCACAAGGTTAAGGTTAGGACACACAGGTCTAAATAGTACACTTTTCCTGATAAACAAACATGGAGATGGCAGATGTGAATTTTGTGGGGAACAAGAAACAGTAAATCATGTAGTGTACAGCTGCATAAAATATGTCAGACAGAGAGAGAGACTAAAAACCAAGCTACATGAAGTGGGGACACAACTTAATATATACAGAATATTGAAAAAATACATGTATTACAATTCTGTTGGAGTATTTACATTCAACAGGCTTAATAAATAGAATATGAGTTTTAATTATTAATATGAACTTAAATTTTATTATTGGTATTTTAGAATTTTATTTTATTTATTAAGCAAGGGTATTAATGATTCCCAGTCCACACTCCAGACCAGTGGGTGGCGGTAAATGCACCACTAAAGTTGTTTGCCAACCGCCATAAAATAAAAGAAGAAGAAGAAGAAGCCGTCATAAAATGATCACGTGACGGTAGCTTGTTCCCTAAGCATTTTCAGCGCGGCTGTCTGCCTTTTCAAGTAACTTCAGAGGTGAACATGGCTGATGTGTCGGAAAGGACATTACAAGTTGCAATATTGATTTCTTTTGCATCGGGGTTTCTTGCAGGATGGCAGGCCAACAGAATGAGAAGGAGATTCCTCGACTGGAGGAAGAAACGTCTACAAGATAAGCTTTCAGAAACGCAGAAGAAACTGGATTTAGCATAATACAACAATTATTCGTATTTTGTGGACTTAACGACTACCTGAGGTATTTTTATATAGTGAAATTCATATTCGAGCGACAGATGTTTTGCATTGTATTTAAACGAAAGCTGTAACAGTGTATTTGGTTGCTGCTCAGCCTGCTCTATGTATCTAGTTAGCTACAACTAATCCGAATATAACCTGTGTTAGTTTCAGGCTTCAGGTTAACTTTCATAATTCGTTGCTGTTTAAGTCATGAAAGCGACACTAATTATTCCCCTTTACATTTATTCACAGACATTAACACAATTAATTACATTTTTGCCTACTTTCTTCAAGAACAACCAGGAAATTCCTGTTGTCACGTGGACTGTGCAGTGTCATTGATATGAACAGCACCAAGAACCAGCAATGGGACTGAAGTTGACTGACAACATGCCCTGTGTAAAACCACGTGTTTTACTGTGGCGTTTTATAACCATAACGTGTGCTCTGGCGTTGGGCTACCCTTCATACCTCCCTGTTTGTAACTACTTTTCTCATAAATTGTCCATTTGTTGTTTTTTTTTGCAGTAAAATCACTTTGAATTAATTCCATTTGAACTTAATTACTTCCATTTGTAATTACAAATTTAATACAATTGTATTAAAATAGAACAGAAAAGTGCATTTCATTATTATTATTTTTAAAACCTGTTTTGTGTCGTTATTTTGACAGTGGGATGTTTTAGTTTAACTTTTACTGTAGATACTGTACAACATGTATCGACTATCAATGTAATGGCCATAATAAATATGCCACACAAATGTACAGGTATCACAAAAGCTATAAACCCTGTTTGTTCAGTTCATCCAAATTATATGCATATGCTCTTGTTACTGATTTCCAGTATTGCTCCTCTCCAGCGCCACCTACAGGTGCATCCATTGCACATGCTTCTTTCCATACTGATTGAGTGATTTTACCTTTAAAGGGGAACTCCGGGTTATTCCTTAAACTTCTATATGTTTAATGTCAGTCTTGAAGCTTACCGCACTAGAACTGCGCCTCCTGGTTTTTTTATTTCCAGGGCCGTGTCCGAATCGGCACTCTTCCGCACTGTTCAGTAGCCTTGGTGAGTAGATGGGACGAGAAAGTCGTTAAGTATGCGAAAAACATTCAAATTGCAGCATACTTGAAACACCCGGATGACACACTTACTTCCGGGGTTTCGCTGAGTACATTCGGGAGCACGCTTCAAGGGCTGTGTCCGAATGCGACCCCTGTTCCCTGTCCGCTCAGACCCCTGTCTACTATGTGCCCTGTCCCCTCACTTTGCAAGCAGCGTGCGAAAGAAATCCTACAAAACTCTTTCCAAACTAGTGAGGAAGTAGTTCATAATATATATATATTTTTATTTATTTAGAATATCAATCAGTTAACATATGATGATTGTTACAAAGTGTAGATTATGAATGAAGTTAGAATCAACCAAAAAAAAAAGTAGTTTGTAATATTACCAAATATAGATCCATAAATATGCATATACGCTCTGTCTTGTACGTTTTTACTTCCGGGTTACTTACTGAAATTGTGGGATGAGTGCAGATGAGTGTGCTCCTGAATTCCCTCAACAAAACCCTGGAAATAAGGGGTTCATCCTGGTAATTTAAGTGCCCCCATTTTTGAGAAAAAGTCGCCCACTCAAAAGCTTTTTGACAAAGTGGACTCAAATATATGCCCTCAAAAGGGTGTCGTGGTCGTATTCGGACACAGTCAAGAAGTACACAAACATTTTGGTTGCATGGATATGACATGAGGCTTCGTTTAAAAAAAAAAAATGAATCGCAGCTTCGCTGATGTTGCCATTCAAATACAACAAAAACATGTGACATGTCAGCTCAAGGTTGGGGCACGAGGTTGCCAGATCTTGCAAGATTTTCCAGACAAATGGCGACTCAAAACTAGCCCAAAATATATTTTTAACCGAAACCAACATATTTTAAATAAAAATCATATTTTAAGTTTTTTAAATAAGAGTGCTTTGCGACAAGGCAACACTGGTGGGGACGTCTTATGACCGGCTTACGACACTTCCACAGTACGTTTAGAAAATAGTATGGCGGATATTTTTCACGGACTGCTAAACTGAACATTAAACAGCACACTTATGCCAGTGCACTGTTCACAGGAAACAGGGCGCAGTAGATAGGGCTCTGATTTGGACACAGCCCACCTGTTTTCCGGACACGCTGCGTCGCGCTGATTACGCCACTGGTGCAAATCAAGCAAAGATTTTTAGATATGACAAGATAGGTAACTGGTGCTTTTCCCCATTGGAGGAGTATGCAGTAGTGTTTTCAGTTAGCTTAGCAACTAAAGTTACATAATGTAGGCTTGCGTGCATCCATAGGTGTCAACCAGGTTTCCCATTGGCCTCCATTCATTTTTGACAGGAAATTAAAAATATTTCCATTAATATAATGCTGCGCTCCCCGTTGGTTTCTATTGGCATCACTGTCTCTACATTATATGTACTCTTAAGGTGTCAACCCATACGGTTTTCCCGTACAAAATATGGGTTTTCCACCTTTTCGAAGGTATACGGGCATATAAGTTCATGATACAGAAAATCTAGTCTAATAAGTTTTTTCCCCCCAAACGTTTTCCAACATAGCTATTTCAATTGAAGGGCTAAACAGGATGCAGAATTGCAATTCGAATTTGAATTACAGGAAGTAGAATTTACTGAATTGAAATTCAATGAAATTCAAATGCCTTCTCTCTTCTGTATTACTGTAGGTGTAGCCTATACAAAAATGAATTTTAAATGTGTTTGGTATATAAAACATCATGCATGTCAAACATGTTGTTAACACACATTAAATATTGTTGAAATACTATTGTTTGGAAGACTACCTGCTATTGTGTATGAACTCTGGACTGGATTTTGACAACGCATTTGGATTACATTTGAACATGGAGTGAAACTCAGATGAAGGGTGTAAGAGGACACCGACCCTTGCTAATTTTGGTGAACCGACACCCCGTGGTAGCCACATGCAATCACTGCAACGCTATTGTCTGTGGTTCAATAAAAGCCACTTCAAATTTCAGGAGGCATCTTCAAGTAAGTGAACAAATCATTCTTATTTATAATGATATAAATTAATGATGAAATATCATTATGACAGTTTGCCCACCACTGTTCAAAAACAGTTTGAATATTTAACTGTATACAATAAAATTTCACTATGTGGGACTAGATTCTCAAATTAATTTCTGTACACATTAAAGATTGTTCTTATTGAAAGTTGTGATGGTTATTTTTTTCAAGAATGAAATCTCAATAAATATGACATTATATCACTACCACTATGCATTACCAGCACATGGTTTGTCCACTAGATGTCCCTATTGTGCTATACAAATAAATTTGCCTTGCCTATTATTAATTTGCAATAATGTATACTTTGATATAGTGACATAATGTGATCATTTGAGTGTCAGGCCTAGATGAAATGACATGGAATACCTCATAATTCAAATTGGTAGGTGTTTGGCAGGACAGCCACTGTCTCAAAGAAATCATTACTTTAATGTTCAATATGCTTTCAATATAATATTCTTTCCGTTTCCAGAAAAAGCACCCTAGAGCCTGAGGCTGGCAGTAGCACAGCTATGCATCCAACCACAGTGCTGTGAGACAAACTCCATCTTCTCAAGCTAATGCGCAAACCAAGTGGTGAACATCTGACAAGCGTAAAATTGAAGTCACTGACAGCATTGTCACATACATTGCCAACGGGCTCCTTCCGCTCTCCACTGTGGAAAACAAAAATTTCTGCAAAATCTTGGGTCGGACAGAACCCCGCTTCACCATGCCCACCAGAAATAACTTAAGCTACAGTATATCCTCATCCCTCAGCACACAAGCTCACCTACGCAGTCAGAAAAGTCTGATATTATTTGACTGACTGTTGATCTGTGGTCAAACAGATCCATGAGGTAATTTCTTAGCATCACAGGCTATTTCATAGCAGATTTTGGCCTGAAGAGTGTTGTAAGACCTGAGTTGACATCCCAGGGCACCTGATAGCCCACAACACAGGGAGATAGAACTCTGTAACCCTGGGGCGTAAAGCCAGGCATCCGGTGCCGTGAAGTCTACTGGGACCATCTGGCCTGAGGTTTACGACGTTAAATAATGTCCTAGGATGTCATGATTTCAAGCACAATATGGCCATAAAACTGGACATTAGAAGGAGACGGCATTCTGCAGGACATGGAGCAGTTTTGCGATGTTTGTTTCGCCTAATGACGCCGGAAACCCAGGCCTGTTCACAGCCGTAAAAGGCCTGTGAACAAACACCCTATGTTCGTGGAAAATATTCTGGACTGAAACAAAGTGGTATATATATACATTGCGTCATATGTATGTGCATGTAAATAATTGTGGATAATATGATAAATGTGGTGGACCGGGATTAATGGCAATTGAAGTGTGGGGTATGTGAAAGTATCGGGGAGGGGCAAAATAAATGGGAAGGAATAAAGAATGTGAAAGAAAGGAGGATTGTATAGGTTATCAGGGATGTGCTTGTCCACATAAGTGTCTGGATCATAGGGTGGCCACCTAGACCTCACCTGGTATTTAGATAAATGATAGGGAAGAATCTTATTACTACCACTAGATCGGGGAGAGTAGACTATGCAGTTTCTCTTCCTGGAAGAGAGAGGGGTCTCTTGGTGGTGAGGTTTTACAGCCCTCGTCCTGGCCGGACCTTATTTAGACAAACAAAGGGAATTGTGAATGTGGAAGGCCTGCTCAGGACTGCATTTAAGGGATGTCCGCAGGGACATTCAAGGAGAATCTGCTTAACAGTTCTCCTGGTACCATAGTCACACCATACGGAATCATTTGGTTATGTACTTTGTTGGTAAACCTGTTCATGTTTCTTTGTCTTAGCAGCATGTTATCCAGATGTTTCACATCATCTGCATCTTTCTTTTCAACCCTTTTCCAGCTCCACAATTACTTAACCAGAGTATATGATCTGAGCTGCAGTGTTCTGAGCACTGTGGTATGTATGCTTGAGTCTCAGAGTCAGAACCCCTGCGTCTCACTCAGGGCTGAGTGCAAGTTCCCAGTATGGGAGAATCTGCTTAACAGGTCTCCTGGTGCTGTAGTGGTACCATAGTTATTCCAGTATGGGGAAGCTGTAGTCAGACTCTCCCACACATCTCACCTCGTGTCTTGTGTGTAGCAATTTCCAGGTATGACGAAGTATTTTACTCTGTACTATATTTGAATATGTTATGTTTTAATCTGTAACTGTAAATTGATTATTTTAAGTAAATAACCTACCTGGTAAATAAAATAGTTAAACTTGATTTGTGTGGTTTTTCTGAAAGTTGACGTACTCTCTCTGTTAACCGGTAATGAGTTGATTAATTTCCTCAGTCTTGGTTACCCCCTCAGCTGATCTAGGAAGGTTGTCTATTTAAGCTTAATGCATCACGGAGTATTGCACCTGTAGAACTATGTCTTAAATTAGATCATCTCCGCATGGCGTTTATAGATGTTGAGAACGGTGGTCACCAATATTCCCTTCTTGGGTCCCTGAGCCTTAATCATAGGCTATACCTCACAAAGTGGCCTCTTCCGCAACCTCTGAGATAAACACAGATATCTAGCCAGCTGTGAGACATGTACATAACGGCCGAATGTAACGTGCGGTGGAACAGGCATATCCAGTTCAGAGAACCGACTCAAAGGTAAGTCCTTTAGCGAATCCAGTGTAAATTGTACATAGCAAATGAATATTAATAATTAAATTGGAGTCAGATAAATGAGAACAGAATCAGCGTTGGTGGCTGACAGTCAATGCAATGCAATGCACACAGGCTGTTTTTTGGATAAGCTGGGGTCAGCCCAGACCAGACTTAATGCGAAGGATAAAGTTGTACTATTATCTTTGAGACGTGGTCAATTATTAGCTGATCCCGTGAATCTAAAGAACAGTCTCACCCGGTTGTAAGAACAGTGATATTTCACAATAACTCTTACCTTTTCCCACCTTTTCGCTCCGAGCTACTCCCTCATTTGTCTAGCGGTGTAATGCTGACCTGTGGGGACTTTAAAAGGAGGCACACAGCTGGGAACATTTGTAAAGCCTATCAGCAAACCTTCGAGTTTTACAGCATTGGCAACAAAGTGTCATTCACTGTCACCGATAATGCTTCCAATAGGGTGAAGGCGTACACTCTCTTCCCCCCATTGGAGGTCACTGAGAGTGAAGATGATGAGGGAGAGCAGGATGAGGAGGATGCATCCGATCTGGAAATGGTGAAAATTGAGGATGAAATGACCGATATCACACCTGAAGGAAGCCCACGCTTTGTCCACACCCTTCAACTTGTGGTCCGTGATGCCATGGATCAAGCAGGACACCATAAAGAGCTTAATGGGGAAAGTCCAAAAGCTTGTGGCATTTTGCCACAAATCTACACGGGCCACTGACATCCTGGAAGAAGGCTTCAAACTTCAGCCTGCCAATGCCACCAGGTGGAATAGCCAGTTGAAGATGATGAGATCTGTCCTGTGGGTTCGTAGTGAGATCTTGGCAGAGCTGAACTGTCCCATCCAGCTCACACCCTACGAGCTAAAAGTCATGGTGGAACTCTGAGGCACTTGAGGCCTTTGAAGTGGCGACAGACAAACGCCAGGCTGAGAAGACCCCCCTTGAAATGGCTCACAATTGTATTAAAATGAAACAAACTTGCCATTAAATAAAAAATTAAAAAAAATTAAAACTTGTATCATTATTTTGGCAGTGGGATGCTTTTTATTTAACTTTTACTGTAGATACTGTACAACATATATTGACTATCAATATAATGGTCATATCTGCCACACAGATTTACAGATATCACAAAAGCTATAAACACTGCTTGTTCAGTTCATCAAAATTATATGCATATATTCTCTTGTCTGTTTTACTGATTTCCAGTATTGCTCCTCTCCAAATCCACCTGTGCATCCAGCAGCTCAAACTAACTCTTCCCTACACCCAAAACATTTTTATCCTGGGTTGAATTGAATACCCGTAGACATTCTTCAAGCACAACTGAACTTTGGTAGAACTTTGGGTTGTGTAGTTACCTGGCCATGATATGATTCCAAATGTTGGCGAAATGCTCCCCTGGGGGTGATAATCCAGAATAGGGTATTTGTCACTCTCCATTCACTTCTATAGGTCTGCTAAAACGGTCTCAAAATGACACATTCATTGTCTTGAGTTCAATATATCATCCACAATTCTATGCGTGCATGATCAGAGGCAAATCTTATGAACAGGCAAGGTAGGCAACATATCAATAATTGGAATGTTACGGAATCATGAAATGTTTCATTTTAATCAATGTATAGCTTTAATTTGACTACACGGTATTGGTCAACATAATGGTCAAACAGTTATGTGGGAAAGGCCAACAAAACCACGTGCACATGTATGACGCGCTTCTATATGTCGCCTTTTCGTCGATGCATAAAACACCAGGATAAACCCGATTTATAATACATGTAGTGAAGTTTGGTCAATCCATATTACATAGGGATCTCATGCTGGAGCGATCCCTGATGCGTCATTTCTTTTCCCAACGCAGTTCTGCCATACTTCAGCCATAACCACGCCCCCACGAGTTTTCATTGGATGATAGAAGAAATGACGCATCCCTGACAGCTGTATCTTAGCGACCGAACGTAGCGTCTCGAGAAGGAAAAGCGTACCCTGGTGCCATGCTACATTAGCTTCGTTAAGCTTTAGCCAAGTTATCTATGTAGTCTATTGATGGATACTAGCCATATATAATACCCAGCAAGGTACCCAGCAAACGGTCTGTTATGTTTTCTTGATCACTAACGTTAGTAATGAACGAAAGCACCAACAAAGTTCTAACTGCCTAGGAACTTAGCTAACGTTAAGAGCTGAACAGGGCTAACGTGAACACTCTTGATTAACGTTAGCTAGTTTTTATTTTATTTTATGTAACGTAACTTTCTTGTTAACGTTAGCGTTTTCATTCTCAAAAAATGGCACCGAAGAGGAAAGGGCCTTTACAAACAGTGCAAAGGAACACGGATGATATAAAAAAACAGGTTCGTGGTTTTGAAACGAGCTGAATGTATTGTTCCTGTTGCTGTACTAGCTAGCCATATTCGTAGCTAACTAGTTTCCTAAATTAGCGAGTCAGTTTGGTTGTTCGTCTCATAGCTTGCATGTCATGGTGCGATAAAAGGTATAGTTTGTATGCTATAATACTAAGTTACTTTTTTGTTGTGAATTCCGCATTTGCAGCATTTATTTAACCTAACAATAGCTAACATGAAATTGTATATGCTTATACTAGATTGATACGCTCGAATATCCGTTTTTATTACCTTAAGTTAGCGACATTCTCCACCCCACCAAAATGAGCTAACGTTAACATAACTAACGTTGATCTCTGTTCTGTGACAGGTTGATAATTTGATGCAAGAAGTTCGCCAGTTAAAAGGATCTACAGAGAGCAAAGCAATAACGTTAGCAGACGCATCAGAGAGGTAAGTCCATAAACGGCAGTTTTTCTTTTTTATTTACACTGTTGAGAAACTACTTTTATCACTAAAGCTATAGGTTACTAGCTAAAGGCTCCCTAAATGTGTTTGTTCTCCGTATTTTTGTTGGAATGTCTATGGCTTTGAACTCTAATTCTGACTTGTCATGTAATGTTTCATTGCAAAGAGAAAAAAAGTCATATTACCTGATTTTCTAAGACTTGTGCAAAACCTTTTAGCGCACGCAAAACTAATAACACAACCAATGATTGGTGGAAAACGAATACCATGACCAATTGGTCCTAGTAAATCAGGCCCATAATGTGCAGAACATTAAAATGAGCTTATCACTATTTATAATTGTTTCAAAAATGATAAATAAAGGTGATGATCATGAACATTGTTTTCTTAAATAATAAAACAGTTACTTTACACACCCGCTTATTACTTTTATGCTATGAATATGTTGTGACCCGGATTCATCCTGATGCAGCATTCCAAACCGTTTTCTTTACAACACAGTTCTCAGGAAAAGTACAAAACCATCCTTTTTAGAAGCTGAGCTGATATTTTGATGTATATGAAACAGGAGCTTTGTTATGCTTATTAATGTTTGTCATGAATACACAGGCATGTGGTCAGGGTAGGAGAGCGTGGCACAAGGCATCCCTGCATTCAATGTGTGACCTATTCTCAGTGTACAGAAAATATTAAAGCATGTGTACTGGTGGACAAAAAGGCCATGTGTCAAGCTGAAGGAAAGAGACATAACTTTGCCTGTAGGGGGCTTGTCCTTCTCAATCCATTCCAGACCACATACTCCACTGAAGTATGGGATTTATGAACGAAAACTGTTGTCGCTATGCAGAAAATAAAAAAATAAAGGTCTTTACATACTGACGGTGTGAATAATTGTTTGCTTGATAAGCACAATGTATTTTGTTCTTACTTTCTGTGTTCAAGTTGCTTGATTTATTTTCTAATTTAAATGTTTATGTCAACAGACGCACACAACTACAAAGATCAGTTGAAGAAACTATGATGACTCTGAAGAAGCTAACCAAAGTAAGCCTTTGTTCTTTTACAACCACTTTTGATTCATGTATTGTATTGGCATGCACCGAATTCTGTAATGTATGGAAGTTGTCATATATAATAAAAAGTGAAAGGTGCAGCAGGGCTGTCATAAATGTTTCAAACATTTTATTTATGTATTGGTTTTTAAAGGCTGACGAACCCGCACCAGTGGGAAATTACAACCAAAGAAAACTGGATGAAGAAAACAGATTGAAGACGATTCAAGAACAGCTGCAGGCTCTGGCACTCACAGTCTCCCCTGCTCAAAAGCCAGGTCCAAGGCAAGGCAACAATGTCCATGATTTGTTTTGACTTTGTTGTGATCATAGCTTCATTTTAAACTTCTCGGATATTACAACTGTCCCAAACTGCTTTTTTTGATCTGTGATACTTTGGAATGCTGCAGCTGAGCTTATGATGAACCTAAGAAAGTATATACCTCCTGACTCATTTTCATATTGAACTCATATTGAACTCTATGGAAAAATAAGTCAGGTGAAAACAACCCTTTAAGTGATGCATCCATATCTACTGCATGTCTGGCAGCAGAGTGATTGTTTGAGGGTCGTTTGATACCTCAGACCCTTGATGACTTACTGCCATTTAGCCAACCATGGGTTCCATACTATTCCTGTGTAATTTACAGCTGAATCTAGTCTCACCCCCCCCAATTCCCATAGAGATCCATTCAAATGCAGAGAGTTTATAGTATCGCTTGTTTGAGTACCTGAAAATAGGATATCAAGAGTCTTCCAAACTTCCAAATTATTATCAAATAATGGGACAATCATTTACACCTGTTTTGTGCACCAGACATCAATTTTAACCAATATATTTGATAGTAAAGGTAGGGGTGTGATTCCAAAGTCTACTTTTTTAGCATCATTTGTTGAACTAGTTTACCTTAATCAATCAATGTGTTTGAAATTAGAGTAAAATAAACTTGTGTCCAGATGTGTCAAAAAGACTACCGTTTGAGGGTGTACTTACTTTTTCACATGACTGTATATATGGTGCATTGAATCTGCTACCCGGTCAGAGATTTACCCTTCCAGCTCTCTTTGTTTTGCAGCCAAAATGCAGACATGCCTAGTTCTTCTCTGGCCAAGGAAGAAGATGAAGATGATACAGGAGCTGAGAGTGAGGAAGAGGACAGTGAAGAAGAGGAAGATGGCGATGAAGAAGAAGATTTAGAAAAACAAGCTGAGACTTTCATTGCCATCAGTACTTTCATAGGCGAGCAAGAGGGTGACCTAACAGTGCAGGTAAAGCATGAACAGACACCTGGTCAGGTATGCACACTGTTATACTGGTTAAGACTCCTCCACCCTTCCCCCCGGCAGCTGAGAGCAAATGACTCGTGTCATGTGATCTCCTTTCTCTGACAATTCCATGGTGAAGATGCAATACAAAGTGATACTTGAATTTGATTTATGGGTTGGTCGATTGATTGATTGATTGATTTTTGATTGAACAGAAGGGAGACCTGTTGAGCGTTCTCAATAAAAACCCTGATGGCTGGTGGCTCGCCCAAGACTCAAGTGGCAACAAGGGCTCAGTACCCAGAACTTACTTGAAGGTACAAATCCCCCTTTTGGTCGGCTGCCCTTTTTGTCTGGCAGTCTGCTTTGGTATCTGTTTGCATTAGGCTAATCTGCACATGAAACATCACTGTCATGATCACTATGGTTCAGGCTAAATAATTAACAGCATCTCTTATAGCTCTGACATGACATACATCATATATGGTGAACTCATAGCAGTATATTGCAGTTTGATTCGCTTTGTATTTGTCTGATTGAAAAATCCTGTTGCTTCATTTTTTCTATTTTAAATACACGTTTCCTATTTACAAACCTAAATTCTGAACATACCTAGCAACCAAGAACCTGGGTGCTGGTCAGATTAGCTGACATTTGGGGGGGGATTAACATTAGCTGGCTATTATCTGTCCTCTGACGGCCACTTATTTTCACTGCTGTTTAACACCTGTGCTTCACAGTCGTTGTGCCAGTGGAGTACACTTCATGTACAGCTAGCTGGCAGTTTGTGATTCTCATACAAAGACCATGTGTTCTCTATATAAAAACATCGCATCTTCAAAATGTTAGATCATTCATATGTATTCCTAGTCAGTCGTGTTTGTATTGTTAACAGTTTAGCTGTTGAAGTTGAGGTTAAGATTTTACAAGCAATGCATTGATTTGTTCTCTGAATATCTGTCTGCATTGACATTTACATTACAGTCATATGGCGGAAGCTTTTATCCAAAGCGACGTACAATAAGTGCATATTGAAGGTCATTGACACAACTACAAAGCAAATCCGACAAAGCACAACTTTCTCACAACGTAGGAGCTATCGCTCGTAATGAACATAGAATACAGTCGGCTATATATTCTTAGCTATAAAATAGCAAAAGACACAAATAGAAGGAAGAAAAAATAAAAATAAAAACAGGAAGTACGTACTATACAATTGGCCCTATATAGGTAGTTTAGTCAAGATGGAGTCTGAAAAAGTGAATTTTCAGACCACGACGGAAAACAGACAGTGTTTCAGCTGAGCGCAGCGTAGTGGGGAGTTCGTTCCACCACTGGAGAGCTAGGGTGGAGAGGCTCCGCAGTCGGGACGCGCGAGAGCCGTTAACACGGAGGGAGGGAAGTGCAAGTCGCTTGTCTGTATACATATATGGCTTTAACAGGTTATACCTCTGGTTATAGTGACTGTCTAATTGTTTCAGTTGTACCAGGATGAGGACGAGGAAGAGGAAGCAGAAGATTCAGTCACTGAGGAAGAGAGTGAGGAAGAAATGGATGAAGTCTCAAAAACCAAGCAGAGGTGAAGTTTCTTATTCTGCCACCAGGTGGCGGGGTACACAAAGGAATTTTTTTAAACATTCACACTTGGGTGATAAAAAGGGTGAAAGATTTTGTTCAACAACGATTTCTGTTTGTTCAACAAAGCTATAGAAGTAATCAATGACCAGTTATGGATAAAGGGTAGTGTCATGGATGCTAATGGTTTCATAAGTTGCGATAAGTTGACACATTTTTATGAACTGTAAAATCAATGTGATATGTTTTACTATTTTGCAGAAGCCAAAAATCTTCCTGGGATGTTGTGAGAAAACAAGTTTTAGAGGTATTATTAGAATAAAATCTCAAAAATGTAACTTGCAGATAAATGTAGGCGGTGTGACCTCACTGAGCTGACGTTCGTTATAAGTTGCTCTGCTAAAGTGATTGTAATGTAATGTAATGTAAAATTTTACGTAGTTTCATAGTTTCGGAAGGCTTTCTTTCTAAGCTCACATAACAGTGATTTAAGAGCGGTGTTTTTCTTCAACTATGAGAGAAAGAAGGGGAAATCCCTTGAGTGATGGATCACTGATGTGTCAGTGGTGATGTCATCAGTCATCCTTTAAACCTAAACCAGTGCCAAGTATTATGATTGGAGGGATGTGTGATTTGGCTGACCTGGAGTGTGCGCTGATTGGCAGATGAACGCGACCGACGTTCTGGCTGCCATGGGAGCCATTCCCCCTGGGTTCCGCCCGTCCACTCTGTCAAACCTGCTCAATGAAGGTAAGTTTCCTCAAGCCAGTCTTGCTCTGTGCAGTGATGGATCAGTGTGAACATATTGTATCATTGAAGATTCATGACACATATAACACTTCATAGTGGTGGTTATTCTGTATTTCCAGAAAGTGTTGGTACTAAAGCTATAACATATTACCAGGTCCCCGTTGTCCTGAGAAACCTGAGTGCCTGAAAGCCGACCCGAGACCCAAGTGGGTTCGGGTCCAGAATTTTAACTCGTTGTTCAGATGTGGGTCGGTTCTTGGGTACGTGCTCACTACTTTGAGGGACCCAGATATTTTAGGTGTGTGGTTATACTTGAGACCCAGAATTCTCAAACACGCTGTACTGATGCTGCTGACGATGTTAGGCAAATCAACCATAAAGCTGTTCGGATTTGTTTTGAGTCCTGGTCCGGGAGTCTTTAGGTCCTTAACTATTGGGTGTATGTTGGGTCCAGGTCCGTTTCAGCTTGGGTTTTTAACGGAGTCCTCGGACCTATGTTGGTTCGGGTACAACATTTCGGACCTGGAAAGACCTTTAGCTCTGGCCCTAGCTGGGCCTGGTATGGTCCGGATTAGATCCACGATGCCGATTGTACCGCTGCGCTCCGGACAAGTTGGCCGGGCCCGCACGGGATCCGACCCGAAAGCCCGCGCGATCCCTCGAGAAGGATAGGCAGGAATGTGCGCTTCCGTGCACTGCATGACCTTCACAGAATCTGGGTGCAGATGGAACACACGACAAGAGCACCTGCGTCATGTTCCTCTCCGTCGAGCCATCGTAGCCCAGGATCTCCGGCACAAGCACGCAGACGCTCGCCACCGTCAGCTGCAGACGACACCAGGAGCTGATGACACAGGGCTTTGGCACTCCGCAGGGGAACAGTCCTTTCGCAGATCCTGCTTCAGATTAATCAGCCTTGAATTCTTGTCATTCTTGGCTTGACATATTTTTGTTAGTTCATTTCCTTATTTCTATACATTAATTTTATGTTATGCAGGGGATACAAATTTAAAAATGAATACCAGGGGTGTCTCTGTGGCGTAGCCTGTAGAGCACCGTCCACGCGCTCATTGCAAGCTGCGATATTGGCGGTTCCAATCCGGCCGAGCGACCTTTGTCACATGTATCTCCCTCTCTCTTGCTCCCCATTCTTCCTGTCTTAACCCAAATTTTTATCTCATATTTAGACTTTAGAATCTTATTTCTGTTACTATCTGCTAGTGGGTGAGAGTTTACTCATTTCAAGATTTTCCAGTGGGGTAAGATAATTTCAATTGTCAAAAAAAAAAAAACAAAAAAAAAAAATATTTTTTTTTTTTTGAAAAAAAAAAAAAATTATGTCTCTGTAGTGTGTGCTGTCCAAGAAAAGCTGAAAAAAACCCTATAAAATACATATAAACATGAATACCAATCAAGAACATATTTTTAAATACATGGCAGAATTGCATACTGGTATTTTAGCTCTGATTTATTATGTAATTGTTGAGGGGTTAGGGTTAGGGTACAGGTATTTGGCATTCCACTGACCCCCTATGAACACCCCCCTAAACCCTGTCACCTCACCCCCACTGCTAACCAGAGCTTACGGTCTCTGCTTTGCAGGGAAGACTTACAGAGGCAGTTACTACCTGCAGCCAGAGCTGAGCCAGTCCCAGCTCGCTTTCAAAGACCTTTTTTGGGACCCGGATACTGGAACCGTATGTATTCACTTTTCACATTTCACTTTTAATTCTAATTCTTGGAATGCCAGTTAAGTGTTTCCAGAAAAAAAGAATCTGTGCTGATAACCTCTAAAATAGTTTTAGTATTTAATAGTATTCTTTTTCTGATTAGTCATTCGGGAAACCTGCAGTGTTGTAAAGGAGGCAGAATGTCTGTCCTAGGTCTGCACATATTCTTAAGCCCCTCCCCTTCTATGACAAGCACATTCCCGGTGAATTGTCACAGGAAGTAAAGGCTTCCGAACATCCTTTCCCATGTTCCCCGAGTGGGTGCAGCCATGCAATCATGACAGTGGAGGACAAGTGAAAGACCCTGTTTCTGGTCTGAGAGACCCTAAAACGCCGAACACGCTGAGGGGAAGCACTGGCGTGGAGTGTGTGTGTGTCGGGGGGGTTGTCACTTGTCATGACCCATGTAAAAAGGGGGTCCTGGCCAGTTAAAAGGGCACACCTGCTTCTGAGCATTACCTCCACCTCGGCTAGCACCTGTGCGTTACCTCGGACTCGCTAAGTTCCACCTCTTTGGCTTAATCACATAATAAACGGCTATTCACTAGAGTACTTTCTGGTGTGGAGATATTCACAAGAGCATTGCTTTTGGGGGAAATCAAATTCCAATATAGCCATTGCCAGTTTATTTCTGCCAAGGAGAGGGAACTGAACTGCCATATGTAGATTTAATGAAAATGTAATTTATTTGGAAATGTTTTTTTTATTTACATTAGTTTACTGACTCACAGGTGGGGAGATGGTGTTCTGGCTTCAAGGCTCTTTACTTGAATTGCATTAGTAAATGCATAATTGTATAAGTGGATAATATTAAAATGTAAGCTAAATATGCCTCATAAGCAAATTAAAAAATGTAATATGATGGGCAGAACTAGGTGAAGTAGTACATCTGATATACTGCAACCCTGTTAGACATCCCCAGATTTCCTGCTAATATTTGACAAAAAAATAAAATTTTTACCAGTTTTCAGAACAGAGTTATTTTGTGCGATTGCATTATTTTCATTAGTAATATGTTTATAAGGTTTATAAGATGTTAACGTCTTTAAAACGTGAGTATAAGCCAGGTGTGCTGACAGGCATTGCTCAGGCCCCCATGTGGCTCTGCGTGGCTCCCCAGGTTCGGCCCCGCACCTCCAGGACGTCCGTGAGCCTCATACTGTGGAGCTGCAGGATGATCCCCACTCCGGGGGTGGGGGTGCAGGTTCTCAGCAGGCACGTCCGGCTGGGCGTGTTCGACGGCGCCAAGGTAGGCTCACCCTCCACGCCACAACAGGGCCTCTTCTCTCCTGCCTGACGTAACGGCTTCGGCTGACGCCCCTGGCGGGGGTGACTGCCTGGGTCAGGGAGTGTATCGTGTGCGTGCTGCGTTATCAGCCTTCACATTCTCTGAATTCTTTCCCCATCTGCCTGTTTCCAACTCGACCACTAGGGGGCACACCTGTGTCATAGCAACATCTAAATCAGGGGGCTCTCATTCATATCCAGAGAGGGCCGGTGTGGGTGCAGGCTTTTGTTTTCCGACCAAGCACTTACACACCTGATTCTACTAATCAACTAGAGTCTTTGCTAAGGACATTGATTAATAGAATCAGGTGTGTTACTGATTGGTTGGAACAAAAGCCTGCCCCCGTTACTGAGTAAGATAGAGGACCCCTGATCTAGATTCTTCGTCCTGACTCTGATTTGTGGTGACAAAATATACTTGTAAGCACTGATAAGAAGTTAGCTTTGGTCTGAGGAATAGAATAGAACAACTTTATTTTTTCCAGTGGGAACTGCAGGTTGTGAGGATGAAGACGCACGACCTGCTTCCTGATTGGTCACCTTGCCTTTTCTTTCCTCAGATCCTGAGTAACATTCACACAGTCAGAGCGAGTTACAATTCAAAAAACCCCAAGACCTGGACTTTTTCTCCAAGGGTACAGTATATATATTCATACCATTGAGTGAATACTTTAAATGTTAATCTAGTTGTGGTTAGTTATTTTTTGTATGTCACAACTTAAAAAAAATAAATAATAATTTTTAAAAAAATGTTATGCCCTCCAAACCCCCCCTCTTTGGAGGACAACTCTGTTGTTTATTAGCATGAAACATAATTTCGAATGATGCATACTTAATACATATAATCCAAGTCAAATCAGTGTTATAGTGTCTGTGTCCATCCAATCCGCCCCCATATCACTTTCCTTTGAAACCCATCTTCCATCCCCTCTGTCTTTCATGTCAGACTCCACTCTGTCTCTATCTATTTTATGTCACATCTGAAATGTTGTTCCTGATGTATTTGATTGGATAAATAAGTCTCTGTGAGATGGGATGACTAATTACACTCTCATCTCTGGTCTAAATTTACAGACGGTTGGGATCCTTCCCAGCCTGATGGACGGAGATTGCTTTGTCCGGAGCGACTCCCAGTCACCTGACCTGGGAATCCTGTTTGAACTTGGGGTGACCTACATCCGAAATGTAATCGCGCAGAATTTTCTCTCTCACTGCTTGGTTAGAATGGGGAAAGGTGGATCTGTTGGATAGCATGTCGTGGAAAGCATGGCGCTGCATGTAGGCGGTAGTCCATACGTATCACGTGTCTGTTTGTGCAGATATAGCCGTTGTTATTTGTTATCAGCTGTTATTGAGAAAAGTTGTATAAATTTCTCTGTAAGTGCACCTAAACTCCAGTCCCAGATCTGGGTCAAATGCGTGATTTATATAGTACTGCTCTGTAGCTGCTGGTAAATCCTCTGCAGACCTCTGAGAATTCCCAACGAAACGCATTACTAGTCCAGTCATGGAAGAAAATTTAGTTCTGCATTTTGGTGAAAATAGATGTTTATTTTCAAATTGGCAGTAAGCTCCAAGACTTGTACTGGTAGTGCCTAAAGGTTTAAGTTTTAATGTATTTGAACCAGGTGTGAAAAATATAATAGCGTTGATCGCCGTGCGTATAGCTCTGATCGCCGTGTGTATAGCGTTGATCGCCGTGCGTATAGCGCTGATCGCCGTGCGTATATCGTTGATCGTATAGCGTTGATCGCCGCGCATATAGCGCTGAAAGTGGCCTCACCTGTTGGCTCTCTCGCTCCAGTCCACAGGTGAGAAGGGGGACCTGAGCTGTGGCTGGGCGTTCCTCAAGCTGTTTGACGCGAGCGGCGTACCCGTCCCGCACAGGTAACCCCGCCCCGTTGCCAGCCAGCGCTCGTACCGCCGTTCCACGTGCGCGGGAAGAGACTCCCGCGCGGGGTTTAGCTAGTCCTCGCTGCTGAATTTACAAAAAAATTTGCTTACTAAACTTACGTTAGTAAAGAAAGTAACGTTGGCATTTATTTGCATATTTAGTTTAAGTATACTGTAAATGGTGGTTAAATCCAGAGCACAGCATCCTCCAATGTAAATAAATCAAATTACATAAACCAGTTACTATTCAAGGATTCACAAAATGCAAAACACAAGATTATTGCTTCATGCGGTTTTTTTGGAGATGTTTCTCTGTAGCCTGGTGCTGTAATATTCTTGCTTTTGCAGAACCCATGAACTGGTTGTGCACGGAGGCACGCCGTATGAGAAAGGCGTGGACGTGGACCCCTCTATAACCAGAAGAGGTAAGGTTGTGACAACCGTATTCACTAGTTACGGGAGGATGAGGGTTCAGAAAACCCCATAATGGCTGGAGCAACAGTGCGCTGTCGATCACAAACTCATGAACGATTCAAATGGCTTCTGCTCTCAACAGCCAAGCAATGATTGGGTGAGTCACTGACGGCATATGGCAGCTATGGCCGTTATGGGTCTAAGGAAACCTCTTTCGCTCGTCGCTAGCATTCACAGTGACCGAGTTCTGACTGAGCGCTCGGACACTAAACCATCCTGCGTGTGTTTGTGTGTCTGTTTCAGCCACCGGCAGCGTGCTGCAGCAGATGATGGCCTCCAGGAAGCAGCCCAAGCTTATAGTCAAGCTAAAATCGCCCAATGCAAAGACCAGGGCCAACCTGAAGTACGCCTGTTCACTTGAGGAGGGTGTGAAATGAACACCCGCCACCAGCCAAGTGCTGGTACAATTTTGATTGTGGCTAATAGGATTTTTACTCTCGCAGCCACTTTGGCCGGTAATCAACCAGTTTGTGTTATATTGTAAAAGGTAACGTGGCTGGTAAAATGTTAAAAATGGCTGGTCGTTTTTAGAATCCACAAGCCACTCTGGCCAGTGGCTGGAAAAGTTAATTTCATACCCTGCTGCAGTCGTACCCTGCTGCAGTCGTACCCTGCTGGAGTCGTACCCTGCTGCAGTCGTACCCTGCTGCAGTCGTACCCTGCTGGAGTCGTACCCTGCTGCAGTCGTACCCTGCTGCAGTCGTACCCTGCTGCAGTCGCTCTCAGCTTTAAAGTGTTCCTTTTTTTGTCCCCTTTTGTTTTATTTGATGTGTTTTTATAACATTATTTCTCTAACATTTTTATTATTTAAATAACGACATTTGAGATGAAAACATTTGTGCTTGGATGTGTTATATGTAAGATATTTGAGGTATTTTTAAGGACACATCTGAACAGAAATGAAGTGCATTAATGGTGACAGTAGTTATGTTTGGTCTTCTTTCTTTGCCAGTCTCCTGCCGGACACTCTGGTGGGCAGCAGGTGTACCGTCCGCCTACTGGCGCTGTACAGACAGGTGCTCGCGGATGCTCTTCTGAGAGACAGACTGACCATGCAGAATGCAGGTAATTCAGTTAATCACACAGGTAATGGCTTGTACAGGTAAACACTGGTCCAGGTAATGGCTCGTACAGGTAAACACTGGTCCAGGTAATGGCTCGTACAGGTAAACACTGGTCCAGGTAATGACTCGTACAGGTAATCACTGGTCCAGGTAATGGCTCGTACAGGTAAACACTGGTCCAGGTAATGGCTCGTACAGGTAAACACTGGTCCAGGTAATGACTCGTACAGGTAATCAGTGGTCCAGGTAATGGCTCGTACAGGTAATCACTGGTCCAGGTAATGGCTCGTACAGGTAATCACTGGTCCAGGTAATAGCTCGTACAGGTAATCAGTGGTCCAGGTAATGGCTCGTACAGGTAATCACTGGTCCAGGTAATGACTCGTACAGGTAATCACTGGTCCAGGTAATGGCTCGTACAGGTAATCACTGGTCCAGGTAATGGCTCGTACAGGTAATCACTGGTCCAGGTAATAGCTCGTACAGGTAATCAGTGGTCCAGGTAATGGCTCGTACAGGTAATCACTGGTCCAGGTAATGGCTCGTACAGGTAATCAGTGGTCCAGGTAATGGCTCACACGTAATCACTGGTTCAGGTAATGGCTTGTACAGGTAATGCAGGTAATCACTGGAGAGGGTAACCGTTGGCCCAACCTCTAAGGCGCACTACACTGAATAGAACAGTATGTGCAGTATGCAGAGATCAGTATGACGTGTCATTTCAGCTTTCCCCAAAGTGACTCTGATTTGTTATCCGGCCGTGTTTGGCCTAACACTCAACACAGCCAAAGGAGGAATCATCCGAGTCGCTGCATGACCCCGTCCTATTGGATGCCCAAACAATGGTGTGATGTCAGTGGAGTAATGAAATTGATTTGGGTGAGATCACAGCAGTGCTGTGCTCACGTGCTCTGGAGAGATAGGATCCAGGAAGGGGCCAGGTGACATTTTGAGTCGACTGCATGCGCATTGACTGTTACGTGCAACTCTTTTCTGCAGATCTTATCTGCAACCCTGTACTGGCGACGTTCCCACAGATTCTGGATCAGACCGATCTTTTGGATGCTCTGAGGGTGAGTCCTGAAGCGTTCACTCGGTTAAATCTAGGACATGCACTTCTAGGAAAACTGGTTTGATAGGTCGCTAGGGCAGCTCAGTGGAAATGCCTTTTTTGTAAAATGTCTTGCTTGGAAATGCCTTTGCTTATATATATTTATATTTGCATTTTATTTTAGTTATGCTATTTCTCCATTTCGCACAATTTGGAAGGCCCAGTTGTAGCTGCAAGCCCATTTCAATGGCTGCAACCACCCCTGAGAGTGCGTGAGAACGCACCCCCATTCCACAGTTCAACTCGACCGTTTTTTCCCTGAGAACTGCACTTGTGCAACTGGGCAGGCGAACGACAGGTGGCTAAAGACCCGATTCATAGTCGTCAAAACAAGTATGCGTACGGACGTCCGCAGGGCCTGCGCGAAGCCAAATGACATAACGGACCCTGAGCGGACATCCGACTAGGCGGTCCGCGCAGCAGTCGTTTATTCTGTGTGTGCGTACCTGACCACATGGACCTGTCCTTCCACCTACAAGCGTACCTTCTGCTGCCCATAATGCGTTGTTGTTGTAGTTTTTTTGCATGCAAAAATGATGGGAAATGTAGTCTACAAAGGGGGGTTGGTATGCTGAACTATGAAAGGCAAAAGTCTGCGGACTTCCTGTTTTAAAACGCTCTGTCACCACTCTGTAACTGTGCCGCTAGTCTGTGACGTGACGGGTGAAATTCGGTAAGCGTAACCCTCCCTCCCCGGGCGCCGTCGCAGTCGATCGTTCACCGTCCAATTGTATGGACCTGCTGGATGGGCTGACGTTTCTTTTCGATACCCCCCCCCCCCCCCCCCCTCCCCGCGCGCCAGCCCGGTCATGATGTCTGCTGAATAAGAAGCATTATGAAACCCAAGTGCTCATTGATCCGTAAATATAGTCGTGTCACCCAGGCTTCCTGTGTTTCCAGAGCTCTAAATAAAGGGGAACACACAGATAGATTGCAGGTGCTTCCAGCCAGCGCACCTTTATGAGGGTATTCCAGCAATGCTGTTGGACGCTCCTACAGCTCTCCAAATGAAGGGGAAGCACCTTGATCATTCGTAGTCATCAGCTTTTAAAGATGGGACACGTCCAAAGAAGGACTGTTTCACCTGCAAATAAATCTCTTTAGATGACATTTCAATGGAAAAAATAAGTCCAAACTTCAAAAAAGTTACCTGAAGAATTGCGGTAACGTAAATCATGAAATACAGAATGGGGAAGACTGATTTGTGTGTTGGTGTGGTGATCTCACCGTTTATTTAGACTAACCAATCATTTTGTTCCAGAGCGTGTGGGCGGAGAAAGAGAGTGCACTGAAGAGATCTGAGAAGGTACAGTACAGTTACAACACAGTTTCATTAAAGCCTTCATACATACTTTCCTGTAGTGTAGTACAGTTTCATTAAAGCCTGCACACGTACTCTCCTGTTGTGTAGTAGTTACATTAAAGCCTTCACACGTAATCTCCTGTTGTGTAGTACAGTTTCATTAAAGCCTTCATACATACTTTCCTGTTGTGTAGTAGTTACATTAAAGCCTTCACACGTACTCTCCTGTTGTGTAGTACAGTTTCATTAAAGCCTTCACACATACTCTCCTGTTGTGTAGTACAGTTTCATTAAAGCCTTCACACATACTCTTCTGTTGTGTAGTAGTTATAATACAGTTTCATTAAAGCCTTAAAGCTTTAAATTGAACTTTGGTAGAACTTTGGGTTGTGTAGTTTACCTGGCCATGATTTGAGTTCAAATGGTGGCAAAATATATTAGTTTTCTGTGCTCCCCTGGGGTGATAATCCAGTATAGGGTATCGTACATGTGCTAGAAGTGTAATTTTGAGACTCTTTTAGCTACGCTATTGACGTGAATGGAGAGCGACAAATACCCTATTCTGGATTATAGATATAGATGCACGTGACTCAAACATTTCTTCAGTTCAAACCGTTTTATAGGGTTACTAGAGCCACACCATCGTTCAGCTTCCTCTTGAAAATTTCGGATTCGGGGAAACCCAGCAACTTGTCACGTAACACGTTTAGTCTTAATGTCATTGGTGAATTTAAGGCGGCACTTAAGCTAACGTACACTTCCCAGATCTGCTTTCAGACGACCCGCAGGTGCTTCCTGACCAACTGTCCTATCAGGGTGAATGGTCTGTTTGGGAGGCAGCCATTGCTTCGCAAGGAAAAACAGCTTTCAGTTCAGCCATTTCTAAGCAGACAGAAGCAGAAGTGAAAATAGCAGATGGCAGCATATAGGGTTTAATAGCACGTGAGAGGTCATGGATATAGTATTTAGTGCTGGTGAGGTAGTTAGTGCGTTAGTAAACATATATACACGTCAGTACCTGGTAAAGTAAACAAAAAAATAGCCATACATAGTCCACTAAATAGCCAAAAAAGTGTCCACCACCCCTTACCATTGTTATAATCATGGTACATGGTATCTTAGCAACGTGTTCCGCCAAGTTAGTAATATGTTCGGAGTTATCAGGTATGTACAGTGGGGGAAATAAGTATTCGACATGTCGACAATTTTTTTTATGAAACATATTTCCAATGCAGCTATTCACATGAAATTTTGACCAGACATAATTTCTTTAGCTGTGTAGTTTTATTGAGTTAATACCAATGTCTGGTCAAAATTTCATGTGAATAGCTGCATTGGAAATAGGTTTCACAAAAAATGTGTCGAATACTTATTTCCCCCACTTTATGTGCAGCATTCCTTTCCGATGAGCGTACAGGTGCCCCCTTCTCGGCCAATGTGTCGTCTGAAGCCATCCGAATTTGCCTAGTTGTGGTACATATTGGCCACCATCTCATCAGTCAGTAAAGTAATGCTGCCAGCAGTATAATTTGCAATTTCATGCACGCCAAACGGGCAGAACACGTAGGCTGATATCCCCCCCCCCCCCGCTTACGTTGTGTCATACGAGCGAGAAACAGCCGCCCATCAGAATAAAGCCTACAACGAGAGTTGGCCCACGGCCATTTTTCTGAAGCTTGTGTGGCTTCCTTTAGGGCCCCCACATCCGCGAGGGTGGGGGGGAACCCGGTGCACTGAGACACTGTGGACCGCGGAGGGGGCTGTAGGGAAATGTAGTGCATTCCCTGGTGAGACAGAGTCAGTGCCTTTAGTATGAGCTTTACATTTTATTACAGCGATGTTGGAAGGCAGTAAAAGAGCACCCAGCAAAGAATGAGTATTATTGAAAACAGGAGAGCCTGTAGAAGTCAGGAACCCTCTGTGTTTCCACAGAGCACCAAAATCATGTACTAGTACACCCCGTGTATAATGCGAATCGGTGTAAATATTGACCGATTTGCCCGCCACCAATTTGCACGCTTCCGTCAGCGCTGTCAGTTCTGCCACTTGTGCCAGGGGAAACAAGGTGCGTGTCGTGTTCGGTACAGACGGCATATCCCGCTGACCTGACCCCCCTGTGTGATTTGAGGAGGAACCATCAACAAAGAGGACCGGGTCAGAATTTGGGAGGGGTGTATCGGAGAGATAAACGGGGTTTAATATAATGGGCGACCACATCCTCACAGCAGTGGGGGTTAACAAAAGGGTTATCAAAAGTAAATGCAAAAAGATATTGACTGTCTGAATGCAGAGTAAAAAGAGAAAAAGGCACTACGCAATGCAATCCCTTTCTTCCCACTGACCAGACGCCGTACGGGTTAACAGGTGAATCATTAACTACCACATATACTATTGCTCAGTCCAAACCACATTCCCGAACTTTATTCCCTGTTCACTCTGAATGATCTCTATCCCTTATAGAGCCACGACTAAGTATCCCACCATCAACCTTTAAGTTCACTGGCTAACAGCCACTTTTAATTAGGGAATGTTAAAAGACTCCCTTACCTTTCAGTCCCTGCGATCAGCGGACGGCCCGCTCTACCTCCTGAGCCACAGCCGCCCCTGAGTGTCAGCGGTCCCAGGTTTCGGCACCAAAATATAGTGGATAAATAAATAGTCAGACTTCTCTGATAGAGCGAGAAAATAAAATAAGGCTTTATTTCAGCGAGTCCCTGCTGTAGTGTGTGGTTTCATTGGTTACATATAGAATTAAATTTCCATTCCACCTATAACTATAACATACTGTTCCGGGTGACTAATCTGTAAAAAGACAATTCCACTCCAGCATTTAGCAGACGCTCTTATCCAATATCCACAGTACGTTTTTTTGGGAACGTGTATTTCAGGTTACGTACCTTGCTTAAGGGGAGAATGGCAGTGTCCTAGCTGGGAATCAAACCTGCAACCGTTGAGTTACAAACCCAGTTCCCTCACCGTTTTGCTGCACTGCCACCTCCTATTAGCGGTTTAGGGTGGACCAATTTAAAATCAAACACATTTGGGTACTTTTAAAGACGAGTTTCACAAAGAATTCCTTAAATTCTTTAAAAGAGAAATTGCACCTTCACCACACTGCTTCTGCCACATGACCGGCATTTTGTTTGTAAAGGAAACGCGTTAATCCTGACGTGAGTTCCCGTGTGTTTTTTGCAGCGGGACAGTGAGTTGCTGAAGACCCTGTTTGTGGAGGTGTACCTGGACACGGTCTTCCCCCTCCTGCACTCAGCCGGCCTGCCGTCCTCCCGGTGGGCCGACGAGGAGCTGGAGAACCAGCGCGCCAGGGCCATCTTCGACTGGGCGCCTCAGGGGGCGCTCGCTGCCCTCCTCTCCGCCGACCACTCCCAGGAGGCCTTCGACATCGCCCAGGTCACCTACGACTTCCTGAGCCCAACCAGAGCGGCCACTACCACCAGCTGATCCGCATGCACATTGGGGCCGAATATTATTTTATTTATTGAGCTTCTAGAACGGGGGTCTCAAACTCCAGTATTTGAGGTCTCCAATTTAGGCCTTGGGAACGAGGCGCGAGGACTCTTTGGACGATCAGTTGCTTAAATTAAGGGATTAAGTCTGGGAACTCGGCGGGGACCAGCAGAGTTGAGGTCCCTGTTCAGCGAGGGTCTGCAACCAGTGTCCTGGTGAGCCGCAGGGCTTCTCCTGGATTCAACTTAAAATCAGTAACTAATCTGTACCCAAGAAACCGGGGCAAGGTGAGTTACATTGTGTAATCAACTGTTTTAATCAATCAATCAATTAAGCGTTCAGCAACAGTGAATTACAGGAGATGGTTCATAACGGACACACGCTCCCAGGACATTCACGTAACTCACCAGCAAGCTTCCAGCGCCAAATTATTAGGACAGACAACTGCAAATACTTAAATAGGTCTTTCTGAATGCCGATTGATACCCTTTTTTAGAAAGAAGGGGGCTGGTGTCTGTCAGGTCATAGTGTTGAATATGTGTACTACACATAAAATCACTTAGAAATTAGAAAATCACTTACAGGTAGGCAGCCTATATAGCCTAGATAGAATGCTTACCTGTAGCTGACATTAGAACAAGGAAATCCTGCAGTGTTTCAGATCCACAGCATGTATGAATACGAGTGCTGAAGGAAGGATTTGATCCAGTTATTAATGGTTACTCCATGATAAGTCAGCCCTCAACATACAACATTTGTCACTAAGTGCACAATTTGTAATAGTCAAGAAAAAAAGCTTAAAATCTCAAGATTTCAGTGCGGATACTTCCCTTTCACATCAGCAAATGAACAGGAGGCAGGATTAGAACCAAGTCTTTGGGTCACACCATTTTCTGTGTAAAGTCAGTGGACCAAACTTTGGGCGCCACGATGATTTGAGCAAACGACGGTGCCTTACCCATAGTGCCTGACTCACTTGGTTGTTTTTGGGAAAGGTTTGCTCAAACGCTGCCGTAACTGTATCATCTACTGTTACTATAGATGGTCTAAACGAGTGCATTTCTGAGAACGTTTTTGTGACCGTTTTGTGAAAGAGTGTGCAGCCTTTGTGTGTGAAGCCCGGTCACGTCCAGGGAGCAGAGCTTTGATCAGCATGACTTTGGAGGGGCGGGGTCCTAGGCTAAGCCTTGTACGCCGTTGAATGGCTCTGCGATGGGTAACAGCTCCTGTCTTTTTCTTACGTAAAATAAATAAAAATCTTAAGAAAATCTCCGACTTGGTTTCAGGCTTTAGTTGTATGAACGCAGCCTTTTTATTCATAAATATGGAATGGAATCACACACGCATGCACAAGAAAAGATGGACAACAATGCTGACTGGTATGCATTCCGGGTTATCAGGTGAAGCATATGTAGATTCCTGCAGGGAGCCAATCACGTTTGACGTAGTTTCTGTTTTAGTACCTATAGTACCGTATGTATAGCTTGACCCCCAAGGTCAGTGCTACTGCTATGTACACTAGGCTTGTCACGGTGTTACTATTTTTACACTGGTGTTACTCTCTAAAACAACATTGACAACTGTATTCCTACTATGATAAATCATATTTTCAAACTGAATAAATACTGTACCTCTAATCACAAAACTTTTGCTAGATTAAAGTCGTGATATTTGCCGAATACAAACTTTCTGCAGATTAATGTTATTTACCGATTTTATAAATCAGCTGTAGGCCTATGCTGTTGCTATGGTCATTTAGCATTAAGAGACAGATCTATGGCTCACAGTAAAAATAAATTACACATTGCACATATAAACACCAAACGGCGCTTTGCTAACTCCGCGATAATGTAACTATGCCTAGCTAGTTACCTAGCCACGTATTGCATTTGAATTATCTTAAAAACAGTGACAATATCGTAGCCCAGCTATTCAGTAGCCTGAGTTACTATTTTCAGCCAACGAGGTGGAGTTGCCTTCTGCCGTCCAGTAAAGTTAGTCACTGAGGGAAAGAAAGTAGGCTACATTCTGCTTGTTTTACTTTATTAATTCACTTTATTTATTCAACTTGTTTTCTTGGAACGTTTTGGAATTAACCGGTCATGGAGCATAGTTTGCCATTCCCGTCCTTGTGTAGCTGGCCACCTGGCCAGGCAGCGCATTCATTTAGATTGGTGATCAAACCTGTGACCCGGATGACTGGATTATACAGAATAACCACCGCTCATTGACCAATCAGAATAGAGTATTCACCTAGACCATTGTATACGAAGAAATAACCAATTTACACAATAAAACAACCTGAAGGTTAAACATCAGCCAACTTACCAAAATAGCTAAAAGAGCATTGACACATTGTCCTATTTTTCTAACTGGCTGAATAAAATGGATGCATTTAGTCCTGAGAACCATGAATGTGATTGAGATACCATTATGGCATTTTACGATGCTCAGGGACTGTCTCATCATAAAACACCAAATCCAGTTGTAAAAAAATACAGCCTTATTTTAAGGTGATGGTATGTCTTTGAACTTATGTCAGTTCAGTTAATTAGAAAGGAATTGAAATGTTTTACCCAACATTATTCTGGCCAATATTACTTTCAAACACATGCTATTCGATATGTACAAGTGTAAGTACCATTAACTTAAATCCAAGTGTATCCACACACCTATTCACAAAGGTCAGTTAATAGTTTCCGTTTTCCCAACGGTTTGTTGCGTTGTTTGTGTGTGGGGGGGGGCATGGATGAAAGTGTATCAAAATGTTTTGATAGATACACATTCATCCACCCATTTTCATTAGTATTGTGCTTTTATTAATATTATGTATTAATATTATGAAGGAATCCTGATGGATGGATGCTTGCAGGAGGGGTATAACAAGATAACGGGACCTACCGTATCTTTATGGAAAACGCAGCGGCTGGCTGCACACCTAAAACGTCTTCATATGACCGGCATGTTTCACATAATCGTTCCGCTCAGCATATCTACAGGCACCCGTTACCTGTCATTAAGCTGTTAAACCGGCCAATAACAAAATGGTACGTGTTCAGCCACAAGATGAGTGTGTGATTGGAAATCTTATGATTATGAAAATTCTAGCAGCTGTCGTTCAAATATGACCAATAAAATTGCTACCAAAGGACAATATTTATGCTTATGCGTCAGCACACAGCCCTATAAAACATTTGTGTAAACTCCTGCTTCCTTGAGAAAGCACCCCTCTAGGATGGTACTCTGTGACTTCTCCCAGTGCTGTTTTTAAAATAAAATAAACTATATAGCCCAATTTAAGGTGTGGAACTGAGATCGGTTTTCCTAAATGGCTCTCCTTCAGTTTACCAGGGAGAGAAAATGTAATTATACAGCCTAAGCTAGGTCCCTCCAGTGACCAATAACATGTCGGGTGTTCATCATTTTTAGTACCTCTAGTACCGAGACTGGACCTTGACCCAAAGATTGGATGCAATTGCCTTGTACACAATAGCCCCACAATATGGAGCATTCACCTTTTTATAACCTTTAACATCTCTTAAAAATTGATTCTCATTTGTGTATTTCACCAACATTATTTACCATCCGTCAGTTTGGGAAAAGCACAAATTTTGGTTATTTGCATTTTTTTGTTGCGTTGTATGAATTCTTTTTTTTACAGAGTATATCATACTGGGGTTTTAAGTATACTACATTTAGAAACATTTTTGCCTACTTAACTACTTGTCCTTTCTACTCATCATGCCTACTCAATAGTATTATGGAAGGGTGCTGATTCTCTACTGCGCCCTGTCTCCTGTGTACAGTACACTGGCAGAAGTGTGCTGTTTAATGTGCACTGTTTAGCAGTCCACGAAAAATACCCGCCATACTATTTTCCAACTGCACTGTGGAAGTGTTGTAAGCAGGTCATAAGACGTCCCACCAGTATTGCCATGTCTGTGGTTTTACAGATAAATTGGGATACTTTCAAAGTGCAGTCACAGGTAAAAATGAAAGGTGGCAAAGCACATACTTATTTTAAAAAGGAAAATATGATTTCTATTTAAAATATGTTGCTTTCGGTTAAAAATATATTTTTAGTTTTGAGTCGCCATTTGGCTGGAAAGTCTTGCAAGATCTGGAAACTCTGTGCTCCACCCTTGCGATGCCATGTCACGTGTTGTTTTTTCTGCGAAGCGGCGCCTCAATTTTTAAAAACAAAACTTCACATATTTATGCAACAAAAATGTTTGTACTTGAAAAGTGTGCTCCCGAATGTACTCAGCGAAACCTCGGAAGTAAGTGTGTCATCCGGGTGTTTCAAGAATTTGAAAACTTTTCACCTATGCAACGACTTTCTTGTCCTATTTACTCACCAAGGCTACTCAATAGTGTGGAAGAGTGCTGAAAACTGAAAGTAGTCAAATGTGAGACTTTGTATAAAAGTCAGCTGTACAAAGTTGGTGATCAACTTTAATGCATCTATGCGATTTACAACTTGATATAAAGATCGCAGTCAAATGGCCCTCTCTTATCGGAAGCACATTATTTAGAGTTTAGAACAGTGCATTTCTCTTTTATTGTTTTAAGATTGGACTTTGTACAGTTGTCTTTTGTACATAGTCTCACATTTTATTACTTTAAGTTTTTTGATTAAAGGGCAAACTGTATGTGGGCATGACTGTAACCCAGTCATTTCACAAACAAACGCTTGAGCACATCCTCAACAGCAGGTGTGCTGGTCAGGAGCATTTTTTGGAAGCGCACGCACAGACCTTTGTTTTAATAATATGGCCTCCACGACTTCCAGCCCAACGTTGCCCAGTGGCTGTGCGATATTCACCAAGATGCCTGAGCGTCTCTTCATCCCAGAGTTTGTAAGTACAGCAGGGCATCCCTATGGTGTCTAAAAAGAGGTTAGCTGTGCAAGTTAGCTGTGTAGTACCATTTACTTTTTAATTTATTCCACAAACTATACACTTATTGATTATAAATGGGTCTGGTAACACTTTACTTGAACTTTTTGACATACGGCTGACATAACACTCATATGCATGACATAACAGCTGTCACAATATGGCATAGCATTTTATGTCAGTTCATGTCAAATGACATACACATGTATCGATAAATGTTATAATGCTTATTAATCGCAAGAGAACTATGTTTTAAGGGAAATGTTTGCCTTTGCCAAAAGCCTCAAAAGACAGGAAATTAAATTGATCAGCCCCAACGTTAACATCAGCCTTCTCTCCATCAAGGTGCATCAGCACAGAGCTCTGGCAACTGCTACAGCCCTGTATATGTATTCTGTACTTCAAACACTCACCACTGGACAGATTGCTTTAGATTCAAACCTTCTCTCAAAGAGCCTAATTCATTCTCTTCAGAGTAGTGACTACCATATAAATGTTTATACTGTGAAGAATTAAGACTGATGTTAAGCGTGTTAAAGACAAAATTCCCAAGCTTATCATGATGGCATTTGTAATGGCCTTACACTGTCCAGGGAATCAATAAATGTTAAATGCTAATGTTAATGGTTTATATTTAGTGTGTACCTAAGACATTATTCACATTTATACCCAGTTTATTACGATGGCAGCATATCTTGATAAATTCAGCAGATATTTAACATAGCTTTTTTTAACCTTAAAGGGGCTATATGTAACATTCAGAAAATCATTTTCATTACTGACACCGGTGGTCGTAAGTGAACTGCAGCCAGCAGCCCCGGGAGTCGGGTTTGAATCGATGTAACATAGCTCGCTAACATTATCCACTCAGACAGTATTTTGCTAGTGATAACGTTAGCAAGCAAACTAGCTAACATTAGCCAGCTAGATGCAAGTTAACTTAGCTAGCTTAGCAATCAAGTAAGCAACATCTCATGTTCCAAGCTAACGTCAGCATCAGGAACATCACAATATATTTAATGTGCTTTGCAGTAACGTTACCTGTCCAATAAGAAGAAGGCCAGCTTGGGGTCGGTTTTGATCCCCAACATCCAAGGCCGCTTCAATGCACGGGCTTACAGGGGCTTCAGCCCCGGGGCCTACGAAGTTCAGGGGCCAATATATCTATTTTTAAAAATCACATTGTTTTGTAATTTGTCTAATTTTCTGTCCATCACTTGATATTCGTGTTTGTGGCTGACGATTGGTCCGATTTACAAGTGACACACCTCAGAATGTAGAGTAATAGCAGAAGTTAGAAGTTTATAAAAAATAATATAAATAAGTAGTTTTTTTATAAAGGGCAGATGGGAGACTCCGCTTTTTGCGTTGTGAAAACTGAAAGCTTAACGGCTAGCAGTAGCTTAGCTTGGATCACGTGCACCGTTGCTAAATGAGTGATGGCGAAATGAGGTTTCCTGAAGCACTGAGGCTTTACAGCCAATTGTATCCCATGTTACATATTCAACCCAACCTTCCCACCGTGAAAGAAACTGTTCCAACCCATAACCAGCAAATGCTGTTAATTTCTCCATACTATGAATATTCTTTGTAATGTCCATCCATTCATTCAAGGTTGGGCTCACCTGCGATATCCATTTCCTGGTGAGAGCCTTTTTACCAGCTTCCAACAGTATATTAATTCAATATTTATCCCTTTTCAGCCAATCTTGAGATATATATCCAAAATATATGGTCTTACTCTCTACGGGCATTTCACATTTAAAAATACCTTGCAGGGCTTTATGTATCTGTCTCCAATAATCTTTGATAACAGGGCAATCCCAGAAAACATGGTAATGGTTTGCATTTTGGTTTCCACAATTTCTCCAGCATACAGGAGGGTTAGTATCATAGTGGGATTTTTGAGAAGGTGTAATAAAATACCTTATCAAGTTTTTCCAGCCAAACTCTCTCCATTTTAGTGAACTGGTACACTTCCATTGATACCTCCATATTGTTGTCCATTCTTCCTCAGATATAATTATCCCTCCTTCATTTTCCCATTTTGCTTTAATATATGAAGTTGAATGTGTTTTCAGATTTAACCAGTGGCGGGCCGTCAGGGCCAGCAAGGCCTTCTCTGCTGGCCTAAACATCATCAGAATATACATTTAATTTTGATATATTTTTTCCACAAATATGTATTAAATTATTCCCCATAGTCTATTCTCTTCATTTCATAGCTTTCCTCTTGGTTGCGCTGCTTCCAGCCTCTGATCGAGATTTGGAGGGCTGGCCTTTATGTTAGAGCTTTTATACAATCATATTTCAGCCATAATGTGTTGCCAGGGTCCAAGAAATCTGCCCTTAGGCCTTCAGAATAAACATTGCGGGCCCCTGTAGCTTAAAGTGAACGGAACGTTAACTGTGGCGTTAACCAATCAGATTTCGAGTTGGCAACACCCGGGCCAGCTAGCAGGCGTACGATAACGTCAGCACGTGCACGTCTTTTGATTGGATACGCACTATTCAGAGGCAGAGCTATCGCAGAGCTAGCAAACTGAACTTGAACGAGCTCATTTGTGTAGATTTCTACAAGCTGTTTTTTTTTTCCACATTGGCTGAAGGAGGAGAAGAGATCGATTTGGTCGCAGATATAATTACAACGTCATTTTCAAGACGAACTTTTCAAGAAAAGCTAGACATCGTCAGAAGAGAACGGCCAACCCTGACGCTAGCGAGCCGACGCTAGCGAGTCAAAGTGGACATTCAAGGCTAGGAATACACTTTCACCACTGTCGCAAATATATCCTTATGAACAAATGCTAATTATTTGTTTGTTTTCTTTTATTTTCAGTGAATAGTTTATGTGTCTTTATCGTCACGTTTCTTAAATGAAACTGCTTTGGGTGCGACAATGCGCTGTTTAGCGAACAAACTTGTTAAAGCTAACATACTTTTGGTGGACTTAATAAAACTTTGTAGACTAATCCCTTAAAAGCGCCTTTTATTTTAAAGTTTTGACAGTATCCAAGCGATCTTAAAGCTGGTAGTTTAACACTCTTAATTGTAAATGCGGATTTATTGATTATAAATGCTTCGGAAATATGAATATAACTGTTGTACTTGACTATGTTAAGGTGATGCAACGCCAGGTTATACTGCGTTTCTGTCTAAATGTATAGTTTCTAGAGCCATGGCGTCATAATGATGGTATTAAGAGGTGGAATAATTCAGGTAGGACTGTGTAGGACATCACTGAAGGCCTAGGTGTGAAATGCACGGCCCGCCACTGGATTTAACAGACTCTTATATATGCATGAAATTATTCTACCATCAGTATTTGAATTGTATGCTTTTCTAAGCAATTCTATCAAACATGTACTTCACCTTCGTATTAGCATAATGCTGCATCTGCATATATCGGTAAACGTATTGTTTTTCTAATAAATATTTATCTTTAAGCATTTTGAAACTTGGCATTGTTCCTTCTTCCATTACATTGCACAGAGCTGTTATTCCTTTAGCTGCCCAGTCCTTAAATTTAGTATCCAATGTATCAGGTGTGAAATCAGTCATATGCACACCATTTATTAATTACAATATCCCTTTAATTTATATTATTTTATAATAGTTAAAGAGTCCATTTCACCCAAGGGTTATCAATAGTATTTATGTAACTTTGTAGGTTGTTACAGCTAAGATTGCCTGTATGGGAATGGGAGGTATTTTCTTTTCAATGTTTTTCCATTGAGAATTATATGATGGGTTGCACCAGCATACCATAGCTCTCATCTGTGCTGCAAAATAATAGTCTCTAAGAGAAAGTAGGCCCCATTCCCCTTTTTTCCTTGGCTAGTTGCAACGTTTTAAGACGAACCATAGGTCTTTTACCTTGCCATACAGGTGCAGCTCAAAAAATTACAATATCGTGAAAAAGTTCAATATTTTTTGTCACTCATTTCAGAAAGTGAAACTCATATATTATAGAGTGAAATATTTCAAGCCTTTATTTCTTGTAATTTTGATGATTATGGCTTACAGCTAATGAAAACCCAAATTCAGTGTCTCAGAAAATTAGAATATTTTGCTTTAACATATTTTTAAAGTATCATATTTAATATTTGGTCGCATATCCTTTGCATGCTGTTACTTCCTGAAGTCTGTGACCAATCAACATCAAAAGACTCTTGATATCTTATTTTCAGGTACTGTTACAAGCGATACTATAACCTCTCTGCATTTGAACTGATCTCTATGAGAATTGGGGGGTGAGACTAGATTCAGCTGTAAATTACACTGGTACAGTATGGAACACATGACCGGCGAAATGGCTGTACGTCATCAAGGGTCTAAGGTATCAAACGAGCCCCAAACCATCACTCTGCGGCCAGATATGGAGTAGATGTGGATGGATCCCTTTAAGGGTTGTTTCTCCTGACTTTTTCCCCATAGAGTTCTATAAGAAAATGAGTGTCTTCTATGTTATAGGTTGCTGGTGGTTCGGTGTGGGCACTGCTGTTGGACTCCAGAAAATTACTAATAACTGATCTGTACTCTGAAGACTGGGTGATAATTCTGTCCATCTTCTGCTTTGTCGTTACCACCATGTGGTTCATCTGTTTCGCCAGTGGAATCAAACAGATCGGTGCCTGTTGGCCAATACTGGTGAGTACATTTAAGCATGTCTTAGGCTGATTGGTCAGGACATATAAGCAAACACATGCAGCACATTCCATTGAAAAACTGTGGTTACAAAACTTATATACAATCTGCCAATTTGAGCTGTTCCCAAACCTACCTACTGATAGGTTCAGAATTTATTCAGAATATGCATAAGGTTTAGACAAATGTAAACTGTTGTTTTGTCCTGAGAAGCTATGCACTGACTAATACTGTATGTTTGAAATGGGAATGATACACGTCTGCTGGCTTTTCAGAACAGCCTTTATGTTTCTCTGAAGTGACATTATTCAAAGAACTACATCTCTTCTATTTCAGGATAAAACTTATCATACCATCGCTACTGTGTTGTACTTCAGTGCAACTGTTCGACTGGCACTACTTACCATACACGTGACACCCATTCCTGGTTTTTCTGATTCAATTCATCGGAAGTACTACCAGGAACACGTTGCAGCAGTGGTATGGATTTCTGTTCAGATAATTACAAGTGGATTTCCTTCGACAATTTTATTATACAAATGAGAAATTAAAAATGTCATAGACCAGGGAACGCTAGCCTACGATATGGAGGGTTGTTTTATTTTTATAAACTGGCAATTTAGGTCTTGGAAACCACCCTAATGAAAATTAATTATATAGTAAAAACGTAGTATGACTGCAGCATATACTATACAATTACTATAGCTATAGTTTTTTCATACATACTATCACTTATTGTCCTATAGTGACAAATACTATAGAATTGCTAGAGGGGGTGAAAACACTATACAGTGAAGAGACTATACAATTCTTATAGTTTTCTAGATGATAACTATAGCAATACTATAGATCATTTTCATATAGGAAGGTGTGTTGTCTCTTTTGCTAATCAGGTTTCTCTTTCGAAGCGAAACATGGAACATGCTGCAAATTAAGACGTTTGATCGCTCTTGCCACTGGAGCGATATGCAGAATTATCAGTATAATTGACATGGGTAAATAATTGGGCAAGAAGTCCTGAAGGGTTTGTGTCCCTATCCACATTCCAACGTGACGCATATAGTTACGCTATGCACCACAAAGACGTGGTTAAAAAATTACCCTGCCTTCTTTGTTTCAACGTATGGTCAGGTTAGGTAGTGAAGTGCAGGTGTGGTCACTTAGCTGTTGAAATGACAAAATTTTTATGTGACTACAGTATGCACCTTAAAGTTGGTGTATAATAACTTCACCGGGTATTTGAACCTCGGAATTAAGAGCTCAGGTCAGTTTCACCTACCGTTATACTATAGTGCAGGTGTGGTCACTTAACCAATGAAATTCCATCATATCTTGACATCGTTCTGTGTTTCCCTCCCTTCCGCAGGTGGCGGCCTGTATTTGTGCCCTGCTGTATGCTGTCCACGCAAACCTTTCAGCCAGGCGATGAAGGAAACACTGTATTTGTGCCCTGCTGTATGCTGTCCACGCAAACCTTTCAGCCAGGCGATGAAGGAAACACTGTATTTGTGCCCTGCTGTATGCTGTCCACGCAAACCTTTCAGCCAGGCGATGAAGGAAACACTGTATTTGTGCCCTGCTGTATGCTGTCCACGCAAACCTTTCAGCCAGGCGATGAAGGAAACACTGTATTTGTGCCCTGCTGTATGCTGTCCACGCAAACCTTTCAGCCAGGCGATGAAGGAAACACTGTATTTGTACCCTGCTGTATGCTGTCCACGCAAACCTTTCAGCCAGGCGATGAAGGAAACACTGTATTTGTACCCTGCTGTATGCTGTCCACGCAAACCTTTCAGCCAGGCGATGAAGGAAACATCCTGAACAAAACAAATCACAAGATGTTGCCAACCCAGCTGGAATAAAAATGTCGGTGCAGTATTTTGTTCCAACCGAGTAGTTGCACACCTGATTCTACTAATGAACCACTAGAGTCTTTGCTAAGAACCTTGATTAGTATAATCAGGTGTGTTACTGCTTGGCTGGTCCAGTATGGAAGACATGGCTGGCTAAATGGCTGTAAGTTATCAAGGGTCTGAGCTATCGAACGAGCCCCAAACCATCACTCTGTTGCCAGATATGGAGTAGATGTGGATGGATCACTGCAAGGGTTATTTCTCCTGACTCATTTTCCTATAGAACTCTATGGGGGAAAAAGTCAGGAGAAACAACCCTTAAAGGGATCCATCCACATCTACTCCATATCTGGCCGCAGAGTGATGGTTTGGGGCTCGTTTGATACCTTAGACCCTTGATGACGTACAGCCATTTCGCCAGTCATGTGTTCCATACTGTACCAGCGTAATTTACAGCTGAATCTAGTCTTACCCCCCAATTCTCATAGAGATCAGTTCAAATGCAGAGAGGTTATAGTATCGCTTGTAACAGTACCTGAAAATAAGATATCGAGAGTCTTTTGATGTTGATTGGTCACAGACTTCAGGAAGTAACAGCATGCAAAGGATATGCGACCAAATATTAAATATGATACTTTAAAAATATGTTAAAGCAAAATATTCTAATTTTCTGAGACACTGAATTTTGGGTTTCATTAGCTGTAAGCCATAATAATCAAAATTACAAGAAATAAAGGCTTGAAATATTTCACTCTATGTGTAATGAATCTATATAATATATGAGTTTCACTTTCTGAAATGAGTGACAAAAAATATTGAACTTTTTCACGATATTCTAATTTTTTGAGCTGCACCTGTATATATATATACATACACACGGTATATATATATACATACACACGGTATATATACAAATGTGTGTCTGTGTGTGTGTGTGTGTTTGTGTGTGTGTGAAAAACGCTAGATATAAAGTTAATTAATTATTAATAATTAACATTATTGTTATTAGTAGCAGTACATTACATTACATTACAGTTATTTGGCAGACACTTTTATCCAAAGTGATGTACAATAAAGGTTCTGTCACCTTGCCACTCCCTATTTTCCAAAGAAAATACCTTCAACAAACTAATACTGGTAATGCATCACCCAAAATAGTAAATTCACCAATTTTCACCATTTTACCACCTAATCTGTCCGTTTCCATAGAGGGAACAGTATCTGATGGCTGAATTTAACCCCATCAGATACCGTGCCCCCTATGATTCTGCAGAAAGGAAGGGCTCACATACACCAAACTAATAGTGGTAACACATCTCCCCACATAGAGATAATTCACCAAGTTTCACCATCTTACCACCTTATATGTCTGTTTCCATAAGGGGAACGGGATCTGACGATTGAATTTAACCCCATCAGATACCGTGCCCCCTATGATTCTGCAGAAAGGAAGGGCTCACATACACCAAACTAATAGTGGTAACTCATCTCCCCATATAGAGATAATTCACCAAGTTTCACCATCTTACCACCTTATATGTCCGTTTCCATAGGGGGAACGGTATCTGATGGCTGAATTTAACCCCATCAGATACCGTTCCCCCTATAATTCTGCAGAAAGGAAGGGCTCACATACACCAAACTAATACTAGTAACCATCTCCCCATATAGAGATAATTCACCAAGTTTCACTATCTTACCACCTTATATGTCCGTTTCCATAGGGGGAACGGGATCTGACAGCTGAATTTAGGCCTGTCAGATACCGTGCCCCCTATAATTCTGCAGAAAGGAAGGGCTCACATACACCAAACTAATAGTGGTAACTCATCTCCCCATATAGAGATAATTCACCAAGTTTCATTATCTTACCACCTTATCTGTCAGTTTCCATATGGGGAACGGGATCTGACGGCTGAATTTAGGCCTGTCAGATACCGTGCCCCCTATGATTCTGCAGAAAGGAAGGGCTCACATACACCAAACTAATACTAGTAACTCATCTCCCCATATAGAGATAATTCACCAAGTTTCACTATCTTACCACCTTATATGTCCGTTTCCATAGGGGGAACGGGATCTGACAGCTGAATTTAGGCCTGTCAGATACCGTGCCCCCTATGATTCTGCAGAAAGGAAGGGCTCACATGCACCAAACTAATAGTGGTAACTCATCTCCCCATATAGAGATAATTCACCAAGTTTCATTATCTTACCAGCTTATCTGTCCGTTTTCATAGGGGGAACGGTATCTGATGGCTGAATTTAACCCCATCAGATACCATGCCCCCTATGCTTCTGCAGAAAGGAAGGGCTCACATACACCAAACTAATAGTGGTAACTCATCTCCCCATATAGAGATAATTCACCAAGTTTCACCATCTTACCACCTTATATGTCCGTTTCCATAGGGGGAACGAGATCTGACAGCTGAATTTAGGCCTGTCAGATACCGTGCCCCCTATGATTCTGCAGAAAGGAAGGGCTCACATACACCAAACTAATACTAGTAACTCATCTCCCCATATAGAGATAATTCACCAAGGTTCACCATCTTACCACCTTATATGTCCGTTTCCATAGGGGGAACGGGATCTGACGGCTGAATTTAACCCCATCAGATACCGTGCCCCCTATGATTCTGCAGAAAGGAAGGGCTCACATAGACCAAACTAATAGTGGTAACTCATCTCCCCATATAGAGATAATTCACCAAGTTTCACCATCTTACAATCTTATATGTCCGTTTCCATAGGGGGAACGGGATCTGACAGCTGAATTTAGGCCTGTCAGATACCGTGCCCCCTATGATTCTGCAGAAAGGAAGGTCTCACATACACCAAACTAATACTAGTAACTCCTCTCCCCATATAGAGATAATTCACCAAGTTTCACCATCTTACCACCTTATATGTCCGTTTCCATAAGGGGAACGGGATCTGACGGCTGAATTTAGGCCTGTCAGATACCGTGCCCCCTATGATTCTGCAGAAAGGAAAGGCTCACATACACCAAACTAATACTAGTAACTCATCTCCCCATATAGAGATAATTCACCAAGTTTCACCATCTTACCACCTTATATGTCCATTTCCATAGGGGGAACGGGATCTGACAGCTGAATTTAGGCCTGTCAGATACCGTTAATAATAACAACCTAGCTACTATTCATTATAGGTAATTGCAGAAACTTGTTTTGATAAAACTATTTGGGCTCGCTGGTTTTAGAATGCAGAATCTGAGGGTATAAACACAGTCTATGGTGCAGGTGCCTTCTATGATTGCTACCAACTAAGCATGACTGTTCCCTGACATTTTTCTAATAAAACGTTGCATACTTTAGCTTTAACCAAAGCACGCCAGTACTCTGGCGCTTATCTCAACACAACGCGCCCTTGAATGCTGGCATGCTTTGGTTAAAACTTTGTGTGTTTAAACACAGTTGGCGTACTTCAGTAGAAAGTAGTTTTTTGAAAAAACAGCAAGCTCTGTGGATATTCCATGTCATAATATTTGGAAAGAGATGCGGCTATAGATTTTTTGGAATGTACATTTTTGGCACTTTGAAAACCACAAACGTTGGACCCGGCCGTTGAGGTCTGTTCTATCAGGGTGATATCACAGTGAGCTGCAGCGGATATCTACTAGACTAGTGAGTGAAATTACCTGGATAAATAGATAGCACTGGGTATGTAGAAACATATCAAAATGTGATTTTTTTGGTGAACCGCCCCTTTAAGCTGATTTAATTGACTGACACATCAGAGTGAACTCCTGTGAAGTCAGAAGAGCCGTTCACTTCAGTTGCTTAACATACAGTCAAGCACTGAATACAGCTGATCATCCTTCCTTCCACTCTTAATTAACAACTTGAGGGCGACTCTCTGCCTAAACACAACAGTGGTCTCTTCGTCCCTGGCATGTTGCATTTATGAGCAAATTGCCCTGGTGACAGTTTTTTGAAGTACAGTTTGAGCACACCCTTCCTGTTCCTCACACAATGAACCAGGGGCCTTGAAGATGTTTCCAGTAACCGATTAAATTAAATGAGCGAGCAAGGTAGCCTTCTCATAAGAGAGGAGCATATTCAGCGGAACCAGCGTGAGCACATCCAAGTTACAGCATTTACTTTTTTAAATGACTTTCTGATCTTCTAACGTGTTCGCTTTTTTCATCATTTGACACTTCGTGTAAATCTATAATTTAAATGTCTAGACAACACAGTTTTTGGACACATTTCCGTAGGTATTAACTAAATCGAGAGGAGGAGAGTTCTAAGTGCTACCCTCGCAGATCATTTGTTTATAAATATGCAGGGGTTAACACATAGGGTTCAAAGTCACTTGCCCTTCAGGCAAGTAGAGCAGGTCATCTACTTGCCCAAATGTTGAGCTCACTGACCCAAAAATAAAACCAGATGATGCCATATAAACATGTTTCTGGGTATATCACTTTCTTTCTTACATAGTTTATTGAATGAGCCTCAATGGTCGTAGCATTTAAACATCTATTATTTTATCATTTATGATATTTTCACACTGGAGGCTGTTTTAATTTTTTTTTAAATTAATAATTGTGAAGAATTACCAGGAAACAAAGTCATGATTAGGTGACGAGGATTTACATTATGAAATAAAGAAATTCACAACACAACCTTTTCACATACGGCTGGCCTCACTCGCTGAAAACAGTTCTGTCAAAAAATCAGGCAGGGGTGGTAACCCCCCTGTCATGGGCCGATGAAGGCCACGGCTGAAAAGTGAGGGAGCAGGAACCGCCAAGGGGGGTAAGCGAGCGCGCTCAGCCGCCCTGAGAATCACCGCCTGCACCTGTAGCTGAAGCTGATGGAACTCCGGTTCCTGATGCTTACGCTTCCTAGCGCGCTTGCCAAACCCAGTACCTTGAGCATACGGCTCCATATCATGCTCCACAAAAGTTGATTGCCCAGGTGGGACGTCCTCCCCCGACGGCCCACCATCTCCCGGATTCTGTACGCCTTCCGACATGCTTAGCCCAGAAGTGTGTCCAACACCAAGCCAAGGGCCCAAATCAGTGGTACTGAGGGACCGGGAGGGGATGTGGAAGCCTCCAGCTGCTTCTACTCTCACGAGCAGAGAGGCCCCTTCCGGCTTTTTTTTTCTTTTTTCTTTTTTCTCTTCTGTTGGAATGGCAGCGTGCTGCCCAAACCTACAGGAATAGAGTATGTCCGACACCGCCCTCAGCTGGGATTCAAACTCAGCACTGTACCACTGTCCCAATAGGCTTCTCCTGGGGAAACAAAGGATAAATTGATAAATGCAAAAAAAAAAGAATAGAAAGTAAAGAAAAAAGTTGACTTTTGGAACACCGCTATATCATCTTTAGAAAAATTTAATAAAATGTTTTTTACATTTATTTTTAAACCCACAATGGTACGTATAATACAGAATTATTATACATGTTTTTAATGTTATTTTGAATTGCCTACATAATCGAGTTTATATTACAAGTGATGGAGGCCTACATTTGAGATATGTTAATTGTGACGTCCAGCAGGGAAGGACCCAAATGCACAACGAGACAGTCTCTCTTGAAAAGAAGGGTTTTTATTTTTGTAATTCCGGGTCGGATCCACACCGGGAAATCAGGTTTAAACAATAAACAATAAACTGTGGAACCCGCAGAGAGCTGGCGAACAAGATCCAGCGAAGTGGCCAGGAGTGGTCTTAGCCTGGGTAGTATAGAAGAGTCAGGCGGAGGTAGAGTCAGGATCCACACTGGGAAGCAAGTGTGGCAAATCCAGACCGGGGTAGTCAGCTTGAGTCAGCAAGCTAGCACATAGGGAGACAAGTACAACGCGACAAGGACCGTATACTCTGACAAACCGTAATACTTTGACAACAATCACAGGAACAGCACGGTAAATATAACTAGTGTCATTAGAGCTGATAATCAGCAGCTTGCGGGAAATGCGTGCGGAATCAGCGAATTGATTGAACAATTAGGAAATGCATGAGGAATGCGGTGAAGGCAATTAAGTGTGAATTGTGTAATTAAGATGTGGTGCAAGTAATAATGTGCAATGTAGACACAATCAGGCAATGAACGCAGACATGAAACAATCAGGTTCAGGGAAAACAGAGGAAAACATCAAGGAAGGAACGGGGAGCGGAGCGGATCATAACAGTACTCCCCCGTCAAGGTACGCCTCCTGGCGGACCACAGGCTCTGGTCGACTGGGACTGGCGGTGATGGAAATCCCGGATGAGGTTAGGGTCCAGGATGAGACGAGGGGCAACCCAGGAACGTTCCTCGGGCCCATACCCCTCCCAGTCGACCAGGTACTGGTGGCCCCGTCCCCGGCGCCGGACATTGAGGATGCTGGAGACTGTAAAGGCGGGAGCACCATCAATGTCCCGAACAGGTGGAGGGGCAGGAGTGGGAGCACTGAGAGGGCAGGAGACAACTGGCTTGACCTGACTGACATGGAAAGTGGGGTGAATTTTGAGGGAGGCAGGGAGACGGAGCTTGAGGGTGACTGGGTTGAGAATAGAGTGCACAGTGAAGGGTCCGACGAAGCGGGGTTGGAGCTTGCGGGAGGTGCCGGGGAGGGAGAAGGTGGAGGTAGATAGCCAAACCTTCTGTCCCGGGCGGTAGCGAGGGGCTGCGGACCAGTGCTGATCTGCCAGGCGACGATTCCGGGAGGAGGTTTTGAGGAGAGCGTTGCGGGTGGCCTTCCAGACCCGCTGGCAGCGTCGGATGTGGGCGTCCACTGACGGAACCGCCACCTCGGCCTCCTGGGGGGGGAACAGTGGGGGTTGGAAGCCCTGGGAAGCCTCAAAGGGGGACCTCCCTGTGGATGAGCACACCAAGGTGTTGTGGGCGTACTCAACCCACGGGAGGAGCTGGGACCAGGAGGCAGGGTTGCGGGCCGTCACGCACCGTAAGGCGGCTCCCAGGTCCTGGTTAGCCCTCTCTGCCTGACCGTTAGTCTGCGGGTGGAACCCGGAGGAGAGGCTGGCGGTGGCGCCGAGTGCGGTGCAGAATGCCTTCCATACTGCGGAGGCAAACTGGGGGCCCCGGTCGGAGACGACGTCCGACGGGATCCCATGCAGCCGCACCACGTGCTGCACCAGGAGGTCGGCCGTCTCGAGGGCGGAGGGAAGTTTGGGGAGGGGAACAAAGTGAACCGCCTTGGAAAACCGGTCCACCAGGGTCAAAATGACTGTGTTACCGGCAGATGGTGGTAGTCCGGTAACGAAGTCGACCCCGATGTGACTCCAAGGATGGCCCGGGATGGGAAGGGGATGGAGGAGACCAGCAGGGGGGGAGTGAGACGCCTTACTCCTGGCGCAGACAGGGCAAGCGTGGACGAAGGCCAGGGTGTCCCGCCGGGCGGTGGGCCACCAGAAGCTCCTGCGCACCAGCTCCACGGTGCGGTTGCCTCCGGGGTGGCAGGCCAGTCGGGAGGAGTGAGCCCACTCCAGGACCTGGGAGCGGACAGGGTTGGGAACGAACAGGGCAGAAGAGGGGTTAGGGCGAGGATCGGGATGCGTCACCTGAGCGTCCAGTACGATCTTCTGGATAGGCCACCAGACCGCAGCCACGACGCAGGAAGCCGGAACGATGGTCTCCGGGACAGACAGGTCGGCAGGGGAGGAGTGGATCCGAGAGAGGGCGTCGGGTTTGATGTTTTTAGACCCGGGTTTGAAGGTGATGGAGTAGTTGAATCTGGAGAAGAACAACGACCATCGGGCCTGTCTGGAGTTGAGTCGTTTGGCTGACTGGATGTACTGTAGGTTGCGGTGGTCAGTCAGGATCAGGAACGGTTGAGTGGTCCCTTCAAGCCAGTGTCTCCATTCCTCCAGTGCCAGCTTGATAGCTAGCAACTCACGATCCCCTACCCCGTAGTTGCGTTGGGTAGGGGAGAGGCGGCGGGAGAAGAAGGCGCAGGGATGGAGCTTGTGGTTGAGGGGGGAGTGTTGGGACAGGACGGCCCCTACGCCTGTGTCAGAGGCGTCCACCTCCACCACGAATTGGCGGTCGGGTTCCGGACAGCAGAGGATGGGGGCCGTGGTGAATAGTGACTTGAGTCTGGTGAAGGCTTGATCTGCCAGGGAATTCCAAGAAAACTGGGTTTTAATGGATGTGAGGGCGGTGAGGGGTGCGGCTACCTGGCTGTAGTTGCGGATGAACCTTCTGTAGAAGTTGGCGAACCCCAGGAACTCCTGCAGGTGCTTACGAGTGGTGGGGATGGGCCACTCCGTAACTGCCTGGATCTTGGCCGGGTCCGGCCGTATGTCGCCCCTCTCCACCACAAAACCTAGGAACGAGACTGAGGGAGCATGAAACAAACATTTGTCGGCTTTCACGAACAACTTATTCTCCAGTAGGCGTTGTAGAACCAGGGAGACATGGTCTTGGTTTTCCCTTTGGTTCTGGGAGAAAATGAGTATGTCGAAAACAAAGCGTTTGAGGAAATCCCTCAGTACATCGTTCACTAGGTTTTGAAAGACGGCTGGGGCATTAGTAAGGCCGAACGGGACCACCCGGTACTCGAAGTGACCCAGGGGGGTGTTGAAGGCGGTCTTCCACTCGTCCCCCTCCCGGATCCGTACCACGTGGTAGGCGTTACGGAGGTCCAGCTTGGTGAAGACCCGGGCGCCCTGCAGCAGTTCAAAGGCCGAATTCAGTAGGGGTAGAGGGTATTTATTTCTGACGGTGATGGAGTTGAGGCCCCGGTAGTCGATGCAGGGGCGGAGGGAGCCATCCTTCTTCTTAACAAAGAAGAATCCGGCTCCGACGGGCGAGGAGGAGGGGCGGATGATACCTGCTTCGAGGGAGGCCTTGATATAGTCCTCCATGGCCGCTCTTTCCGGACCGGATAGGCTGTACAGGCGGCCGGAGGGTAGGGGAGCACCCGGAAGCAGGGAGATGGCACAATCGTAGGGTCTGTGGGGGGGTAAGGACAAGGCAAGGGACTTGGAGAAGACCCGGGACATGTACCGGTAACAGTGGGGGACCCCCTTCAGGTCGACCTCTGGAACGGATGTCTTAATTTCCGTGCTAGAGGGAGGTTCCGCCGAGTGGAGACAGGAGGTGTGGCATTGGGTGCTCCAGCTGGTGACGCTGGATGTGATCCAGTCGAGCAGGGGGTTGTGTTGGTGCAGCCAGGGCTGACCAAGGACCAGAAGGGAGTGAGGAGTGCTGATGATGTGGAGTTGGATGATCTCACGGTGGTTACCGGACAGAAGCAGTTGGATGGGAATGGTGTGGTGGGTGATGTGGGCCAGGCGGTGGCCGTCCAAGGCATAGGCGTTGATGGGTCTCTCCAGTTCTTCCGTGGGAATCCCGGACTCGTACACGAACTGGGAGTCCACAAAGTTGGAGTCGGCTCCTGAGTCGACGAGGGCCTGAACAGATACGGTGGCGGAGGCCGTAGTGCCCCATTTGAGGACCGCAGAGAGTTGGAAGCGGTTGAGAGCTAGGCCAGGTGTTTGGGTCTGGCTCGCCAGTAGGCCTAGGGTTGCTGACGAGCCCTCTCTTTTGGGCGCACCGGACAGGAGTTAAGGAGGTGATCCGTGCGGCCGCAATAGAAGCATGCTCCGGTGGCCCGGCGTTGGCGGCGGCGAGCGGCAGGGTCGGACGTAGTGCCGCCCAGCTGCATAGGTTCCACGGTTTCCGGAGGTTCGAAGGACATGGGAGCCTGATGGCGAAGAGCAGGGTGCGAGGGTGTGGTTCCCAGAGGCTGTTGAGTAGGGACGTAAGCCCTCCTCTCACGGGTGCGGGCGCGCAGACGGTTGTTAACCGTGATGGCCAAGGAGATGAGGTCATTGAGCGTGGGTGTGTCATCGCGGGTGGCCATCTCGTCCTTCATCTCCTCGGAAAGGGCGGAGCGGAAGACGCCTGTAGGGAGGCGTCGTTCCAGCCCGACTGCGCCGCGAGGATCCGGAATTTAATAGCGAACTCCGCCACACTGCGCTCGCCTTGTCTTAGCGCAATAAGTTGCTGGTTGACGTCTCTCCCGCACACGGGATGATCAAAGGTGCGCCGCATCTCCCTGGCGAAGTCCAGGTACTGGGTGCAGAGGATGGGTTGCTTCTCCCACAACGCGGCGGCCCAGTCCCGCGCCTCTCCTCCCAGGCAGGTGATAACGTACGCCACACGGGTGGCGTCAGCAGAGTAGGAGGATGGCTGCATCCGGAACGCCAGCTCACACTGTAGTAGGAAGGGCTGGCATTTCCCCAGCTCACCTGAGTACCATTCTGGAGGGTTGGCGCGAGGTTCCCGAGGAGGTAGTAATGGAGCTGGTGCCGGTGGTTGAGGAGGATTCTCCGATTCAGGACGGAGTACTGAAGTCTGGGCAGCCATCTGGGTTAGCATGGTGCCCCATTGGGTGGTCCGTTCCACCATGCCCCGGAACAATTCCATGGCTTCGTCCAGGCGGCTGCTTTGCTGGGCGATCTGGGTAGCCTGGCAGGTGAGGGCGTGGCGAATTTGTTCCGCGTCGGCTGGGTCCATGTCTGGTCAAAGTATTCTGTGACGTCCAGCAGGGAAGGACCCAAATGCACAACGAGACAGTCTTTCTCTTGAAAAGAAGGGTTTTTATTTTTGTAATTCCGGGTCGGATCCACACCGGGAAATCAGGTTTAACCTGTTTGTGCATGCCCCCTAGTGGCAGAGACGCACGCGTCTTCTACTTTTATGACACGTCATAAATACGTTGCTCGTGATATTCAAGTTACGAAAATATGGATATTACCATATTTATCACCATAACCCGCATATGATCATAATCAGTACTTAATATCCTATCAGCGTGCGAAATATCACGTTTCTATCTGCCACCATTAGCTTGTAATTCATGAACGTAGCATGCTATGCTGCTACACTGTAGCTACTACTACATCTACAATGGACCCGACCACATGTAAGATAGCAGACATTTAAACACATTTGCAAGTTAATTAAAGTTTTTATTTCATCACCAAAAAATCGTTTACTATCACAGCAGCAAGAAACACCTTCCAAGATTCTGAATACATACAAGTAAAACTGTCAACATGCTTACTCACTCCACAGGAAAAAAAACGAGTGATGTTTGCTCGTCACCACATAACTTTCTTTTGCGATAAAAAGCTCCGGTAAAATATTAAATAAACTCGTAACCTTACCTCTGGTTATAAAGATTAAGATGTCCCATGCAAGAATCTGAGGTTATTTTTTGCCTTGGTTGGCCCGTTTTTAACATTTAAGCCTTTTCTCAACATGTGTCCATACTCTAAAATGGCCGTGCGCAAATGATCGCATTTCAAAGAAGCCCTGGTCAATCCTTCAAACGAACTTTATTTCGATTGACACTTATTTCGTCCAATAGAGTACATCCTAAGCTTTCTAAAACGGTATGGCATTCCCATACGTGAATTTAACTCGCCGATGGCTATCCACGCGTAACGCAGCCCTTTGTTGAAAACACCCGGAAGCCATTTTAGATCACAATTCGTGTGTTACGCATGGATAGCGATCAGCTAGTTAAATCTACCTTTGGCAATTCCGTACTATTTCAGAAAGCTTAGGATGTATATATATATATATATATATATGATGGCGAAAAAATATATGTCCCTGTCGGATGTAGTGGAGGAGATTTTTAGTTCGTTTTTTAGTTTTTAGTTCGTCGGAGGGATAGAGTGAAAGTGGATCTGAGGCTGAAAGCATAGACTGTTGTCGAAGATGCTTTTGCACAGGGCGAAGATGTATGTGGCTGTTGACATGTAAGTATTAACTGTATTAACTTAAAAATAACTTTATTTGTGCATCGGTTGAATTTTAGTCACAGTAGTCATGTAAAACATAGCATTTATTATCAAATTTCTTGTGGCTAAATGGTAGCATAAGTCATATCATGTATTGTATAATAAGAATGCCTGTTGATACATAGCTTAGCCATGCATTGGCATGCATGAATTTTAGTCACCGTAGTCATGTAAAATAGAGCATTTATTATCTAATTTCTTGTGGCTAAATGGTAGCATAAGTCATATCATGTATTGTATAATAAGAATGCCTGTTGATACATAGCTTAGCCATGCATTGGCATGCATGAATTTTAGTCACCGTAGTCATGTAAAATAGAGCATTTATTATCTAATTTCTTGTGGCTAAATGGTAGCATAAGTCATATCATGTATTGTATAATAAGTAGGCCTGTTGATACATAGCTTAGCCATGCATTAGCATGCATGGGCCATAAACTAACTTATGACATTGTTGCTGGTTGTGAATGGCAATCCAGTGTCACTGGTTAGTATTGATTTTTGTGATATTTGTAAGACTAAAGTAACAACTTAATTTAGAAAAGAATTACAAAAAGTAATTATTTTTGTAATTCTAATACATTTTTGTAATTCTTAAAGGGTAAAATGTATATTGTAAGAAGGGTAGGTACACATTTTCAGTCAAATGACTTATTATTATTGAATTATATCTTTCTACACACCTCTTTGTAAAGAAAATGTTAATGACCGAAATAAAGTAAACTAACTTAATTTTGGGTAAATCTGAATCGCAGTCCATGTCAAATGTAGCATTTATTTTATTTTTTTGGAAAAGCCTAGCATTTTTATTTTTGATTTCACAACATAGTACACTATGTGGCTCTTATTGTGCACTTTTTTTATTTTGCTTTCTTTTCAATAATTCAGGGCAGAAATCTGCTCCTGATCCCTGCAGGACTCTGGTCACGAGGTCAAGGAGGCCCTGCTGTACCTGCTCACCGCGAGGAGCCCGAGTCTGAGGACGGATGGCACGACATGGCGGATGAGGATGAAGAGCCTCATCAGTTCCCCTTCTGCCCCCAGAGGACCCCAGGAGTGCAGCTAGACCTTCAGCAGGCCTACAGTAGGGATGTTCCTAACGACTAATTTCCCTGACGTTGAAACGGAAGTTTAAATTTAGACTAGTCGACTAATCTAAAAGTAAGAAAACACTCAGAAAACAGTCAAAATTGAGCACAATTGAATCTATAAGGTTAAACATTGTCCGGAAAAATATTGCGTATATTATAAGAGCCATTTGAAACCGTTAATCACTTTCTGATCGACGTGACATTAGATTAGTTTTATTGGGCTATTCAACAACGCGGTAGGCCTACTTACTCTTTCCACCTCGCTGGTTTAACTTGCAGGGCAAACAGGCTAATCCGTTCAGTTTTTTTCCTTAGTTAAAAAAAAATAATAATTTAATCCGGCGTTGTTAACATTAGTATCGGATGCTCGTTTTTTTATAAAGCAACATTTGACCAGGAAAACATGAAATTTCAGTGCAAATTTTGTCAATATGTAATTTAAATGTGTACATTAATAAAATAATAAGTTTAACCGACTAGTATTTCTGGTGCCGACTAGCGAGGGTAGCAACGTTTAATCGACTAGTCGACTAAACACGCAGATCCCTAGCCTACAGCCCCCTGGATCTCTTTCGGCTGTTCTTCAGCACACATGTCCTCAAGCTCCTCTGTGACAACACAAATGGCAACGCAGCCCGTAAACATGCTCAGGGACTGCATACACCATGGTCTGATGTGGATGCTGAGGACATGCAAAAATATCTGTCCATCGTCCTGTACCTGGGTCTTGTCAAGACATCTGCTGCCCGTGACCTATGGAGGAAGGACCGGCTTCACAAGCACCCCTTTCCCTGCAGTGTGATGCCGGGCTACAGGTATGAGGCCATTTGTGCATTCCTCCACATGAGCGACACAACAGCAGATGCCATCAATGACCAGCTGAAAGGCCAAGCAGGTTATTATGGCCTGTTTCGCCTGAAGCCTTTGCATGACCAGATCCTGATTGCATGCAGGGCTTACTACCACCCTCATCGGAACCTGGCCATTGATGAACGCATGGTAGCCTCAAAAGCTTGGCATGGGATGAAACAATACTTGAAGGACAAGCCAACAAAGTGGGGCTTCAAGTTATTTGTCCTGGCTGACAGCAAGACGGGCTACACATCAGTGACTTCAGTGTGTACCAGGGGAAAGAAATACATTTCTGGAACCATAAACTGAACTGGAGCTAATAAATGTATCACCCTCTGAATGTGAAGTGATTGTAATGATCCTACTACCTCAAAGAACATAATAAAATGCTTCATATGGACAAAAAAAAGCATTGTATTCATTTTCGGAGAGGTTTTTGGACCCCTATATATCAAAACCCAAATTATTTGGAACAAAATGAAAATTTCCTCATTTAGTTGATACAAACATGTGTTTTATGAGTCAGAATACTTTATCTGTTGAAAAAAGCTGATTATCTCTTGATTTACTGTGATGCACATTTTATCCATTTGGATAGATTTGGACACCCTAAGGGACACCAGGATACACTGTTTACAAATTAGCTTATGGAACCTGAGCAGATTGACATATCCCCCTAAAACTCTGTACACATGTTGACAAGTGGTGTGTGCACCAGGACAGTAAAATATGACCTGTTTTACATCTTTTCCTTTCAGAAGTGTACTGTAAACTAAGAATGACAACCTCGTTTTTGTTTTTTTTGCAAAGAGTTTGTGCATTTACAGCCCATAATCTATATGAAGATTATGAAATTTTATTATTTTAATCTAAGACACACAAAGGTACAGGGGTCTTCTCCAATTTAAGCCATTAAACAAGTGTGTGTGGTGAGCACAACTGTAGTTATAAAGGCTTAAACAGAACAGTGCAAAACAGGCGAAAATTGGCCCAATTTTGCTTCTGCACTAACAGGTTAAACAATAAACAATAAACTGTGGAACCCGCAGAGAGCTGGCGAACAAGATCCAGCGAAGTGGCCAGGAGTGGTCTTAGCCTGGGTAGTATAGAAGAGTCAGGCGGAGGTAGAGTCAGGATCCACACTGGGAAGCAGGTGTGGCAAATCCAGACCGGGGTAGTCAGCTTGAGTCAGCAAGCTAGCACATAGGGAGACAAGTACAACGCGACAAGGACCGTATACTCTGACAAACCGTAATACTTTGACAACAATCACAGGAACAGCACGGTAAATATAACTAGTGTCATTAGAGCTGATAATCAGCAGCTTGCGGGAAATACGTGCGGAATCAGCGAATTGATTGAACAATTAGGAAATGCATGAGGAATGCGGTGAAGGCAATTAAGTGTGAATTGTGTAATTAAGATGTGGTGCAAGTAATAATGTGCAATGTAGACACAATCAGGCAATGAACGCAGACATGACACAATCAGGTTCAGGGAAAACAGAGGAAAACATCAAGGAAGGAACGGGGAGCGGAGCGGATCGTAACATTAATATCCCAGTGCATGGAACAATCTGACAGCATCTATTCCAATCAGTGAAATTAATGTAATCGCAGATTTCCTCCATAAAGCTTTTCTTCATGAAATGACTCAAACATTTTCCCCTTTTAATCAAAAAACTGAAAGTAGTAAAATGTGAGACTTTGTATAAAAGTCGGCTGTACAAAGTCCATTCTTGGTGATCAACTTTAATGCATCTATGCAATTTACAACTTGATATAACGATCGCAGTCAAAGGGCCCTCTCTTATCGGAAGCACATTATTTAGAGTTTAGAACATTGCATTTCTCTTTTATTGTTTTAAGATTGGACTTTGTACAGTTGTCTTTTATACATAGTCTCACATTTTATTACTTTAAGTTTTTTGATTAAAGGGCAAACTGTATGTGGGCATGACTGTCACCGAGTCATTTCACAAACAAACGCTTGAGCACATCCTCAAAAGGAGGTGCACTGGTCAGGGGCATCTTTTGGAAGCGCACGCACAGACCTTTGTTTTAATAATATGGCCTCCACGACTTCCAGCCCAACGTTGCCCAGTGGCCGTGCGATATTCACCAAGATGCCTGAGCTTCTCTTCATCCCAGAGCTTGTAAGTATAGCATATCACTATCATGTGTAAAGAGAGGTTAGTTGTGTAGCGGCCTTTACGTTTTTGTTTATTCCACTAACTATACACTTATTGATTATAAATGTGCCTCCAGGGCTTCAATGGTTGTTTTGCATGTGTTACTTCTGTGGGTGACACTGATGGTTGCGCTGTAGGTATGAGTGTCTGCTAAGTGAATTTAATGTAATGTAATACATGCTCTCTGTTTAGGAACTGGGAAACAGCATGAAAACATTATGTTTCATCTTTCTGTGCAATAATATGTCTCTAAAGAAAAATCAAAAAAGGTTGTGGCCCTTGGACCCTTTGTGTGAAAAAAACCAAAAGAAATGTTGCATTCGATTACAAGCACATGTTATGGTTTTGAGCACTGTAGCATATAGAGTGAGCACCATAATTCATTGGACAGTGACACATTTTTAGTTATTTTGGCTCTGCACTCTAGCACTTTGAGTTTGAAAGGATACAATGACAATGATGTGGTTGAAGTGCAGACTGTCAGCTTTAATTTGGGGGTATTTTCATCCATATCGGATGAACCGTTTAGAAATTATAGAACCTTTTCTACAAACCCCCCCCCCCCCCCATTTTCAGGCATCAAAAAATATTGGACAGTTTAACATAATGTCGAATAAAGTAACCATTTTAAATATTTGGTCACATATTCTTTGCATGCCATGACTTCCTGATGTCTGTGACCCAAAAATATCAAAAGACTCTTGATATCTTATTTTCTGGTACTCCTACATGCGATACTATAATGCCTTTGCATTTGAATGGATCTCTATGGGAATTGGGGGTGGGACTCTTAAAGTCATGCAAAGCCAAACTAACAGATGTGATAGACATTTAGACAATGTGCCCTGTGGATCCGATTGAACCGCCAAAATGCAGCATAATGTGGATAGTGTGGAGCTCGGAGTTCTACGTCATAAATTACATACATTACCATACATTTAAGAGAGATTGGTAGCAGTTTGAAAACAAAGGGAAAAGGATTGTTTAAAAACCACTTGCCTGATCAGGCAACCACAGAGTAAAGCCCACTTGCCCGAATGCTTTTTAAAAATGTTTTATTTTTATTTATACCTGCCCCGGGCAATCGTGCAACCGTTAGTGTCAATCCCTGTATATGTTCAGGTGTGGTCACACAATAACCATTCCTGCTTGATGAGTGTTAATCTGTCAAAAAGGCATAAAATCTCATATCATCAAATGTAATCACTGTCAGAACATTATCACACAAAATGCTATTATTTTGCATCTATCTTGGTTCTCTCTAGATCGAGGACAACTCTGTTTAAACGCACAGTCATCTATAGAGCAATATCAGAATGGAATTCAATGCAAATTAAAATGAAAACACATTTACAAATCTGAATCTGAACAGGCATCTTGCTGGCCATACGACTGTAACACACTATTAGAATGCATCCTCTGTTGGGTCGAGTTTTAATGGATTTTACAATGTTGAGTATTGTATAGTAGAATGCTTTATAAAGTGTTGTATTGTTTTGTTTTGTCTTTTAAATTTTTTTATTTTTTATGTATATCTTGCTTTTATTGTTGTGATGAATGGTTTTTGTGCGTGAGGATTGGACCCGAAATGCACGACTCAGAAACAGTGGTAAGATAGTCCCGTCAGGGCTTTATTTGAGGAATGTCCAAAGAGCGTGCTCAAAAAACAAGCAAAGTTCGTAAACAAAAATCCAGCCAAAACCATCGTACAGTACCGAAGGAGAAGGCAGTCTCGGAATCGGTACACCATGCAAAAGTCCAGTAACCAGAGTAGCTGTCAGCGGGGCAGAAGTACAGGCAGACGGTAGGCAGGCTCGGGGTCGAAGGCAATGCAAAAGTCAAGGCCGAAGTCTGCTCCGCGGGGCAAAAGTACAAAAAGACAGCAGGCAAAAACTTGTGGTACAGGCAGGCAGTGGTAACAAAACAGAGGTCAATAACAATGGTCAGAAAACAGGCTTGGATCATAGACAAAAGACAGGCTTGAAAAACCACTCAATAGTGCACTGATAAACAGGGGCAACAATTTCACAAGGAACAGACATGAACACTGAGCTTAAATGCAGGTGTAGACAGGTGCAGACACTTAGCTTGAGAGCAGCATGCGAATGGAAATCAGGCGTGGATGGCTGACAAGGTAACAAGATAATTAGTACTCGTTAGTAATAAACCTATCCTGACCTAGCGTTAGTAAATTAGTAAATGACATGCACGAGAAACGTAAGGTAAACATGAACACATGGTTAGAGAGTTAGTATTACCCAATCCTGATCTAACGTTAGTAGATTAGTAAACTAGACACGGGAGAATGAACAATTAGGGAGGCGTGAGTGACAGCAAGAGATAGAGAAACAGCATGAACGCAAGGCTGCGGAAAAACACGGAAATGTGTATGCTAACAAAGAACGGGAAACGTAACATGAATCAAATATAAAACGTGACATGACAAGACTAAAAAATAAATCACAACCATAATCAAACATGAAACGTGACATGACATAAAGATGAAATGTAACAAGACTAAAACATAAAACGTGCCGTGGCGTGGCTAGACTAAACACAATACGTGACATAAACAAGAAATCTAAAAAATACAAGAAAAATAAAATAAAACGTGACATGACAGTAGATTTGTGACAAGGACCCCAGGAAGGCGTCAGCTAATGAGGATCCCAATAAAACCATTTTAAAAAGTATATACTGTATATGATATTCAGAGGGTGACAAAGTATATCAATATTTAAAATCAGTTTAGACACTGGTGAAAACTAAAGGAGAGTAATGATTAGAATTTTTTTCTCTTTGGAAAATACAGACTGAATATTGCATAAACACTGAATTAAAAAAGTTGCACACATTGTACGTACATTTGAATACGAGGGTGTTGGTGCTTGATTTAAAATTTAAAAGTCAATTGTACGCCTCTTGTCCTCTTGTGGAATACATTTAGGTAAATCATTACTTGAACTATACACCACAAAGAGAACATTACACCTTCATAAGCGTGGCATAAAATCAGTGATAACCTATCTTGACAATACAGCTTGCGAATGATGTCATTACACTGATATAATATGCACTGCATACTTTCAACGATATGGCTGGTGTTTTCTGTCTTATAGGTGACTGGTGGTTTGGTGTGGACACTGGTGGCCTCCGGAGGAACATTGGATGTGCTTGTGATGCTTGAAGGCTGGGTGATGTTTGTGTCCATCCTCTGCTTTGTCATCACCATCATCTGGTTCATCTGTTTCGCCAGCGGAGTCAACCAGAAAGGTGCCTATTGGCCAACACTGGTGAGTACATTTCTTCAATCTTGAGCTTTAGTGAGCACGTCCTAGTCTAAACTTATATACAGTCCGCCTATTGGAGCTGTTCCCAAACCTACTGACTGGTAGGATGGACCAGTAAGGTTAAAGTCTGTCCAGGGCCTTATAGATTCCATCTCCTGGAGGCAAGAGTAAATTTTGAAATGAAAAAGAAATATTTATTCATGAATATTTATTGTTCCATAACACTTAATGGGCCCTATGGTAATACAGCGGCGGTAACCCAAACGCAAGTGTCTTTGCTAGTTTCAGACCGACGCAGTTGTCATTTTATCGCCCAGCGCTCGCATTGTTTAAATAATAAATTAACTGGGCGGGTTGGTCTTAAAGGGTAAATACACTCTAGATCACTTTTTTCCCCACTGTAAATGTGTTTGTATACCTTATAATGAAACTTATTCATCCATTCTGTTATTTCAACAATTTTGAAATAATTTTGTATATTATAAGAAACTGGCAGAAAAGCATCTTCGTGCTTCCCTCTAATGGTTGAAATTTACTTTCTGCTGCCCACACTGCCCCCGCCACAATCGTGATGTCAGATCTTTGGAGGTAACTCAACGTCCATGGCCATGCAGTTGCTGAATCTTGATTCAAATTTGATCTGTAACATCTAGTTTGACAGTTTCATCCGAGTTACAGTGCCCTCCACAATTATTGGAACCCCTGGTAAAGATGAGTAAAAAGGGTTATAGAAAATTCACCGTTTGGTGAATTAGCTTAATCTCACACTGAAAAAATTGAGAAAGAAAAATCCCTCATCATGAAATAATTATTTTTAACAAAACCACATGTGCCACAATTATTGGCACCCCTGCATTTAATACTTTGTACAACCTCCCTTTGCCAATAAAACAGCACTGAGTCTTCTCCCGTAACATCTAATAAGGTTGGAGAATACAGAGCAAGAAATCTGAGACCATTCCTCTTTACAGAATCTCTCCAGGTCATCCAGAGTGCTAGGTCCTCTCTGGTGCACTCTCCACTTCAGCTCAGCCCACAGGTTTGCAATGCGGTTTAGGTCAGGGGACTGAGATGGCCATGGCAGAAGCTTGATTCAGTTAACCATTTTTGTGTTGATTTGGACGTATGTTTCGGATCATTGTCCTGCTAGAAGATCCAACGACGACGCCGTTTTAGTTTCCTGGCAGAGGCAGCCAGATTTACAATTTTGTTGTATTTCATGGAGTGCCATGTACCGTAACATGGAGGGCCTTTGGAGGAAAAACAGCCCCTCTACATCACAGAACCTCCACCATATTTAACAGTGGGGATCAGGTTACTTTCGGTATAGCCATCCTTTTTACATCAAACCCACCTTGAGTGTTGGTTGCCGAAAAGCTAAATTTTTGTTTCATCTGACCATGGTCAACACGGTTCCAGTCAATGTTCCAGTAGTGTTTAACAAACTCCAGGCGCTTATGTTTGTGGTGAAATGACAGGAAAGGCTTTTTTCCTGGCATGACTTCCAAATAATTTGTTGGCATGGAGGTGACGTCTAATGGTAGTTTTGGAGACTTGATGACCCCAAGATGCTACTTTCCTCTGTAATTCTCCAACAGTGATCCTTGGGGATTGTTTTGCCTCTCTTACCATCCTCCTCACTGTGCAGCGGGGCAAAATAAACTTGGGTCCTCTTTCAGGCAAGTTTGTAACATTTCCAGTTGCTTTGAACTTTTTAAGTATTGCCCTAATGGTAGATATCGGCATTTTCAGGTGAGTACCTATTTTTTTTATAGCCATTCCCTGACTTATGAAGCTCAACACACTTTTCACTCATTTGATTTGTGTGTTCTCTTATCTTTCCCATGTTGATGTATGAATAAGGGAGTATGGCCTCTGTGTCACCTCATATTTATACCCCAGTGAAACAGGAAGTCATGGATTACTGCTTGAAAGTTCCTAAACACTCTGATCAACTTTAAAAAGTAAATATAAATTGAAAAAATGCTTCAGTTACATTTTATTCATAAGAATTTTTAGGGGTGCCAATAATTGTGGCACACGTGGTTTTGTTAAAAATTATTATTTTTTGATGAGGAATTTATTTTCTCAGAATAAATTTACATCAATTAAAGGTTGGATTTTTCTAAATTTTTTGTGAGATTAAGCTAATTCACCAAAAGGTACATTTTTTATAACCCTTTTTACTCATCTTTATCAGGGGTGCCAATCAATGTGGAGGGCACTGTATATGAAATCATTTGTACATTGTACGTTCATTTAATCCGCCTCGTTCACGTTCCTATACGAGCTAGAAGTGCCATTTTGACACCGTTTTAGATGTTCTATAGAAGTGACTGGAGAGCGACAAATATCCAATTCTGGATTATCACCCCAGGGGAGCACAGAACAACGAATTAACATATTTCACCACCATTTGGACTCATATCATGGCCAGGTAACTCCACAACCTAGAGTTCAGTTGTGCTTTAAGATGAGGTGTGGCCAGGGTCATTTTCGGCATATTGCTATCTTGAGGCAGCAAAAATGGTTCGCACTAAATCCACCACAAACCTGGTCTTAAGGCATGTCGTAGTTGTTTCAATGTTATTTAAATGGCGCAATATAAGTGCGTCTTCATAAGCGTGTGCACAATGTGCATACAACCTCCCACACAGGGGCGTGCACGAGTGTGCATAAAAATATCAAGATTAAAATGTGAAATATTATTATTGTGCAGGCTATCGAAAAAAATGGCTACATTGATGCTACTGTAGTGAGGTTTTATCACTTTTATTCAGAATGAATACGTCCAAAACTCAAATAGAATTCTATACGTCAGTAGTGCCCAACCTCGTGAAATAACGTAGACACGACAATGGGTTGGAAAAATTACATGTTTTATTGGCTACAACAATGAATATGTGAATAATACAAACAATAATTGATATAATATGAGGAATATATTCTATGACTTATGTGTGTTATCAGAGGAAATTATAATTACGTGATGGCTAAATATAGAAGCTACCATTTACAAAGGTTAGTTTGTGTTAGGGGTTAATGACACGCTAAACTATATTTTGTGGTTAGCTCGTTTTATCAGTCTCATAAATATAAAGTTTTAACAGTGTAAAACTATAAGGTCAGGGAAATTGGCTATTCCCGACCGAAACGCGCGTAGGAAAACAAAATACAAATAGTAGGAACCAGCAGTAAACTGGGTATTACAGGTTTTTGTAATGGATTTTAGTGGCGGATAATCAAACACAAATGTAGGGAAATCAGAACAAGTCACTCACACAGTGATGACCAATAAAGGGAATAACAAAATAATAAATGCAAAAAAGGAAAAGACAGGAAACTACTTCCTTGTGTAACCATTACACTACATATAAGGTTACACATGTATTCGCAATTATCTCCGATCAAGCTATGACTATGATTTACTAAGATCCCAAATAAGGGGTGTTATTTTTCGGGTGCAGCCAAAGTATTTGCACGCGTTAACGTTTCACACTTTGCAGGTGATCAACTAACAGTCATTATGTAAATTACTCCAGCCGCAAACAGCCATATTTAAATGAGAGATTTTGCATGTTTGAAATGGTTATACTGTAAAAAAAAACTGTGAAAATACTGGCAGCAATATTGCCGTTTTTATGGTATTTTTGTTAGTGTTCAGTATAGGTTACTATTACACAGAATGAGAGGTGGTTTCGACCTGCGGTCTCGTTGCTGCGATGCGCAGTGATTGTATTTTCAACAACGCACTCCCTCTTGTGATCTATTGCTTAAATATAGCCTATTCTTTTCTCAAATGCTTTAAGTACATGCATGATCATGTCTGTTTTGCCAGCTGTAATTCACTATTTTCACAGCCTTATATCCGACATCATATTAGCAATCTGTCAAGATGCAACCGGGAATTGGATGTTATTTTGATTGGTTTATTGAATGTTACGCCAAAGACACACCTATAATTAACGAAAACACTAAGATCATCCATTTGCACATTGCGCCGTACTTAGCGCTCAAATAACACGCTGTCTAACTTGCAAAAGTGGACTTAGACACGCCCTAAATGCACTTGCACGATGCGATTTAGACGAAGCGATAAGACCGTCAAGATAGAACACAATGGGCCTCATTCACCAATCACTCTACGAACAAATTTGTTCTTAAGACTTTCTTTAAAACGTTTTCGGGATTAACTGATGTTTGCGTTCTGAGCTTCTGTTCTACCAAAGAAGAAATTCCAAATAGGAAAACATTGGTGAATGCCAGAATGTTCATTCAAATGTTTTAAAGAAAGTCTTAAGAACAAATGTATTCATAGAATGGTGAATGAGGCCCAATGAGTGTTAATATTTTATTCTGACTACGGACATGGGTTAGACCCATGGTTCTCAACTGTTCAGATCACTGTTCTCCCCCGGGGGTCGCGAGATCATTTGCGGGGGTCGCAGGACGAGTTCCAAAATGTACAAAAAAAAAAAAAAAAAAGCAAAGCAAAATGACAAAAAAAATCAATTTAAAATGTAAAGCCTAAATATATTTCATTATGTTCCCAACTAAAAATTGTTGGGGGAAAGCATGTGAATGGTTAAAATAGCCGACAATAAAATCAGCCTATGCAGAGCCGTAGATAGATCTCTATCTGCTCTGAGCGCAGGCTAGGAAAGACCGCACAGCTGTGTTTACATTCACCATGACAACAAGCACTGCAGGCCGGTGCGCCATCACGCCACTTGCTCATGATCACTTGCATCCGAAAACATTTCAAATCATTCTGCAATAAAAACCGTGCAATATTTGGGACTGATGTATACATCATACTGTATGATGTGCCTGCCAATAAACCAGAACACTTCCAATTGTAGCTATTCGGTGGTGGTAGCCTATGTATTTCATAATTCATAATTGTTTTGGACCCCAACCCCACAACACTAAACTGATTTTACATCAAGTCGCATTATGTATTGTAGCGTTTCGCAGCCACAAGGAAGGCACGCGGGGAACGTAAATACCGAACGCAAGAAATAATAGGCAAATGTTTAAAGAAAATCACTGGCTTTATTTCTAGCACAGGAAAAACAGGCAACTATAGTTCAATCCAGCAGTTACAAGCAGACAACCTTCTCATTCAGTTATAATTCAGTTTCTCACGCTGTCACACTCAGACAAATGGCTTTATACCCAAAAAAACATAAACATAAACATAAACATTCTAACATTGTCCGATAAAGTTAATGCATTAGAAAACTCAAAGAAATTGGAGCGCTGGGCTGCGCGAGTGGAAAGCGGCAATGTTGAAATGTTCCCCAAACTCGACGATTTCTTACAGGAGAAAAAGCTGAACGTGAAAACAATAAAAAAGAGTCATCATTATTCATCTCCGAGGCCTCCTTGATGAATTCAAGAAATACTTCCCCAAAGATCAGGAGGACAATGAATGGGTGCGGCAACCTTTTATTCCCTCTGGGAATCACCTCCCATCCGAACTTGAGGATGCGCTCCTTGACCTCGCAAGCGACCGGACCCTAAATACTTTGTTTGAATCGAAGCCACTGGATGAATTCTGGCTCATTGTGGCAGGGGAATATCCAGCACTCTCAAAGGCTGCAATGGAAAAACTTACACCTTTCGGGTCCACGTATTTATGCGAAAATACTTTCTCAGCGTTGACCTATATAAAAAACAAACAACGATCGCGGCTGCGCGTGGAGGATAGTCTCCGTGTCGCTGTATCCAGCATCCAACCACGAATGCAGCACCTGTGTTCCCGCAAGCAGGCCCAGCCCTCACACTAAAAGCAAGCTGCATGTAGCCTATGTCATTTTTGCAATGCTGTTTTTTAATTTATTATTGTTATTAAGTCTATAATTTGTTGGCGAAGCGGGCAACTTGGGAGGGAGAGGGTAGGGTCAAAATTATTCAGTCGCAGGACTAGGACAGCAGAATTGCTTTTGCGGGACAATGCGGGACACGTGGGAGAGGGGAAAACAATTGATTTTTTTATTTTATTTATCATTTAAAATGCCTTTATTTCATATTCGACGGTATATATAGCACATTTTGTTATTAAACTGCTGTAAATCGTCAGTAGGCTATGGAATGTTTATCTTGTTATTTTAACAACAGGCTTAAAAACGGATCTTATGCAGGAAGAGAAAATTATGCAAACAGACGGTATTACCGGTAACGATACTTTCTGGATACATTGTTGCATGTTGAACCGTTGCTTTCAAAACAAGCTTGAAAAATTACTGTTCGAACTTGTATTTCTTGTTGGAACGGGCAGCATCTAGCAGGGCCTCGAACTTCGAAACGACCTGGTTAAATATCCCGTCGGAGTCTTCCTTGTGGTCACCGTAAAAGTCTTTGACTTTGTGTTGCTGTCTTTTGGTTTCGAGAAAAAGCTCGTCATAGTGTTAGCATTCCTTTGCTGTGCATTTTCTTGTGAGCCTCACCATCACCATGCCTCTTAACGTCCCCCTCTCGGCCATGGGTGATGGTGAAGCTCCGGCGGCAAATCCTGCACTCGCCCCTTTGGGGATCGTCTGAAACAGATCTCAGCCATGTGTAGCTCCTCTCCCAGTCTCGGTTGTATGAGCAGTCTTTTTTTCTTAAGAGTTTCCGCCATTTTCTCGTTTTGTCTTGCAAGCTAAACTTTACTTTCGTCGGCTGTCTTCTCCACATAAAAACGACGCACCACACCACTGCGCGTTAGCTCTATTTTTTTAAACCAATGACGTTTCCCCAATAACGGCATTTTTAAAATAATATTAAATAATAATAACATTTTTTTAACATGATCTTTGAAATGCGGGACATTGTTCTGTTCATGCGGGATGCGGGACAAACGTTCCATTTTTCGTGGTCACCCTAGGAGAGGGGGGTCGCCAGTCTCCACCCACATCTTTTAGGGGTCGCGAGCTGAAAAAGGTTGAGAACCACTGGGTTAGACAACTGTAAACTGTCCTGATTAGCTATACCGTGGCTAATATGATTCAAATGGGGATGAGATTGTTCAAATGACTATTTCATTTTTTCAGGATGTAGCTTATCATGCCATCGCAACTGCCTTCTACTTCAGTGCTGCTGTTCTACGAGCATATATTACCATCAGCCTGAGAGGCCCTCCTGGTTCCCCACATTCATCCTGGTACCAGCATCACCTTGCAGCAGTGGTATGGATTTAATTTTTTATAATTACAAGTGGATTTCTCTCTGACTATTTGTATTATACAAATGAGAAATTAAAAATGTCATAGACCAGGGGCCTACATCATGGAGGGCTGCTTTGCCTACTGGTTTTTGTCGTTTTCTTTCTATAAGCTAACAATTTATGTCATAGAAACAAGGTGTGTTGTCCCTTTAGCTAATAAATCACTTAAATGAGTCCATCAAACATTAGTGCTGAAATGCAACAAAATTTGCAGAAGACTTGCATTTGAAATCTCTGTCATAGACGCAATCTTTCTTCATAGCTTTAATAATTGCTATACAGGCTTCAATTTTGAAATAAGACATGAAACATACTGCAAATGGAGAAGATTGATCGCTTCTGCCACTGGAGAAATATAATTATCAGTGTCACATGGGTAAATAACCGGGCCCAGAATAAAGTACTGTAAATCTGGGAATTAGCAACTGAAATCATGTCAAGTTCTCCAAATTGTAAAATCTGGAAACATCAACTAAAATCATGTTACAAACCAAATTGTAAAACTCCGCGCGGCTAGACCAATGAGGGAATAGCTCGGAGCGAAGGTTTAAGCGTGATGTATTCCGCTATTGCTGTGGGAAAAGGGAAAAGTTATGAAAGTTAATAAAGTAATATTAAGGTTCTTGCAACCGGGTTAGACTGCTCTTTAGATTCACGGGATCAGCTAATAAGGGACCACAAATCAAAGGTACTCGTACCACGTTACCTTCCGCTTTAAGTCTGGTCTACCTTGACCCCAGTTTATCCAAAGAACAGCCTGTGTATATTACAGTAAATCATCAGCCACCAACGCTGATTCTGTACTCGTTTATCTGACTCCATTTAATATTATAATTTAGTATGTACAATTTCCACTTGATTTGTTAAAGGACCCTTATACTTTAAAGATGTTCTCTGAACTGGATGCGCTTGTTCCACCGTGCATTACATGCTGCAGATATGTACACAACTCACAGCTGACTAGATATCTGCGGTTATCTCAGAGGTTGCGGAAGAAGCCACTTCGTGAGGTATAGACTATGGTTAAGACTCAGGGACCAACGAAGGAACATTGACGACCACCGTTCTCAACATGTATAACCGACAAGCGGAGGTGATCTACTTTAAGACATAGTTCTACGGGTGCAATACTCCGTGATGCATTAAGCTTAAATAGTCAACCTAGACCAGCTGAGGGGGAAAATCAAGACTGAGGAAATTAATCAACCCATTACCGGTGAACAGAGTAGTCAATTTTCAGAGAAATCACACAAATCAAGTTTAACTAATTTATTACCAGGTAGGTTACTTACTTAAATCATCAATATACAGTTACAGATTGAACAGTCCAAATTCAAATCCAGTACAGAAGAAAATACTTAGTCATACCTGGCAATTTGCTACACACAATGACCTGAAGTAGGATGTGCGGAAAGACTGGTTACAATCTTCCCCGATGGGTTTGTATCCTTTCCTTAAATGCTCAAACTCTGTGTTTGATCTGGCTGCAGACGGTCGTAAAACCATAAACTGGTTAGCACTTTAGCCCCCCTTCTATGGGGTTTCACAGAATGGTTTTTTCTAAGGACAATTTCACAACGGCAGCTTACGCCTGTGTTATGAAATATACATTCCATTCATGTTGCACATTTAGGACATGTAGACCATTGCACCACTCACACCGAGACCATCAAAATGATATCAAACATCAGTAGGTCTAAGTTTGTGTTGCCATGAGACTCCCCATCTCTACAGTTTTCTCAGATGTGATTGATATTAATGCCACAAAGGTACCAGAATTCCTGTTGAGAATATTACCTTTACACCCTAGTTGTCCCTGTTAATTTAGGTACGTTAACTGGATGCATTTACTACTGTAACACTCAAAAACGGAACAATACATGATTATCTCTCTGGAAAGAGTGTATAATGTATGTTCCAGTGCCCAGACTAGTTCCAGTGTATACTGTACAATGTAGCAAAAGTATCAATCACATTTGTATGTTTTTAAGCTTTTGGAGGACAAAAGCAATGTATACCATGTTGTGTTGTGTGTGAAAATATGTTAAGGACAGAGATTTGGCATGCCCTGATAATGTCATATGGGGGCACTGTAGCGCTGTCATGACATCCTAGGACATTCTTTGACCGTCATAAACTTCACGCCAGATGGCCCCAGTAGACTTTACGGCACTGAAGTTCTGGCATCACAGCCTCCCAGAGACGTCACAAGCTTCCCCCCCATGGTGTCATGTTCAGCTGCTCTGGGATTTCAATTTCAGTCTTACAGTACTGAAGGGTGTTTTCCCGATCCTCATTCCAATGTGACACATATAGTTATGTATGTACAGATAGCTCTGCTTTCTTTGTTTCAGAGTATGGTCAAGAGTTAGTGAGGTGCAGTTATAGTCACTATTCAGAATCAGAATCAGAATCAGAATCCCTTTATTCGCCAAGTATTTACATACAAGGAATTTACTGTGGTTTATTGGTGCGTACATAAACCAACATAAAACATAAAATAAAATAATATAATATAAAACATAAAACATAAAACAAAACAAACACAAAAACAAGTAGTGCAAGTAGTAGTGCAAAGTTTCAACCAATATAATATGATATATGCAAGATAAAAATAAAAATAAAAAATATAAGTAAAAATAAAAATATAAATAAACAAAAAGTACAGTGGGAAGTAGGTAAGTGTAAAGTGTCTATGAGGCGGGATAGAGTCTGTGTCTGTGTCGGAGGGGGTCCCGGGCCTTGTTGATAAGGCTAACTGCAGAAGGAAAGAAACTGTTTTTATGGCGAGAGGTTTTGGTCCTGATGGACCGCAGCCTCCTGCCAGAGGGAAGTGTTACAAACAGACTGTGACCGGGGTGAGAGGGGTCGGCCACAATCTTGCCTGCACGCCTCCGGGTCCTGGAGGCATACAGGTCCTGGAGAGATGGCAGGTTGCAGCCAATCACCCTCTCTGCAGAGCGGATGATACGCTGCAGTCTGCCCTTGTCCTTGGCAGTGGCAGCAGCGTACCAGATGGTGATGGAGAAGGTGAGGATGGTCTCGATGATGGCAGAGTAGAAGTGGACCATCATCGTCTTTGGCAGGTTGAACTTCTTCAGCTGCCGCAGGAAGAACAACCTCTGCTGGGCTTTCCCAGTGATGGAGCTGATGTTCAGCTCCCACTTGAGGTCCTGGGAGATGAAGGTTCCCAGGAAGCGGCAGGACTCCACAATGTCAACTGTGGAGTCTCTCAGGGAGATGGGGATGAGTGGGGCTGGGTTATTCCTGAAGTCCACCACTATCTCCACTGTCTTTGCAGCATTTAGCTCCAGGTTGTTCTGACTGCACCAGTCCGCCAGATGGTCGATCTCCCTCCTGTAGGCGGACTCATCCCCACCAGAAATGAGTCCGATGAGGGTGGTGTCGTCCGCGAACTTCAGGAGCTTGACAGACTGGTGACTGGAGGTGCAGTTGTTGGTGTACAGGGAGTATAGCACAGGAGAAATAACGCAGCCTTGGGGGGAACCGGTGCTGATGGTCCGGGAGTCAGAAATGTGTTTCCCCAGCCTCACGCGCTGCCTCCTGTCAGACAGGAAGTCTGTGATCCACCTGCAGGTGGAGTCAGGCACGCCCATGTGGAAGAGCTTGTCCTGTAGCAGAGATGGGATAATTGTGTTGAAGGCAGAGCTGAAGTCCACAAACAGGATCCTGGCATAGGTTCCTGCAGAGTCCAGGTGCTGGAGGATGAAGTGGAGGGCCAAGTTAACTGCATCGTCTACAGATCTGTTGGCTCTGTAGGCGAACTGCAGGGGGTCCAGGAGGGGGCCTGTGATGGATTTGAGGTGGGACAGCACAAGGCGCTCAAAGGACTTCATCACCACAGAGGTCATGGCAACGGGTCTGTAGTCATTTAGTCCTGTGATCTTTGGCTTTTTAGGGACAGGGATGATAGTGGAGGACTTGAAGCAGTCAGGTACATGGCAAGTCTCCAGAGAGGTGTTAAAAATGTCTGTGAACACCGGAGCCAGCTGATCAGCACAGTGCTTCAGGGTAGATGGGGAGACAGAGTCCGGCCCTGCTGCTTTGCGGGGGTTAATTCTCTTGAACACCCTGTTCACATCTCTCTCCAGTAAGGACAGAGGTGTCGCTGAGGTGGGGGTGGTGGGCTGAAGCTGGTGGATGGTGTCACGGGGGATGGTGTCACGGGGGATGGTGTCAGGACTGTCCCATTGTCTTTCAAAGCGACAGTAGAACTCATTCAGGTCGTTGGCCAGGCGTGAGTTATTCATGGAGTGGGGGGTTTTTGCTTTGTAGTTTGTGATCTGTCTGAACCCCTTCCAGACAGAAGCAGAGTCATTGGCTGAGAACTGGTCTTGGAGTTTCTCTGAGTACAGTCGTTTAGCTGCTCGCACCTCCTTGCCAAACCTGTACTTTGCCTCTTTAAAAATGACTTTGTCCCCACTCCTAAATGCATCTTCCTTCTCTGACCTTAACTGTCTGAGTTTGGCTGTGAACCAGGGTTTGTCATTATTATAACTCACCCTGGTGCATGATGGTACACAGCTGTCCTCACAGAAGCTGATGTAAGAAGTCACAGCCTCTGTGTGCTCGTCCAGATTATTGGAAGCAGTCCTGAAAACATCCCAGTCAGTGCAGTCCAAACACGCCTGAAGATCCTCTACAGCTTCCCTGGTCCACTTCTTTGATGTCCTCACAACAGGTTTAGACAGCTTTAATTTCTGCCTGTATGCAGGAATCAGGTGGACCATGACGTGGTCAGAGTGTCCCAGTGCAGCGCGGGGGACGGCGTGGTAGGCACTGCTTACTGTGGTGTAACAGTGATCCAGAATGTTCTCCTCTCTGGTCGGGCATTTAATAAATTGTCTGTATTTGGGGAGTTCGTGGGTGAGATTTCCTTTGTTAAAATCACCGAGGACAATAACTAAAGAATCCGGGTTTGTCCGCTCTACACTCAATATCTGGTCGGCGAGCGTGCGCTCTGCCTCTTGCACGTTGGCCCGCGGTGGAATGTAAACACCGACCAGAATGAATGATACGAACTCACGGGGCGAATAAAAGGGTTTGCAGTTAATAAAAAAAGATTCCAGATCAGGAGAACAGTGTTGTAGGATCACTGTCACGTCGTTACACCAACCACTGTTAGTGTAGAAACACAAACCTCCGCCTTTTGTTTTTCCGGAAAGTTCTGTGTCGCGATCCGCTCTGAAAAGTTGGAAGCCTGCCAACTGTAGCGCGGAGTCCGGTATCGTTTCACACAGCCACGTCTCCGTGAAACACATCACAAAACACTGAATTAACGAACAAAACAAGACAAAACAACGCGCACCAACGCACCGAGGCGACCGTCAATGGCGCCATCTTGAATGCTCTTCATTCTTGAATTCAATCATGTTCATTGGACTATGTACCTTAAAGTTCATATACCTTATATAACTTCACAGAGATTTGAACCTCTATGAGCTCAGGTCCTTACTATAGTGCAGGTATGGTGACTTTGCCAGTGAAATTCCATCACATTTTTACATCACTCTGTTTTCCCTCCTCCTATAGGTGATGGCCTGGACTGCTACCCTGCTGTATGCTGTGCACACTGTCTCCTCAGCCATCCGGTGGAAATCTTTCTGAAGAAAAGCATTAGTAGATGTTGCCAAATTATTGTTTTCAATTAATAGTGAAAGACAAATGTTCATTTATTTATTTTTTTAACCAAATCTTCATGTTCTGAAAAAAAAATAAACAAATATAATGGAATTCTTCAAGAGAAATGTATAAAAGTTAAATAAATAGACACTTATATTTAAAACTGTATTCCTATCTGAATCACACAGGATCTGATTCACTGAAGAGAAAACAGAACTCTCACTCAACACGAGAAACTGCACTTTACTGTTGAACCTGTAGATGGGTTTAGTTTGGTGTCCAGTTTCATAGTGAGCCACAAGAGATTAGCTAGATGATTATCCTGGTCAAAAATGATTCACTTAGCCTACTGCTTATTTGTATTGATCATTCATCTTCCAATTTTCCACAGGCCAAACCATTTAATTCACTGCAAGCCAAAGAGAGTCATACTTATTAAAACTCACCTGTGTGCACACACAGATATTACAGTATGAACACTTTTAATAAATCAACTTAATGGTGTAAGAACCCTGATCCCTGATCTGATCATAAATCATGCAACAATATGGTCAGTTCAACTGAAATGTTGTCCAAATGCTATCGCAGTTGGAGACTAGCTGTAACAGAAACCTTCAGGCTACGGTATTGCACAGGCAGCTAAAGCCAAATAAGATCTTTTAGAAACCTATTCCACAGAGCGTGAAAAGACACAGATCTTGGTTAGTCGGGCCTAGACCTCTTTCCCACGGGGATTGCCTTATTGTCTGCTTATAAGAATAGTCACCCACAACAACAGCCTTTTGATGACTGAGGCACACACCTAATAACAGTGAAACATACCGTTTCTCTTGTTCTACACAAATGCCTGTTGTGGTGAATTCCTTATAGGCAAAGCCATGGCAGAAGGCTAGGGACTGTGACTTGGATACAGTCAAGCCGGAAAGTCTGAACACCCCTTTCACCTTCTCCACATTTTATTACATTATAGACATAGTCTACAATAGATTGAGTTCATTTTTTGTCTCAAAATTCTACATAAAATAGCCCATAATAATGAAGTGAAAACAGGTTTTTAGACATTTGTGCTAATTTATAAAAATCAAAATGTAAAATATCATATGTACACAAGTATGCACACCCTTTGATATGACACCCAAAAGTGAGCTGAGGTGCATTTTGTTTCCACTGATACTGCCTGAGATGTTTCTACAACTTAATTGGAGTCCACCTGTGATAAATTCAATTGATTGGACATGATTTAAGATTGCCTGTCATGGTTTCTCCGCCTGCTTGTTGTATATTGTCCACTTCCCTGGAGAGCGCTCACGTTGCGTTCCTTCGCTTTGGTTTCCTAGTCCGTTTCAGGTTTTAGTTTCAGTTCAGTGTGTCACCTGTTCAGGGTTACCTGGCAGTATTTAAAGCACACGTCAGCGTTATTATACGCTTCCATATTGCCATTCGTTTCTCGAGAAAAGCCGGTATCGTAGGATAGCATCCTTTTCCAGTCCCGCTCTCGTCGCGTTTTGGAGTTCGTAAGCGTTATTTTGTTTTCATTTCTTTCACCTGTTATCGGGCGTTATAGTCCACGTACCGAGGGTGCTATTGTGTTTTCGTTGTCATTTATATCATCATTATTGTTACCGCCCGTGTGTGCAGGGCTATCTCGTTTTGCAAGAGAGTTTTTGGTTTCGGTTCCCTCGTTGTGAGCTATAGGGTTTTTGTTTGTTGTGATTGCATTGTATTAAGTGTAAGGAGTTATATATTGTTTGATTATTGTTGTTCCCTGTTAGCGGGGTTTTCGCTCCCGCTTTGTGGTGTTCAGGTAGCATCCTCTGTACACCTACTGTCGCGTCTGGTCCTTCGTTTCCCACACTACCCCTGACAGAATATGGAAGCCAGTAGGGAGGTACCAGCGACAGTCGAGAATCTAGGACAAATTCTCTCAGCTCAGGAGGCTGCTATCTCCGGCCATGAGACCGGCATTAGAGCTCTTCAAGCCTCCGTCCAGGCCCTACATTCTCAGCAAGCACAGTTCGGCAATCAGCTGCGTTATCAGGGAGACGGGTTGCGTGATTTAGTGGAAAGCATTCGCACTCTAACTATGACGATTACGTCTTCCCAGGTTACTTCACCTTCAATCCCGGTAATACAAGCACCAACTGCGGCGGCACTAATCCCTCCTGATCCCGTAGGGATTCCCGTTCCACGCGAGCCCAAATTACAACTCCCGCTTCGCTATGGAGGAGAGACCGGGAAATGTAAGGGGTTTTTGACGCAGTGTCTGATATTTTTTAAATCACAACCCTCTCGGTTTTCCACTCAGGAGGCCCGCGTATCGTTTATTCTCTCACTGTTAACAGGCACGGCTCTCGCTTGGGCGGATCCCTTAATCAGAGCTAGCTCCCCCGTGATGTCCACTATGGAGAGGTTGGCAGAAGAGATGGCGTCGGTTTTCGACCTTGACGTTTCCGGTCAGGAGGCGGCGATGCGACTCACTTATCTTCGTCAAGGCTCCGACACGGTGGCGTCTTTTTCTATTGCTTTTCGTGCACTCGCAGGGGAGACTGGGTGGCCGGACGGACCGCTTACCGCGCTATTTATTAAAGCACTTTCGGATTCAGTTCGAGATGCCCTTTCTGCACTCGAACCCCCCGCTTCGTTCGGCGCGTTGGTGTCTACGGCTATCAGAATAGACAATCGGATTAGAGAGAGAGAGAGAGAGAGATTCGCTGGTCCACGCAGTGGTCGGTCCTCTATTTATGTGCCTCGTCCGGTGGTTGCTCCGGTTGCCTCATTCTCTGAGGAGCCCATGCAGGTAGATGGGACGGCTGTACGGGATCCCAAGTTTACCAGGACAAGAGAGGCATGGTGTCGTTATTGTAAACGCGCTGGGCATTACAGAGATCAATGTCCTAAACTAGCGGGAAAAGAGGAGTCTCGCTAAGGGAATCGAGGTCCTTAGTGAGACAAGATCAAACTTCTCCTCGAACTCTAGTATCTGTGCAGCTGAGTTGGAATAAGCATTCCAACAGCTGTATCGCCTTTATTGACTCCGGATCAGTAGAGTCCCTTATGGACATTAAGTGGGCTAGGGAGCAGGGGATTCCATCAGTTTCTCTTTCCGTTCCACGGTTAGTAACGGCTCTCGACGGTCGCCCGTTGGGTACGGGCGCTATTCGACGGGTTACCAGCTCCTTAAAACTGTCAGTTCCGTTCCAGGATCACACGGAGCGTATAACATTTTTTTTAGTAGATTCTCCCACATACCCCCTTGTTCTGGGTCACTCATGGTTGGTTCAGCACAAGCCCAATATTAACTGGGGAGCAGAGGATTCGGTTATTCTCCGTTGGGGAGTTCAGTGCAGACACCACTGTGTTAGAGATAGAGCTGTTAGATCTGGCAGCTCACGCCGCTCCCTTCCCGATTTCAGTTCGGACAGCGAACAGGAGGAGGAGAGTGTTCTCCGTGGGGCTCACGGGTCTGTAGCGTCATCTCGCGACACCAGGAGGAGTCTTTCTTGGGATTCGCTTGCTGATGGGTTTAAATTATGGGAGGAGGAGAGCTCTCCTTCTGAGATCGATTGGGACATCCCTCGCGACTCGGAATCAGATTTGGAGAGTGTTCAGGTGGGCGGAGCTATTCCATTTCCAGTGCCAGCTAATGTTCCTCAGCAGTACACTGATCTTGCGGAGGTTTTTAGCAAGCAACGCGCCACTTCTCTGCCTCCTCATAGGCCTTATGATTGCGCCATCGAGCTATACCCTGGCTCGATTCCCCCCAGGGGAGCGCTGTATTCCTTATCGGCCCCTGAGAGTGCCGCTATGAGGAATTACATAGAGGAATCCCTCGCCAACGGGTTCATTAGACCCTCCACTTCGCCGGCGGGCTCCGGGTTTTTCTTTGTCAAAAAGAAGGACGGTAGTCTTAGGCCATGCATCGACTACAGGGGACTTAACGCGATAACTATTAAAAATCGTTATCCTCTCCCGCTTATGAATTCGGCCTTCGAACGCCTCCAGGGGGCGTCTATTTTTACCAAACTGGATTTACGCAGCGCTTACAACCTCGTCCGCATTCGTGAGGGAGACCAGTGGAAAACGGCGTTTAATACCCACTCGGGACACTACGAGTATCAGGTGATGCCGTTCGGGCTCACTAGCGCCCCCGCAGTTTTTCAGGCGTTAGTTAACGACGTGCTAAGGGAGATGCTTGAAAGATCGGTTTTTGTTTATATTGACGATATTTTAATTTTTTCTCCCGATCTTTCCACGCACGTTCGCCATGTCAGGCAGGTCCTTAACGCGCTGCTCAAGGCTCAGCTATTTGTTAAGGCAGAAAAATGTGTCTTTCACACTAAATCGGTGTCTTTCCTGGGGTTCATTGTGGCAGAAGGCAAGGTCCAGATGGACCCAGCTAAAGTCTCGGCCGTTAAGAATTGGCCCACGCCTTCCTCGCTTAAACAGGTTCAACGTTTTTTAGGCTTCGCCAATTTCTACAGGAGGTTTATTCGTAATTTTAGCGCGGTAGTCGCCCCTATTACCTCACTTACAAGAAAGACTTCTTCCTCCCGGTTCCAATGGAACTCGAGGGCCGAAACGGCGTTTTCGGAACTCAAAAGACGCTTTACGTCGGAACCTATCCTTGTCACGCCCAACCCCTCCCTTCCTTTTGTTGTAGAAGTAGATGCATCGGAGTTAGGAGTGGGGGCCATTCTCTCCCAGCTATCCCCCATTGACCACAAAATGCACCCTTGTGCCTATTTTTCTCGTGCGTTAACACCTGCCGAGAGAAATTATGATGTGGGGGACCGGGAGCTCTTAGCAGTCAAAATGGCTCTGGAGGAATGGCGTCACTGGCTGGAAGGGGCGGAGCATCCGTTCACGGTGTGGACGGACCATAAGAACCTGGAGTACGTGCAGCTAGCCAAGAGGCTTAATTCTCGCCAAGCTCGGTGGGCGTTATTCTTCTTGCGCTTTAATTTCCTGCTCACGTATCGCCCCGGCTCCAAGAACGTCAAGCCTGATGCTCTTTCTCGTGTCTTTGATAATTCGGACAGGGCTCCTGCCCCCGAATTTATCATTCCCGCCGACCAAATTGTGGCTCCAGTTATTTGGGCCATTGAAGCTGCAGTTCAGAGGGCAGTGCGATCAGATCCTGGGCCTGGGGGGGGCCCTTCTCACTGTTTATTCGTTCCGCTGAAGCTTAGGTCCCGGGTATTACGTTGGGGTCACACTTCTCAATTAGCGGCCCATCCGGGCGTTCACCGCACTAAAGACTTTCTTTCTCGGCGGTTTTGGTGGCCCAGTTTGGAGAGGGAAGTTCGGAGTTTTGTTGCGGCTTGTCCGGTGTGTGCCCGCAATAGGGGTTCTAGTCTCCCACCCTCTGGGCTTTTGCGCCCTCTTCCCATTCCCAGCCGCCCTTGGAGCCATATCGCCCTCGACTTCATCACCGGTTTGCCGATGTCACTGGGTAAATCGGTGATCTTAGTCGTGGTCGATCGTTTCTCCAGGGCGGCCCATTTTATCGCATTGTCGAAACTACCTTCAGCTTCTGAAACGGCGCAACTCATGATAGACCATGTTTTTCGGCTACACGGGTTGCCGTTGGATGTGGTTTCTGATCGCGGCCCTCAGTTCACGGCCAAATTCTGGCGCACATTCTGTTCTCTGCTTGGTGCCTCGGTCAGTTTGTCGTCTGGTTTCCATCCTGAGACGAATGGACAGACCGAGCGCACTAACCAGACGCTGGAGAACACTCTGCGTTGCCTGGCAGCCTCTAAATCCACTTCCTGGAGTACACACCTGGCCTGGGCTGAGTATGCTCATAATACGTTGCGCAACGCGTCCACAGGTCTCTCGCCCTTCGAGGCTCAACTGGGGTATCAGCCTCCACTATTCCCTGAGCTGGAGAGCAAGATAGTGGTTCCCTCCGTGACATCCTTTATTCGGAGGTGTCGCTCTGTTTGGAAGCGGGTGCGGATTGCGCTTCAGCGCGCTGCTGCTAGACACAAGGTGGCAGCTGATAGACGACGTCGCCCTGCTCCCTCATTCAGGGTAGGGCAACGCGTGTGGCTCGCTACGCGTGATTTGCCATTAAAGGTGGAGTCTCGGAAACTCGCACCCCGGTTTATTGGACCTTTTAAAATTTTACGGCGCATTAATCCGGTTACGGTAAAATTACAGCTCCCCCGTGCTATGCGCATCCATCCCACGTTTCATGTCTCCCGGCTTAAGCCAGTCCTCATTAGCCCGCTGGCCTCGGCTGAGAAGCCACCGCCGCCTCCTCGGATGATGGAGGGAGGTCCAGTGTACACTGTCCACCGTATCTTGGCCGAGAGACGGGTTGGGAGAGGTTTCCAATTCTTAGTCGATTGGGAGGGGTATGGCCCGGAGGAGCGTAGTTGGGTTCCCTCCAAAAATATTCTGGACCCTCAACTTATCAGGGATTTCCGGGGTCGCAGGCTTGAGGGATCGTCTGGGGTCGTCCCTTAGTGGGGGGGTCCTGTCATGGTTTCTCCGCCTGCTTGTTGTATATTGTCCACTTCCCTGGAGAGCGCTCACGTTGCGTTCCTTCGCTTTGGTTTCCTAGTCCGTTTCAGGTTTTAGTTTCAGTTCAGTGTGTCACCTGTTCAGGGTTACCTGGCAGTATTTAAAGCACACGTCAGCGTTATTATACGCTTCCATATTGCCATTCGTTTCTCGAGAAAAGCCGGTATCGTAGGATAGCATCCTTTTCCAGTCCCGCTCTCGTCGCGTTTTGGAGTTCGTAAGCGTTATTTTGTTTTCATTTCTTTCACCTGTTATCGGGCGTTATAGTCCACGTACCGAGGGTGCTATTGTGTTTTCGTTGTCATTTATATCATCATTATTGTTACCGCCCGTGTGTGCAGGGCTATCTCGTTTTGCAAGAGAGTTTTTGGTTTCGGTTCCCTCGTTGTGAGCTATAGGGTTTTTGTTTGTTGTGATTGCATTGTATTAAGTGTAAGGAGTTATATATTGTTTGATTATTGTTGTTCCCTGTTAGCGGGGTTTTCGCTCCCGCTTTGTGGTGTTCAGGTAGCATCCTCTGTACACCTACTGTCGCGTCTGGTCCTTCGTTTCCCACGCTACCCCTGACATTGCCAACAACTGCCTATATAAGATCCCACAGTTGACAGTGCATGTCAGAGCAAACTCCAAGCCATGGGGTCAAAGGAATTATCTGCAGACCTCAGAAACAAGATTATGTCAAGGCATAGATCTGGAGAAGGGTACGGAAAAATCTCTGCAGCTTTACAGGTCCCAAAGAGCACAGTGGCCACCATCATTCATAAATGGATGATGTTTGGAACCACCAAGAATCTTCCTAGACCTGGCCGCCCGGCCAAACTGAGCAATCGGGGTAGACGGGCCTTGGCCAGGGAGGTGAGCAGGAACCCGAGGGTCACTCTGACAGAGCTCCAGCGTATCCTTGTGGAGATGGGAGAACTTTTCAGAAGATCAACCATCCAGGCAGCACTCCACCAATCAAGCCTTTATGGTAGAGTGGCCAGACGGAAGCCCCTCCTTAGTAAAAGGCACATCACGGCCGCCGCGGTGGTACAGCGGTAAAGACCGCTGACTTTCAGTCAGCGCAGTTGTACTCCGAGGATCGGGGTTCGCGCCCCGGTCCTGCCATAGCCGAGCGTGGCCGGTGCCCTGTGGAGGCGACAATTGGCGGTCGCTTCCGGGTGGGGGGAGGGGCTCGGAGAGAACCGCGGCGCACAGGGGGACCCAGGGCGTGTCACGGTCAGGAGCTGCGCCCTGTAGAGGACGTAGCATCCTCCCTGAAAAAAGTGCCGATTGACGGGGTTGTGCAGCGGTGGTTCTCTAGCGGTTGCTACACGGGGGGAATTGAATTAGAATAGGGGTTCAATTGGCTACTAAATTGGGAGAAAAAGGGAAAAAATCAGAAACAAATTTAAAAAAAAAAAAAAAAAAAAGGCACATCACAGCCCGCTTGGAGTTTGCCAAAAGGCACCTAGAGGACTCAAACCATGAGAATCAAGATTCTCTGGTCTGATGAAACCAAAATTGGACTTTTTAGCCTGAATACCAAGCGTCACGTCTGGAGGAAACCAGGCACCGCTCATCACCTGGCTAATACCATCCTTACAGTGAAGCATGGCGGTGGCAGCTTGGAGCGCTCTGGACCTCAGACTGGGGCGAAGGCTTACCTTCCAACATGACAACGACCTGAAGCACACAGCCAAGAGAACAAAGGAGTGGCTTCAGAGAAATCCTGTGCATGTCCTTCAGTGGCCCAGCAGAGCCCAGACCTGAATCCAATTAAACATCTGTGGCAAGAGCTGAAAATGGCTTTGTACCAACGCTGCCCATCCAACCTGACAGAGCTTGTAAGGATATTCCAAGAGGAATGGGCAAAAATGTCCAGAAACAAGTGCGCCAAGCTCGTAGCTTCTTTCCCAAGATGCCTTGAAGCTGTAATCGCTGCCAAAAGTGCAGCAACCAAGTATTAGGCTAAGAGTGTGTACAGATATGTAATCCCTAAATAACCTATTTTTGTCAGTAAAATAAAATTGAATATATTTTCTAAAAACCTGTTTTCACTTCGTCATTATTGGCTATTGTGTGTAGATGTTTGAGGCAAAAAATGAACTCAATCTATTTTAGTATAAGTCTGCAAACGTAATAAAACGTGGAGAAGGTGAATGGGGTGTGCAGACTTTCCGGCTTAACTGTAGGTAGATAGTTGCATTCTGTTAGTTTTGCAAGATCTTTTGGTATGTTGATGCCCAAATATTTGAAATACTTCAGTTTGCCATGCCAAGGGGTATCTGCTTACAATTTCTCCTGGTGGGCTATAGTTATATGAAAGTAATTGGGTTTTATCTATTTGATCTCATATCCTGATAATTGACCATATTGTTTAAATGATTGCATCAATTTAGGTAAGGAGTATGTAGATAGATAGATCAAAATGTCGTCGGCGTAGCAGGCCAATTTATGCACCGTCCCTTTAATAGTAATTCCCCTGATATTTTCATTCTGTCTGATGTATTGAGCTAATGGTTCCAAATATAATACAAAAAGTAGCGGTGACCAAGCACAACCCTGTCTTGAACCCCTTTCTAGGGTAAAACTATTTAATAGATATCCATTGATTTTAATCCTAGCAGCGGGATTGTCATACAGTGCTTGTATAGTTTTAATAATTGTGCCATGGAAACCAAATCTATGTCGAACTCTATATAGAAAATTCCAACTAACCGATTTAAATGCCTTTTCAGCGTCCACGCTTATCACTGTTGCTTTAATTTAATTTCTTTGTATATGGTCCATAATGTGTAGGGTCCTTCGTCTACTGTCTTGTGTTTGGCGTTGTTGTATAAAACCTGTCTGATCGTTATGTATCAGTGTTGGTAAGAACTCTTCTAATCATTTGGCCATGATGGAAGTAAATAGTCTATAATCTAAATTAAGAACAGATATTGGTCTATATGACCCACATTCCATTTTATCCTTGCCTTCTTTTGGTATGGCTGAGATTATCGTCTCCTTCCAGCTGGGTGGCATTTGTGCCTTTTTTAAAGCCCAATTAATTTTTTTGTCTCAAAATTCTACACATAATAGCCCATAATGACAAAGTGAAAACATGTTTTTAGAAATCTTTGCAAATGTATTAAAAATCGAAAACTGAAATTTCTCATTTACATAAGTATTCATACCCTTTGCTTTAACATATTTTTAAAGTATCATATTTCCTATTTGGTCGCATATCCTTTGCATGCTGTTACTTCCTGAAGTTTGTGACCAATCAACATCAAAACTCTCGATATCTTATTTTCAGGTACTGTCACAAGCGATACTATAACTTCTCTGCATTTGAACTGATCTCTATGAGAATTGGGGGGTGAGACTAGATTCAGCTGTAAATTACACTGGTACAGTATGGAACACATGACCGGCGAAATGGCTGTACGTCATCAAGGGTCTAAGGTATCAAACGAGCCCCAAACCATCACTCTGCGGCCAGATATGGAGTAGATGTGAATGGATCCCTTTAAGGGTTGTTTCTCCTGACTTTTTTCCCCATATAGTTCTATAAGAAAATGAGTGTCTTCTATGTTATAGGTGGCTGGTAGTTCGGTGTGGGCACTGCTGCTGGACTCCAGAAAATTACTAATAACTGATCTGTACTCTGAAGGCTGGGTGATAATTCTGTCCATCTTCTGCTTTGTCGTTACCACCATGTGGTTCGCCAGTGGAATCAACCAGAAAGGTGCCTATTGGCCAATACTGGTGAGTACATTTAAGCATGTCTTAGGCTGATTGGTCAGGACATATAAGCAAACACATGCAGCACATTCCATTGAAAAACTGTGGTTACAAAACTTATATACAGTCTGCCAATTGGAGCTGTTCCCAAACCTACCTACTGATAGGTTCAGAATTTATTCAGAATATGCGTAAATTTTAGACAAATGTAAACTGTTGTTTTGTCCTGAGAAGCTATGCACTGACTAATACTGTATGTTTGAAATGGGAATGGTACACGTCTGCTGGCTTTTCAGAACAGCCTTTATGTTTCTCTGAAGTGACATTATTAAAAGAACTACATCTCTTCTATTTCAGGATAAAACTTATCATACCATCGCTACTGTGTTGTACTTCAGTGCAACTGTTCGACTGGCACTACTTACCATACACGTGACACCCATTCCTGGTTTTTCTGATTCAATTCATCGGAAGTACTACCAGGAACACGTTGCAGCCGTGGTATGGATTTCTGTTCAGATAATTACAAGTGGATTTCCTTCGACAATTTTATTATACAAATGAGAAATTAAAAATGTCATAGACCAGGGAACTCTAGCCTACATTATGGAGGGTGGTTTTATTTTTATAAACTGACAATTTAGGTCTGGGAAACCACCCTAATGAAAACTAATTATATAGTAAAAACGTAGTATGACTGCAGCATATACTATACAATTACTATAGCTATAGTTTTTTCATACATACTATTGTCCTATAGTGACAAATACTATAGAATTGTTAGAGGAGGTGAAAACACTATACAGTGAAGAGACTATACAATTCTTATAGTTTTCTAGATGATAACTATAGCAATACTATCGATCATTTTCGTATAGGAAGGTGTGTTGTCTCTTTTGCTAATCAGGTTTCTCTTTCGAAGCGAAACATGGAACATGCTGCAAATTAAGACGTTTGATCGCTCTTGCCACTGGAGCAATATGCAGAATTATCAGTGTATTTGACATGGGTAAATAATTGGGCAAGAAGTCCTGAAGGGTTTGTGTCCCTATCCACATTCCAACGTGACGCATATAGTTACGCTATGTACCGCAAAGACGTGGTTAAAAAATTACCCTGCCTTCTTTGTTTCAACGTATGGTCAGGTTAGGTAGTGAAGTGCAGGTGTGGTCACTTAGCCATTGAAATGACAGAATTTCCATTTGACTACAGTATGCACCTTAAAGTTGGTGTATAATAACTTCACCGGGTATTTGAACCTCGGAGTTAAGAGCTCAGGTCAGTATAACCTACCGTTATACTATAGTGCAGGTGTGGTCACTTAACCAATGAAATTCCATCATATCTTGACATCGTTCTGTGTTTCCCTCCCTTCCGCAGGTGGGGGCCTGTATGTCTGCCCTGCTGTATGCTGTCCACGCAAACCTTTCAGCCAGGCGATGAAGGAAACACTGTATTTGTGCCCTGCTGTATGCTGTCCACGCAAACCTTTCAGCCAGGCGATGAAGGAAACATCCTGAACAAAACCATCACTAGATGTTGCCAACCCAGCTGGAATAAAAATGTCGGTGCAGTATTTTGTTCCAAACAAGTAGTTACACACCTGATTCTACTAATGAACCACTAGAGTCTTTGCTAAGAACCTTGATTAGTAGAATCACGTGTGTTACTGCTTGGCTGGAACAAAAGCCTGCACCCACACCGGCCCTTTCTGGATAAGATTGAGGGCTCCGGTTTTAACCAAAGCTTCAGAATTCACAAGACTGAAGCGCATGTATTTTCTGAAAAGAGAAAAAAAAACGTATATAACTGAAATTTTTTATGAGAAATGTATATAAGTTAAAAAAAATACACACTTATATTTAAATCAGTATTCCTATCTGATTCACAGAAGAGAAAACGGAACTCAACACGACAAACTGCACTTTACTTTAAAAAGCCATTTTTTCCCAACTGTCACATTTGTTGTAAACCCGTTTCAGTCACAACATCCCTCAGACCGGTACACAGAGAAAGAGACTCACCCCACCCCACTGCTTCCACGGAACTTGCAAGTCTTCGAGATACGATTGCAGGATTACAGACTGGTATTGTTAACATTACAGTAAAAATGTCATTAAAAGTCCAGAAAAAACAACGGAATCTTTTCTGTTTTGCAGGGTTGTTGCATGCTAACACTGAGTTTGAGCTGCATTAGTCTGAACCAGGCATTATATGGCTGTAGCTGGTATGCATGGTAACTTATAGCCACGTAGCCGGTCCAAGCTAACGTGATCTACACAACATATAACATTAGCAAACATTTCTTTCTACGAACTAGCCGCCAAATAAAGTTAATAATAGCAACCTAGCTACTATTCATTATAGGTAATTGCAGTTGCCTGGCAAGCAGAAACTTGTTTTGAAAAAACTATTTGGGCTCGCTGGTTTTAGAATGCAGAATCTGAGAGTATAAACACAGTCTATGGTGCAGGTGCCTTCTATGATTGCTACCAACTAAGCATGACTGTTCCCTGACATTTTTATAATAAAAACGTTGCATACTTTAGCTTTAACCAAAGCACGCCAGTATTCTGGGGCTTATCTCAACACAACGCGCCCTTGAATGCTGGCATGCTTTGGTTAAAACTTTGTGTGTTTAAACACAGTTGGCGTACTTCAGTAGAAAGTAGTTTTTGAAAAGACACAGCAAGTTCTGTGGATATTCCATGTCATAATATTTGGAAAGAGACGCACGCGGCTATAGATTTTTTTTTATGTCCATTTTTGGCACTTTAAACACCACAAACATTGGACCCGGCCGTTGAGGTCTGTTCTATCAGGGTGATATCACAGTGAGCTGCAGCGGATATCAACTAGACTAGTGAGTTCTCAGTGAAATTACCTGGATAGCAGTGGCGGACTTAGTCATTTTGGGGCCCAAGGCAAACACAGGCATGGGGCCCTCACACATCCCTTGCTCTCCCCCCTTTTCAATCCTTATTTATCTAAGAAAGATCAGTTGTGATGCATGTATCATCATCATCATCATCATTGCTGCTGGAGCAATCTAGGTTGGCACTGCCAGCAGCAGCAATGGGTAACGTTTAGGGATGTTCCTAACGACTAATTTCCCTAAAATTTGAAACCGTTAATCACATTCTTCAATAACCAAATCGTAACAAAACATTTTTAGGAAACGTGCCTGATTATTACAACGGCATTTTCATTGGGTGAACGCGATCGCATAGCAAATACAGAAAAAATAATAATCGGTCATCAGAAAAGCTACCAATAATAGGAACACAAAAAAATAACAATTAGGCCGACTGATCGACGCGACATTAGATTAGTTGTATTGGGCTATTCAACAACGCGATAGGCCTACTTACTCTTTCCACCTCGCTGGTTTAACTTGCAGGGCGAACAGGCTAATGCGTTTTGTTTTTTTCCTTCGTTTTTTAAAATTATTTTTTGTTAACATTAGTAACGGATTCTCGTTTTTTTATAAAGCAACATTTGACCAGGAAAACATGAAATTTCAGTGCAAATTATGTCAATATGTAATTTAAATGTGTCCATTAATAAAATAGTAAGTTTAACCGACTAGTATTTCTGGTGCCGACTAGCGAGGGTAGCAACGTTTAATCGGCTAGTCGACTAAACGCGCACATCCCTAGTAACGTTAGCTCCTCTTCGCTAGCATTAGCAATGCTAACAACACTAGTGCTAGTGCTAGCAGTCTCAGACTGACTCTGCTCTTCATTAGTGGCATCTGTACTACTACTAGCCGCCGTGAAAAATGTAGTTAGCTTTGGTAGTTTTGCCACAAACTTTTTACTTTCCTCCTGCTTCCTCCTTTTCTCAGCACCGCTTGGGTAGCTTCGCTTCATTTTCACTTTTTAATAATCGCGCCGAGCTGAAACACGAATTGGCTACTGAATCATTTCCACAGACGGCTCATCATGGAATAGTCCAATGTAGTGGGGACTGAGGGGAGGGGGGAGGGGGGGGGGGGGGTCGGTGGGGTGACTAAGACACTCATGAATTAGGCATTCTGATGCCATTTAGCGCATGAATTTTTAGAAAGACATAATTAATTACTGGGTGAAAAAAACCAAAACGTTTATGAGGCATTTAACGGGGCCCTTTGTAGTATGGGGTCAGCTTGGGGCCCCAGGCAATTGCCGACCTTTGCCTAATGGGTAAGACCGCCTCTGCTGGATAGATAGATAGCACTCTGGGTATGTAGAAACATATCAAAATGTGATTTTTTTGGTGAACCGCCCCTTTAAGCTGATTTAATTGACTGACACATCAGAGTGAACTCCTGTGGAGTCAGAAGAGCCGTTCACTTCAGTTGCTTAACATACCGTCAAGCACTTAATACAGCTGATCATCCTTCCTTCCACTATTAATTAACAACTTGAGGGTGACTCTCTGCCTAAACACAACAGTGGTCTTTTTGTCCCTGGCATGTTGCATTTATGAGCAAATTGCCCTGGAGACAGTTTTTTGAAGTACAGTTTGAGCACACCTGTTACAATGTGTTTAGAACATGACTAACTATTTTAGTATTAAGCTTTATGGTGATCCTTGACCCTTACAGGATGTCACACCGGAAGTGATTCCTGTTCTAGGAAAAGTAGCCATGCTGACTGGAGAGAGCTGCGGTTCCATTATTGTATTGCTCCAGTCTTTTCCAGTAAAGTCATCATTTACATTATACAATACGTGTGGCGTCATGGTTGTTCAGGTTACTACATCTGGCGACGAAGATAAAACGGGAAATTGAAGATGGAAGTTCGGCGAGTGTCATATTGTTAGCGTGCTGGTTTAGCTACGGACAAGACTCATGTCATGAGCGACGAAGACCAGAGCCTGGACACGAGTGAGAGCAGCTCGAGTGAGGAGCGGGTACATTCCGACAGGGAGAGCACATCAGCGTTTCGGCCGGCAGTCAGCGGCGGCACCATGGCTACGTTTGGGACTATCAGTGAGTTTGTGGAGGAGAACGGAGACTGGACGGAATATGTGGAAAGGTTTGAGCACTTTTTCTTTGCGAATGGAATTACAGATGAGGCTAAACGGCGCTCAATTCTCCTGAGTGTGTGTGGTGCGAAGACGTACAAATTGATGAGGAATTTGGTGACACCACAGAAACCGGGCGACCTTTCATTTGCTCAGCTCGTCCAGCTCGTTCGGGATCATCACAATCCCAAGCCCTCAGTGATTGTACAGAGGTTTAGATTCAATACTCTGTCCCGGAAGCCAGGTCAGTCTGTAGCCCAGTTTGTAGCGGAGTTACGTCAGTTTTCAGAACATTGCGAGTACGGGCTGTTGTTAGAGGATATGCTCCGCGACAGATTTGTAGTTGGCATTAATGATGACAGGATGCAGCGTTGTTTACTGAGGGAAGCCACACTGACTTTCAAGAGAGCATGTGAATTGGCTCAGGGAATGGAAATGGCTGATAACAACGCAAAAGACATTCAGAGAGCATGTGCTCGTGGGCAGGCTGGAGAAGTGCACCAAGTTAGGAGAGAGGCAGATAAGTCGAGGGCCGTGGAATGTTTCAGGTGTGGAGGGGCTCATTATGCAAACAACTGCAAGTTCAAGGAGGCAGTGTGTCACAACTGCAGTTTAAAGGGACATTTAGCTAAAAAGTGCAGGGGAGCTAAGGGCAAAACAAAGACTGGGCAGGGAAATGCTACGAAGCCACAGTCAGCGGCACACTACTTGGAGGATGCAGAGCAGGAAGAGGAATGCTCCTTCAACATGTTCAATGTGAGTGAGCCACGAGCAGAGCCTATCTACGCCACAGTGGAGGTCAACGGTAAGGAGCTGAGGATGGAGGTTGACACAGGGGCCTCTGCATCTATCATCAGCGAGGAGACCTACAGAGAGACTTGGTATCTGGCTACCAACGCGCCCACTATCACTCCGGCAAGTATAAACCTACGGACGTATACAGGAGAGACCATACCATTGGTTGGAGCACTAGAGGTGGACATTCGATGTAACGGCCAGGCAGCAAGAGCAGCACGGCTTCTAGTGGTAAAAGGGAAGGGACCCAGTCTACTGGGACGTGACTGGCTCCAGAAAATTCAGTTGAACTGGGGTGAGATTAAGCACACACGGGTGAGCGAGGATGTCATTCAAAAGTACACTGAGGTCTTCAAAGATGAGCTGGGTACACTGCGGGGAACTACAGCTAAGCTACATGTAGACCCTGAGGCTACCCCTCGTTTCTTCAAGCCCAGGGGAGTAGCCTATGCTATGAAAGGGAAAGTGGAAGAGGAGTTGGACCGGCTGCAGAGGCTGGGAGTCATACATCCTGTCCAGTTCTCAGCCTGGGCGGCCCCCATTGTTCCAGTTCTGAAGAGCGATGGTACAGTACGTATCTGCGGAGACTACAAACTCACCATCAACCAGGTCTCCAAGCTAGATGCATACCCACTGCCGAGGGTGGAGGACCTGTTTGCAACCCTGGCTGGCGGAAAGACATTTTCAAAACTGGACATGAGCCATGCCTACCAACAGCTGGTGTTGGATGAGGATTCTAGACAGTTCACCACAATCAACACCCACAAGGGTTTGTTTCAGTACAACCGCCTAGTGTTCGGGGTGGCCTCCAGCCCGGCCATTTTCCAAAGGACAATGGACAGTCTGTTGCAGGGAATTCCCCACGTAGCGGTCTATCTTGACGATATACTGGTCACAGGAGAGACGGAGGAGGAGCACCTCAGCAACCTGGAGCGAGTGCTACAGAGACTTTCAGAAGCGGGGCTGCGCTTGAAGCGTAGCAAGTGTGTCTTCCAGGCACCAAGCGTGACGTACCTGGGCCACACCATCACAGCCCAGGGTCGGCGCCCGGTGGAGGACAAGGTCAGAGCAATCAAGGAAGCTCCAAGCCCCAAAAGTGTGCCCAAGCTCAGGTCATTTCTGGGCATGGTGAACTACTATGGTAGGTTCCTCCCAGACCTCTCAACAGTGCTGGCGCCCCTGTACTCGCTGCTCCACAAGGGCTCTCGTTGGGAGTGGGGGCCTGCACAAGAGACAGCTTTCACTGATGTGAAAGCACTACTGCAATCAGTGAGGCTGCTGGTTCATTACGACCCAGACAAAGAGATCATCCTGTCCTGTGACGCCTCGCCGTATGGCATCGGGGCAGTACTCTCTCATGTGATGAAGGACGGATCAGAGAAACCCATTGGGTTCGCATCACGGACCTTGTCACAAGCTGAGAAGGGCTACTCCCAGTTAGACAAGGAAGGTCTAGCTGTTGTATTCGCTGTTAAGCGTTTCCATCAGTACCTCTACGGTCGTGCATTCACCATATGTACTGATCACAAACCACTGGTGGGCCTTTTCAGCGAGTTTAAGTGCATCCCTCCCATGGCATCAGCGAGAGTGCAGCGCTGGGCCCTCACATTGTCAGCCTACCAGTACAGTATAGTCTACAGAGCAGGGAAGGACAACGCAAACGCGGACGCACTGAGTCGGCTCCCTTTGTCTGACACACCTTCCCAGACTGTGGTGCCTCCGGGGACAGTGTTCTTGCTGGAGAGACTGGCACAGTCTCCTGTGAATGCCAAACAGATCAAACAGTGGACAGAAAGGGACCCGGTCCTGTCTCAGGTGAAAAGATTCCTCATGCAGGGTTGGCCTCCTGTTGTAGAGGATGAGGGACTGAGGCCTTATGCGAGATGCAAAACTGAACTGAGTGTTCAAGATGGCTGCATTCTCTGGGGCTCCAGGGTGGTGGTCCCGCCGCAGGGGCGTTCACAGGTAATGGATGAGATCCATGAGGCCCACCCAGGGGCCTCCCGTATGAAAAGCTTAGCCAGGGCATATGCATGGTGGCCTAACATGGACCAGGAGCTGGAAAACAAGTTGAAATCCTGTTCCCAGTGTCAGATAAATCAGAAGATGGCTCCACCCGCCCCACTCCATCCATGGGAGTGGCCTGACCGCCCGTGGTCCAGGCTGCATGTGGACTTTTTGCGGGGCCTTTTATGGGGCAAATGTTTCTAGTCATTGTAGACGCACATTCTAAGCGGCTAGAGGTACACCTGATGAGCAACATCACAGCCCAGGTGACGATTGACAAGCTGCGTCAGACATTTGCAACTTTTGGACTTCCTGACACATTGGTGAGTGACAATGGGGCAACATTTACCAGTGAGTTGTTTAGGGAGTTCATGGAAGAGAACGGTATTCGCCACGTCTGCACAGCACCGTTCCATCCTGCCTCAAATGGTCTGGCCGAGAGGGCCGTGCAGACGTCTAAAGAGGGACTTAAACGTATGACAGGAAAGGAAACCATTGCAACAAAGCTCTCTCCTTGGCTGTTTCAGTACCGCATCACACCACAAACAACGACGGGGCTCACACCTGCTGAAATGCTGATGGGCAGGAAGCCAAAGTCGCGCCTGGACTTAATGCATCCAGATGTTAAGGCAAGGGTGGAGAGGAAGCAGGAGAAACAGAAAGAGAGACACGACGTGCATACCCGGGAGAGGCACTTCAAGGGAAAGGACTGTGTGTATGTGCGGAACTTTGGCAGTGGTCAACACTGGCTGCCAGGGATCATTCTAAAGCAGAGTGGTCCCATCTCTTTCGTGGTGAAGCTATCAGATGGCAGAGTGTTCCGTAGGCACCAGGACCACATCCGTCTACGCCACGACACTCCTCAGCATCCAGACACCTCAGCAGGGGAAAGTGCAGGGGTGACAGAGCAGGACCCAGCACAGGCAGAACAGCCAGACACTTCAGCAGTGGTGACAGAGCTGGGCCCAGCTCAAGCGGGACATCCAGGGGCCATTGCTACGGCAGGAGAGGGTGATGGACTCGAAAACACACACACACCATCCACCCCTGGGCTGACAAACCCATGCCCACTAGGAGACACCTCACCAGTGTCGGCTGAGACACCGGGGGTACTGCGCCGCTCTCAGCGTAGTCACAGACCGCCTGACAGACTGACATTGTAAACAAAAGCTGAAGTCATGGTGTTTTAGGTTGCATAGGTAGTTTACCTACTTCAGATGGTTAAATGAGAAACAGTGTCATGTGTCATGTTTTGTTGAGTTTTACAGGCCTACTTTCAGGTTAGAAGGTGTTATGAGATTTCTGTTGTTGTTAAGGTTTTGTTACTACAGGGGAGATTGAACTTAAGGGGGGAAGAGTGTTACAATGTGTTTAGAACATGACTAACTATTTTAGTATTAAGCTTTATGGTGATCCTTGACCCTTACAGGATGTCACACCGGAAGTGATTCCTGTTGTAGGAAAAGTAGCCATGCTGCGGTTCCATTATTGTATTGCTCCAGTCTTTTCCAGTAAAGTCATCATTTACATTATACAATACGTGTGGCGTCATGGTTGTTCAGGTTACTACAACACCCTTCCTGTTCCTCACACAATGAACCAGGGGCCTTGAAGATGTTTCCAGTAACCGATTAAATTAAATGAGCGAGCAAGGTAGCCTTCTCATAAGAGAGGAGCATATTCAGCGGAACCAGCGTGAGCACATCCAAGTTACAGCATTTACTTTTTTAAATGACTTTCTGATCTTCTAACTTGTTCGCTTTTTTCATCATTTGACACTTCCTGTAAATCTATAATTTAAATGTCTAGACAACACAGTTTTTGGACACATTTCCGTAGGTATTAACTAAATGGAGAGGAGGAGAGTTCTAAGTGCTACCCTCGCAGATCATTTGTTTATAAATATGCAGGGGTTAACACATAGGGTTCAAAGTCACTTGCCCTTCAGGCAAGTAGAGCAGGTCATCTACTTGCCCAAATGTTGAGCTCACTGACCCAAAAATAAAACCAGATGATGCCATATAAACATGTTTCTGGGTATATCACTTTCTTTCTTACATAGTTTATTGAATGAGCCTCAATGGTCGTAGCATTTAAACATCTATTATTTTATCATTTATGATATTGTAGAATCCGCAATTACTAGACCAATGAGGGAATAGCTCGGAGCGAAAGTTTAAACGTGATGTATTCCACTATTGCTGTGGGAAAAGGTAAAAGTTATTTAGAAATATTATTATTTTATTTACTCGTTTATCTGACTCCATTTATAATTATAATTTAGAATTTTGGTTAAACATGCGTGGAGCTCGGAGTGGTTACACTCAACTCTCCCTTAGGTACCATCATTACTTCAATATATGTTTGCCGGAATCAACATTATTGCTGAAGCTCAGTTCAGTGGCGAACTGGGAATCAACATTATTGCTGAAGCTCAGTTCGGTTGGCGAACGCAGAGGTTGGGGGTCTAGCCAACACAATACATGATATTCATTTATCATAGATAGTTGCGAGCCCAGGTCTGAGTACATTTAAAGGGCTCCTTAAGGCAGATTTGACAAGAACCGGCGTAAAACGCCCATGGGTTCCCATATCAAATCACCAGAACCATGCACTACTCTGAGTGTATTTAAAGGGCTCCTTAAGGCTAATTTGACAAGAACCGGCGTAGAACGCCTATGGGTTCTCTTCACATCAAATCACCAGAACCATACACTGCCCAACCCTGGTTGTGGGCCGTCACTTGTCTGCCTACCCAACTTGAGAACGCCACGTCTGTACCAGGCCGCTGATCAGTCGGTCCTGGGTCAGAATTGTCCCCCTGAGTCTTCAGTCGTAATTTAGGCTGAAAAGGGTATAAGATGGATGAGAGCCACGCACGTTAAATATAAAAATTATTGGATAACAGGCAGGGAGGTCATTAGCTTGGAACGCTGCAGCTCAGATCATGCAGACAATTGAAGCTGGGAAAAAGGATTAAAAGAAAGATGCAGTTGATATGAAAACATGGTCATTTATTAATGACAAATAATCACTGGTTAAAACTGTGAGAGCAAACACGAACACATTCAATGCCTATAACTAAACACAGGATAACATGCTGCCAAGACAAATAAACATGAACAAGTTCACAAACAAAGTATATCACCAAGTGATTCCGTACGGTGTGACTATGGTACCAGGAGAACTGTTAAGCAGATTCTCCTGAATATCCCTTTGGGTTGTCCTTAAATACAGGATTTCCAAACTCCACAAGTCCCTTTGTTTGTCCAAATAAGGTCTGGCAGGAAGAGAAGTTTCACCACCCAGGGACCCCCCTCCAGAGAGAGAAACAGCTACCCCTCCCAATCTAGTGACAGTGATAAGACTCTTTGAATGACGGCGCGTGATCTTATGATCTTCTCTATCATATCTAGATATCAGGTGAGGTCCCGGTGATGGCCACTCTAGGTTCCAGACACTTATATGGACAAGCGCATCCCTGATAACCTATACAATTGTTACGATCCGCTCCTGCTCCCCTTCCCTTCCTTGGTGTTTTCCTCTGTTTTCCCTGAACCTGATTGTGTCATGTCTGCGTTCATTACCTAATTGTGTCCACATTGCACTATTACTACTCGCACCACATCTTAATTACACAATTCACACTTAATTGCTTTCACCGCATTCCTCATGCGTTTTCTAATTGTTCAATCAATTCGCTGATTTCGCACGCATGTCCCGCAAGCTGCAGTTTATCAGCTCTAATGACACTAGTTATATTTACCGTGCTGTTCCTGTGATTTGTTGTCAGAGTATTACGGTCCTTGTCGCGTTTGTACTTTTCCCCCGATTTTCTAGTTCACTAGACTCTGGCTAAACGAACCAGGTCTGGATGCCACACGCCCTGGCGTTCCTGTGTGGATCCTGACTCAGCCACCGCCTGATCCTTCGCTACGACCCAGGCTAAAGACCACTCCTGGCTACTTCGCCTAATCCTGCTCACCAGTTCACTGTGGGTTCCACAGTGGACATTGTCCTTGTGCCTACGGAAAATAAAGACTCTTTATTTTCTAAATTCTGTCTCGTCGTGCATTTGGGTCCTTACCTGCCAGTCTGTCACAACAATCCTCCTTTCACATTCTTTCTTTCTCCCCCTCCTATACCTTCACATACCACACACTTATTATCCAGGTTCACCACATTTATCATATTATCCACTATTACTTTATACCTCCACAATTACTAATTTACATGCACATACATATGATGCAATATACGTATACAGCTTTGTTTTAGTCAATAGTCCAAAAAGCCATTCAGTTCAAGAGCCATTGATCCTGTTAAAAACCTGGGTTACTCATTATGAGGATCAAACCTCCTACAGGATGCCTTCTAAAGTCCATTTGTAGGGTTAATTCCAGCTGTAGTTTACGAGGCCATGAGAGGTCAGAGGAAACGGGTTATCAAGCCACCTGATAAATTGTTTTATTGCACCCTCAAGGAAATCACCACCAGCTCCAAGGGTTTATGACTGATAACGCCTTTTTCAGTCTTACAATATTTTCACACTGGAGGCTGTTTAAAAAAAAAAATTAATTAATAATTGTGAAGAATTACCAGGAAACAAAGTCATGATTAGGTGACGAGGATTTAAATTATGAAATAAAGAAATTCACAACTCAACATTTTCACATACGGCTGGCCTCACTCGCTGAAAACCCCTAAAAATAAACCTCAATCTTCAATGCCTTGTTCATATGATTTAAGATTCCACATTGCAAATAGGACCATAAAAGGAGCATATCCTTTCTGTTCCTTGCACAATAAATCAGGGGCTTTGAAGACGTTTCCAGGAACCGATTAAATAAAATAAAAACGAAAGGTAGCCGTCTCATAGGGGAGGAGCATAATCAGCGGAACCAACGTGAGCACATCCTCAAAAGCAGGTGCACTGGTCAGGGGCATCATTTGGAAGCGCGCACACAGACCTTTGTTTTAATAATATGGCCTCCACGACTTCCAGCCCAACGTTGCCCAGTGGCCGTGCGATATTCACCAAGATGCCTGAGCTTCTCTTCATCCCAGAGCTTGTAAGTATAGCATATCACTATCATGTGTAAAGAGAGGTTAGTTGTGTAGCGGCCTTTACGTTTTTGTTTATTCCACTAACTATACACTTATTGATTATAAATGTGCCTCCAGGGCTACAATGGTTGTTTTGCATGTGTTACTTCTGTGGGTGACACACTGATGGTTGCGCTGTAGGTATGAGTGTCTGCTAAGTGAATTTAATGTAATGTAATACATGCTCTCTGTTTAGGAACTGGGAAACAGCATGAAAACATTATGTTTCATCTTTCTGTGCAATAATATGTCTCTAAAGAAAAATCTAAAAAGGTTGTGGCCCTTGGACCCTTTGTGCGAAAGAAAACCAAAAGAAATGTTGCATTCGATTACAAGCACATGTTATGGTTTTGAGCACTGTAGCATATAGAGTGAGCACCATAATTCATTGGACAGTGACACATTTTTTTATTATTTTGGCTCTGCACTCTAGCACTTTGAGTTTGAAAGGATACAATGACAATGATGTGGTTGAAGTGCAGACTGTCAGCTTTAATTTGGTATGTATTTTCATCCATATCGGATGAACCGTTTAGAAATTATAGAACCTTTTCTACATAGCCCCCCCCATTTTCAGGCATCAAAAAATATTGGACAGTTTAACATAATGTCGAATAAAGTAACCATTTTAAATATTTGGTCACATATTCTTTGCATGCCATGACTTCCTGATGTCTGTGACCCAACAATATCAAAAGACTCTTGATATCTTATTTTCTGGTACTCCTACATGCGATACTATAACCCCTTTGCATTTGAATGGATCTCTATGGGAATTGGGGGTGGGACTCTTAAAGTCATGCAAAGCCAAACTAACAGATGTGAGAGACATTTAGACAATGTGCCCTGTGGATCCGATTGAACCACCAAAATGCAGCACAATGTGGATAGTGTGGAGCTCTGAGTTCTACGTCATAAATTACATACATTACCATACATTTAAGAGAGATTGGTAGCAGTTTGAAAACAAAGGGAAAAGGATTGTTTAAAAACCACTTGCCTGATCAGGCAACCACAGAGTAAAGCCCACTTGCCCGAATGCTTTTTAAAAATTTTTTTACCTGCCCCGGGCAATCGTGCAACCGTTAGTGTCAATCCCTGTATATGTTCAGGTGTGGTCACACAATAACCATTCCTGCTTGATGAGTTAATCTGTCAAAAAGGCATAAAATCTCATATCATCAAATGTAATCACTGTCAGAACATTATCACACAAAATGCTATTATTTTGCATCTATCTTGGTTCTCCCTAGATCGAGGACAACTCTGTTTAAACGCACAGTCATCTATAGAGCAATATCAGAATGGAATTCAATGCAAATTAAAATAAAAACACATTTAAAAATCTGAATCTGAACAGGCATCTTGCTGGCCATATGACTGTAACACAGTATTAGAATGCCTTCCTCTGTTGGGTCGAGTTTTAATGGATTTTACAATGTTGAGTCTTAGAATGCTTTATAAAGTGTTGTATTGTTTTGTTTTGTCTTTTAAATGTTTCTATTTTTTATGTATATCTTGCTTTTATTGTTGTGATGAATGGTTTTTGTGCGTGAGGATTGGACCCGAAATGCACGACTCAGAAACAGTGGTAAGATAGTCCCGTCAGGGCTTTATTTGAGGAATGTCCAAAGAGCGTGCTCAAAAAACAAGCAAAGTTCGTAAACAAAAATCCAGCCAAAACCATCGTACAGTACCGAAAGTGTAGGCAGTCTCGGAATCGGTACACCATGCAAAAGTCCAGTAATCAGAGTAGCTGTCAGCGGGGCAGAAGTACAGGCAGACGGTAGGCAGGCTCGGGGTCGAAGGCAAGGCAAAAGTCAAGGCCGAAGTCTGCTCCGTGGGGCAAAAGTACAAAAAGACAGCAGGCAAAAACTTGTGGTACAGGCAGGCAGTGGTAACAAAACAGGTCAATAACAATGGTCAGAAAACAGGCTTGGATCGTAGACAAAAGACAGGCTTGAAAAACCACTCAATAGTGCACTGATAAACAGGGGCAACAATTTCACAAGGAACAGACATGAACACTGAGCTTAAATGCAGGTGTATAAAGGTGCAGACACTTAGCTTGAGAGCAGCATGCGAATGGAAATCAGGCGTGGATGGCTGACAAGGTAACAAGATAATTAGTACTTGTTAGTAATAAACCTATCCTGACCTAGCGTTAGTAAATTACTAAATGACATGCACGAGAAACGTAAGGTAAACATGAACACATGGTTAGAGAGTTAGTATTACCCAATCCTGATCTAACGTTAGTAGATTAGTAAACTAGACACGGGAGAATGAACAATTAGGGAGGCGTGATTGACAGCAAGAGATAGAGAAACAGCATGAACACAAGGCTGCGGAAAAACACGGAAATGTGTATGCTAACAAAGAACGGGAAACGTAACATGAATCAAATATAAAACGTGACATGACAAGACTAAAAAATAAATCATAACCATAATCAAACATGAAACGTGACATGACATAAAGATGAAATGTAACAAGACTAAAACATAAAACGTGGCGTGGCGTGGCTAGACTAAACACAATACGTGACATAAACAAGAAATCTAACAAAGACAAGAAAAAGAAAATAAAACGTGACATGACAGTAGATTTGTGACAAGGACCCCAGGAAGGCGTCAGCTAATGAGGATCCCAATAAAACAATTTTAAAAAGTATATACGGTATATGATATTCAGAGGGTGACAAAGTATATCAATATTTAAAATCAGTTTAGACACTGGTGAAAACTAAAGGAGAGTAATGATTAGAATTTTTTTCTCTTTGGAAAATACAGACTGAATATTGCATAAACACTAAATTAAAAAAGTTGCACACATTGTACGTACATTTGAATACGATTGTGTTGGTGCTTGATTTAAAATTTAAAAGTCAATTGTACGCCTCTTGTCCTCTTGTGGAATACATTTAGGTAAATCATTACTTGAACTATACACCACAAAGAGAACATTACACCTTCATAAGCGTGGCATAAAATCAGTGATAACCTGTCTTGACAATACAGCTTGCGAATGATGTCATTACACTGATATAATATGCACTGCATACTTTCAAAGATATGGCTGGTGTTTTCTGTCTTATAGGTGACTGGTGGTTTGGTGTGGATACTGGTGGCCTCCGCAGAAACATTGGATCTGCTTGCGATGTCTGAAGGCTGGGTGATGTTTGTGTCCATCTTCTGCTTTGTCATCACCATCATCTGGTTCATCTGTTTCGTCAGCGGAGTCAACCAGAAAGGTGCCTATTGGCCAACACTGGTGAGTACATTTCTTCAATCTTGAGCTTTAGTGAGCACGTCCTAGTCTAAACTTATATACAGTCCACCTATTGGAGCTGTTCCCAAACCTACTGACTGGTAGGATGGACCAGTAAGGTTCAAGTCTGTCCATGGCCTTATAGATTCCATCTCCTGGAGGCAAGAGTACATTTTGAAATGAAAAAGAAATATTTATTCATTAATATTTATTGTTCCATAACACTTAATGGGCCCTATGGTAATACAGCGGCGGTAACCCAAACGCAAGTGTCTTTGCTAGTTTCAGACCGACGCAGTTGTCATTTTATCGCCCAGCGCTCGCATTGTTTAAATAATAAATTAACTGGGCGGGTTGGTCTTAAAGGGTAAATACACTCTAGATCACTTTTTTCCCCACTGTAAATGTGTTTGTATACCTTATAATGAAACTTATTCATCCATTCTGTTATTTCAACAATTTTGAAATAATTTTGTATATCATAAGAAACTGGCAGAAAAGCATCTTCGTGCTTCCCTCTAATGGTTGAAATTTACTTTCTGCTGCCCACACTGCCCCCGCCCCAATCGTGATGTCAGATCTTTGGAGGTAACTCTACGTCCATGGCCATGCAGTTGCTGAATCTTGATTCAAATTTGATCTGTAACATCTAGTTTGACAGTTTGATCCGAGTTACAGTGCCCTCCACAATTATTGGAACCCCTGGTAAAGATGAGTAAAAAGGGTTATAGAAAATTCACCGTTTGGTGAATTAGCTTAATCTCACACTGAAAAAAATTAGAAAAATTCAACCTTTAATTGAAGTAAATTTATTCTGAGAAAGAAAAATCCCTCATCATGAAATAATTATTTTTTAACAAAACCACATGTGACACAATTATTGGCACCCCTGCATTTAATACTTTGTACAACCTCCCTTTGCCAATAAAACAGCACTGAGTCTTCTCCCGTAACATCTAATAAGGTTGGAGAATACAGAGCAAGAAATCTGAGACCATTCCTCTTTACAGAATCTCTCCAGGTCAGAGTGCTAGGTCCTCTCTGGTGCACTCTCCTCTTCAGCTCAGCCCACAGGTTTTCAATGGGGTTTAGGTCAGGGGACTGAGATGGCTATGGCAGAAGCTTGATTCAGTTAACCATTTTTGTGTTGATTTGGACGTATGTTTCGGATCATTGTCCTGCTAGAAGATCCAACGACGACGCCGTTTTAGTTTCCTGGCAGAGGCAGCCAGATTTACAATTTTGTTGTATTTCATGGAGTGCCATGTATCGTAACATGGAGGGCCTTTGGAGGAAAAACAGCCCCTCTACATCACAGAACCTTCACCATATTTAACAGTGGGGATCAGGTTACTTTCGGTATAGCCATCCTTTTTACATCAAACCCACCTTGTTGGTTGGGTGTTGGTTGCCGAAAAGCTAAATTTTTGTTTCATCTGACCATGGTCAACACGGTTCCAGTCAATGTTCCAGTAGTGTTTAGCAAACTCCAGGCGCTTATGTTTGTGGTGAAATGACAGGAAAGGCTTTTTTTCTGGCATGACTTCCATATAATTTGTTGGCATGGAGGTGACGTCTAATGGTAGTTTTGGAGACTTGATCACCCCAATATGCTACTTTCCTCTGTAATTCTCCAACAGTGATCCTTGGGGTTGTTTTGCCTCTCTTACCATCCTCCTCACTGTGCAGGGGGGCAGAACAACTAATTAACATATTTCACCACCATTTGGACTCATATCATGGCCAGGTAACTCCACAACCTAGAGTTCAGTTGTGCTTTAAGATGAGGTGTGGCCAGGGTCATTTTTGGCATATTGCTATCTTGAGGCAGCAAAAATTGTTTGCACTAAATCCACCACAAACCTGGTCTTAAGGCATGTCGTAGTTGTTTCAATGTTATTTAAATGGCGCAATATAAGTGCGTCTTCATAAGCGTGTGCACAATGTGCATATACAACCTCCCACACAGGGGCGTGCACAAGTATGCATAAAAATATCAAGATTAAAATGTGAAATATTATTATTGTGCAGGCTATCGAAAAAAAATGGCTACATTGATGCTACTGTCGTGAGGTTTTATCACTTTTATTCAGAATGAATTACGTTCAAAACTCAAATAGAATTCTATACGTCAGTAGTGCCCAACTTCGTGAAATAACGTAGACACGACAATGGGTTGGAAAAAATACATGTTTTATTGGCTACAACAATGAATATGTGAATAATACAAACAATAATTGATATAATATGAGGAATATATTCTATGACTTATATGTGTTATCAGAGGAAATTATAATTACGTGATGGCTAAATATAGAAGCTACCATTTATTTACAAAGGTTAGTTTGTGTTAGGGGTTAATGACACGCTAAACTATATTTTGTGGTTAGCTCGTTTTATCAGTCTCATAAATATAAAGTTTTAACAGTGTAAAACTATAAGGTCAGGGAAATTGGCTATTCCCGACCGAAACGCGCGTAGGAAAACAAAATACAAATAGTAGGAACCAGCAGCAAACTGGGTATTACAGGTTTTTGTAATGGATTTTAGTGGCGGATAATCAAACACAAATGTAGGGAAATCAGAACAAGTCACTCACACAGTGATGACCAATAAAGGGAATAACAAAATAATAAATGCAAAAAAGGAAAAGACAGGAAACTACTTCCTTGTGTAACCATTACACTACATATAAGGTTACACATGTATTCGCAATTATCTCCGATCAAGCTATGACTATGATTTACTAAGATCCCAAATAAGGGGTGTTGTTTTTCGGGTGCAGCCAAAGTATTTGCACGCGTTAACGTTTCACACTTTGCAGGTGATCAACTAACAGTCATTATGTAAATTACTCCAGCCGCAAACAGCCATATTTAAATGAGAGATTTTGCATGTTTGAAATGGTTATACTGTAAAAAAAAAAAAAAGAAAATACTGGCAGCAATATTGCCGTTTTTATGGTATTTTTGTTAGTGTTCAGGATAGTCTACTATTACACAGAATGAGAGGTGGTTTCGACCTGCGGTCTCGTTGCTGCGATGCGCAGTGATTGTATTTTCAACAACGCACTCCCTCTTGTGATCTATTGCTTAAATATAGCCTATTCTTTTCTCAAATGCTATAAGTACATGCATGATCATGTCTGTTTTGCCAGCTGTAATTCACTATTTTCACAGCCTTATATCCACCATCATATTAGCAATCTGTCAAGATGCAACCGGGAATTGGATGTTATTTTGATTGGTTTATTGAATGTTACGCCAAAGACACACCTATAATTGACGAAAACACTAAGATCAACCATTTGCACATTGCGCCGTACTTAGCGCTCAAATAATACGCTGTCTAACTTGCAAAAGTGGACTTGGGCACGCCCTAAATGCACTTGCACACGCCCTAAATGCACTTGCACGATGCGATTTAGACTCAGCGATAAGACCGTCAAGATAGAACACAATGGGCCTCATTCACCAATCACTCTACGAACAAATTTGTTCTTAAGACTTTCTTTAAAACGTTTTCGGGATTAACTGATGTTTGCGTTCTGAGCTTCTGTTCTACCAAATAAAAAATTCCAAATAGGAAAACATTGGTGAATGCCAGAATGTTCATTCAAATGTTTTAAAGAAAGTCTTAAGAACAAATGTATTCATAGAATGGTGAATGAGGCCCAATGAGTGTTAATATTTTATTCTGACTACGGACATGGGTTAGACAACTGTAAACTGTCCTGATTAGCTATACCGTGGCTAATATGATTCAAATGGGGATGAGATTGTTCAAATGACTATTTCTTTTTTTCAGGATGTAGCTTATCATGCCATCGCAACTGCCTTCTACTTCAGTGCTGCTGTTCTACTAGCATATATTACCATCGGCCTGAGAGGCCCTCCTAGTTACCCACCTTCATCTGAGTACCAGCATCATGTTGCAGCAGTGGTATGGATTTAATTTCTTATAATTACAAGTGGATTTCTCTCTGACTATTTGTATTATACAAATGAGAAATTAAAAATGTCATAGACCAGGGGCCTACATCATGGAGGGCTGCTTTGCCTACTGGTTTTTGTCGTTTTCTTTCTATAAGCTAACAATTTATGTCATAGAAACAAGGTGTGTTGTCCCTTTAGCTAATAAATCACTTAAATGAGTCCATCAAACATTAGTGCTGAAATTAGGGATGCACCGATACCATTTTTTTCAGACCGAGTACGAGTACAAGTACTCACTTTTGAGTACTCGCCGATACCGATACCGATACCGATACCATTTTTTGTGTGTTTTTTTAAGTATGAGTACTTTATAATAATACTGTATAATAATACCACAATAATGAGACGGCTGATTTTGAAGATACTGTGTTTATTTTCTCCTGTTGATGGAGCACAGTCTATCAAGCTCCCAGGCTTTGTCTACCTCTACACAACGCAAAACAGTGGTCCAGTCTGCTTCACTAAGGTTATCTATAAAAATCTCCTTGGAGTATCTCTTGAGGGATCTGATCTTGATGGAGTTATGACAATTAAAAACGTTTCTAGGGATCTTCCTTGTGCAGAAAATGAGACAATGGTCACTTACTTGGTAGCTAACAACTCCACTTTTAGAAATCCTAATCTGGTCTGAGACTAACATGAGATCTATGACAGTTTCAGAGGTTTCACAAACCCTCGTGGGCTCTTTTATTAACTGTACAAAGTCAAATGCGCGACAAAAATTATCGAGTGCCTTGAAGTTCTGACTGTCCTTTTTAAGTATGTCTGAATTAAAATCCCCAGTGATGATTACTTCAGAGTTGATCAAATCTGAACACTTAAAACACACTTCTTCAAGTATTTCATAGAAGTTGTTTGGTTTGGCGGTCTGTAGCATGCATCAACTATCACTGGTTTACTTTTGGGTAAAAGGATATCAATAAACACTGCTTCAATTTGATCATGATCTAAATCTGTTCTGCGATTAAAACATATATCGGCCCTAACATAAATACACACCCCACCCCCGTTTCGGTCTCTGTCATTTCTAATTACGATATAATTTTCTATTTCTATTTGAGTCATTAACCGAGCTGTCAAGCCACGTCTCGGTACAACAAAATACTCCCACCTTTCCACTCAAACAGAGAAGCCGCAGATCACTGATCTTGGGAAGGAGGCTTCTGGTGTTTAAATGGATAACATGCAGTCCGTTTGAGGATAGTATGTCTTCCAGGTCCAAATCCAAACTTTTTTGCTCGTCCTTGGCCTTGCAAAAGGGGCGAGGTCTGGCTGCCGGTGGTGATAGCCTCCCCTCAGCTGCTAGGCTAACGTTAGCCGTCGTCGCAGCCCCGCTGAGGACTGCCGGTGGTGTTAGCCTCCTCTCAGCTGCTGGGCTAACGTTAGCCGTCGGCGCAGCCCCGCTGAGGGCTGCCGGTGTTGTTAGCCCCCTCTCAGCTGCTGGGCTAACGTTAGCCGTCAGCGCAGCCCCGCTGAGGACTGCCGGTGTTGTTAGCCCCCTCTCAGCTGCTGGGCTAACGTTAGCCGTCGGCGCAGCCCCGCTGAGGGCTGCCAGTGTTGTTAGCCCCCTCTCAGCTGCTAGGCTAACGTTATCCGTCGGCGCAGCCCCGCTGAAGGCTGCCGGTGATGTTAGCTCCCCAGCTAACATTGGTGGTGGTGATCGAGGCAGCCGCCCGGTCCGCAACCCCGACGTGGAAGCCAGCTGGTCAGGTAGCAACACTTGAGGTGCTTGTATTGTACCTGGTCGAAGCTGAACTGTGATCTCCAATGAAGGTTGTAGATGAAGGCGTTTGCTGTAGGTGGCTGGCTACAGCGTAGCTAAAACGGCTAAAAGGCTAACACGAAACAGTTTAGGAAACAACTGTAATCGGTCTAGGTTAAAAATAAAACGTGACTAAAATAACATAAAACAACATAAAATAAAATAATTTAAAATTACAGCCGGAGAAGCGTAATCGGGGTAGGTTTAAAATTAAAACTTGACTAAAAATAGCTAAAAAACAATTTAAAATAATTTGAATCACAGGCGGTGAAGCGGCGAACAACAGTCAGATTCGTCTACCTCAAAGTACTTCCAAACTTTCGACATTTTGTCTTGATTTCTCGTGAAGGAGGGCGTGGCGTGAGCGTGAGCGTGAGCACGCAGGTCAGGATTAGGTGTTGCTAAGGTGATAGCATTAGCGTGCGGACGTTTGGACGTTGGTATCGGTTTTGGAGTATCGGTACATTTTTTCGAGTACGAGTACATGAGCATGGTATCGGCCCCGATACCGATACTGGTATCGGTATCGGTGCATCCCTAGCTGAAATACAACAAAATTTGCAGAAGACTTGCATTTGAAATCCCTGTCATAGATGCAATCTTTCTTCATAGCTTTAGTAATTGCTATACAGGCTTCAATTTTGAAATAAGACATGAAACATACTGCAAATGGAGAAGATTGATCGCTTCTGCCAATGGAGCAATATAATTATCAGTGTCACATGGGTAAATAACCGGGCCCAGAATAAAGTACTGAAGGGTGTTTTCCCGATCCTCATTCCAATGTGACACATATAGTTATGTATGTACAGATAGCTCTGCTTTCTTTGTTTCAGAGTATGGTCAAGAGTTAGTGAGGTGCAGTTATAGTCACTATTCAATCATGTTCATTGGACTATGTACCTTAGAGTTCATATACTTTATATAACTTCACCAGAGATTTGAACCTCTATGAGCTCAGGTCCTTACTATAGTGCAGTTTCCCCTCCTCCTATAGGTGATGGCCTATACTGCTACCCTGCTGTATGCTGTGCACACTGTCTCCTCAGCCATCCGGTGGAAATCTTTCTGAAGAAAAGCATTAGTAGATGTTGCCAAGCCAGCTGGAATATAGTGTCAAAACAAACTAAAACACTTGGAGTGTGGACTTTGTGAATCTATGGCCTGTTTTGTCTGTTTTGTAGAAGTGGTACACTTCTTCTTCACAAACTCAGTTTGGCAGGTTACTTTTAGTGATTGCTGAACTCGCCAAATTGTTTGTAATGGAAATAAAATTATTGTTTTCAATTAATAGTGAAAGACAAATGTTCATTTATTTATTTATTTTTTTAACCAAATCTTCATGTTCTGAAAAAAAAAGAAACGAATATAATGGAATTCTTCAAGAGAAATGTATAAAAGTTAAATAAATACACACTTATATTTAAAACTGTATTCCTATCTGAATCACACGGGATCTGATTCACTGAAGAGAAAACAGAACTCTCACTCAACACGAGAAACTGCACTTTACTGTTGAACCTGTAGACGGGTTTAGTTTGGTGTCGAGTTTCATAGTGAGCCACAAGAGATTAGCTAGATGATTATCCTGGTCAAAAATGATTCACTTAGCCTACTGCTTATTTGTATTGATCATTCATCTTCCAATTTTCCACAGGCCAAACCATTTAATTCACCGCAAGCAAAAGAGAGTCATATTTATTAAAACTCACCTATGTGCACACACAGATATTACAGTATGAACACTTTTAATAAATTAACTTAATGGTGTAAGAACCCTGATCCCTGATCTGATCATAAATCATGCAACAATATGGTCAGTTCAACTGAAATGTTGTCCAAATGCAATCGCAGTTGGAGACTAGCTGTAACAGAAACCTTCAGGCTACGGTATTGCACAGGCAGCTAAAGCCAAATAAGATCTTTTAGAAACCTATTCCACAGAGCGTGAAAAGACACAGATCTTGGTTAGTCGGGCCTAGACCTCTTTCCCACGGGGGTTGTGTTATTGTCTGCTTATAAGAATAGTCACCCACAACAACAGCCTTTTGATGACTGAGGCACACACCTAATAACAGTGAAACATACCGTTTCTCTTGTTCTACACAAATGCCTGTTGTGGTGAATTCCTTATAGGCAAAGCCATGGCAGAAGGCTAGGGACTGTGACTTGGATACAGTCAAGCCGGAAAGTCTGAACACCCCTTTCACCTTCTCCACGTTTTATTACATTACAGACATATTCTACAATAGATTGAGTTCATTTTTTGTCTCAAAATTCTACATAAAATAGCCCATAATGATGAAGTGAAAACAGGTTTTTAGACATTTGTGCTAATTTATTAAAAATCAAAATGTAAAATATCATATGTACACAAGTATGCACACCCTTTGATATGACACCCAAAAGTGAGCTGAGGTGCATTTTGTTTCCACTGATACTGCTTGAGATGTTTCTACAACTTAATTGGAGTCCACCTGTGATAAATTCAATTGATTGGACATGATTTAAGATTGCCAACAACTGCCTATATAAGATCCCACAGTTGACAGTGCATGTCAGAGCAAACTCCAAGCCATGGGGTCAAAGGAATTATCTGCAGACCTCAGAAACAAGATTATGTTAAGGCATAGATCTGGAGAAGGGTATGGAAAAATCTCTGCAGCTTTAAAGGTCCCAAAGAGCACAGTGGCCACCATCATTCATAAATGGATGAAGTTTGGAACCACCAATAATCTTCCTAGACCTGGCCGCCCGGCCAAACTGAGCAATCGGGGAAGACGGGCCTTGGCCAGGGAGGTGAGCAGCATATCCTTGTGGAGATGGGAGAACTTTTCAGAAGATCAACCATCCAGGCAGCACTCCACCAATCAGGTGGAGTGCCAGACGGAGTCCAAGTGGCCAGACGGAAGCCCCTCCTTAGTAAAAGGCACATCACAGCCCGCTTGGAGTTTGCCAAAAGGCACCTAGAGGACTCAAACCATGAGAATCAAGATTCTCTGGTCTGATGAAACCAAAATTGGACTTTTTGGCCTGAATACCAAGCGTCACGTCTGGAGGAAACCAGGCACCGCTCATCACCTGGCTAATACCATCCCTACAGTGAAGCATGGCGGTGGCAGCTTGGAGCGCTCTGGACCTCAGACTGGGGCGAAGGTTTACCTTCCAACATGACAACGACCTGAAGCACACAGCCAAGAGAACAAAGGAGTGGCTTCGGAGAAGGTCTGTGCATGTCCTTCAGTGGCCCAGCAGAGCCCAGACCTGAATCCAATTGAACATCTGTGGCAAGAGCTGAAAATGGCTGTGTACCAACGCTGCCCATCCAACCTGACAGAGCTTGTAAGGATATGCCAAGAGGAATGGGCAAAAATGTCCAGAAACAAGTGTGCCAAGCTCGTAGCTTCTTTCCCAAGATGCCTTGAAGCTGTAATCGCTGCCAAAAGTGCAGCAACCAAGTATTAGGCTAAGAGTGTGTACAGATATGTAATCCCTAAAAAACCTATTTTTGTCAGTAAAATAAAATTGAATATATTTTCTAAAAACCTGTTTTCATTTCGTCATTATTGGCTATTGTGTGTAGATGTTTGAGGCAAAAAATGAACTCAATCTATTTTAGTATAAGTCTGCAAACGTAATAAAACGTGGAGAAGGTGAATGGGGTGTGCAGACTTTCCGGCTTGACTGTAGGTAGATCGTTGCATTCTGTTAGTTTTGCAAGATCTTTTGGTATGTTGATGCCCAAATATTTGAAATACCTCAGTTTGCCATGCCAAGGGGTATCTGCTTACAATTTCTCCTGGTGGGCTATAGTTATATGAAAGTAATTGGGTTGTATCTATTTGATCTCATATCCTGATAATTGACCATATTGTTTAAATGATTGCTTCAATTTAGGTAAGGAGTATGTAGATAGATAGATCAAAATGTCGTCGGTGTAGCAGGCCAATTTATGCACCGTCCCTTTAATAGTAATTCCCCTGATATTTTCATTCTGTCTGATGTATTGAGCTAATGGTTCCAAATATAATACAAAAAGTAGCGGTGACCAAGCACAACCCTGTCTTGAACCCCTTTCTAGGGTAAAACTATTTAATAGATATCCATTGATTTTAATCCTAGCAGTGGGATTGTCATACAGTGCTTGTATAGTTTTAATAATTGTGTCATGTAAACCAAATCTATGTAGAACTCTATATAGAAAATTCCAACTAACCGATTTAAATGCCTTTTCAACGTCCACGCTTATCACTGTTGCTTTAATTTTATTTCTTTGTATATGGTCCATAATGTGTAGGGTCCTTCGTATACTGTCTTGTGTTTGGCGTTGTTGTATAAAACCTGTCTGATCGTTATGTATCAGTGTGGGTAAGAACTCTTCTAATCGTTTGGCCATGATGGAAGTAAATAGTCTATATGTTACGGTTCTAACCGTTCCATGCCATGTTTTATGTTTATTGTTTTGTCACGCCCTTATTTGTATTCACGTTCTGTCATAGTTTATTAGTTTCATACATTTCTATGTGTTTCCGCGAACTCGCGTTCATGCTTTCTCTCTCTCCCGCTTTTGCTTACGTGTTTTCCATTGTATCTGCCATTCCCTGTCTAACTAACAGATTCCTAACAATTAGCTAGATCATTGCTTACTAACCATCTAATCTCTTGTAGTTAATTGTTACCTTACGTTTCTAGTGCATGTCCTTACTAATTAACTAATTTACTAACGCTAGGATGGGATAATTACTAACAGACTAATTGACTAATGATCTTCGTCTCGTTTTCCCAAGCTGTTCCTAATTTCTCTGTTCTCAAGCTAAGCGTTTGCACCTGTCTACACACACATATAAGCCCTCAGTTTTCACCTGTTTAGTGTGAAATTGTTGCCTCACTAGCACTCTTAAGCATTTGTCAAGTATACGTATTCTGATTTCCTGTTTTGATCCAAGCCTGTTTTTTGACCACTGTTTACTGCCAGCCTTTTGTTTTCACTGCCTGTCCTGACCACGATTCCTGCTTGCTGATTTTGTACTTTTGCCACGTGGCGAGGACTCCGGTCTGACCCTGCTTGTTTTTCGACTATTCTTTTGCCTTCTCCCGTTTGTACCTCTGCCACGCTGATTGCCTTCCTGGTTCCAAACTACTGCCGGGCTTACCGACGACGAGACTGCCTTCTCCCTCGGTATTTTTGTTTATTGGCTGGATCTTTTTTGTGTATGACCTTTGTTTGTGCTAAGACAACGATTACGGAACTTTCCTTAATAAAGCCCTTGCGGGTATTTATTACATCCATTGTTCTGAGTCGTGCTTCTCAGGTCCAACCCTCCACGCACTTCGTCTCACTATAATCTAAATTAAGAACAGATATTGGTCTATATGACCCACATTCCATTTTATCCTTGCCTTCTTTTGGTATGGCTGAGATTATCGTCTCCTTCCAGCTGGGAGGCGTTTGTGCCTTTTTTAAAGCCCAATTCAGTCGGGAGTATAACAGGTGTTAACTCATTTTTTAATTCCTTATACCACTCTGCCGTATAACCATCCGATCCTGGTGACTTGTTTAATTGAAGCCTGCTAATTGCAGCTTTTAATTCATCTGCAGTCATGTCAGCAGTCATCGTTCTATTTTGATCTTCGTTTAAAGTGGGTAAGTCTATGGAATTCAGGTAGGTGTCAATTTGAGTTGCGCTTCCCCCTGGAACTTTAGAATACAGAGTTTTGTAAAACACTTCAAAAGCTTCCTGGATTTCACTTAATTCATTTTTTATCACTTTTGTTCTTGGATCCCTAATTCTATGAATTGTGTTTCCTGCTAGCTTTTTTTTTTCAATTTCCATGCCAATATTTTTATAGATTTAGGTCCACTTTCATAGTGGCTCTGTTTAAGAAACATAACATTTTTCTTGATTTCTATTTTTCCATTTTTCTTGATGACTATTATTTTTGTTCCTAGTTTTTCTTATTTTCTCTAGTGTATCCTGCGCCAAACTCAATTTATGTTTTCTTTCTAATTCCTTCATCTTATTTTGTAATTCAGCTTATTTTGTAACTCTAATGTTACTATGATATTGCTATGATTTCCCCTCTTAAAACAGCCTTCAGAGTATCCCATAAAATGGGAGGTGAAACCTCTCCATTGTCATTGAACTCTAAGTAAAGACAAACTTGAATTTAGTTTCCGTGTATTATTCTTCGGTCACAGGTTAAAATCAACAGATAAATATATAGGTGCATGGTCACTTAAATATATTATCCTAATTCCACAGGTATTTATTTTGTCTTTATCTTAATAGTCTATTCTTATACATAGGGAGTGGGGGGCAGAATAGTAAGTGTGATCCCTTCTATTGCAGAAAAAGTTTCTCCATATGTCAATTAAACCAACATCCTCAAAAAGTGTGTTAACGTTCTTATGTAGGGACTTTATATCATGGGTTTTTCTACTGGAAAAGTCTTAACTTTGGTTGTAGGTGTATATTTAAATCTCCTCCACAAATCAAAAGACCTTCTGTTTCCGTCACCATGATATTACTCATTTTCTGGAAAAAACTAATATCACTTCCTGGGGGTGCATATACAGTGCCGTGAAAAGGTTTTTGCCCCCTTCCTGATTTCCTCTATTGTTGCATATTTCTCACACTGGAGGTTTTCAGATCATTCGACAAAATATAATCTTGATTTTAGGGAACCTGAGTGAACAAATGACACATTTCTTTTTTTACTTATTTAATTTATTTTATGAACAAAAAATCCCAACACCCATTTCCGTTGTGTGAAAAAGTAATTGCCCCTTTACACTTAACTGCAGCCAATGTAGAATAAAGTAATCATTTTCTATAGTTGGTCGCATATCCTTTGCATGCCATGACTTCCTGATGTCTGTGACCCAACAATATCAAAAGACTCTTGATATCTTATTTTCTGATACTCCTACAAGTGATACTGTAACCTCTCTGCATTTGAATGGATTTCTATGGGAATTTGGGGGGTGGGACTAGATTTAGCTGTAAATTACACTGGGACAGTATAGAACACATGGTTGTCTAAATGGCTGTAAGTCAACAAGGGTCTGACGTATCAAACAAGCCTTAAACCATCACTCTGCTGCCAGAAATACAGTAGATATGGATGGATAACTTGAAGGGTTTTTTCTCCTGACTTATTTTTTCATTGAGTTCAATAGGAACATTTGTCAGGAGAAACAACCCTTAAAGTGATCCATCCATATCTACTGCATATCTGGCAGCAGAGTGATGGTTTGAGGCTCGTTTGATACCTCAGACCCCTGATGACTTACAGCCATTTTACCAACCATGTATTTCATACTGTTCCAGCATAATCTATAGCTAAATCTAGTCCCACCCCCCAATTCCCACAGAGATCCATTCAAATGCAGAGAGGTTATAGTATTGCTTGTAGGAGTACCAGAAAATACGAGATCAATAGTCTTTTGATATTCTTGGGTTACAGACATCAGAAAGTCATGGCTTGCAAAGGATATGCGACCAAACATTAAAAATGATTACTTTATTCTACATTGGCTGCAGTTAAGTGTAAAGGGGCAATTACTTTTTCACACAACGGAAATGGGTGTTGGGATTTTTTGTTCATTAAATAAATTAAATAAGTAAAAAACAAATGTGTCATTGTTCACTCAGGTTCCCTAAAATCAATATTATATTTTGTCTAAAGATCTGAAAACATCCAGTGCGAGAAATATGCAATAATAGAGGAAATCAGGAAGGGGGCAAAAACTTTTTCACGGCACTGTACAGTCAAGCCGGAAAGTCTGAATACCCCTTTCACCTTCTCCACGTTTTATTACATTACAGACATATTCTACAATAGATTGAGTTAATTTTTTTGTCTCAAAATTCTACACATAATAGCCCATAATGACAAAGTGAAAACATGTTTTTAGAAATCTTTGCAAATGTATTAAAAATCGAAAACTGAAATTTCTCATTTACATAAGTATTCATACCCTTTGCTTTAACATATTTTTAAAGTATCATATTTCATATTTGGTCGCATATCCTTTGCATGCTGTTACTTCCTGAAGTCTGTGACCAATCAACATCAAAAGACTCTCGATATCTTATTTTCAGGTACTGTCACAAGCGATACTATAACTTCTCTGCATTTGAACTGATCTCTATGAGAATTGGGGGGTGAGACTAGATTCAGCTGTAAATTACACTGGTACAGTATGGAACACATGACCGGTGAAATGGCTGTACGTCATCAAGGGTCTAAGGTATCAAACGAGCCCCAAACCATCACTCTGCGGCCAGATATGGAGTAGATGTGGATGGATCCCTTTAAGGGTTGTTTCTCCTGACTTTTTTCCCCATAGAGTTCTATAAGAAAATGAGTGTCTTCTATGTTATAGGTGGCTGGTAGTTCGGTGTGGGCACTGCTGCTGGACTCCAGAAAATTACTAATAACTGATCTGTACTCTGAAGGCTGGGTGATGTTTCTGTCCATCTTCTGCTTTGTCGTTACCACCATGTGTCATCTGTTTCACCAGTGGAATCAACCAGAAAGGTGCCTATTGGCCAATACTGGTGAGTACATTTAAGCATGTCTTAGGCTGATTGGTCAGGACATATAAGCAAACACATGCAGCACATTCCATTGAAAAACTGTGGTTACAAAACTTATATACAGTCTGCCAATTTGAGCTGTTCCCAAACCTACCTACTGATAGGTTCAGAATTTATTCAGAATATGCATAAGGTTTAGACAAATGTAAACTGTTGTTTTGTCCTGAGAAGCTATGCACTGACTAATACTGTATGTTTGAAATGGGAATGATACACGTCTGCTGGCTTTTCAGAACAGCCTTTATGTTTCTCTGAAGTGACATTATTCAAAGAACTACATCTCTTCTATTTCTATGAGGGATCTCTGTTAGAAACAGAGATGGGAATATTGGAGATCCAAATGCAAGTAGTTGGGCAATCTTAAAGTGTTCTTAAGAACACCACTAGAAACGGACAATAATCCGTAGTGGAGAAACAACTAAAAATGAAAGAACACAAACCTCGCAATATAACCGAGGAGCTCGATAATCGAGCAAAACAAAGGAATAAGCAATAACGCTTATCTAACTCCCGTTTGTGGAGTGAAACAACAAAAAACAGCGAACTGAAAAGACCCCAAAAACTTTGGGTGAGACACTCGTAGGTAGAGTAGAGAAACAAAAGAAAACGAAACCTCTGCTCTGAAATAATAGCGTATAAACTAGAACTGCTTTCTCTCTAAGGTTGTACTGCTAACAAGTCCCGCGTTGCTAATCAAAGCGGTCGATAGCAATACAACTTCCTATACCCTTTTTTACCGGCTCGAATGTCATGTGAAATAACATGGAAGCAACGAGAGAGGCCGGAAGCGGGGTATAAATAGTGAGCGGACATAACTGCCAGGTGAACTCACTAATGACAAGGTGAAAGCAAAACCCGTGACGGAACACAGGAAAATCCGATAGATTACCGGTAAACGATAAAAACGAATAAAACTAAGGGAAGAAAGATCAAATCCATGACAGGACCCCCCCTCTAAGGAACGGCACCGGACGCTTCCACAACCTTAAGTCGGTGATTAACTGAGGGTCCAGGATGTTTCTCGATGGAACCCAGCAACGTTCCTCCGGACCATAACCCTCCCAGTCAACAAGGAACTGCCACCCTCTACCTACACGTCTCTCGGCCACAATGCGGCGAACGGTATAAGCCGGACCCCCTTCTATGAGTCGGGGAGGCGGAGGTGGTCTCTCAACCGGGGCGAGGGGGCTTACAAGTACCGGTTTCAGACGGGAGACGTGAAACGTGGGGTGGATGCGCATTGAGCGCGGCAGTTGCAGTCGAAATGTGACTGGGTTGATTTTTTAAATAATTTTGAAGGGACCCACAAAACGAGGGGCGAGTTTGCGGGACTCGACCCGCAACGGAAGGTCCTGAGTAGTAAGCCAAACCCGTTGTCCAACTCTATAGGATGGTGCAGCTCGACGATGCCTATCAGTCGCAACTTTTTGTTTAGCCGAAGCCCGTATAAGAGACGACCGCACTTGTCTCCAAACCGACCGACACCGCCGAACGAAAGATCCTGCGGAGGGCACCTCCACCTCCCTCTCAAGCTCAGGAAAAAGAGGTGGTTGGTAACCCAGCTGAGCTTCGAAGGGGGAGAGGCCGGTGGAGGCGTTACGCAGCGTGTTATGAGCGTACTCCGCCCAGGCGAGGTGACGGCTCCAGGAGGTAGGCTTGGATGCGGCAAGGCAGCGAAGAGTATTCTCTAGAGTCTGATTAGTACGCTCTGTCTGGCCGTTAGTCTCCGGGTGAAACCCGGAAGATAAACTAACCGAAGCCCCCAGCAGAGAGCAAAACGCCCGCCAAAGCTTGGCGGCGAACTGAGGACCGCGATCGGACACCACATCCGATGGAAGGCCATGCGGGCGAAACACATGGTCAATCATAAGTTGCGCTGTCTCAGGTGCCGAGGGCAGCTTGGACAGCGCAATAAAATGGGCCGCTTTGGAAAAACGGTCGACCACCACTAAAATGGTAGTATTGCCTGAAGATAACGGCAACCCCGTGATGAAGTCCAGGGAAATATGACTCCAGGGACGGGTGGGAATAGGTAGAGGGCGAAGAAAACCAGAGGGAGGAAGGTGAGAGGCCTTGCTGCGAGCGCAAACCGGACAAGCCGCGACAAATGAGCGTACGTCTCTCTCCAGACTAGGCCACCAGAAACGCCGGGATAAAAAGTCCCTAGTTCGATGAACCCCTGGGTGACCGGTGAGTTGGGAGGCGTGGCCCCATTGGAGAACCCGCGACCTAAGACGAGGAGGCACGAAAAGACAGTTGGCCGGTGCCCCACCTGGACCTGGGTCCGAGCGCAAGGCTCTCTGCACCGCTGCCTCAACCTCCCAAATAACCGGGGCAACAATGAGGTCAGTGGCGATAATAGGCTCGGGAACTGAGTCTGTCTCAGAACGGTCGTAAATCCGCGAGAGAGCGTCAGGTTTGACGTTTTTAGACCCGGGGCGATACGTGATAATAAAATTAAATCTTAGAAAGAACAGCGCCCACCTAGCTTGCCGTGAGTTACGCCTCTTAGCCAGCTGAACATACTCAAGATTCTTATGGTCTGTCCAGACCGTAAATGGATGTTCCGCTCCTTCAAGCCAATGGCACCATTCCTCCAAAGCCAACTTGACCGCAAGCAATTCTCGATCCCCTACGTCATAATTCCTCTCTGCCGATGTTAGGGCGCGAGAGAAATAAGCGCAGGGGTGCATCTTGTGGTCAAGTGGCGAACATTGGGAAAGAATGGCTCCGGCGCCTAGCTCGGAGGCGTCCACCTCTACCACAAAGGGAAGGGAGGGGTTGGGTGTAACCAGGATGGGTTCGGAAGTGAACCTTCTCTTTAATTCAGAGTATGCTGACCCTGCCTTAGAATTCCATTGGAACTGGCTGCCGAGGTTTTTCTTTGTGAGCGCAGTAATGGGCGCTGCTACCGCACTAAAATTCCGAATAAATCGCCGATAAAAATTCGCAAAACCTAAAAAACGTTGTACCTGTTTTACGGAAGACGGCGTAGGCCAGTTCTTTACTGTGGAAACCTTTTCCGGATCCATCTGTACATTACCCTCTTTAATAATGAAACCCAAAAATGAAACAGAGCCAGTGTGAAAAACGCACTTCTCTGCCTTTACAAATAATTGGGCTTTGAGAAGTGCAGCAAGAACCTGACGAACGTGACTGACATGTGTGGTAAAATCGGGCGAAAATATTAAAATATCGTCAAGATACACAAAGATGAATTTCTCCAGCATCTCCCTCAGCACATCGTTAATCAACGCCTGAAACACAGAGGGGGCGCTAGTGAGCCCGAACGGCATGACGCGATATTCGTAGTGACCGCTGTGCGTGGTAAAAGCGGTCTTCCATTCGTCACCTTCGCGAATACGAACGAGGTTATAGGCGTTACGTAGGTCCAGTTTAGTGAAAACAGACGCCCCCTGAAGGCGCTCGAAAGCGGAGTTCATAAGAAGAAGGGGGTACCTGTTCTTCACCGTTATGTCATTTAAGGACCTGTAATCAATACAGGGTCTGAGACCTCCGTCTTTCGTTTTAACAAAAAAAAAACCCGCCCCTGCAGGCGAGGTGGAAGGTCTAATAAACCCATTAACCAGAGCCTCCTCAATATATTTATGCATGGCTGCGCTCTCAGGGATGGATAATGAATAAAGAGACCCTCTAGAGGGGGTAGTGCCTGGGTATAGCTCTATAGCGCAGTCATATGGTCTGTGAGGTGGTAGTGAAGTGGAACATTGTTTGCTAAATGTCTCCGCCAGATCGGCGTACTGTCTAGGAACATTAGCGGGCAGCTGGAATTCGAGTGCCCCTCCCACTTCAACACCCTCAGTGTCCGAGACAGAGTGAATTTCCCAATCAATATCTGACTCGGACGTCAACTCCTGCCACGCAGGAGGTCATTCAGCAGAGTAATCCCAGTCTAAACTTTCCTCTCCATTCTCGGAGGGAACATGAGAGGACTGCTGGTTAATAGCGTAATTATCCGCACAGTCTGACTCACTCTCTGAGTCAGACTGTGCATAATCCTCACCCCCTTCTCTCAACACAAAATGACTGGCGACATAACAGTGGCGTTTGCATCTGGGACTCCATTTCTGAATAACGGAACCCGGCCCCCCCCCAATTAATGTGTGGGTTATGGCGAGTGAGCCAGGAATGACCCAAAACCAGCGGATAAACTGGGGACTCCACTAAAAAAAACTGAATCTCCTCCGTATGTTTACGAAACGGAACGCGCATGCGTATAGCGGCGGTAACCCGGGAGATAGTGCCAGTGCCTAAGGGCCGGCCATCTAAAGCCGTAACCAGGCGAGGTAGAGAAAGAGGGTGGGTGGGGATTTTGTGGGATTTAACCCAGTTGGAATCAACGAGGCACTCAACTGCCCCGGAATCAATGAACGCATTGCAGGAAATCTGGCCGTCGTTCCAGCGCAAATACACCGACAGAAAGGTCTGAGGGTAATTTAAATCTAGTCCCGCTATACGACTCGGTTCCACTAGCGGGACTAATCTTTTCCCATAAGTTTGGGACAGTGGTCCCTTAAATGGCCCCTCCTTTTACAATACCTACACCGCATTTCACGAGACTTAGCATCCCCAGTTTCGCGCATGGAGGAACTATCGACCTGCATGGACTCCTCCTGTTCAATGTTAGCTACAAAACGACTGTGAGCCGGTGCTGGCGTGTGAGAGGAAGAGTAACGAGGTGGGTGCTGTTTAAAACCCTTATAAGCCCTCTCCTTCTCTCTCTCTCTAAACCGGTTATGCAACCGAATGGCCATAGATACCAGAGCCCAGAATGTAGCGGGTGGTTCGATACCCGCAATGGCGTCCTTTATGTTTTCCGATAAGGCGTTTAGGAACAGAGCACATAGAGGCTCATCGGACCACCCTGTCACTCCCGCAAGAGCACGAAAAGTAATAGCAAATGCGGCCACGGTGTCAGTGCCCTGACGAAGACGGGTTAAACGCATGGCCGCCTCCTTGCTAGAAACGTCTTGATCGAACACTGACACCATCTCCGCCATAAGCCGCTCTGTATTACTAACTATGGATGAGTTAGCCCTGATAAGTGGGTCGGCCCATGCGAGAGCATTACCGGTCAAGAGAGAGAGAATGAAGGCTACTCTGGACTCTTGTGCCTGGAACCGCGAGGGCTGTGTCAAAAACCCCTGACATTGTGTCAAAAACCCCTGACATTTACCAGCCTCTCCATTATACCGCAAGGGGAGTTGGAGTTTCGGCTCCCTAGCGCCAGGTGTAAATGTTGGGGGGGTAGACTGTATAGGTGCTTGTGCAACTGGAGGAGAACCGGGCCTGAGAGAGAGAGTTCGGATATTTTCAGCCAGATCTTGTAGCGCTACAGCTTGTAGGTGCATCTGCTCGTGTAAAGCTTGCTGTGAGTGTTGCAAGGCACGAATACTCTCTCTCTGGTCTGCCAGGGCTGCCTCCTGAGTGGCAATGACCACTTTAAGATTGGCAACTACTGCTGGAAACTCCCCTGTGGCTTCCATGTTCTATGAGGGATCTCTGTTAGAAACAGAGATGGGAATATTGGAGATCCAAATGCAAGTAGTTGGGCAATCTTAAAGTGTTCTTAAGAACACCACTAGAAACGGACAATAATCCGTAGTGGAGAAACAACTAAAAATGAAAGAACACAAACCTCGCAATATAACCGAGGAGCTCGATAATCGAGCAAAACAAAGGAATAAGCAATAACGCTTATCTAACTCCCGTTTGTGGAGTGAAACAACAAAAAACAGCGAACTGAACTGGGTGAGACACTCGTAGGTAGAGTAGAGAAACAAAAGAAAACGAAACCTCTGCTCTGAAATAAGAGCGTATAAACTAGAACTGCTTTCTCTCTAAGGTTGTACTGCTAACAAGTCCCGCGTTGCTAATCAAAGCGGTCGATAGCAATACAACTTCCTATACCCTTTTTTACCGGCTCGAATGTCATGTGAAATAACATGGAAGCAACGAGAGAGGCCGGAAGCGGGGTATAAATAGTGAGCGGACATAACTGCCATGTGAACTCACTAATGACAAGGTGAAAGCAAAACCCGTGACGGAACACAGGAAAATCCGATAGATTACCGGTAAACGATAAAAACGAATAAAACGACGTGGAGATAAGGGAAGAAAGATCAAATCCATGACAATTTCAGGATAAAACTTATCATACCATTGCTACTGTGTTGTACTTCAGTGCAACTGTTCGACTGGCACTACTTACCATACACGTGACACCCATTCCTGGTTTTTCTGATTCAATTCATCGGAAGTACTACCAGGAACACGTTGCAGCAGTGGTATGGATTTCTGTTCAGATAATTACAAGTGGATTTCCTTCGACAATTTTATTATAAAAAAGGGAAATTAAAAATGTCATAGACCAGGGAACTCTAGCCTACGATATGGAGGGTTGTTTTATTTTTATAAACTGGCAATTTAGGTCTTGGAAACCACCCTAATGAAAATTAATTATATAGTAAAAACGTAGTATGACTGCAGCATATACTATACAATTACTATAGCTATAGTTTTTTCATACATACTACAGTGATACTATTGTCCTATAGTGACAAATACTATAGAATTGCTAGAGGGGGTGAAAACACTATACAGTGAAGAGACTATACAATTCTTATAGTTTTCTAGATGATAACTATAGCAATACTATAGATCATTTTCATATAGGAAGGTGTGTTGTCTCTTTTGCTAATCAGGTTTCTCTTTCGAATCGAAACATGGAACATGCTGCAAATTAAGACGTTTGATCGCTCTTGCCACTGGAGCAATATGCAGAATTATCAGTGTAATTGACATGGGTAAATAATTGGGAAAGAAGTCCTGAAGGGTTTGTGTCCCTATCCACATTCCAACGTGACGCATATAGTTACGCTATGTACCGCAAAGACGTGGTTAAAAAATTACCCTGCCTTCTTTGTTTCAACGTATGGTCAGGTTAGGTAGTGAAGTGCAGGTGCGGTCACTTAGCCGTTGAAATGACAGAATTTCCATTTGACGACAGTATGCACCTTAAAGTTGGTGTATAATAACTTCACCGGGTTGAACCTCGGAGTTAAGAGCTCAGGTCAGTATAACCTACCGTTATACTATAGTGCAGGTGTGGTCACTTAACCAATGAAATTCCATCATATCTTGACATCGTTCTGTGTTTCCCTCCCTTCCGCAGGTGGGGGCCTGTATGTCTGCCCTGCTGTATGCTGTCCACGCAAACCTTTCAGCCAGGCGATGAAGGAAACACTGTATTTGTGTCCTGCTGTATGCTGTCCACGCAAACCTTTCAGCCAGGCGATGAAGGAAACACTGTATTTGTGCCCTGCTGTATGCTGTCCACGCAAACCTTTCAGCCAGGCGATGAAGGAAACACTGTATTTGTGCCCTGCTGTATGCTGTCCATGCAAACCTTTCAGCCAGGCGATGAAGGAAACACTGTATTTGTGCCCTGCTGTATGCTGTCCACGCAAACCTTTCAGCCAGGCGATGAAGGAAACACTGTATTTGTGCCCTGCTGTATGCTGTCCATGCAAACCTTTCAGCCAGGCGATGAAGGAAACACTGTATTTGTGCCCTGCTGTATGCTGTCCACGCAAACCTTTCAGCCAGGCGATGAAGGAAACACTGTATTTGTGCCCTGCTGTATGCTGTCCATGCAAACCTTTCAGCCAGGCGATGAAGGGAACACTGTATTTCTGCCCTGCTGTGTGCTGTCCACGCAAACCTTTCAGCCAGGCGATGAAGGAAACACTGTATTTGTGCCCTGCTGTATGCTGTCCGCGCAAACCTTTCAGCCAGGCGATGAAGGAAACACTGTATTTGTGCCCTGCTGTATGCTGTCCACGCAAACCTTTCAGCCAGGCGATGAAGGAAACATCCTGAACAAAACCATCACAAGATGTTGCCAACCCAGCTGGAATAAAAATGTCGGTGCAGTATTTTGTTCCAACCGAGTAGTTGCACACCTGATTCTACTAATGAACCACTAGAGTCTTTGCAAAGAACCTTGATTAGTAGAATCAGGTGTGTTACTGCTTGGCTGGTCCAGTATGGAAGACATGGCTGGCTAAATGGCTGTAAGTTATCAAGGGTCTGAGCTATCGAACGAGCCCCAAACCAGATATGGAGTAGATGTGGATGGATCACTGCAAGGGTTATTTATCATTACTCATTTTCCTATAGAACTCTATGGGGAAAAAGGTCAGGAGAAACAACCCTTAAAGAGATCCATCCACATCTACTCCATATCTGGCCGCAGAGTGATGGTTTGGGGCTTTTTTGATACCTTAGACCAGTGGTGTCAAACTCATTTTCACCCCGGGCCACATCAGCATTATGGTTGCCCTCAAAGGGCCGGTTGTAACTGTAAGATCAAGAATTTTCGCGGACCTCGAAAGTAATTGTTGACACGGTGGGGGGGGGGGGGGTGCGTGCAATCGCCTTTTTTTTTTTTTTTTTTTAATACAAACTTTATTTAACGGTTTATTTAACGTATGTACCGCGGGTGTGCGTCCACGTCTGCGTTTGTCTGTTATATCGTAAAAGTAAATCCCCGTTAACCAGCCACGTAGATACACGCGTCAGATAATTAAGTTCTCGCGGGCCACATAAAATAACGTGGCGGGCCGGATTACGCGTCAGAAAATTAAGTTCTCGCGGGCCACATAAAATAACGTGGCGGGCCGGATTACGCGTCAGAAAATTAAGTTCTCGCGGGCCACATAAAATGACGTGGCGGGCCGGATTCCGCCCGCGGGCCGGGAGTTTGACACATATGCCTTAGACCCTTGATGACGTACAGCCATTTCGCCAGTCATGTGTTCCATACTGTACCAGCGTAATTTACAGCTGAATCTAGTCTTACCCCCCAATTCTCATAGAGATCAGTTCAAATGCAGAGAGGTTATAGTATCGCTTGTAACAGTACCTGAAAATAAGATATCGAGAGTCTTTTGATGTTGATTGGTCACAGACTTCAGGGAGTAACAGTATGCAAAGGATATGCGACCAAATATTAAATATGATACTTTAAAAATATGTTAAAGCAAAATATTCAAATTTTCTGAGACACTGAATTTTGGGTTTCATTAGCTGTAAGCCATAATCATCAAAATTACAAGAAATAAAGGCTTGAAATGTTTCACTCTATGTGTAATGAATCTATATAATATATGAGTTTCACTTTCTGAAATGAGTGACAAAAAATATTGAACTTTTTCACGATATTCTAATTTTTTGAGCTGCACCTGTATATATATATACATACACACACAGTATATATACAAATGTGTGTCTGTGTGTGTGTGTGTGTTTGTGTGAAAAACGCTATATATAAAGTTAATTAATTATTAATAATTAACATTATTGTTATTAGTAGCAGTACATTACATTACAGTTATTTGGCAGACACGTTTATCCAAAGTGATGTACAATAAAGGTTCTGTCACCTTCCCACTCCCTATTTTCCAAAGAAAATGCATTCAACAAACTAATACTGGTAATGCATCACCCAAAATAGTTTCACCATTTTACCACCTAATCTGTCCGTTTCAATAGGGGGAACAATATCTGACGGCTGAATTTAACCCCATCAGATACCGTGCCCCCTATGATTCTGCAGAAAGGAAGGGCTCACATACACCAAACTAATAGTGGTAACACATCTCCCCATATAGAGATAATTCACCAAGTTTCACCATCTTACCACCTTATCTGTCTGTTTCCATAGGGGGAACGGGATCTGACGGCTGAATTTAGGCCTGTCAGATACCGTGCCCCTTATGATTCTGCAGAAAGGAAGGGCTCACATACACCAAACTAATAGTGGTAACTCATCTCCCCATATAGAGATAATTCACCAAGTTTCACCATCTTACCACCTATTATGTCCGTTTCCATAGGGGGAACGGGATCTGACAGCTGAATTTAGGCCTGTCAGATACCGTGCCCCCTATGATTCTGCAGAAAGGAAGGGCTCACATGCACCAAACTAATACTAGTAACTCATCTCCCCATATAGAGATAATTCACCAAGTTTCACCATCTTACCACCTATTATGTCCGTTTCCATAGGGGGAATGGGATCTGACAGCTGAATTTAGGCCTGTCAGATACCGTGCCCCCTATGCTTCTGCAGAAAGGAAGGGCTCACATACACCAAACTAATAGTGGTAACTCATCTCCCCATATAGAGATAATTCACCAAGTTTCACCATCTTACCACCTTATATGTCCGTTTCCATAGGGGGAACGGTATCTGATGGCTGAATTTAACCCCATCAGATACCGTGCCCCCTATGATTCTGCAGAAAGGAAGGGCTCACATACACCAAACTAATACTAGTAACTCATCTCCCCATATAGAGATAATTCACCAAGTTTCACCATCTTACCACCTTATATGTCCGTTTCCATAGGGGGAACGGGATCTGACGGCTGAATTTAGGCCTGTCAGATACCGTGCCCCTTATGATTCTGCAGAAAGGAAGGGCTCACATACACCAAACTAATAGTGGTAACTCATCTCCCCATATAGAGATAATTCACCAAGTTTCACCATCTTACCACCTTATATGTTCGTTTCCATAGGGGGAACGAGATCTGACAGCTGAATTTAGACCTGTCAGATACCGTGCCCCCTATGATTCTGCAGAAAGGAAGGGCTCACATGCACCAAACTAATACTAGTAACTCATCTCCCCATATAGAGATAATTCACCAATTTTCACCATCTTACCACCTATTATGTCCGTTTCCATAGGGGGAACGGGATCTGACAGCTGAATTTAGGCCTGTCAGATACCGTGCCCCCTATGATTCTGCAGAAAGGAAGGGCTCACATACACCAAACTAATAGTGGTAACTCATCTCCCCATATAGAGATAATTCACCAAGTTTCACCATCTTACCACCTTATATGTCCGTTTCCATAGGGGGAACGGTATCTGATGGCTGAATTTAACCCCATCAGATACCGTGCCCCCTATGCTTCTGCAGAAAGGAAGGGCTCACATACACCAAACTAATAGTGGTAACTCATCTCCCCATATAGAGATAATTCACCAAGTTTCATTATCTTACCACCTTATCTGTCCGTTTCCATAGGGGGAACGGGATCTGACGGCTGAATTTAGGCCTGTCAGATACCGTGCCCCCTATGATTCTGCAGAAAGGAAGGGCTCACATACACCAAACTAATAGTGTTAACTCATCTACCCATATAGAGATAATTCACCAAGTTTCACCATCTTACCACCTTATATGTCCGTTTCCATAGGGGGAACGAGATCTGACAGCTGAATTTAGGCCTGTCAGATACCGTGCCCCCTATGGAAACGGACATATAAGGTGGTAAGATGGTGAAACTTGGTGAATTATCTCTATATGGGGAGATAAGTTCCCACTATTAGTTTGGTGTATGTGAGCCATTCCTTTCTGCAGAATCATAGGGGGCACGGTGGCACTTTAAACACCACAAACGTTGGACCCGGCCGTTGAGGTCTGTTCTCTCAGGGTGATATCACAGTGAGCTGCAGCGGATATCTACTAGACTAGTGAGTGAAATTACCTGGATAAATAGATAGCACTCTGGGTATGTAGAAACATATCAAAATGTGATTTTTTTGGTGAACCGCCCCTTTAAGCTGATTTAATTGACTGACACATCAGAGTGAACTCCTGTGGAGTCAGAAGAGCCGTTCACTTCAGTTGCTTAACATACAGTCAAGCACTGAATACAGCTGATCATCCTTCCTTCCACTCTTAATTAACAACTTGAGGGCGACTCTCTGCCTAAACACAACAGTGGTCTCTTCGTCCCTGGCATGTTGCATTTATGAGCAAATTGCCCTGGTGACAGTTTTTTGAAGTACAGTTTGAGCACACCCTTCCTGTTCCTCGCACAATGAACCAGGGGCCTTGAAGATGTTTCCAGTAACCGATTAAATTAAATGAGCGAGCAAGGTAGCCTTCTCATAAGAGAGGAGCATATTCAGCGGAACCAGCGTGAGCACATCCAAGTTACAGCATTTACTTTTTAAATGACTTTCTGATCTTCTAACTTGTTCGCTTTTTTCATCATTTGACACTTCCTGTAAATCTATCATTTAAATGTCTAGACAACACAGTTTTTGGACACATTTCCGTAGGTATTAACTAAATGGAGAGGAGGAGAGTTCTAAGTGCTACCCTCGCAGGTCATTTGTTTATAAATATGCAGGGGTTAACACATAGGGTTCAAAGTCACTTGCCCTTCAGGCAAGAAGAGCAGGTCATCTACTTGCCCAAATGTTGAGCTCACTGACCCAAAAATAAAACCAGATGATGCCATATAAACATGTTTCTGGGTATATCACTTTCTTTCTAGTTTATTGAATGAGCCTCAATGGTCGTAGCATTTAAACATTTCTGATATTTTCACACTGGAGGCTGTTTTAAAAATTTGTTTAATTAATAATTGTGAAGAATTACCAGGAAACAAAGTCATGATTAGGTGACGAGGATTTAAATTATGAAATAAAGAAATTCACAACACAACCTTTTCACATACGGCTGGCCTCACTCGCTGAAACCCCCTAAAAATAAACCTCAATCTTCAATGCCTTGTTCATATGATTTAAGATTCCACATTGCAAATAGGACCATAAAAGGAGCATATCCTTCCTGTTCCTTGCACAATAAATCAGGGGCTTTGAGGACGTTTCCAGGAACCGATTAAATAAAATAAAAACGAAAGGTAGCCGTCTCATAGGGGAGGAGCATAATCAGCAGAACCAACGTGAGCACATCCTCAAAAGCAGGTGCACTGGTCAGGGGCATCATTTGGCAGCGCGCACACAGACCTTTGTTTTAATAATATGGCCTCCACGACTTCCAGCTCTTCGTTGCCCAGTGGCCGTGAGATATTCACCAAGATGCCTGAGCGTCTCTTCATCCCAGAGCTTGTAAGTATAGCATATCACTATCATGTGTAAAGAGAGGTTAGTTGTGTAGCGGCCTTTACGTTTTTGTTTATTCCACTAACTATACACTTATTGATTATAAATGTGCCTCCAGGGCTTCAATGGTTGTTTTGCATGTGTTACTTCTGTGGGTGACACTGATGGTTGCACTGTAGTTATGAGTGTCTGCTAAGTGAATTTAATGTAATGTAATACATGCTCTCTGTTTAGGAACTGGGAAACAGCATGAAAACATTATGTTTCATCTTTTTGTGCAATAATATGTCTCTAAAGAAAAATCTAAAAAGGTTGTGGCCCTTGGACCCTTTGTGCGAAAGAAAACCAAAAGAAATGTTGCATTCTATTACAAGCACATGTTATGGTTTTGAGCACTGTAGCATATAGAGTGAGCACCATAATTCATTGGACAGTGACACATTTTGAGTTATTTTGGCTCTGCACTCTAGCACTTTGAGTTTGAAAGGATACAATGACAATGATGTGGTTGAAGTGCAGACTGTCAGCTTTGATTTGGGGGTATTTTCATTCATATCTGATGAACCGTTTAGAAATTATAGAACCAGGCATCAAAAAATATTGGACAGTTTAACATAATGTCGAATAAAGTAAACATTTTTAATATTTGGTCACATATTTTTTGAATGCCATGACTTCCTGATGCCTGTGACCCAACAATATCAAAAGACTCTTGATATCTTATTTTCTGGTACTTCTACATGCGATACTATAACCTCTTTGCATTTGAACGGATCTCAATGGGAATTGGGGGTGGTCTTAAAGTCATGCAAAGCCAAACTAACGGATGTGATAGACAATGTGCCCTGTGAATCCGATTGAACCGCCAAAATGCAGCATAATGTGGATAGTGTGGAGCTCGGAGTTCTACGTCATAAATTACATACATTACCATACACTTAAGAGAGATTGGTAGCAGTTTGAAAACAAAGGGAAAAGGATTGTTTAAAAACCACTTGCCTGATCAGGCAACCACAGAGTAAAGCCCACTTGCCCGAATGCTTTTTAAATTATTTTTTACCTGCCCCGGGCAATCGTGCAACCGTTAGTGTCAATCCCTGTATATGTTCAGGTGTGGTCACACAATTACCATTCCTGTTTGATGAGTGTTAATCTGTCAAAAAGGCATAAAATCTCATATCATCAAATGTAATCACTGTCAGAACATTATCACACAAAATGCTATTATTTTGCATCTATCTTGGTTCTCCCTCAGATCGAGGACAACTCTGTTTAAACGCACAGTCATCTATAGAGCAATATCAGAATGGAATTCAATGCAAATTAAAATAAAAACACATTTAAAAATCTGAATCTGAACAGGCATCTTGCTGGTCATACGACTGTAACACAGTATTAGAATGCCTTCCTCTGTTGGGTCGAGTTTTAATGGATTTTACAATGTTGAGTATTGCATAGTAGAATGCTTTATAAAGTGTTGTATTGTTTTGTCTTTTTTTTTTTTTTTAATGTATATCTTGCTTTTATTGTTGTGATGAATGGTTTTTGTGTGTGAGGACTGAGACGGGTGCATGAGGATTGGACCCGAAATACACGACTCAGAAACAGTGGTAAGATAGTCCCGTCAGGGCTTTATTTCAGGAATGTCCAAAGAGCGTGGTCAAAAATCCAGCCAAAACCAACGTACAGTACCGAAGGAGAAGGCAGTCTCGGAATCGGTACACCATGCAAAAGTCCAGTAACCAGAGTAGCTGTCAGCGGGGCAGAAGTACAGGCAGACGGTAGGCAGGCTCGGGGTCGAAGGCAATGCAAAAGTCAAGACGGAAGTCTGCTCCGTGGGGCAAAAGTACAAAAAGACAGCAGGCAAACTTGTGGTACAGGCAGGCAGTGGTAACAAAACAGAGGTCAATAACAATGGTCAGAAAACAGGCTTGGATCATAGACAAACGACAGGCTTGAAAAACCGCTCAATAGTGCACTGATAAACAGGGGCAACAATTTCACAAAGAACAGACATGAACACTGAGCTTAAATGCAGGTGTAGACAGGTGCAGACACTTAGCTTGAGAGCAGCATGTGAATGGAAATCAGGTGTGGAAGGCTGACAAGGTAACAAGATAATTAGTACTTGTTAGTAATAAACCCATCCTGACCAAGCGTTAGTAAATTACTAAATGACATGCACGAGAAACGTAAGGTAAACATGAACACATGGTTAGAGAGTTAGTATTACCCAATCCTGATCTAACGTTAGTAGATTAGTAAACTTGACACGGGAGAATGAAACAATTAGGGAGGCGTGAGTGATAGCAAGAGATAGAGAAACAGCATGAACACAAGGCTGCGGAAAAACACGAAAATGTGTATGCTAACAAAGAACGGGAAACGTAACATGAATCAAATATAAAACGTGACATGAAAAAACTAGAAAATAAATCATAACCATAATCAAATATGAAACGTGACATGACATAAAGATGAAATGTAACAAGACTAAAACATAAAACGTGGCGTGGCGTTGGCTAGACTAAACACAATACGTGACATAAACAAGAAATCTAACAAAGACAAGAAAAATAAAATAAAACGTGACATGACAGTAGATTCATGACAAGGACCCCAGGAAGACTAGCAGTCGCCAAGGCGTCAGCTAATGAGGATCCCAATAAAACAGTTTTTAAAAGGATATACTGTATATGATATTCAGAGGGTGACAAAGTATATAAATATTTAAAATCAGTTTAGACACTGGTGAAAACTAAAGTAATGATTAGAATTTTTTTCTCTTTGGAAAATACAGACTGAATATTGCATAAACACTGAATTAAAAAAGTTGCACACATTGTACATACATTTGAATACGAGGGTGTTGGTGCTTGATTTAAAATTTAAAAGTCAATTGTACGCCTCTTGTCCTCTTGTGGAATACATTTAGGTAAATCATTACTTGAACTATACACCACAAAGAGAACATTACACCTTCATAAGCGTGGCATAAAATCAGTGATAACCTGTCTTGACAATACAGCTTGCGAATGATGTCATTACACTGATATAATATGCACTGCATACTTTCAACTGGTGTTTTCTGTCTTATAGGTGACTGGTGGTTTGTTGTGGATACTGGTGGCCTCCGCAGGAACATTGTATTACACTGCGGTCCTTGAAGGCTGGGTGATGTTTGTGTCCATCCTCTGCTTTGTCATCACCATCATCTGGTTCATCTGTTTCGCCAGAGGAGTCAACCAGAAAGGTGCCTATTGGCCAACACTGGTGAGTACATTTCTTCAATCTTGAGCTTTAGTGAGCACGTCCTAGTCTAAACTTATATACAGTCCGCCTATTGGAGCTGTTCCCAAACCTACTGTCTGGTAGGATGGAACATTAAGGTTAAAGTCTGTCCAGGGCCTTATAGATTCCATCTCCTGGAGGCAAGAGTACATTTTTTAAATGAAAAATAAATATTTATTAATTAACATTTATTGTTCCATAACACTTAATGGGCCCTATGGTAATACAGCGGCGGTAACCCAAACGCAAGTGTCTTTGCTAGTTTCAGACCGACGCAGTTGTCATTTTATCACCCAGCTCTCGCGTTTACATAACAAATTAACTGGGCGGGTTGGTCTTAAAGGGTAAATACACTCTAGATCACTTTTTTCCCCACTGTAAATGTGTTTGTATACCTTATAATGAAACTTATTCATCCATTCTGTTATTTCAACAATTTTGAAATAATTTTGTATATCATAAGAAACTGGCAGAAAAGCATCTTCGGGCTTCCGTCTAATGGTTGAAATTTACTTTCTGCTGCCCACACTGCCCCCGCCCCAATCGTGATGTCAGATCTTTGGAGGTAACTCTACGTCCATGGCCATGCAGTTGCTGAATCTTGATTCAAATTTGATCTGTAACATCTAGTTTGACAGTTTGATCCGAGTTACAGTGCCCTCCACAATTATTGGAACCCCTGGTAAAGATGAGTAAAAAGGGTTATAGAAAATTCACCGTTTGGTGAATTAGCTTAATCTCACACTGAAAAATTCAACCTTTAATTGAAGTAAATTTATTCTGAGAAAGAAAAATCCCTCATCATGAAATAATTATTTTTAACAAAACCACATTTTTTGTTAAACACCCTGCATTTAATACTTTGTACAACCTCCCTTTGCCAATAAAACAGCACTGAGTCTTCGTCCATAGCATCTAATAAGGTTGGAGAATACAGAGCAAGAAATCTGAGACCATTCCTCTTTACAGAATCTCTCCAGGTCATCCAGAGTGCTAGGTCCTCTCTGGTGCACTCTCCTCTTCAGCTCAGACCACAGGTTTTCAATGGGGTTTAGGTCAGGGGACTGAGATGGCTATGGCAGAAGCTTGATTCAGTTAACCATTTTTGTGTTGATTTGGACGTATGTTTCGGATCATTGTCCTGCTAGAAGATCCAACGACGACGCCGTTTTAGTTTCCTGGCAGAGGCAACCAGATTTACAATTTTGTTGTATTTCATGGAGTGCCATGTACCGTAACATGGAGGGCCTTTGGAGGAAAAACAGCCCCTCTACATCACAGAACCTCCACCATATTTAACAGTGGGGATCAGGTTATTTTCGGTATAGCTATCCTTTTTACATCAAACCCACCTTGAGTGTTGGTTGCCGAAAAGCAAAATTTTTGTTTCATCTGACCATGGTCAACACGGTTCCAGTCAACGTTCCAGTACCGTTTAGCAAACTCCAGGCCCTTATGTTTGTGGTGAAATGACAGGAAAGGCTTTTTTCCTGGCATGACTTCCAAATAATTTGTTGGCATGGAGGTGACATCTAATGGTAGTTTTGGAGACTTGATCACCCCAAGATGCTACTTTCCTCTGTAATTCTCCAACAGTGATCCTTGGGGATTGTTTTGCCTCTCTTACCATCCTCCTCACTGTTCAGGGGGGCAAAATAAACTTGGGTCCTCTTTCAGGCAAGTTTGTAACATTTCCAGTTGCTTTGAACTTTTTAAGTATTGCCCTAATGGTAGATATGGGCATTTTCAGGTGAGTACCTATTTTTTTATAGCCATTCCCTGACTTATGAAGCTCAACACACTTTTCACTCATTTGATTTGTGTGTTCTCTTATCTTTCCCATGTTGATGTATGAATAAGGGAGTATGGCCTCTGTGTCACCTCATATTTATACCCCAGTGAAACAGGAAGTCATGGATTACTGCTTGAAAGTTCCTAAACAGTCTGATCAACTTAAAAAAGTAAATATAAATAGAAAAAATGCTTCAGTTACATTTTATTAATAAAAATTTTTAGGGGTGCCAATAATTGTGGCACACGTGGTTTTGTTAAAAATTATTATTTTTTGATGAGGAATTTATTTTCTCAGAATAAATTTACATCAATTAAAGGTTGGATTTTTAAAAAAAATTTGTGAGATTAAGCTAATTCACCAAAAGGTACATTTTTTATAACCCTTTTTACTCATCTTTATCAGGGGTGCCAATCAATGTGGAGGGCACTGTATATGAAATCATTTGTACATTGTACGTTCATTTAATCCGCCTCGTTCACGTTCGTATACGAGCTAGAAGTGCCATTTTGACACCCTTTTAGATGTTCTATAGAAGTGATTGGAGAGCGACAAATATCCAATTCTGGATTATCACCCCAGGGGAGCACAGAACAACTAATTAACATATTTCACCACCATTTGGACTCATATCATGGCCAGGTAACTCCACAACCTAAAGTTCAGTTGTGCTTTAAGATGAGGTGTGGCCAGGGTCATTTTTGGCATATTGCTATCTTGAGGCAGCAAAAATTGTTTGCACTAAATCCACCACAAACCTGGTCTTAAGGCATGTCGTAGTTGTTTCAATGTTATTTAAATGGTGCAATATAAGTGCGTCTTTATAAGCGTGTGCACAATGTGCATACAACCCCCCACACAGGGGCGTGCACAAGTATGCATAAAAATATCATGATTACAATGTGAAATATTATTATTGTGCAGGCTATCGAAAAAAATGGCTACATCGATGCTACTGTAGTGAGGTTTTATCACTTTTATTCAGAATGAATTACGTTCAAAACTCAAATAGAATTCTATACGTCAGTAGTGCCCAACTTCGTGAAATAACGTAGACACGACAATGGGTTGGAAAAGTTACATGTTTTATTGGCTACAACAATGAATATGTGAATAATACAAACAATAATTGATATAATATGAGGAATATATTCTATGACTTATGTGTGTTATCAGAGGAAATTATAATTACGTGATGGCTAAATATAGAAGCTACCATTTACAAAGGTTAGTTTGTGTTAGGGGTTAATGACACGCTAAACTATATTTTGTGGTTAGCTCGTTTTATCAGTCTCATAAATATAAAGTTTTAACAGTGTAAAACTATAAGGTCAGGGAAATTGGCTATTCCCGACCGAAACGCGCGTAGGAAAACAAAATACAAATAGTAGGAACCAGCAGTAAACTGGGTATTACAGGTTTTTGTAATGGATTTTAGTGGCGGATAATCAAACACAAATGTAGGGAAATCAGAACAAGTCACTCACGCAGTGATGACCAATAAAGGGAATAACAAAATAATAAATGCAAAAAAGGAAAAGACAGGAAACTACTTCCTTGTGTAACCATTACACTACATATAAGGTTACACATGTATTCGCAATTATCTCCGATCAAGCTATGACTGATTTACTAAGATCCCAAATAAGGGCTGTTGTTTTTCGGGTGCAGCCAAAGTATTTGCACGCGTTAACGTTTCACACTTTGCAGGTGATCAACTAACAGTCATTATGTAAATTACTCCAGCCGCAAACAGCCATATTTAAATGAGAGATTTTGCATGTTTGAAATGGTTATACTGTAAAAAAAAACCTGTGAAAATACTGGCAGCAATATTGCCGTTTTTATGGTATTTTTGTTAGTGTACGGTATAGGCTACTATTACACAGAATGAGAGGTGGTTTCGACCTGCGGTCTCGTTGCTGCGATGCTTAGTGATTATATTTTCAACAACGCACTCCCTCTTGTGATCTATTGCTTAAATATAGCCTATTCTTTTCTCAAATGCTTTAAGTACATGCATGATCATGTCTGTTTCGCCAGCTGTAATTCACTATTTTCACAGCCTTATATCCGCCATCATATTAGCAATCTGTCAAGATGCAACCGGGAATTTGATGTTATTTTGATTGGTTTATTGAATGTTACGCCCAAGACACACCTATAATTAACGAAAACACTAAGATCATCCATTTGCACATTGCGCCGTACTTAGCGCTCAAATAACACGCTGTCTAACTTGCAAAAGTGGACTTGGGCACGCCCTAAATGCACTTGATTTGATTTCGGTCATACATTGTGTAGAAACACACGTTATAATTTGTGTGAATATTTACCAACAAAAACATCAACATACCCGTTTACATGCATACATTTCACACAATGAAATTCACACTAGTACCGAAAAAGTAATAGGCTGAAGCCCAAGGCTTATTTTGCCTATCCTTGCACGATGCGATTTAGACTAAGCGATAAGACCGTCCAAGATAGAACACAATGGGCCTCATTCACCAATCACTCTACGAACAAATTTGTTCTTAAGACTTTCTTTAAAACGTTTTCGGGATTAACTGATGTTTGCGTTCTGAGCTTCTGTTCTACCAAAGAAAAAATTCCAAATAGGAAAACATTGGTGAATGCCAGAATGTTCATTAAAATGTTTTAAAGAAAGTCTTAAGAACAAATTTATTCATAGAATGGTGAATGAGGTCCAATGAGTGTTAATATTTTATTCTGACTACGGACATGGGTTAGACAACTGTAAACTGTCCTGATTAGCTATACCGTGGCTAATATGATTCAAATGGGGATGAGATTGTTCAAATTACTATTTCTTTTTTTCAGGATGTAGTTTATCATGCCATCGCAACTGCCTTCTACCTCAGTGCTGCTGTTCCACTAGCAGCTATTACCATCGGCATGAGAGGCTTTCCTGGTTCCCCACATTCATCTGAGTACCAGCATCACATTGCAGCAGTGGTATGGGTTTAATTTTTTATAATTACAAGTGGATTTCTCTATGACTATTTGTATTATACAAATGAGAAATTAAAAATGTCATAGACCAGGGGCCTACATCATGGAGGGCTGCTTTGCCTACTGGTTTTTGTCGTTTTCTTTCTATAAGCTAACAATTTATGTCATAGAAACAAGGTGTGTTGTCCCTAATAAATCACTTAAATGAGTCCATCAAACATTAGTGCTGAAATGCAACAAAATTTGCAGAAGACTTGCATTTGAAATCCCTGTCATAGACGCAATCTTTCTTCATAGCTTTAATAATTGCTATACAGGCTTCAATTTTGAAATAAGACATGAAACATACTGCAAATGGAGAAGATTGATCGCTTCTGCCACTGGAGAAATATAATTATCAGTGTCACATGGGTAAATAACCGGGCCCAGAATAAAGTACTGAAGGGTGTTTTCCCGATCCTCATTCCAATGTGACACATATAGTTATGTATGTACAGATAGCTCTGCTTTCTTTGTTTCAGAGTATGGTCAAGAGTTAGTGAGGTGCAGTTATAGTCACTATTCAATCATGTTCATTGGACTATGTACCTTAAAGTTCATATACCTTATATAACTTCACCAGAGATTTGAACCTCTATGAGCTCAGGTCCTTACTATAGTGCAGGTATGGTGACTTTGCCAGTGAAATTCCATCACATTTTTACATCACTCTGTTTCCCCTCCTCCTATAGGTGATGGCCTATACTGCTACCCTGCTGTATGCTGTGCACACTGTCTCCTCAGCCATCCGGTGGAAATCTTTCTGAAGAAAAGCATGAGTAGATGTTGCCAAACCAGCTGGATTATAGTGTAAAAACAAAACAAACAAAAACACTTGTGTGTGGACTTTGTGAATCTATGGCCTGTTTTGTCTGTTTTGTAGAAGTGGTACACTTCTTCTTCACAAACTCAGTTTGGCAGGTTACTTTTAGTGATTGCTGAACTCGCCAAATTGTTTGTAATGGAAATAAAATTATTGTTTTCAATTAATAGTGAAAGACAAATGTTCATTTATTTTTTTATTTTTTTAACCAAATCTTCATGTTCTGAAAAAAAAAGAAACGAATATAATGGAATTCTTCAAGAGAAATGTATAAAAGTTAAATAAATACACACTTATATTTAAAACTGTATTAATATCTGAATCACACGGGATCTGATTCACTGAAGAGAAAACAGAACCTCACTCAACACGAGAAACTGCACTTTACTGTTGAACCTGTAGACGGGTTTAGTTTGGTGTCGAGTTTCATAGTGAGCCGCTAGATGATTATCCTGGTCAAAAATGTAATTTACATTAGACCCTGTGACAAACAGCTGAGCACTGATAAACACAAATGTGACTTTACAAATGTGCACTGGATTGCCTGTTATCAAGTCATCAAAGCTGCATCGAACAAAACAATCGTGAAAGTTATCGTTTGATGGGTGTGTGCTGGGGGCCGTTATCGTGATGGAAAAAAGCTGGTTTTTCAGGTAGGCTGTTCATCTTTCCTTAAAAGCAGTGCTGGTTTCTCGGTTAGTTCATTGGAGTTGAAGTTGTAAGGAGCAAAGCAATGGCAGCAATTACAGCTGAACATATTGGGAATTTGCCTCGAGGGATCGGTATCTGCACGACAGCACCGGATATCTTGTATGTTCCTGAACTCGTGAGTACTTGGACCTTTTTGCCTTTTTACTGGTGAATGTGCATTGGCAAATACATTAGATGGCCTATTATATTGCTAAATCACTGCATTTAAAAAATTTCACCTACAACACCTACTGTATGCTATGATTTATCACAAAGTTTCTTTTCTCCCTTGATTTCAATTCACTTAGCCTACTGCTTATTTGTATTGATCATTCATCTTCCAATTTTCCACAGGCCAAACCATTTAATTCACCGCAAGCAAAAGAGAGTCATACTTATTAAAACTCACCTGTGTGCACACACAGATATTACAGTATGAACACTTTTAATAAATCAACTTAATGGTGTAAGAACCCTGATCCCTGATCTGATCATAAATCATGCAACAATATGGTCAGTTCAACTGAAATGTTGTCCAAATGCCATCGCAGTTGGAGACTAGCTGTAACAGAAACCTTCAGGCTACGGTATTGCACAGGCAGCTAAAGCCAAATAAGATCTTTTAGAAACCTATTCCACAGAGCGTGAAAAGACACAGATCTTGGTTAGTCGGGCCTAGACCTCTTTCCCACGGGGATTGCCTTATTGTCTGCTTATATGAATAGCCACCCACAACAACAGCCTTTTGATGACTGAGGCACACACCTAATAACAGTGAAACATACCGTTTCTCTTGTTTTACACAAATGCCTGTTGTGGTGAATTCCTTATAGGCAAAGCCATGGCAGAAGGCTAGGGACTGTGACTTGGATACAGTCAAGCCGGAAAGTCTGAACACCCCTTTCACCTTCTCCACATTGTATTACATTACAGACATATTCTACAATAGATTGAGTTAATTTTTTGTCTCAAAATTCTACACAAAATAACATGTTTTTAGAAATTTTTGCAAATGTATTAAAAATCGAAAACTGAAATTTTTCATTTACATAAGTATTCATACCATTTGCTTTAACATATTTTTTAAGTATCATATTTAATATTTGGTTGCATATCCTTTGCATGCTGTTACTTCCTGAAGTCTGTGACCCATCAACATCAAAAACTCTATCTTATTTTCAGGTACTGTTACAAGCGATACTATAACCACTCTGCAGTACTCTCCGTAGTGATTATATCCAATAACACACAAACCTTGCGTGATCTATTGCTTTTTTACAACAATGTTAACATAAACATTTAGGTAAGTAATGAAAAAATATTTTTGTGATTAACTCATTTTTTATTTCGGACTCAGCACTTTCCCGCCATTCCAGGGGCAACGTACGCGCGTCTATTCCGGGAGAAAAAATGTTTTATTTTTGGGAAAAATATTAATTTCTATTTCAAACATAATCTTGATACAATAATCTTGGTACAGTATGGAACACATGGCTGGCTAAATGGCTGTAAGTCATCAAGGATCTGAGCTATCGAACGAGCCCCAAACCATCACTCTGTTGCCAGATATGGAGTAGATGTGGATGGGTCACTGCAAGAGTTTTTTCTCCTGACTAATTTTCCTATAGAACTCTATGGGGAAAAAAGTCAGGAGAAACAACCCTTAAAGGGATCCAACCACATCTACTCTGGCCGCAGAGTGATGGTTTGGGGCTCGTTTGATACCTTAGACCCTTGATGACGTACAGCCATTTCGCCAGTCATGTGTTCCATACTGTACCAGCGTAATTTACAGCTGAATCTAGTCTCACCCCCCAATTCTCATAGAGATCAGTTCAAATGCAGAGAGGTTATAGTATTGCTTGTAACAGTATCTGAAAATAAGATATCGAGAGTCTTTTGATGTTGATTGGTCACAGACTTCAGGAAGTAACAGCATGCAAAGGATATGTGACCAAATATTAAATATGATACTTTAAAAATATGCTAAAGCAAAGGGTATGAATACTTATGTAAATGAGAAATTTTAGTATTCGATTTTTAATACATTTGCAAAACTTTCTAAAAACATGTTTTCACTTTGTCATTATGGGCTATTTTGTGTAAAATTTTGAGAAAAAAATTAACTCAATCTATTGTAGAATATGTCTGTAATGTAATAAAATGCGGAGAAGGTGAAAGGGGTGTGCAGACTTTCCGGCTTGACAGTATATTGACCATATTTCTCATGGAAATTTGCTTCTGTCTCACAGTAGATTAAGTGTCAGTTGGTAACAAGATTTATTAGTAAACATAATGTACTCTATCACTGTGAAATTTACTTAATCAGAGTTGATTTAACAGTTGATTTAACAGATATTTCAACATGACCTGCCACAACTAGATTAAAAAAGATCCAGTTTGTCAAAAATGGCAAAATGTAGACATGGAACCAAATATCCTAAAATTCAGTAAACTGTTAAATACATTGATGGTAATGCATTTGTAATACAACTGATATTTGGAGTGTCTCATTAATTCTAGGCAAAGAAATCCCAGCAGTGTGTCATACAGTACAGTATGTATGCCGCTGATTTACATATTGATTTAAGCATTTCAGCGGACAGTTAAGGACTGTTTGAAAGTAGTGTTGCCAGGTTACCTTTTATGACAGCTTGCCTGGAAAGTTTTCAGAATTATTTAATGGTGTACAATGAGATTCATTGACATGGTGTCGTCACAAAAAAAAAAAAAAAAAAAAGGCAGAATAGAATATTTCCGTTTTACATCCATATCCTGTTATGTGTTCATTCCTGGTCTACATAGGAAAAGTATGTCAGGTATAGAATCCTTGTAAATACCTTAATCCCCCCCCCCCCCCCCCTTTTAAATTTGCATAACAGACACTTTTAGATGTAATCCATATACTGCTCAATATTTAATGAGGTCATTCAGACTATGTTCCTTAAAGTTGGGGTATAATAACCTCACCAGGGATTTAAACCTCTCTAAGTGATGAGTTCAGGTCTCTACCATTGTACTATAGCACCACCCACTAGCACAGAAGTTTGATTCTCCCAAATGGTAAATTTTCTCATTTGTGTCCTTGCTACCCCAACGCATTTCACCTGCTTTCCTGGAACATATTTATATTATGGCGACTGGTTCACACATCAGTCTCTATAGTCTCTCTGGGAAGCAGGTGTCATTGGCTTACTGCTCATTGCTCTCCCCTGATTGGACGCACCCCGGCCGTTTTCCTCATCGCTCTCCCCTGATTGGACATTCTCCCGCTGTTCCCCATCCTCAGATTTTCGGGGGGCTGGTGTGGATCCTTGTTGCTTCGACGCACGTCTTCCCAGCCAACCCGCAGGGTTGGGTGATGTTCGTGTCGGTCTTCTGCTTTGTAATGACCTTTCTGTGGATGGTGATCTTTGCCTGCGGGAGCCACAAAAACAGCGAGGGATGGGCAACAGCGGTAAGCCCTCATCGAAAATGTCTGCAAACAGCGTTACGCCTAGAACATCAATGGTCATCTGTCACCTGAGAATTTCTCCCAGCCTCACTGAAGTAATCCCTCCTTGTGTCTCCCTGCTGTGGGATATGGGCCCATCGGAACAAGATTACTGAAGGGGCAGACCGGGCACAGGCCCGGGGGCCCCTAAGACTACTATTGCCACACCTGTTATCATTATCTTTCAAAAAACATATGGTTGTGTATGGTCCGTAGTCAACCACTAGTGCAGGGCGATATGGAGCAATTAGGGCCTTAGTCATTGTGTTGTTGGCTTTGTGTTTTGTGAGGTTGGCTTGGGGCGGCGGGTTTGTATGTGCTGTTGGTTTTGAGTGTGTAAATTCTGCGCAGTAAATACGATGTTGAGAGGGGGGGGGGGTTTAGAAAGTGTCTGTGCCCAGGGGCCAATTGCGTCATAATCCGCCTATGGTCAGCGTTGACAAATTTCTAATTAAAGATTCCATTTTTTTCGCCCATGATATTGATTTAATTTAAATGGACAACAAGGACAGAATTTGTCATCGTAAATACTTTTTGTTTTCTGCCCATTACCATTTTCAGGCTGTTAATGACGTTAGTTAATACCCTGTGGTGCCAAGGAGACCTCAACTGAAAGGATCTGAAAATGGTACCTGATATCAATAAAAAAGTGATAACTCCATTATCTCTCAAAAAGTACACATTTTTGACAGATATTGTAGTCAGTTATTTTTTGTTGTGTTGACTGGACAAAAAAGATAAGGTAGTTGAGATTTAGCATTTAAATATTTGACTATTGGTTGGGCAGCTAGCCAGATAACTGAACACCCTTTCCTATCAAACCACAGTATGAATGAATATCTTCTTCATAAGTATTTAAGTTTCACTTCATTTGTTGTTATCAACAAGAATTTGAATATCGTTCTATGTCAAATATTCTGTCATGCGATAACTCGAGTAAATATTCTTCCATTCCTATAAAGGTTGAACTTTCCTTTCAAACTTAGAAAAGTAGGCTCATATTGTTCATTCATTTAGATTTTCATGTTTCTCAGGACTTTGTGTATCATGCGCTGGCAGTGATTTTTTACCTCAGCGCCTCCGTTTCCCTGGCCAAAACAACCATCGACTTTCAGATTGTTGCTCTTGGCTCCAAGACTTACAAAATTGACATTGCTGCAGTTGTAAGTAAAACACTGCCTATTGAAATGGCTTGACAATTAATGAGTGCTGTGATTTTTCCTGTTGTGTTATTGTCATCTTTTTGATTAATTTCAGTGAATGATTTTTTTTTATGAATAAAAAAAAACTATCCTATATTTAATTAAATAAAGCACAATATAGTTAGTTAATGATCTGGTTCTCAGAAAATCACATTCCATAAAGCTGCACCACAGCAATCATTATATTAGTTGTAGTTCTTCAAAGGAGTATTCACATTTTAACTGCATTACAATTTCAGTTAAATTGACTCTAATTTTGAGCTGAATAAAAATAGAATTGAATCAAATGTGAGCCATTGGTTCTTAGTGCAGTAACTTGTCTATATGGGCAGGAGTTCAGCAATGTGATGCATATGTGGCCATGGCTTCAGCTTCACAGTTAGGCCTCTTACATGCTCTACGCAAGGAACACGCGCAACAAAGCAAAGGGCAATGAAGGCAGCGTTTTTCGCATTCTTGCGTAGCGACATGTATAGTCCAAATTTTGTAACGCAACGCAAACATGTGGTGCAATTCCACACGTTTCCATTAGAGGCGCTAAATGTAAATACTGCTCAACCCAACTACAAACGGAGAAGTAATCATTTCTGGTGTCAGGTTACTCACTCCAACCAGATTAGCCTAGGCTGCTAAATAGTGTATAACCTCAGATAGGACTAAAAGAAGCCGGTAAACGCATGTATGGTATGTCAGCAAAGAGCTTGGGTGTGTCCCGAACCTGTGTTGGTGTTTGCATTCCTTGTGTAGAGTATGTACCAGGCCTTATAGTGTGTCAATCATTTGGGCATCTTATCACCGCATTGCTCAATAGCACCGCCTCTGGTCGATTTTGGCCCCCACAGCCTGTCGAAAGCAACTCAGATGGAGAAGTGCAAAGAGAAAAGGCTGTAAATGTTTCAGAGGATTTGGGATTTGGGTAGTTATAGCATTGGGACAGGTCTACATTTACTCTTGGGCTTTCCAAATTTGGGAAAAAATAAACGAGTAGTAATGTTACAAAAATGAATGAATATTATATTCAGGGATAGCCTTTGATTTGTCACTGTGAAAGCAAGTAGAACAAGCCACAGGTCAACAAATGTTTTTTTCCAGTATAAATAACACAGAAAAGATCCTGTATGTATTGTTAGAATACCATGACTCTTGTATGTCACAGAAGGGTGGAAATTAATCAACTGGAGTGATGATTGCTTTATTTTTATTTCCTCAGACGGATGAGTAACCCGTGTTTTATTCATTCTCTTGCAGGTGTTCTCATATGTGGCCACCCTACTCTACTTCCTGCACTTCATTTTGTCAGCCATTAGGTGGAAGGCTTTCTAAAGGCATCTCGTCCCGTAGAGAACTTTTATTTTTGCCGCATTACATATCTGAGAGAACTGAGTATATTTCATGATGGGAGTCAAGCAAAATTATTTTTCATAAAAAGCCGCACGGAAATAACACACAATATATCGTGCTAATCAGAACTGTGGTGGTACATGAAAAAACGTCCCTTTGCACATATACATATTCAATATACATTTCCCTTCAGATTGCATGACTGATTGGTTCTGTTTTATAATTATAAAGATGCATTTTAGTTTCTTGTTTTTTATTATATAAGCATACATTTATCAGGGAGGTTTTCAGTGTTTGTATAACCGGCTGTAGGTATATAGATGAAAGCTGGAAATAGAGAGGAGGTATGGGGAAGGTAATGATTACTTTCCATACAGTGGCCTTTATAGCAGCATACAGACAAACGTCCAAATATGAAGTGTCTAGTTCTATATTGAGAGTGCAGACAGGTGGAGAAGGAAAATATGCATAAGACTGGCATTTTCAACGTGCTCTGTAAACTTTCTCATTTTTGATGTCCCACGACAGTTTAGCCATCTTCCATTGTTCCGTTTGTCTATAACCTTTACAGGTATGCCTAAAATGCATTATGTATCATTCTGCAAGTGCCTTGATATACTGTACATACCAGGCCAGCAAGGCAGGCAGGCAAGTCTATCATACCATAGATGTTTAACAGGCAGGTGCACAAATACTCATTATACCATAGATATTTAATTGTCTTAAATGTGCTGGAGTTCTTGGAATAAAATAGATTTCCACCTGTGTTCGGTGCCATTCAGTGCATGAATGCTCCACACTGCTGCCTTTATCAGGAGACTGTCATTGTTCTGGGGGTAAAACAACAAAAAGAAAAACTCCGTCACCCTACAAAGAACTGGAATTTCTGCTTTCATCAATGCGGCAGTCACAGATGCACGCAAGAGTGAATGTGGATAAGAAACCCTCATCTACTCCCGGGGCCAGCTAAACTGGGCTGAAGATGTGGAGCCTCATGCATGTGGAAAGGTAGACATGCGTAATAATGTATAACCTCGCCACCAGACGTACAAGTGTTCCGTTCCTTAAATTCTGTATGGGCGTTATCTTCACCGCTTGGATGCAAATGAAACCACTGAGACAGGGACTGTTTTTTGTTTTTTTGTAGGGGGTGGGAGGGCAGTTGGTGGCTATTGTATTTGTCATTAATACAAGTTACAGAATTCATTTATCACACTGTGTTGCTAGAAGTGATTACACATTTATAAGAATGTATCTATTCTCCAGGCATAAAAATATCTTTACTGGGGCATCCAAATGTTTCTCAGTGCTGAGTTTTCTCATGAGGTGTACAGAAACTATTACGGGAACTAAATTCTTACAAGGGTGGCAATGTAAGGATGGACAACAAGCTGACAAGTTAAACTGAGGTACCCAGGGGGGTATTCCACAAAGCAGGATTCCTGAATTAATTGGTACAATCTGGGACAGCCCTTTTTACTTCAGTCCATGTTCCAGATTTGGGAGGGTTCCGGGTTTTACTCAGTACCGTTATGCAGCGAACTCAGTATTCCTGCTTTGTGAAATGCACCCCAGTTATTGCTAACCAGTTACCATATTGTTACCCATCAATGTAATCCAGTCCGGGCACATTCATTTCATCTCAATATCTTGCTCAAAAAAGATTGTCGTTTTGTCTGTTGTCTGTTGTTTTTTACTGTACATGGAAATGAAAGAATTTTGTGGTCTGCCATGTCTGCCATGATGTGATTGTAGGGAAAGATTTGATACAGTATATGCTTATGCTGTGTGTTTAAAGCAATATGCCTAACCTTTGTGCCAAAATGTGCTTAGAGCAGCAATGGAACATTTTAAGAGGTCACAGAGGCAACAGAAACTGCTGGGGTGTGAAAAAAACATTTAAAAACATCTACAGGAAGCCACAGAAAACCACATGACATTTGCAAGATGCACTGCTTGTGTTTTTGCAAGATTAACTGTTTGTGCCCTTCGAATATCTGAAGCAAACTTCTCTTGTCCTTATTCGGTAATGTGGATGGTAAGATAGTACAGCTGGATGTGTATAAAAGCTTGTGCTACACAATATAGGGTAGTGTCATCCTATAGTACCACTTTGAGTGTTTTCTGGGTGTACTCTCTTCGGCTGAATAAACACAACTCTGATAAACCCATCGCTGCCTAGTGGAAGGCCCGTTCTTTGTGAGAAACAAAATTTTCCTGACATTACTTGGCGTCACGAAGAGGATGGTTATCTCCACCGCCAGTCGTCCGCAGTGATCCAAAGGTGAAACCGTCGACAGGGATTCCCTGCCCGGAGCACTCTTGTGGGAGGCAGGCGGTGGATTCACCATCCACAAACAAATAAGGTAGCGATTGGTTTCTCAGACATGTCTTGTGAAATAAATGGAGGGAGAGAGAGCGAGAGTAGGCCTACAACGTGTGTCTGTGATGTTCCGTGAGAATATTCTGCGTGATTATAAAAAATAATCGTCTGTGAGATTATACAAAAGCATGAAATTTTTTTTTGGGGGGGGAAAAAAGCTTGTGCTACGCAACTATAGGGTAGAGTCATCCAATCGCACCACTTTGAGTGTGGTACTCTCTTCAACTGAATAAACTCAACCCTGATAAACCCGTCACTGCCTGGTGGAAAGTCTGTAATTTGTGAGAGACGAAATTTCCCAGACAACTGTAAGCTTAGGCATGACCTGTTCCTTAACCTTCATTATGTTTGTGGTCAACTTGACCTGATTCAGTGTTTGATGTTTCTAAAAAAGCAGTTAATCTTATTTTTGACACTATTTACCTTTTCCTAATTTGTTGGGATTAAATAGTAAACATGCAACAAACAAAATGCTGTTTTCAAAAGTATCAATGTTGTATACAAAGGTGACGTGTGGGGTCATTTGTGGGGTAGCTGTATAAAATGTCAGAAAATATACATTATTTTTGATCTCAGATTTTTTTGTGGGAGATTCTGGTGCCAATTTCCCATACAGGTTTTAAACTTTCAATTACCTCAGGCTTTAAATTGAGATGTTTTATCACAATTCTTTTATATTTAGGGATACAATGGTATTCAATTGGGAGACACACAAAGTGTAAATTTTAATGTCGAAATACTTTTGTTTAATGTCAGCTTAAACGTTTAGGGTCTATTTGAACCCAAACATAAAAGGCATCATAAAATGTCAACATAATATGAAGATTAATATGCATTTGCATGATAGAGATGTCGTGGTGTATGCTGTGGTACTTTTTTCACTGATCTGACTCCCCTTTTATATGCTTCTGGAATGAGATCTAACTAACATGAGCGTACCCCCCAATAATCAGAATCCAACACGAGCGTACCCCCCAATAATCAGAATCCAACATGAGCGTACCCCCCAATAATCAGAATCCTCAGGACAGATTAATGAGATCTAACTAACATGAGCGTACCCCCCAATAATCAGAATCCAACACGAGCGTACCCCCCAATAATCAGAATCCAACACGAGCGTACCCCCCAATAATCAGAATCCAACATGAGCGTACCCCCCAATAATCAGAATCCTCAGGACAGATTAATGAGATCTAACTAACATGAGCGTACCCCCCAATAATCAGAATCCTCACTAACATGAGCGTACCCCCCAATAATCAGAATCCTCAGGACAGATTCTTCAGGGGGGGGGGGGTTTAAAAGAGTGACGTTGAGGCCTTTCACGTACGGAATTCAAAAACATCATCAGCTGATGTACCACTTATAGTACTTACGAGAAATTAGTTCAGTTTCCTGTTTACCCTCCTATTATGTGGTGGTGGTGGTAGAGGCGAGTTTCCCGATCATCACTGTAAAGCGCTTTGAGTCACTGGTTGGTGAGAATGGCGCTATATAAATGCAAGGCATTATTATTATTATTCTGTTGCAATTTTATGATTTTTTAATGTTTGAGATAAAAACTAACACCAGCAGTTTAAACCGACAAAAAAATATTGTAATTGAAAAACTTTGACATTTTGGGCCTGATTTACTAAGATGTTCAGTGTGTGCAAAACCTTTTAGCACACGCAAAACAAATACCACAACCAATCATTGGCCATGCTATTGGATTTGCGTGTGCTACACGCTTTCATGATGGTTTGACGATGGATTTGACGATGGTTACAAAGTGTAGATTATGACTGAAGATAGAATTAACAGAAATAAAAAGAGAGTAGTTAATATGACCCACTCTTGTACCATAGATATGCATATACACTCAATGGGCCTCATTCATAAAACGGGAGCAGAACAAATTTGTACGTAAATCGTTCGTATTAGCAAATTCGACCGTATTTTGGCATTCATCAACATTTTCGTATCTGAGATTTGTCACATTTGTGATCCCGTGTACAGCGTTCATAAATTCAGAATGCCGGTAAATGTAGCTTCTGAGTGATAATTAGAATATGATGTTATTTTTATTTTCTGTTAAATTCATAAAACTAAATGTGCACTTTGAAATAGCCTACACATTGCAAACGTAACACATTATGATTGTAAAAAGCAAAGACTTTCGATCGCGCCTACATGACGTAGGGTAATGAATACTCCCAGCAGCCTACTGTTTTTTCTAAATTGCAAAAATTTTAAATAAAAAGTTTGTCAAACGGGGTTGTGCTGAAGTGATGCTCTGCATTCTAGGCAGCACTTTAACCACAATAATAATAATAATTGTGAGTTTCTACGATTATTCTGTTATGTATCAACAATAAGTGGGACAGGTCTCAGATATTTAAATAATTAGGCTGCTACATTATTAATAATTATTTAATATTATTACAAGTTTGGGCCTAGAAACAGCCTTGGTCAAATGAGTATTTACAGAAGGCAGAGAGCAGATCTCAAAGCTCAGCATGTTAAGGAGATGTATACATCTCCAACTTTCAAACTATGCATTTATGAGTTAAATGAAACAGGCTACACATAAAGTAGGAAACCAAGGCACATAGACTTGAACTCTTCAGGAAGGTGAATAATGTACAGTTCCCTCCACAATTATTGGCACCCCTGGTAAAGATGAGTAAAAACACTTATGCAAAATTAACCTTTTGGTGAATTAGCTTAATCTCACACTGAAAAAAGGTCTAAGACTAAATGTGCACTTTGAAATAGCCTACACATTGCAAACGTAACAAATTATGATTGTAAAAAGCAAAGACTTTAGATCGCACCTACATAATGTAGGCTAATGAATGCTCCCAGCAGCCTACAGTTTTTTCTAAATTGCAAAAATGAAAAATAAAAAGGTTGTACATTTTTTATGTTTGATAAAGCTACAGAGTCTGGAATTTAAATTACCCCACTCAACATCTTTGTATACAAACGTGGTACAGGACGTTTGAAAACAGCATTTTGTTTATGAATGTTTACTATTTATTTCCACCAAATTAAGAAGAGTCATACAAGATGGAAAAAATAAGATTGCTTTTATGAGCCATAAAAGACTGAATGGGTAAAATTGATCTCAAATAATATGAGAGTTAAGATTATCCATCTGCTGCCCTTGATATTTATTATATAGCCTAATTTCTATGTTCCCAACATGCAATGACAGGTTGTTATGGAGGTATATTTCTATCAAAAATAAACAAACACAAAAGTACAATCCACAATTATTTTTACCATCCACACACACACACCTCTCAATTTGTGTTCGTAGGTATAATCCACAAGTATGTGTTTGCCATCCACACACAAACACCTCTCAACTTGTGTTTCGTAAATCATCATTTGGATGAATGCAATGTCATTAAACAAAGTCATTAAAACCACTGAGACAAATGTGGTTTGTCTTCCTCGTACTAGTCTTTAATATGATATTTCCTTACCTTTTCTTCAGTTATGTGACCAATGAAGGGGGTGAAGTAGTAAGAGTCTTTGGAAGCCTAGCTAGTTTCAAGGTGTATGTATTTCTAAAAAAGATGTACCTTTTCTGCGTCACCTGTGTTAGAGTGGCTGTCCATTGCTGGTCCCAATGTCTTACTTGAATGATTACCTAGCCCTGCGGGCTGAATTATTCTAAAGGGAGAGAAACTGCAAAGTATTATTTTTGTTCTAAAATGAAGAGTATTTGTTTATTATTGCTTGTTGAAGAGGTATTCATTAATATATAACGGGCATTTGTTCACTGATGCATCTTGAAGAGCCATTTTTTAATTGATACAAAGTCATACCTCCGAACCACAAAATTATTTTATGGTACTCGGACTACATCCTGATCAGCCGGGGTTTGAGCTAATTAAGTTTGCATTCATTTAGGTGTTAATGCGAAATATGTTGAAGTGGTTTAATCAAAGAAGGGACCTTCAATCAAATCAATATTTATTTATATATTTATTTATATATATATAAACACCCTAGTGTGAGTGACGCAGTTTTGTAAACGAACGTTACACCAGGGAGTTTTTCCTTTGGCTTTCTCTTGTGGTCTAGGTTAGGTTTGCCTGTGAAGCGTATTGTGACAATTGGTTGTGAAATGGGCTGTGTTTGGTTTGGGGTGAGCTCATGTTTGATGAAACCTGTGTCTGGCTTCTGTTCCTCTGCCTATCAAAGTCATTAAAACCACTGAGACAAATGTGGTTTGTCTTCCTCTTATTTCTGCCTTTCTCAAGATAACTGGCTCACTATGTACTTGCATTGCATGTGAGTGAAACATACTGGCTAATTTGCTGTAAGTCATCCAGGGTCTAAGGCAGGGGTGGGCAACTCCAGTCCTGGAGGGCCGTATCTGTTTCTGGATTTCAGACTAACTTCTGCTCTTAATTATTTAATTAGCCCAATCATTTACGTTTAGCTGATATTTTAGCTACATTCTGTGACATGAACAGCAGCTGATGAATGCTTGTGTGCCTGTGTGCATTTTAGTGTTTTATTGTGGTCTAATCAGCAAGTGAATCTGTGTTGTTGTGTATGACTAATTAGCTGATTGAGGCAGGGTAAGTGGTGGCAGCAAAAACCTGCATACACACCGGCCTTCCAGGACTGGAGTCGCCCAACCCTGGTCTAAGGTATCAAACGAGCCCCAAACCATCACTCTGCGGCCAGATATGGATCGATCACTGCAAGAGTTATTTCTCCTGACTAATTTTTCTATATAACTATGTGGAAAAATGTCAGGAGATGAAACCATTAGTGATCCATCCACATCTCCATGTCTGGCCATAGTGATGGTTTGGGGCTTGTTTAATACCTTAGACCCTTGATGATTTACAGCCATTTAGCCAGTCATGTGTTCCATACTGTACCAGTGTAATGTACAGCTGAACCTAGTCTAAACCCCCAATTCCCATAGAGATCCATTCAAATGCAGAGAGGTTATAGTATCACTTGTAACAGTACCTGAAAATAAGACATCGAGAGTTTTTTGATGTGTCAGACTTCAGGAAGTAACAGCATGCAAAGGGTATGCGACCAAATATAAAATATACTTTAAAAATACGTATGATCCAAGGATTCACATACTTTTTCCAATAAAGCATTTAATGTTGGATAATTTTGCTCAATAAATAAATTATAAAAGAATAATGGTTTTTGTGTTTTTTGTTGAGCTGGGTTCACTTTATCAAGTTTTAAGACTTGGATGAAGATGTGATTGCTTTCTGGATGAATTTATGCAGATATACATAACAATTCTAAAGGGTTCACAAACTTTCTAGCAGCACTATGTGCATCCATACAGTGGTGTTCAAATAAATAGTGTTAAAAGTGAATAAAATGCAAATATATTTAAATAGCTTTTAGTTACATATTTCAAATGTAGTGTAAACATTACACATTCAATTCCAAATCAAAGCATTAACAAATTTGATCAATGTCGACATTTTAGCAGTGTCGACATGTTTCTCTTCAAACTCACACTGTATAAACTGAATAATTTTTTCAAGATTTAACCACTTTAAATTACTGAACTAATATTTAGTTGCATAACCATTGTTTTTGATAACTGCTGCGCATCTGCGTTGCATCGAGTCAACCAACTTCTGGCACCTAGAAACAGGTATTTCAGCCCAGGATGAATTAACTACATTCCACAGTTTTCTCCTCTCCAATCAACTTTTTAATCAAATTACGTTGTTCCTCCGAACAATGTTTGGAACGGCCCATTTTACTTAGCAATTCAGAAGGAAATATATTTTATAACAATGTGTGAAACATTTGCTTCCCTTCTTCCTTAATAAAGGACAATTAATGACACCTGGTTTTTCACAGAATTAATGAATTCTCTAAACTCCACACTGCTATTATTTTGAACATGCCCGTTTCAATGAATGAGTCAATTACTCAGAACAAGCAGCATGCATGTCATGACAGTTGGGTCTGTTGTTTTTCTATTACACTACTAAATCTACAAATAAATTATTTGCCATGCAGAAATATCACTACTAACAGTGGTTCATCAGGTTACTGATGTTGTACTGCTATTTTTTTTAACACAACTGTACATGCATACAATACAAGTTCACAACCCAGAGTTCAAGGCTCAAGGGAGATGTACAGTGACTAATCCCGCACAGGAAATGGTTTGGTTCTTTAGATAAACATTCTGAGGGGAGGCAGCTTTGATTGACAGGAGATCCCATGTCGGACATTATTCCAGTTTCTGAGTACTAGGTTGTCATGGTGACCATTAAACATGAGAGTGGGAACCATTAAAGTGCAAAATGCAAACTCATGAACGTGGGTCAACAAACGGCCTCAATCCTGTAAGAATTCCTAAATGAAAGGTTATCGGGGCGGGTGGGGGGGGGTGGGGGAGTATACATTCGAATCACTTTTTCTGAAATGGAGACATGTTTTTCTGTTTAAATGAAGGATTGTTTGTTATCAATGCACATGATTCAGTTCTTTCAGGAATGCACAATACTATCAAACGGGGTTGTGCTGAAATGATGCTCTGCATTCTAGGTAGCACTTTAACCACAATAATAATAATCATTGTGAGTTTCTACGATTATTCTGATATGTATCAACAATAAGTGGGACAGGTAGACATTGTCTCAGATATTTAAATAATTAGGCTGCTACATTATTAGTAATTATTTAATATTATTACAAGTTTGGGCCTAGAAACAGCCTTGCTCAAATGAGTATGTACAGAAGGCAGAGAGCAGATCTCAAAGCTCAGCATGTTAAGGAGATGTATACATCTCCAACTTTCAAACTATGCATTTATGAGTTAAATGAAACAGGCTACACATAAAGTAGGAAACCAAGGCACATAGACTTGAACTCTTCAGGAAGGTGAATAATGTACAGTTCCCTCCACTATTATTGGCACCCCTGGTAAAGATGAATAAAAACACTTATACAAAATGAACCTTTTGGTTAATTAGCTTAATCTCACACTGAAAAAATGAGAAAAATCCAACCTTTAATTGAAGTAAATTTATTCAGAAAAATAAATCCCTCATCAAGAAATAATTATTTTTAACAAAACCACGTGTGCCACAATTATTGGCACCCCTAGAAATTATTATGAACAAAATGTAACTGAAGCATTTTTTCCATTTATATTTTACTTTTTAAAGTTGAGTGTTTAGAAACTTTCAAGCAGTAATCCATGACTTCCTGTTTCACTGGGGTATAAATATGAGATGAATAGAATAGAATAACCTTTATTTTCCCACAAGGGAACTTCAGTTGTAGCCCCAGCAACAACAAAAAAGACATACAGTGGGGCAGACCCACAACACACAAACAAACATATCAAACAAAGACAACCAGCAGAATCATTACATCAATCAAGTGAATTAAAGTGCAATACAGCCATGAATAAATAGCCCTGCATAGAGGCCATATTTCCTTATTCATACATCAACATGAGAAAGATAAGAGAACACACAAATAAAATGAGGGAAAAGTGACCCTGAGAACCTTGTTAGGGTACATGGCATCATAAACTCCATGAAATACCAGGACATTTTTAACCTGAATCTGGCTGCCTCTGCCAGAAAACTAAAACTGGGTCATCGTTGGATCTTCCTGCAGGGCAAAACATACGTCCAAATCAACACAAAATATGGTTAACTGAACACAAAATCAAGCTTCTGCCATGGCCATCTCAGTCCCCTGACATAAACCCCATTTAAAACCTGTGGGCTGAGCTGAAGAGAAGTGTGCACAAGAGAGGACCTAAAACTCTGGATGATCTGGAGAGATTCTGTAAAGAGGAATGGTCTCAGATTCCTTACTCTGTATTCTCCAACTTTATTAGATGTTACGGGAGAAGACTCAGTGCTGTTTTATTGGCAATGGGAGGTTGTACAAAGTATTAAATGCAGGGGTGCCAATAATTGTGGCACATGTGGTTTTGTTAAAAATAATTATTTCTTGATTAGAAATTTGTTTTTCTCAGAATAAATTTCCTTCAATTAAAGGTTGGATTTTTTATAACCCTTTTGACTCATCTTTACCAGGCGTGCCGATAATTGTGGAGGGCACTGTAGATCAGGAATCTCAAACTCAGTTCCAAGGGCTGGAAGTAGGCCCTGCACTTAAGCATCTGCTGATATGAAGTTGAAGTGGCCTGTTGCACTTAAGTGTCTAATTTAAGTATATAAGTGAATGACTGGCTAACGATTCTACACATTTAGTTTCCAAAGCCTGCACTGACTGCTGACTCAAAGGAAACCACAGCCCCCCACCCTCAGCACACACACACACACACACACACACACACACACACACACACACACACACACACACACACACACACACACACGCGCACACACACACACACACACACACACACACACACACACACACACACTCAAGACATTTCAGACATACCAGCATATAGAAAAAATGTAAGACCTTTCCAAGTCAACAGCCCTAAAGTGAATTTTGCATCATCTGCAAACTGGTATTTTCTTATTGTATTTTATATTTAGTGATGGGATATGAGAATTAAATATCATGGCCATACTGCCCACAGGTGTAAGAGCAGTCCCATTACAGTACAATACCTTTCCTGGTTTTAATGTACCAAAAAAAATTAGGTCTTGACTGTTGTCGTTCGTTTGAGATGAAATTAATTAAAAGCACTGATCACCGTGGCTCCAGGTGTTCAGTTAGGTGAAGTATGGCTGAGCATACCTTTAGTTTAACAGCTGCGCTTTTCTGTTGGCTACACAAGAGAAAAAAACATAAAAGGCCGACAATAGAACGGTTCTGGTTCTGGATCTAGGAACCAATTTCAGTGATTCAAGCCAGGACAGCTGTTATTTTTATGATTTGTTTCCTGATTCCGAGTAAGGTGTAAAATACTATATATTGCAGACCTGCAGTCCCTGTTCAGAAAATAACCCAGGAGACCAAACTAGCGCGTTCAGTGAAACAGATTAAATTCTTAAATGGATGGGACTGTGGAGGCACGGTGGCAATTGTAATTGATGAAGTTAAATAACTTGCTGCATTTTAGCTGTATAAGTTATTATCTTTTCGTATTAGGAAATTTACACTGCTGAAACAAGGTGCCCTAAGGGTTTCTGTTATTTGATTTGCAAGGGGACTCCCACTGAGCCCCATGCTGAGTGTACAGGTTTAGTTAATCTAAATTACTTTAGTCTTTACTAATATGCTAATTAGTGCACACCTCCTCCGGTCAATCTCTCCTGTCATCCTCCCTGGTGAGTCCACCCCTGTCCACTGGATATACCCCTCAGGCTCCAGACAAGCTTGTGTCCCCCACCCCTGTCCACTGGTTATACCCTTCAGTCTCCAGACAAGCTTGTGTCCCCCACCCCTGTCCACTGGTTATACCCTTCAGTCTCCAGACAAGCTTGTGTCCCCCACCCCTGTCCACTGGTTATACCCTTCAGTCTCCAGACAAGCTTGCCCCCCCACCCCTGTCCACTGGATATACCCTTCAGTCTCCAGACAAGCTTGCCCCCCCCACCCCTGTCCACTGGATATACCCTTCAGTCTCCAGACAAGCTTCTGTTCCCCACCCCTGTCCACTGGATATACCCTTCAGTCTCCAGACAAGCTTGCCCCCCCCACCCGTCCACTGGATATACCCTTCAGTCTCCAGACAAGCTTGTGTCCCCCACCCCTGTCCACTGGATATACCCTTCAGTCTCCAGACAAGCTTGGCCCCCCCCACCCCTGTCCACTGGATATACCCTTCAGTCTCCAGACAAGCTTGTGTCCCCCACCCCTGTCCACTGGATATACCCTTCAGTCTCCAGACAAGCTTGTGTCCCCCACCCCTGTCTACTGGATATACCCTTCAGTCTCCAGACAAGCTTGTGTCCCCCACCCCTGTCCACTGGATATACCCCTCAGTCTCCAGCCAAGCTTGTGTCCCCCACTCCTGTACACTGGATATACCCTTCAGTCTCCAGACAAGCTTGTCCCCCCACCCCCTTGCTTAAAGCTGGAGTATGCCATTTATTTATTTTTTAAAACAGTGGGGAACGGTCAGGCTCAGTTAGTCGCATTAGCAATCATTGACAGAGCTGTTGTGAGAGAAATCAAGCACCGTACACTGTTTTTATACTTTTTTATACTCTAATTCTGCATTCCGAAACCAGCGATTTGGCCCAAATTTGTTTTCACCACAAAGTGGCTCATGACGCAAACCAATTGAAGGTAGGTCGTCAGTTCCACATTCAGGGCGAGGTCTGCGAAAGCAGCGGGTTTGGAGGCGTGTCTCTTTCTCTGTGGGCAGGGATATTATGACAACAAATGTGACCGTTGTGAAAGTTGTGTACTCCAGCTTTAAGAAAGCCACACCTGACTAGAACTATCATCAGGTCTCTCTTCTTCCCCCTGTCTTTCTTCTTCCCCTTTTCTCTCTTCTTCCCCCTTTCTCTCTTCTTCCCCCTGTCTTTCTTCTTCCCCGTCTCTCTTCTTCCCCCTGTCTCTCTTCTTCCCCCTGTCTCTCTTTTTCCCCGTCTCTCTTTTTCCCCCTGTCTCTCTTTTTCCCCCTGTCTTTCTTCTTCCCCGTCTCTCTTCTTCCCCCTTTCTCTCTTCTTCCCCGTCTCTCTTCTTCCCCCTTTCTCTCTTCTTCCCCCTGTATCTCTTCTTCCCCCTTTCTCTCTTCTTCCCCCTGTATCTCTTCTTCCCCCTGTCTCTCTTTTCCCCCCTGTCTCTCTTAAACCTTCAAAGCTGCTGTTTTCAACTAACTCACCTTTTCCTACTCAAAACGATCTCCTCGACCCTAACCAGTTTGGCTTCAAAGCTGGCCACTCAGAAACTGCCCTCTGTGCAGTCAGCATGATAGGCATCAAGCTTCTTATACAACGTCCAGAGAATCGGTTCCTTCCTCACCACCCACTCAACCCAGCTCTTAAAGATCATTTACCCATCGCTGGTCTCTCTGCCTCTACGTTACCATGAGACCTCTGCAGATCATCCAGAATGCTGCTCCTCATCTCATCTGCAACCTGCCCAGGCTCAGCCGTGTCACTCCCCCTTCTCATCTCCTTCCACTGGCCACTGATAAGGGCAGACATCAAATTCAAAACTGGTGCAAGCCTACTGGGTGCAGGTCAGCAGCCAGGACAGCAGGAACACAGACTAAAGACCCACCTCTTCAAACTCCACCATAGCTCCCCTGACCCCTAAATTAGCTGTACTGGCTATTTTTTTGAGTTTCCTTTAGGGATAATATTATAGCTGTAGCTGTGTAATGGTTGGTTAGCTGAGTGGTGATTTACCTTTATTTACAATGCTGTTAGTTTTGTTTTGGTTAACTTTACACAGTGATTATACAGGGGCATCCTGTGCCTTCATGGGGACATCACACTTGTTTCCTGAGACTAACACTAACATTCTCCACTTGTGAGGTCACCAGGATTAAGTGATTATAATGCAGTAAATTAGTCCATTGTGCTGCATAGAAGCTATTTGGCTCCATCTGGTGGACATAAGCATAACAACCAGTGGGAACCGTTATCACAATCTTAAAAGCCTGCCTTACTGAATTTTTTTTAATGGCAGTAAGGGTTCATTTTAAATCTTGGTTGTTATCTTTATAACAAACTTGACTTAGTAGACCTGAACTGGGGTAAATAAAAATACATCTGCATACTATTTGTCAAGAGCCATTGTTGATATACTGATAAACTCAATCACGGGGTGGCTGTGGCTCAGGAGGTTAGAACGGGGTTGGCGGTTCGATCCCCGGCTCCACGTGTCGAAGTGTCCTTGGGCAAGACACTGAACCCCAAATTGCTCCCAATGAGCAGGCTAGCACCTTGCGTGGCAGCTGCCACCATTGGTGTGTGAACGGGTGAGTGAGAGGCCATTGTAAAGCACTTTGGGAAAAGGCGCTATATAAGTGCAGTCCATTTACTAATATCAGGCTGTTTAACACAATACACTTTTGTCTCTAACAAAAGCTAGGTTGTCCTCTTTAAAAAATAAAAAATAAATAAAAATGTTTTAGTTGTTTGCCTTTTTGTATTTCCAAACAATTGTGTGACCATATTCCTCTATTTCTGAGGCTGCGATAAAGACTCCCCTGCTGTTCTGCATGCGCGTTGCCCCCTGGTGGGGAACAATACCTACTACGCCTGTAAGTGTGGAAGAGGACAGGAAGTTCCGCAGCCCAGAATTCAGCTCTGCCACAATCATTCTCATCCATCCACACTGAGTGCCGACTGTAAGCCTGTGAGCTTATGAATAATTAATGTTATGGAAATAAATCCTTGGGGTCCATTAAAGAAAGGAAAGACACAGCTTAGCAATAACAAAGGGCTGCTTGGCACGGAAATGTGAAGGTCACGGGAAGCAACTACAACAGTGCAGAACTATAGCGCGGCACTTCTAAGCTTTCTTCTCACAGTACCACTGTCTCTGGCTTGTGCTGACTGTGGTGTAATTTCAAATTGGGTCTAGGTGTCATGTGCTATGACAATGTTTTCTAAGTGGTTGCCAATCTTTTGGAGCCCATTGCACACTTTAATGCAATGTTTTTCAACCTTTTTTGAGCCAAGGCACATTTTTTACATTAAAAAAAAATCCTGAGTCACACCACCAACCAAAAGTGTTACTAATTAAGTGAAGTTGGATCATTTCCCATGGCACACCTGACGATCTCTCACGGCACACTAGTGTGCCGCGGCACAGTGGTTGAAAATCACTGCTTTAATGGGCGAATGCCTTCTCTGTGACCCACCCTTTATCAAAACTTAACTTGGCATGTGTTCATATATCAAATTTAAATGTTTTCTAACACAATGCTACAATGTACAAAGTATCTGCTACAGTTCACACAATGATCACTGGGTTTAATTTGACTCGTACGAAAGTACAGTAAAAATGTGTCAGTTGAGAAAATGTTATTTTTGTCCTGTCTCTTGTGACCCCTTTCATCAGTGGATCCAGAGCCAGTTTTGGGAACCCCTGTTTTTGACAGTATTCACTCAGTGAAATGTTATAATATACAGGGATGCTCAGTATCTTAAATGCATTCCTTTAATACTGTAATGCTCAGATATTGTCTGCTTTTGTACGGACCCCACTTCAATAAATGAAGCAAGATCTCCAGTACAGTTTGTCCTCACGCATACAGATGTTCCTGTCATTTCTTGACGGATGCTACGCTAGCTTGCACGCGTGCGGAGTCTTTACGAATCACTCGCGGCACCACGAGTTTTAAACTTTAATGGCGTGCTTCTTTGATCGATACTGGGGGCCGATGAGCCAACAGCTGAAGAGCAGCCATGTTCTGCGCTCGGTGAATTTTAATAATTCAGCTAAAAGCTGCAAGTTGTTTTTGTCTTTGATCTAAAATGTCAGGGCCTTTACTCTTAGTATCTGAGCCGGAGTGCCGACCCAGGATCAGGTTCCCCTAACATCAGCCATTAAAGGCAGCGAGACAAGAGTGTTTTTGATGAATGTTGGCCTTTGTTCACATCATAGAGATGGCGCTGCAAATGTCTGCTTTGTTGAAAATGCTTGCTGCGCAGTGGCTATGGATATTCAGCATATGGTCCGTTTGACACCACCCCAGATGGGACGCTTCACACCCCGTTCTGCTATATGCCGCGCCAGTCCAAACCCGGCTGTGCGGATCGGTGGGCGTGGCTTACAGGACTGTTTCTGAAGCTATACTGAAGTCTTGTATACGTGTGTATTTGGAATAACGTGTTACAGCTTCTGCTCAATATGTATTCGCAACTGTGCTTTTAGTGATTACAATTTACAATTGAATGATTTAGCCAGATGCTTTTCGATTAAAGTGACTTACAAAAGCGCATGTCACGCGTTAAGCAACCGCGATTAGAGCTAGAGATGGGTACAGTCAAAAGCGCATGTCATGTGTTAAGCAACCGCGATTAGAGCTAGAGATGGGTACAGTCAAAAGTGCATGTCACGTGTTAAGCAACCGCGATTAGAGCTAGAGATGGGTACAGTCAAAAGTGCATGTCACGTGTTAAGCAACCGCGATTAGAGCTAGAGATGGGTACAGTCAAAAGCGCATGTCACGCGTTAAGCAACCGCGATTAGAGCTAGAGATGGGTACAGTCAAAAGTATCAGGGCCACTGTCAAGATGTTTGCCTCAAGACCTGTGAGATAACGGGAGAAGGGAGGTTCGTTTTTATAGATAGAAACATTGAGGTGTAATTTCAAATGGTGAGTTTTAAGAAGGTTGCTGAAGACGGCCAGTGAATCTACCGTTTTTACTGATTGGGGAAAGTCGTTCCACCATTGGGGGGGAGGAGGCAGTAAAGAGCTGGGACCATGACGATTGGCTGCCAGGATCTGGAAAGGATGGGACAGCCATCTGGAGGTAGGATGAAGAATGGAGAGATTATTGGCTGTGACCGAATATGATCCCTGTTCTCTGCTCCCTGTCCCGTGTCCACTCAGACCCCTATCTACTATGTGCCCCCTCTCCTCACTTTGCAAGCATGTGCAAAACAAATCCTGCAAAACATTTCAAACTAGTGAGGAAGTAGTTTGATATTCTCAATAAAAATAAAACAAATATTACAATCAGTTTGCATATGACGATGGTTACAAAGTGTAGATTAAGAATGAAGATAGAATTAACAAAAATAAAAAGAGAGTAGTTCGGAATGTCCTGCTCTTGTACCACAGGCATGCATATACGTTCCATGTCTTGTTGTAGTTTTTACTTCCGGGTTACTTCCTGAAATTGTCGGATGAGTGCACCGTTCTGCAGATGAGTGTGCTCCTGAATCCCCTCAACAAAACCCCGGAAATAAAGGTTTCATCCTGGGATTTTAAGTGCCCCCATTTGTGAGAAAAAGTCGCTCACTCAAAATCTTTTTGATGAAGCGGACTCAAATATGCGCCCTCAAAGGGGTGAAGAGATCATATTCCGTCATGGCCATTGTCTGAAGATGGGAAGGGGCCATACCGCTTGCAGCTTGTTACGTCAGAGTTAGAGATTAGGATTGTATGCGTGCAGCCACCAGAATCCAGTGATCGGTGTGATCATGAAAGCATACATGCTTCTATTCTTCCAAGCTTAAGGGCTGTCTTCTCTCAATCATGGCAATAACACGTCTGGCATTTCTGTAGCTTCCACATTTGGACGCCATTCTCTTACTGCAGTAACTGTGGAAAAACATTGCAATGCTTTTGCGTTGCTATAGCGTTGCTGTAGCGTTGCTGCAGCGTTGCTGTAGGCTGGTCATTGTAATCAGCGAACCGAATGATTGTGAGAACATTTTAGCCATGATTCTGATCCCCATAAAACTGCTCAGCATCACCACGGCCTTTTCTCCAGTGATTGGCTAAGTGGATGAGTCATTTCCAGGCACTGGATGACCACCAATAGCGACAGGCGTTCAATCTGCCAATCACAAGAGACGACAAGTGCTTAACATGCAGTTGCCGTGCCCTTGTCAGGGACCCAGAGATCAGGCTGAATAACGATCAGGCAAATTATTTCAATACGTTTTGTACAGTATAATACTACACAGAGAGTGAGAATATTCAGAGCATGAGAATCAGTCTGTGTCATGAAGACCTATTTCTTGAATAATGTCACCCGTCCGAAACCTTTCATATTACATTACATTAATTTGCAGATATATTTATCTCAACTTACAAGGTAGGAGAACGTAGGGATATTAACTTGATTTATATGCGCTATGCCAGACTTGCAAGTAGGCTATATATGCAGCATTACTGCTAGTGTTAACAATAACAAGTGTTTATCAAAAACAAAACGCAAAATAACCTGGAACAAAAATACATAGAGAACATCCACAACAAGAAGAGAAACATAAAACTCTAAAAATATCATAACCCAAGACCACAAAGGTAATCGGAATTGGTAAAAAAAAGTAGAAGATGGGAGTGCTATGGGGTGTTTGTGGGAGGGGAACCACGATCCAACCCGGAGAGGCAGAGCTTCAGTCTGCCTCAGATAACGACCAAAGATTCAGCTGTCCCGACCACCATGGGAAGTTTGCTCATCGTGACAAGGACGAATGACATGGTGCAAGAAGCGGATCGCCAGTCGCCTCGAGATGGCGGAATAGACATCTGGTCAGGGCGTGGAGAGATCGGCTCAGGTGAATCTTGCAGCCTGACCACGCTTTCCTGTCTAAATTGACAGAGGTCTTGCAGTGGTGAAGACTCAGAGGTGTAAAGTGGTGTAATTCAGAGGTAACAGACCTCGTTTCCACGCTGAGGGCAAGAGAGAACATTAGCTAGTAGACCCCCTAGTCTAGTCTAGCTGCAGACGAATGACTGCAGGGAATATTGGACATACAGAATCACGAGAGTAAAATGAAGAGGCAGTAAAAACTCGCCTGACTAATATTCTGTCCAAGAAATGGAGGGAAAACTGAGTACTCAAAAGCTCTATAATCACAGAAGATCCTGTCCTAATGCAAGCATAAAGAATTGCAACTGATTTTCAATAGCGCATCTACTACCATCTGGCTCTTGCATGCACTCAATATAGTTCGATTCAGCATTTGTTCTATTGAATCTGTCATGTGGTGTCAGCAAATTCTGAGCGGCCATTAACTTTGAAGTCAAGGGCAATGATTACCTGCGGCTGGATCCAAAAGGGAGAGCGATGCCGTAGCCATCAAACACTTCACGTTCAAGAGCCTGTTTAGGAGCTGATGGAAGCACAGGATTAGTCTGGCGCAACTTAAAGCCTTACCTCAAAGTATACACATCTTAAGGGATTCACTGACAACACCAATATGCAGTGGCTCAGGCCAGTCTGTTCACTTGTTTCTGCACTGGGGAAAGAAGAGACACATTTGATGTGACATAGAACACAACACAATATGGAGTAACAACATGGTTTCCCTCATTTTATTCTTTATGACAGTTTGCACTGGATCCTGTTCATGCCGAATTAAATGTCAAATGCCGAATTAAATGTTATGTTCAATGTTCAAATTTTATCTTGTTTATAAAATAATAAATACAGCCATAGTCACTGTATTTCTTGATGCAGAATAAATAGTAAACTATTCAGCTTCTACCTAAATAAAATGAGTAAGAATACTCGCTTCACACTTCAATAGCTTAAACGCACAGGGGCACATTTATCAGCTAGTCAGTGATGTATGAGAAGGATATTACTGGTTTTTTATCAACTTCTTTTTCCTCAGGGGAAAAAGCCTGCCTTTTTTGAAAATCTAATTACATATTCGATTTAAAGAACTGTGTTATACAAGACTGCATATATTATGATTTAATGCATTCAACTGTTATAAGTATAATAACACATTTTATCACTTCAGGTTCTTCAGGCGAGAGAATGAACTGAATAAATCAATGGGTAATTAATGACCTTTATCCAAACAACCTTATTCCAATTTTATTCTAAACATATGCTGTCATATTTCTGCATAGTTATCATGCAATTTAAAACTTTATAGAACTCAGCCTACATGCTGATGCAATACTTTCATAAAATTAGGAACTTCATGAGAGTACTGTAATTATGCAGAAATTGACAGAAATTAACTTGTTCCAGTACAGTCATCAAACTAGCTAACTTTTCTCTGGAAAAAAAACAACATGTTTTTACTGAAGTCTGATGTACAGTAGCACAATTAAATTTTCCAAGCTGGAGCCAATATTCAATAAATGGGAATAATGAATAAATATTTCCCTAGGACTTTTACACACTTGGATGAACTATATTAAGAATTTATTTTGAGTCTTCAGTGATCAGAGAGATTTGATCTTTCGTTACACACCTGCTTCCTCCCGTTGACTTACAGCGACAGCGCGAAGCTGCATCAGTTCCATTCAGAAGGTTCCAGAACATTCATTACCTCAGCATGTATCTCTGCCCATGTCCCGTCATCGATCTGCAGAAGATGCATCAAACGTCACGGTTTGACTTCAATGGTAGGGACACGTTCAGTGTTAATAATATAGAGTTGGATATCTGGGGGTATTTCGCAAAGCAGGATTACTGAGTTAGCTGGATAACTGCAGTGAGTAAAACCCGGAACAGCCCTTTTTTTACTTCAGTTCATGTACCAGATTTGGGAGGGTTCTGGGTTTTACTCCAGCTAACTCAGTAATCCTGCTTTGTGAAATACCCACTGGTGACCCTATAAAAATCTGGGCTTACATAAAGGTGACCAGGAGGAGGGCTAAATGGTATCCTGCTACATCCTCAGCCTTCAAGGTAATATTCATACATGTTGTGTAAAATGTAATAGATTTTTGAGGGATCTTGACTGCAGGCGGTTAGCTGAAAGACCTCTTCCTGCCTGTCTCCACAGCGGTGCCGAACACACTTCACCGAGACCTCACAGTTGCAACTGCGGTTCAGATTTAGTGCTGCTGCTTGCGAAAAAGAGGCGCTGCAGATATTTCTCCTGGCCAAGGATGGAGCAGAGGGACAAAGCGCTGAATTATTTGGCAGTTTTAAAAACAGCAGACAGCAAAGCGCTATGGTGGGAAAAATGTTTTTCTTTTGAAACAAAACCTGGGCACCAATGCAAAATGCAGCTCCTCTGATTGTATTACTAATGAGAATTAGATCCCATCTGCCTTTGCAGCCATTTCACAGACAACCCATCAGTTTTACATTTATCTAGATAGTTATTCGGCGAGGGAGCCCACTGCAACTGAATTAGTTTATTTAATTTTGTTTTAACCCCAAAGCTCTATTTACTATTGCAGAGCACCAGAAGAACATTGTGAATGGGCTATCACCATTTCTATTGTTAACAGTAATGCACACCGCTGTGGTTTTAGCACTGAGCACTGCATTGTTATGCGTTAGCATCTTCGGACCGCCGCAAGGCTAATGCCCCTCGATATCTGTACTTTATCACTGGCCTAATAAAACTTTCCTTCTCATAAGTAGCTTGTCCTTGAACTAAAGCCCAACTCCTGAAATAGAGGATCCATTTTATCACCACTAAGACGAGTACTGGTAATTTATGAGACAGAAATCAATATGTTGAAAAATAAACCAAAGCTGCATTGCCTCGTACATTCACAGAAACATGTAGTTCTGCTTTCCTGGCAGCAGGGGGCAGTGACAACACACAGCAGGGCATGAATGGGCTCAGTCATTGATGGTCACTACAAATCAATCCGATGGAAAAATTGTCTCAGTCAGCCAGCACATTTAAGCCTTCAAAAATGTATCCAGAACCTTCAAACATAGTAATTTAGTGCCAGGTGACAGACAAGCTGAAAAACTGTTTAGAGAAACCTTCAAGTTTAGAGATTAAAACATTTCAGGAAAATATGAAAAATTGCTATTCGTCTGACTTCAAACAAACTATTTTTTTCAGTTTTAAAAGATATTTTGTTCCCTGCAGTGAACCAAAAATTATAGCAAAACTGTATAAACTTCAGAAATTCTCAGATGTCATTTCCTGAGACAAAAGTGTTTTTCCAGGGCCAATCTGCATCTATGTTCCTGTATGATCAACAGAAATACCCGGAAGTGATATTGAACTACCAGGAGGAAAAAGGATATTGAACAACCAGTTTGTTGATATCCCTTCTGTGGGATATAAATTTAAATTTGACTAAATTATAATGCCCAAAGTGTCATTGTACTTCCAGTGGTGGCTTGAAGTGAGAAGTAATGTGATTAGAACCAATGAATTTCGCACTGAGGCTACAGGAGGCTCATTGGAGTAGCATAGCATGGAGTCTAAAATGATCTTTTACATCTCACCTTTAACCCCCCAAATGCCATCATTCTCCCCCACTTAACCATGTATGATGACCAACCTCATGATTGTCAACGTGCAAAGTGGACTGTCTCCCATTCTCGGGGCTGGCTGATTGGGCACTCTTTATAAATGGATATAAATGGTTAAAATGGGAAATGTTAAAAGGCTTCTCACAATAATCACCCAGCTGACCTGCAATGGAGAGTACTCACTGAAACTGAAGACGATCAACCCCTCACCCCCCCCCCGGTCAACAAATTAATGATAGCACCCCCCCCCCGTCAACAATTATATTCGAGGTCCGCGAAAATTATTGATAGCACCCCCGCCCCCCGTCAACAATTATATGAATGCGCGTCATTGTACCCAGCACTTCTGACAATGCACTTCCGAATGCGTCTTTGACCCCAGCACATTTCAAACCAAACCTACGCCCATGCTCGTGACTGCTGTAAATTATTTGGAAGGTTATTGGGGTTATTATGCAGACCTGCTGATTGCTTTTGTATGACATATTGGCGTGTGTGTGTTGTTGCTGGTATGGACCATACGTTGCAAATAATATGACTCAGGGGCGGCATAATTGTTTTTCGCCTAGAGCGGCAGATATGCACGGGCCGGCCCTGCAGCCCAGCTTCTAATTCAGCTCGGCGCCGCTGAAATAAAATAATGCGGCTCAAAAGATGCTCTCTCAAAACTGCTCTACATTATTTAATTATCCCCCATGTGGCTTAATGATGGATAATGTTTCTATGATGGATATAATATAGTCTAACATAATTTTTTTTGTCATCCGGTTTCCGGATTTATGATACGTAGCTACAGTGCAGTGGCGCCCCCAGAAATTTTTCATTGGGGGGGAAGTAATACAGTTAAAAAAAATATGGTGAAAATGACCAAAACCAAAAAAATTAACTGAATTTCAGGAATTGTATTTATTTTTGTAGTATTTCATTGGCTAAGTGGGAAAACTATGTAATATGTGGAGTTAAGGAATCGCATACAGTTAATGTTACTAATTGTGCATTGAACAAACACTAATACCTATAAAATAACCAATTTGAGTTCCACAACAAGTATTGTTTTTTTGTATATGTATATACATAGGCGATTCATTGTTCTTCAAATAGGCTAGTAGTTGTCCTTTTCCTTAAAAAGACAAATATACAGCTTTAATTTGAAGGAGTAGCTACATTGATTGTAAGGAACAAAACATTTACAAGGAACAAGCCTACTAGAGTTTAAAAACACCACACAGAGGCCTCAAATTCTTTTCAATACAGCTGTATTTGGCTGTTGCTGTGTCTTTTTGTAAACGAAAATGTATGTCCAATCAGCGTTCAATGGGTAGGCTACTCTTCTCATGCAGGTTGTAACTGTTCAAGTAGGCTAAACTAGCGAAATAGAGATTAGATATAGTCTAACATAATTTATTTGTCAATCCGGTCTCTGTTATGTCCGGTTAATACAGTAAAGCCGTTTGAGCCGCATCTTTGAGCCGCATTTTTTTATTTCAGCGGCGCGAGCTGGAATTAGAAGCTGTTTCAGACAGCAGCCACTAGCTGATAACAAACCCGTTTTAACCCGTGAAAATGACCCATAAACACGGAGGAATGGTTGACGTTAGCTTGGTCGTCTTAGAATCTTTATCTCCAGAGAACCTAACTACAACTAGCAGGCAGCTTCTGTTTTAAAACGTTAATTACGTCACCTGGATCATTTTTTCAGTCCGGATAAAAAATTTTGACCAGAGGAATGATTAGGTCACCTTAGAATCTTCATCTCCACAGCTCCTAGCGAGCAGGCAGCATCGTTATAGCAACAGACGCTGTTTTAGAACGTCAAGTACGTCACAGACGGTTTTAACAGCTGTTTCAGAATGTGAAGACGTCACCCGGATCAATTTTGCAGCCCGGATCAAATTTGTTGTGACAGCTCCACCCATCATGGTGATTATGACATCATCCTAACTGTCATTCAACAGGACTTCATTTAAAAAATTTTTTTTATCTACTATTCTCTCCACTGGGCTGAGGAATCAAAACAAATTCAGTGAAGATGATTTGCTTAATTAGATGTGGTAGAAAAATGTTTCTTTGTAATAAATACCTGAACGCTACATGGAAGATCCCCCAGATTAGAACCAAATTTAAATGATCCATACAGTAACAATTGTTAACTTATAGGTATTAGTTAACTATTGGCCACAATACATGATATCGCAACAATGGCATTGCAATGAGAATTTTGGTTTGGCTAAAATTAGCCATTTTTTGTTTTTCAAGAGACACGCCTGCTGAGCTGGTTGCCAAATGTGACATAAAACCATATCACAGTGACTTGCATATTACAGTGTGAAAATGATACGATGTCATTGTCCATGATGTGAGCTTTAAATCATGTTGAGCCAGAATGGCTGGCTGCAGGGGAAGGTTTTTTCACAGTCCTGGTGCATTGATAAGCATACTCCAGCTCACAGCTCCAGAATGTCATTTCCTGTGCCCAATAACCATTGGATTGTCTTGCATGATGCACGCGTTTGCTGGAATGCTCACTGTCTCTCAAAAAATAAACTAGACACACCCCCCCTCCCAACAGGAAAACCAATCCCTGTGGCCTTCAAGTCTACATCACACTGGTCAGTAGTTCAAAACTATTTCCCTTGCACACCAAACTAAACCCAGAAAAATATCAGCCATTAATAATGTTTGATCTGCGGGGCTTCCACTGAACGAAACGAATGGCGTTCTTCCAGTTTATTTCATTTTATTCATTATTTTCACAGGAAAACCCCATTGAGATTCACATCTCTTTTTCCAGCACAATGGAAAGACTCATAACCGGGTGATTAGACGGGTTGTAGCAACAGCGATCGACTTGGGCGACAGCTGTTCTCCACAGGTAGACTCTGAGCCACACCATTGATCTAACAGTGGGGGGGGCATAGTGTCGTCGGTCTGAGTGAACCCAGGTGTAGTCACTAACCTCTGCGAATTCGCTAGAAGACGCTGCGCTTTGAAATTATTACTAATATTCCAACATTGGAAATGCATTGAGGGCATCTGTCCCCATGACAACCACTCAAGAGTGGTCACAGCCTTTTCCGATGCAGCGGGGGCGGACTGTCTCAGAAAAGACAATAACCTTACAGGGCTCTGCAATACCACAGGTACTCTGCTTCCACAACTTCAGGTTTAAGAGGCCGCTTGAATGCAAATGCGCCACACGTCCCCCAATCAGCGACCCTTGCTGATGCGTTGGGGGGTCGACTGATTGCTCCCACTCCCCCCATCTCTTTTAGCAGATACTTCTGGCAGCATCTTTTTAACATTCCATTCGGTTGGCTCCTCTGTTACAATGCATTGGCACTTACCCAGAGCGATTAGCGCAGCTTAGATTCTCCCATATTTATGCAGCTAGATATTTACTAATTCCAAACATTTCCAGCAGAAGTAGATGTTGGTGTCTGTAAACGGCGTTTGACCTTGATGTGTCACGAGAAGGTCACGGGAGCTTTCACTATAAACCAGGTGCAGGGAGCCAATGCGAGATGTCAGCAGGCTGTCCTGGCCAATTACAGAGATAGTGCTCTGGTCTGTTGTGCAAAATGACCACAGCAGGGTTACTATCACAACATTAGATACTAACTGCTTATTAGGAATTCTGCCCTTTAGGAGCACTTCTGGAGTATTCCCGAGAGGGAATCCGTAAACAGAATTGCTTTTTGTGATCAATAAGCTCCAAGATCTGATTAAATTTTTTTAAGATGGAAAGGGATATTGATGAAGCTCAAATCACTGCAGTGTCTTACCTTCTGGAAGGAGCATTTCTGCTTGTAATTCCTTCCAAATTTATAACTAATGCATTCAAATCAGGAGACTGCAAAGGTCAGTTGTAAAATGAAAGAGGAGATAACAGGCTCAAGGCTATCTATAAAATCCACATAGAAGGAGATAGGCAATAGCCCTCTGGTCCCACACACTGCAAAACAAAAAGATCAATGTCTTTCACCTTTTAGCCATTTTTTAGGGAACACTAGTAAACCATTCAATTGACCCAGGTGTGTACCAACCTACCCCCATAATAAACAATGGCCCAGGTGTGTACCAACATCCATAACAAACAATGGCCCAGGTGTGTACCAACCTCCATAACAAACAATAGCCCAGGTGTGTACCAACCTCCATAACAAACAATAGCCCAGGTGTGTACCAACCTCCATAACAAACAATAGCCCAGGTGTGTACCAACCTCCATAACAAACAATGGCCCAGGTGTGTACTGTAGGGGGGGAGTAAAAGTGGGATTCAGGAAACGCTGCCATTTGGGAACTGCATTGACTTCGAAGGACCAGAGGGCCTTGTAATAAAATAATGGGTTACTCTGACTTCCTTTGAGGTCCGGCGACATCCTCGCGAGAATGTTCCCATCTGCTAAAGATGAAGATAAGGGCAAATGGAACTGTTTTCCCTGATTGTAAATGTCTCATAAAAGAGCATTTACGGCATCCAGACCCTAGCCAGACAATGGGAAAGGAATGTCCGCACAGGACATCTGTGACATCCAGTACCCCACAAACTGGACACATCCTATGGGAAAGCCATTGGACAATACCACAGTGCCCTCATTTGGGCACCCCTGTCATTACACTCTTTAATTCCCTTCTGTACCAGGACTCTAAAACTTCTGTTAAGAGTGTTAATAACCATGTACAAACCGACAAACATTGCACATGTGATCCTTATATTGTTACATTCTGTCTTATGTGGTAGTAACAGGAATTGCATGTAAAATGATTCATCAGGAGGGAATTTTCATGACAACTGCATCATATTATTATATCACCTTAACCTGTTTGGTATGTATGGATTCAGGTAAAATCAAGGAATTGACTGAAATACATTTCATACCAAATAAAGTTTAATAAAGCATAGTTTCAGTAACTCAGGGAAAAACTGTAACAGTGAAATGTCCTCTCTGGTAATTACCTCCTCTTCCCCTCTCGCTGCGCAAACATCCCCAACAGTGGGGTCTAAATTCCAGATTTACCATCTTGTCCAGGTTAATTTATGGCACTGCCGCCTGGTTCAAACACATGATTTGGCATAAAAAGGAGAGAGACAAGCCTATCAAGGAAGATTGTAACCGACTTCCCACACCGTGCATATTCTGTGTCTGTGTGTAGTTGAACAGGCTGGGTAAGATATTTACTTTGTGTTTCTTTTCGTAAATCTATGTTTTGTGTAATTGGATGTTTTAATTGAAGTTAATGACCTGCCTGCCTGTTATTCAATTATATTTATTTTTAACTTGCGTGGTTTCCATGACTCTAATTCATCTTATACCCTTTTTAGCCTAAATTATAACTGAATATTCAGGGGGACAATTCTGACCCAGGACCGACTGATCAGTGGCCTGGTACAGACGTGGCGTGCTCAAGTTGGGTAGGCAGTCAAGTTTACTGCCCACAAACAGGGTTGGGTAGTGTATGGTTCTGGTGATTTGATGTGAAGAGAACCCATGGGCGTTCTACGCCGGTTCTTGTCAAATTAGCCTTAAGGAGCCCTTTAAATACACTCAGAGTAGTGCATGGTTCTGGTGATTTGATGTGAAGAGAACCCATGGGCGTTTTACGCTGGTTCTTGTCAAATCTGCCTTACGGAGCCCTTTAAATGCACTCAGACCTGGGCTCGCAACTATCTATGATAAATGAATATCATGTATTGTGTTGGCTAGACCCCCAACCTCTGCGTTCGCCACCGAACTGAGCTTCGGCAATAATGCTGATTCCGGCAAGCATATATTGATAATTGAGGACTAGTAATTAAGGACGAGTCGAGTGTAACCACTCCGAGTTCCACGCAGGTTTAACCCAAATTCTAAATTATTATTTTAAATGGAGTCAGATAAAATACGAGATTAAAACTATAATAATTGTTATAATTGTGCTCTGTTCATCTGAATGGAGAATAAATAAATAACATCTTTTGTTTACGTCACAGCAGCTGAGAGAAAACACGTTGCACCTTCACCCCCAGTTATTCCCTCATTGGTTTAGCTGTGTGTGTAACGATCCGCTCCGCTCCCCGTTCCTTCCTTGATGTGTTCCTCTGTTTTCCCCGAACCTAATTGTATCATGTCTGCGTTTATTACCTGATTGGGTCTACATTTCACTTGATTACTTACACCACATCTTAATAACACAACTCACACTCAATCGCCTTCACCGCATTCCTCACGCTGTTGCTAATCGTTCAATCAATTCGCTGATCGCGCATGCATTTCCCGCAAGCTGTAGCTTATCAGCTCTAATGACACTAGTTATATTACCGTGCTGTTCCTGTGTTTCCTTGTCAAAGTATTGCGGTTTGTTCGTGTATGTCTTGTCGTCTTACTTGTCTCTTCGCTTGCTAGTTCGCTACCCAAGCTGTAATCCACGGTCCAGCAATTGCCACTCCTGTTTCCCGGTGTGGATCCTGGTTCAACCGCCGACCGACTCACGCCGTTACCCAGGCTGTGATCTGCCACTGGCTACTTCGCTGGATCTCCTGTGCCAGCGCTCTACAACCACTGGCTACTTCGCTGGATCTCCTGTGCCAGCGCTCTACGGGTTCCACGAGTTATTATTTGACTGTTTATTTTTGTTTTCCCGGCGTGGTTCCGACCCGGAATATAATTAAAGTAAACCTCTTGAACCTAAGACTGTCTCGTCGTGCATTTGGGTCCGTCCTTGTCCGGACGTCACAGAATACTTTGACCAGAAATGGACCCAGCCGACGCGGAGCAGATTCGACACGCGCTCACCTGCCAGGCTACCCAGATCGCCCAGCAAAGCCGTCGCCTGGATGAAACCATGGAGATGTTCCGGGGCATGGTGGAACAGACCACCAAATGGGGAACGATGGTCAATCAGTTGGCTGCCCAGACGTCAGGACTCCGTCCTGAAGCGGGGGATCCTCCTCAACCGCAGGTACCAGCGATTGTCCTACCTCATCGGGAGCCTCGGGCCAACCCTCCCGAACGATACTCTGGCGAGCTGGGGAAATGCCAGCCTTTCCTGCTGCAGTGCGAGCTGGCGTTCCGTATGCAGCCGTCCTCCTACTCCGCGGATGCCACCCGCGTGGCATACGTGATCACTTGCCTGGGAGGAGAGGCGCGGGACTGGGCCGCCGCGTTGTGGGAGAAGCAACCCGACCTCTGCACCCAGTACCTGGACTTCGCCAGGGAGATGCGGCGGACTTTTGATCATCCCGTGTGCGGGAGAGATGTAAACCAGCAGCTCCTGGCGCTGAAACAAGGCGAGCGCAGTGTGGCGGAATTCGCCATCAAATTCCGGATCCTCGCGGCGCAGTCTGGCTGGAACGACGCCTCCCTACAGGGCGTCTTCCGCTCCGCCCTGTCCGAGGAAATGAAGGACGAGATGGCCACCCGCGACGACACGCCCACGCTGAACGACCTCATTTCCTTGGCCATCACCGTGAACAACCGTCTGCGCGCCCGCACCCGCGAGAAGAGGGCGTATGCGCCGACTCAACCGCCTCTGGGAACCACATTCGCGCATCCTGCGCCTCGCCATCAGGCGCCCGTGGTCTGCGAACTTCCGGAGGCTGGGGAACCGATGCAGCTGGGCGGCACTACGTCCGACCCTGCCGCGCGCCGCCGCCAACGCCGGGCCGCCGGAGCATGTTTCTATTGCGGCCGCACAGATCACCTCCTTAACTCCTGTCCAGTGCGCCCAAAAGAGAGGGCTCGTCAGCAAACCTAGGCCTACTGGCGAGCCAGACCCAAACACCGAGCCTAACCTCCAGCCGCTTCCAGCTCTCGGCGGTCCTCAAATGGGGCACTACGGCCTCCGCTACCGTATCTGTGCAGGCACTGATCGACTCAGGAGCCGACTCCAACTTCGTGGACTCCCAGTTCGTAGATGAGTCCGGGATCCCCACGGAAGAACTGGAGAAACCTATAAACGCCTATGCCTTGGACGGCCACCGCCTGGCCCACATCACCCACCGCACCATCCCCATCCAACTGCTCCTATCCGGCAACCACCGTGAGACACTTCAACTGTACATCATCAACACTCCCCACTCCCTTCTGGTCCTTGGTCAGCCCTGGCTGCATGAACACAACCCCCTGCTCAACTGGATCACATCCAGCGTCACCAGCTGGAGCACCCAATGCCACACCTCCTGTCTTCACTCAGCGGAACCTCCTTCCAGCACGGAGATCAAAACATCCGTTCCGGAGGTCGACCTGAAGGGGGTCCCCCACTGTTACCTGCACATGTCCCGGGTCTTCTCCAAGTCCCTGGCCCTGTCCTTACCCCCCCACAGACCCTACGATTGTGCCATCTCCCTGTTTCCAGGCGCCCCCCTACCCTCCGGCCGCCTGTACAGCCTATCCGGCCCGGAAAGAACTGCCATGGAGGACTACATCAAGTCCTCCCTCGAAGCAGGTACCATCCGTCCCTCCTCCTCGCCCGTCGGAGCGGGATTCTTCTTTGTGAAGAAGAAGGATGGCTCCCTCCGCCCCTGCATCGACTACCGGGGCCTCAATTCCATCACCGTCCGGAACAAGTACCCGCTACCCCTCCTGAATTCGGCCTTTGAACTGCTGCAGGGCGCCCGGGTCTTCACGAAACTGGACCTCCGTAACGCCTACCACCTGGTACGGATCCGGGAGGGGGACGAGTGGAAGACCGCGTTCAACACCCCCCTGGGCCACTTCGAGTACCGGGTGGTCCCGTTCGGCCTGACTAATGCCCCAGCCGTGTTTCAGAACCTAGTGAACGATGTACTGAGGGATTTTCTCAACCGCTTCGTTTTCGTCTACCTGGATGACATTCTGATTTTCTCCAAAGACCAACGGGAACACCAAGACCACGTCTCCCTGGTGCTACAACGCCTTCTGGAGAACAAATTATTTGTCAAGGCCGACAAATGTCTGTTCCATGCCCCCTCAGTCTCGTTCCTAGGTTTTGTAGTGGAGAGGGGCGACATACGGCCGGACCCGGCCAAAATCCAGGCTGTTACGGAGTGGCCCATCCCTACTACTCGCAAGCACCTGCAGCAGTTCCTAGGTTTCGCGAATTTCTACAGGAGGTTCATCCGGAACTACAGCCAGGTAGCAGCACCCCTCACCACCCTCACTTCCATCAAAAAACCTTTTGCCTGGAATCCCCGGGCAGATCAGGCATTCACGAAACTCAAGACACTCTTCACCACGGCCCCCATCCTCTGCTGCCCGGAACCCGACCGCCAATTCGTGGTGGAGGTGGACGCCTCGGACACAGGCGTAGGGGCTATCCTGTCCCAACACTCCCCCCTCAACCACAAGCTCCATCCCTGCGCCTTCTTCTCCCGCCGCCTCTCCCCCACCCAACGCAACTACGGGGTAGGGGATCGGGAGTTGCTGGCCATCAAGCTGGCACTGGAGGAATGGAGACACTGGCTTGAAGGGACCACTCAACCGTTCCTGATCCTGACTGACCACCGTAACCTACAATACATCCAGTCAGCCAAGAGACTCAACTCCCGACAGGCCCGTTGGTCATTATTCTTCGCACGTTTCAATTACTCCATCACCTTCAAACCCGGATCTAAAAATATCAAACCCGATGCCCTCTCTCGGATCCACTCCTCCCCTGCCGACCTGTCTGTCCCGGAGACCATCGTTCCAGCTTCCTGCGTCGTGGCTGCGGTCCGGTGGCCAATCCAGAAAATCGTGCTGGACGCTCAGGTGACGCATCCCGATCCTCGCCCTAACCCCTCTTCGGCCCTGTTCGTCCCCAACCCTGTCCGCTCCCAGGTCCTGGAGTGGGCTCACTCCTCCCGACTGGCCTGCCACCCCGGAGGCAACCGCACCGTGGAGCTGGTGCGCAGGAGCTTCTGGTGGCCCACCGCCCGGCGGGACACCCTGGCCTTCGTCCACGCTTGCCCTGTCTGCGCCAGGAGTAAGGCGTCTCACTCCCCCCCTGCTGGTCTCCTCCGTCCCCTTCCCATCCCGGGCCGCCCTTGGAGTCACATCGGGGTCGACTTCGTTACCGGACTACCACCTTCGGCCGGTAACACTGTCATTTTGACCCTGGTGGACCGATTTTCCAAGGCGGTGCACTTTGTTCCCCTCCCCAAACTTCCCTCTGCCCTCGAGACGGCCGACCTCCTGGTGCAGCACGTGGTGCGGCTGCATGGGATTCCGGCGGATGTCGTCTCCGACCGGGGTCCCCAGTTTGCCTCCGCAGTCTGGAAGGCATTTTGCACCGCACTCGGCGCCACCGCCAGCCTATCCTCCGGGTTCCACCCGCAAACTAACGGTCAGGCAGAGAGGGCTAACCAGGACCTGGGAGCCGCCTTACGGTGCGTGACGGCCCGCAATCCTGCCTCCTGGTCCCAGCTCCTCCCGTGGGTTGAGTACGCCCACAACACCTTGGTGTGCTCGGCTACGGGGAGGTCTCCCTTTGAAGCTTCCCAGGGCTTCCAACCCCCTCTGTTCCCCGCCCAGGAGGCCGAGGTGGCGGTTCCATCTGTGGACGCCCACGTCCGACGCTGCCAGCGGATCTGGAAAGCCACCCGCAACGCCCTCCTTAAGACCTCCTCCCGGAATCGTCGCCTGGCGGATCAGCACCGGTCCGCAGCCCCTCGCTACCGCCCGGGACAGAAGGTTTGGCTTTCGACCTCCACCTTCTCCCTCCCCGGCACCTCCCGCAAGCTCCAACCCCGCTTCGTCGGACCCTTCACTGTGCACTCCATCCTTAACCCAGTCACTCTCAAACTCCGTCTCCCTGCCTCCCTCAAAATCCACCCCACCTTCCATGTCAGTCAGGTCAAGCCAGTGATCTCCTGCCCTCTCAGCGCTCCCACTCCTGCCCCCCCACCTGTCCGGGACATTGATGGTGCCCCCGCGTACACAGTCTCCAGCATCCTCGATGTCCGGCGCCGGGGACGAGGCCACCAGTACCTGGTCGACTGGGAAGGGTATGGGCCCGAGGAACGTTCCTGGGTTGCCCCCCGTCTTATCCTGGACCCTACCCTCATCCAGGAATTCCATCACCGCCAGGCCCAGTCGACCAGAGCCTGTGGTCCGCCAGGAGGCGTACCTTGACGGGGGGGTACTGTAACGATCCGCTCCGCTCCCCGTTCCTTCCTTGATGTGTTCCTCTGTTTTCCCCGAACCTAATTGTATCATGTCTGCGTTTATTACCTGATTGGGTCTACATTTCACTTGATTACTTACACCACATCTTAATAACACAACTCACACTCAATCGCCTTCACCGCATTCCTCACGCTGTTGCTAATCGTTCAATCAATTCGCTGATCGCGCATGCATTTCCCGCAAGCTGTAGCTTATCAGCTCTAATGACACTAGTTATATTACCGTGCTGTTCCTGTGTTTCCTTGTCAAAGTATTGCGGTTTGTTCGTGTATGTCTTGTCGTCTTACTTGTCTCTTCGCTTGCTAGTTCGCTACCCAAGCTGTAATCCACGGTCCAGCAATTGCCACTCCTGTTTCCCGGTGTGGATCCTGGTTCAACCGCCGACCGACTCACGCCGTTACCCAGGCTGTGATCTGCCACTGGCTACTTCGCTGGATCTCCTGTGCCAGCGCTCTACAACCACTGGCTACTTCGCTGGATCTCCTGTGCCAGCGCTCTACGGGTTCCACGAGTTATTATTTGACTGTTTATTTTTGTTTTCCCGGCGTGGTTCCGACCCGGAATATAATTAAAGTAAACCTCTTGAACCTAAGACTGTCTCGTCGTGCATTTGGGTCCGTCCTTGTCCGGACGTCACAGTGTGGATTCTACAGTACCAACCTCCATAACAAACAATGGCCCAGGTGTGTACCAACCTTCATAACAAACAATGTTTTATTCACAGCCCAGGACTACGGAGGAACTGGATGAATGCGTTTCTGAACATTTATTAGTTGTATTTTCTCATTGGATGTAAAAATTATCATTTTTTTGTCCCAATTTGAAATAATCAGTTATTCGTAAGCCCACCCCATGGCTGCAATGGGGGACAAGCCCATGTTTTTATACCAGACTCTGCTTATTTCCACCCCTCAGATGGGCCTTGCTGACCGGAACCTAGCTGCCCTCGCTGTGCGAAGCAAAATGGCTGCCATCCTGTAGTACACCCCCTGTTTAGCACGCAATATGAAGTATGCAAAAAAAATATCCTCCATACTATTTTCCAAGATGTCCCGCCCCTGTGCGGTCGTTGTGGAAGGAAAATGTCAGCGAAGCTGCGCCTCATTTTTATAGTGAAGCTACGCATCATAGTTATGGGACCAAAATATATTTGGTTACTTCCTGAAAAGTATGCTCCTGAATGTACGCAGTAAAAACCCAGAAACAAGTATATCATCTGGGCATTTTAAGTGGCTTTAAGATTGTACCTACCGAATAACTTTCTCATCCATTGTACTCAAGCATACTAAATAGTATGGAAGGGCACAATAGTACACTCAATAGTATGGAAGGGCTCTGATTTGAACACAGCTACAATTTTCCACTTCTGAGATGAGATGATTGACTTGGAAGACATCCCAGAAGGCCTATGGAAGAGTGGTTTTACATTTATTCTCAAGAATTCAAGACATTGGTAGATTATGCCACTGTTCAGAGACCATGCCGCCAACTATTGGACAGACTTCACATTAGAGTATCTCTTTATTGTTCACTACCTGAGCCTATATTTTAATTTTCTGACCAGTACATTATGACAAATCTGTACACACAGTAGCCTACAACAAATGAAATATTCTCCCTGATGTACTGAACAAATATAAAACTTTTACTGACAAAAGAAATAAAGGGCTGAAAAGTGCACACGCTGCACTGTAGCGGGTCAGTCGATAGCGACCTCTGAATTAGCCGCCTACAATGCTGCACTTAAGATGCCGCTTGACGCTTGAAAAAGCCAAGAGTGGCAGAGATGAAAGCCTTCATTGAAAATCCATCATGGAGTTCTTTTGAAAGCTTAGTGGGCATACCAGCATTTCTTTAAATTTTTCCAAAAAAAAATTTCCATTAGCTGATTTTAGTTTTCTGAATGGCTGGGAAACAAAAAAAAGAGACCATGAGTCATGGAGCAAGAAACCATCTTTTCACAAAATTTGAAAACGGGGACATAATTGTCCCTATCAGGCTGGGGTGATTTAATGTTTTCAAAAGATTTTTTCAGGAAAATCAGTCCTTATTGAGAGGGCGGAAGGGATGAGGGGAGGAGAGGGGGAAAACGCTGAGCTTGGGGTTTCGCAGGTGGCCTGTTACCCAATAATCACTTTCCGTTGCAGCAAGTGCATGGCTGTCGCGTACAAGAAAAAACTGAAAACTGTGCACAAGTCATAATCAAAAAATTAGCATGTGGTTCACAAGCTTTTAACACACACGTTATCAGTTCAATTTGAACTCGATGGGAAATACTGGGGCTATTAAAAAGCATGTATAGTTGCTCCTTGAGAAAGATTCAGTATTCTACTGCTTGCCTTTAAAGCCTTCAAGCCTGGTTCTTTATTAACCCTATGAGAAATCTGCTCTTTTAATCATTTAGAGACCCAGCTCACTGCATAGCAGTTTCTTGATGGTAGAGCCTTGAGACGCTACACACAGCATGCCCTTGGAGGTTTGAGAGCACTGCAAAACATGTCTGTCTTAACAAGTCTTTTAGTCTTGTAATAAAAAAAATTTTTTTTAAATTCTCTAAAGTGGAAAATATGAGCTTGTTTTAAGTTACTTTTTCCTTGACGTGAAATTATCTTACCTCACTGGCAAATCTTGAAATGAATCTCACCCCATTGGCAATTTTTTGTGTGTTATTTATCAAAAAAGTATCAGAAATAAGTCTTAAGTATTCTTAAGTCTAAATATAAGATTAAATCCGCGGTTCTCCTCAAACACGTGGTGTCACCAGCTGCTTTTTTTTTTACATCGCGAACTACAGACTCGTAGGATGTGTCCGAATCAGAGCCCTATCTACTGCGTCCTGTCTCCTGTGTACTAGTGTGCTGTATAGTGCTCACTGCCTACCATTTAGTGACATGCAGTATAAATATCCTCCATACTATTATCAGCAAAAACACGGAAATAAGTATATCAGCCAGGGATATTAAGAACACTCAATTTTCAGAATTGTCCTGTACTTAACAGCTTTTTTAAAAAGTATGCTAAGTTGCCCTACTCAATACTAGGTAAGTGCGCTGATTCGGACACAGCCGTATAGAGTGGAGTTGGAGGAAGACCATTCATTTACAGCTTTGACAAGCAGTCCACTGATCAGGGGTCGCTAGAGAGGGATGAAACATGGACTACTAACAGGCTAAACCCTCCCAGACTCTGGGCAACATGGATTATTGGGTAATTTGTACTCTGGACATGTTGTTTTTGTGCACAATGACAAGAGTTATTCTAGGCATTGCTGCTACATTGCTTTGATTTGTTTATGATTGCACACAAAAATATTAAAAAGACAGACTAAGAAATACTTTTTCAGAAATTTTTTTTTTCATAAAAAGTAACAAGTGTTTCAGAAGGTTATGGCACTCCAGTGGGAAATTAACCATGAAAGAAAATGGATAGTAGTCCTGTAATTACGGCACTCATTCAGATTTAATTTAGTGAAGCTTAATGCCTCTGTCTGAGGTCAATCATTCTGTACATCGGAGACAATGGGTTTGCGGAAAACAAAATGGAGACAACCGTCATGACTGTTTTACCACTATGGGCCAAATGCATGTAAAATTAAATGATCTGAAATGAGAACACTACCAGACACATAGGCTGTTATAGAGGCAAGGTAGTGTTTTCATGCGCTCTCATTCACCTTCCAGAACAGGGACAGATGATAAGTAACACCAGGGGCCACATGTATAAAACTCTGAGTAAAAAAATGCATAAAAGAACGCTCAGGGTGAAAGTCAGAAATCTGCTTAAAAAAAGTTTAGCATTTTCTATCTGTGCCTTTCTGTCATGGTGTCGTCATATCACACAGACTCCAAACACTGTATACGTCCATCGTGTGCAGAGGTACGCAGAATATCACAGCATGCGTTATATTATACATCTGAATGGAGGGCATTTTTCTGCTCAGCACTGTTTATGCACGTGGCCCCAGAGCTTCAGCATGTCCATTTATCATATTCCCCCACATATTCACAAACTGATAATGGTTCAAATAATGGTGTGGTTTTCAGGGAATTCCTATCATACCCCACAAGAATAATGGAAAATTAAATTGGAATTAATGACATTAACATAAGTAATTTAGGCAAAAAAAGCCTTCAATGTATGACAAATGTTATAGGAGCCTTACACAGCACGGGTTCAATGTGGGGAAAGCAATTGTCTTCTAATGAGGGAAAATGTAGAGATGTATCATAATAAAGACTCTTAAATATGTAAATATGAAATGTTAATTTTATGTCACCTTTTTCATCTTATTGTAACCCCAATGAGTTGAATTTAAAATATATTTTTGTTAGAAAATCTAATTTTCTCATCTTACTATAATCCAAATTTCACAAGTGGAAGATCTAATCATTTTATAAATTTTATGGAAGTAGTCTTATTCGTGACCTTCGAACTTTGGCACCGCAGAGCATGCATGCGGTTCTGGAACTTTGTTCATCACTGTGTACAATAATAATTGTACACTAATTAGAATCATCATACTTTTATTTTGCAAAATAATGAACTGATGAGAGCTGAAGAGGGCGGCAGTGTAGTATAATGGTTAAGGAACTGGACTTGTAACTGAAAGGTTGCAGGTTCGATTCCCAGGTAGGACACTGCCGTTGTACCCTTGAGCAAGGTACTTAACCTGCATTGCTTCAGTATATATCCAGCTGTATGAATGGATACACGTAATAAGAAGTATGTAAGTCGCTCTGGATAAGAGCGTCTGCTAAATGCCTATAATGTAATGTAATGTAATGAAGAGCACTGTTAAAGCTCCGTGGTTATATTGCCTGAAGATAGTGACCCCACTTACCTGAGACTGTGGTCTTGGTGTCTTCCTACATCGAGCCTGTGCCTGGAACAGAAGTTGAGTATCCTTTTGATGTGATCAGTTCAGAGCTGAACAAGACGCTTTCCTCTGCTGGGTCGAAGCCTACCAGACAGAAACAGAAAAACGTGACCTCGACAAGACGCCGTGAAAGAAAGCTCTCCGCAGCCGTTCTATATTCTTCAAAGCCGCCAAGAAACGCTTTCGGCATCGGCGTTAGACACAACCATCACAAAAAACTTTTGAGCACGACTTCTAATTGGCCAACAAGGAATTGCGAAATGGAAGCAGATCAAACATACAGATGCTACTTTGAATGAATATGAAGACAATCTAAGAGATATAATTACATGGAGAGAACCGATCAATCACTTGTTTGTCAAATATGTTCATAATTTTCGACATGAAGACAATGAAAACTGTTAAAAATAGAGCATTTGCATTTTAAAGCTCACCTTGAATAATAGAGGCCGAAATGGATGACTATGTTTATATTTGAGGTATCTGAGTAAAAAAAATTTAAAAATAAAAATGCTTAATTTTTTTTAAAATTCTCATTTTAAAAAACACCCTCCCAAATTGGAATGGAGTGAATTATTTCTTGGTTTCAGACCCAGCATCCACTATGTTGCCCTTGGGTGGGGTTGGGGGGGCGGCGGACGGGAGATGGTCGAGTCTGCAGTCGCTACATGGTGTGATCTGTGGTGTGATTTAGGTCCCCTGTCCACTTCGCTGTTCCATAATCCATCACTGGGGAAGCTACGCCACAAACCCTATGGCCGCAGACTGAGTAACGACAGACATCTAATAACCCGCTCCAAGGTTCATACAGAATAAATAAATAAATAAACACACAGGCAGTATGGCGAGTGCAAATTGAAAGTAGATTGCATTGTCATAGATGACTGGGTGATTGCGGGTCAGGTCATTTGGTCTTCAAGGATTCTCATCAATTATTTTTTTTATGTGGTGATGAACAAGAGTTCTAGAACATTGTAACAATCTCATGGGATTACCTGTTCTGTGGTCGCAAACGTTTTTAAGGTTAGAAATAGTGAAACGTACATTAAAATGAAAAAGTGAGCTTGCAAATTCAGACCTGCTGTCATAACCCTGAGCGAAACTGAATCAAACTGCTTCTGTAAATACGTTCAGCTACTACATGCATGTAAAATGTTTACTATGTAAGGTAATGGAGCTCTGGTAACATTGTACATGTAATGCAAGTGAATTAATTCAGCTCTTGCTACAGTCAATACAATGTTATCAACTGTGAGCTGAGGAGCTTTTATAAGAGCCCTAAAATATCTCAGAGATGGGCCTATAGCGGATGGTTATTGTCTATAAAATGGGTGACTGAAAAAGGATGACTTTAATACATGAAGAATGTGGCTCTTTGCTCGTTCCTGATTGATTTCCGACCATTCTGTCCTTATCCGTTATATTCCCTGGGAGTTAGAAATGTCAGTATATTAATTTTCCTCGTGCTAAGGAAGTACTGTACAAGTAAAAGCATCGATTTAACACCCCTGGCTTTCACTAGCTTTATAAATGAACCAGGTGCAACAGAGTCGACCCGTGACTTCTCTTTGAACATGTTTTATGCCTCGTCAGGCTTTTTTCTGGATTTTCTTTTTTATAAATCGACATTTGTGCTTAACCTTCGCTGATGATTTAATGCAGAATAATTTCTTCAGAGACAGTTTGGAGAGTTCATCGATCACCAGAGTAAACTCAACAAACTACAAATCAACAAATATTCTTGCATGCATTTTTCAACAGTTTGGAATGTGCAGACCTGTAGCAAAATCATATTTATAAAGGAAGCGGGCGATATTTAAAAAATGTATTCCTTGCACGGCGAGAAATGCTATTTGTAAAATGCAAATGTAAATGATTCATGTTTATGCTTTCTTTCATATATCTATAGCTTGCCCTTTAAAGGCATACTGAACTTTGTTAGAACATTATGTTGTTTCGCTAACTGGCCCTGATATGAGTCGTAATATTCAAGATCACCTTTATGAGCTGCTCCAGTGGTCAGAAACTGGCCAACAAAAAACTATGTTTTTTTCCCACTCCATTCACTCCCATTTGTCACGCTTATAACTGGGGGAAAAAAATGCATTTGAGATTAACCCTCCTCTCACCTATTAGCTGTAAAATTAAAATGTCTACAATGCCTCACATCTTCAGCCACTTGGAGTTGATTAGCAGGTCCCTTAACACCCATTTCTGCTCAAGGCGTTTTGTTAATTTTGTACTCTGTCCAACACAGAAAAGGAGCATTTGAGCTTCCTGTGGCCTTGAGCTGATATTGAACGCTGCAAGAATGGAGGACACTGCAAAATCCAAATCTTAACAAGCATTTTAATTTTATAATTTAGACTTTAGAATTTTATTTCTGTTACTTTTTTGCTAGTGGGTTGAATGAGAGTTTTACTAATTTCAAGATTTGCCAGTGGGGTAAGAATTTCACTTGTCAAGCAGAAAGTAACTTAAAACAAGCTAATATTTTCCACTTTTGAGAAAAAAAAAAAGATTTTAAGTCTTATTACAAGACAAAAACACTTGATAAGTCTGAATTTTTTTTGCAGTGGAAACACTGGGTCTGTCCCAATACTCAAAAAATGCATCCTCCTTTCCTCCACGACCACCTCCTCTCCTCTGTGCCCCGGAAACAGAGCTGTGTTTTAATTTAATGTTGCCGATTACATATCAATGGTTACATATTAATTAATATTTTGACGCTATGTCAGGTACATTGTATACTGTACATGCAAACACATGTACTTTAAATGTACAGGCTGTTTTGCATACTTCCGGGTAGGAGACAAGAAGAGTGGAGGGAAAGAGGTGAGGAGTGAAGAATATTGGGATGCACCCACTGTGTGAAGGGTGAATTAATCAATTTCTGTGTCTGCATCCTGTGTACTGTATACCAGCATACTGTGTACTGCTTACTGCATATTGTTTAGTGACCTGTGGTATGTGAAAAATCCTCCATACTATCATTAGTGAAAACCTGGAAATAAGTATATGATCCGGGGATTTTAAGTGCAGCACATTTAGAGAACATTTTGCTTACTTGACATCTTTGTTATCCAATGTACTCTACAAGAATACTCAATAGTATGGAAGGTGCTGATTTGGAAACAGCCCAAGGATTATTTTTTATGCCCAAATAAATAGATGGCTTCCAATATGGGAGGTGACAGGAAGTGATGTCATTAACTCGTTACCATTGACCACTTGCAGCACTGAAAGGCCTGAGACTTGAAGGTGGTTGTGAACAGTGACTGTCAATCAAAGATTGCCGGGAGACTGAAAGAGACTGGATTGCAGGCTGTGATTGAATCTGAGGAAAAAGACCTAGATTCGTTTCAGCAAGAGAAAGAGACATAGAGAGGCTTAATAAAATTACACATACAGTGTCCTTCTTGTCTTGGAGACATTGGTTGTGAACGACATTGTGAAAAAATGTTTTTTGTTGAGTTTTTTATTTGCTTCAGAATGAGAAAATATTTGGGCACATTATTTGAAAGATGATATTGATTAATTATATTCACTCATTGATGCCATAAAACAATGGGTTTAAATCTTATTATTTAAATTTATTCAATTAAAAAACGCACCACCAGATCCTAAAAGCTCTGATGTAACTCTTGAAAAGGTTTAAACCCTGCAGCCTTCACTCTGGGACTGCAGAAAAGTGGTGAATAAAAAAGAACACAAAGCCACTTTGCAGCGGGTGCTTTCTGAGTGGATTTTGACATTCAGATAACGTAGGTGCTTGACTTGTGGTCCAGGACACAGAGTCCGGCAGAGTGCAGGCATATTCCCAATCGAAATGAAACTGTCAACCACAGCGATTCATACGCAGGCCATCTGGAAGCACAGAAACGTAGACAGACAGTTGGAACCCCAGATAGTGGGGAGAACTGACAGGCCTATAATTCAGTGCTTTTTCACAGAAGAAGGTGGACAAATTGCTTGGGATTCAGAGGACCTTTATAGCTCTTTGGCACACCACTTCAATCTAGCTGCTTTAAATCTTTTTTTCTGAAGACAAAGTTTACTGGAAAATATTTTTCTCAATATTTCTGAGAACTGCAGCTCTGGCTGACTTTTTTTTTTAAGTGCAAAAAAATATGATTCTATTCCAGAATAAAAGATAGAAAAAATATTTGATTAAAGTATGATTTCTCCTGAACTCTCTTGCTAGTAAATACAAGTGTTCCTTTTTCGGTTCATGTTTTTAATACATTTTGGTGATTTTTGCTAAACTTTTCAAACACAAGTTAATTGCACCCAGGCAAATTTCATATTTCATTAATCAGCCTTTTGAGGTCCATTGACTTTGTTTGTGTACATCCAATTAAACATTTTATATCAGTTCCATTGACTTTTCTCAGAACACATGAATGCATTCAAGATCTCAGTATACGTTTGAAAGTTTAGAAGCTAATGGCGCAGAACACAAAGCCACCGATTCTCAGCCTTACAAAATGTCCCCTGTTTCTTTGAGTTGGGGTCAAATCCATTTCAATGCGGCCGATTTACGGAATCACTTTAGAATAAAGTTTAGAATCACTTTGTGGATTACATACGGCTTGTATATTTTCTAAAAGGAATCCAATCCTCCTCTTGATCTCCTGAAGAGTTTTTATTTCTAGTCTTTTTGGGGAAAATGTATGTCCCCAATTTTTCGGTTTGGCTGTGATCCAAATTGTAGGGTTCCTTCCTGCACTATGGACATTTGCCTCAATGGGGTACGTCAACCTTGAGCCCAGGATCTTTCTTTTGAAGGGTTGTGGAGATTAAACAGATCTTTCCAGATACAGATTATTGGTGCTGACTCCTGGCCCGTCCTTAAGTCTGCAAGGGTCTGTCACTGTACTTAACTGAGCAGTTAATAATCGAAAAAGAAGATGATTTTTCCATATAAGGAATGAACATAATGGACATTCCCAAATTTGGTGACTGGTTGCCATTCTTTTTAGGCCTTTCTGACTAGCTCCCAGTCAAAAAACAAAATTTATATTGAACACTTATATTGAACACTCAGTCTCGGACTGAGACGTTACACTTGAGCTTTTAAAATAGGAAAACTCAAAAGGAACTTAACTGGTGTTTCAGTAAATGTATGTAAGGCAGCCAGGGTCCGTCAGGATCAAGAGAAATTATTACTTGGGAAATATCTGAGCAAGGGTGTAAGAGGAATAGTGCAGCGTGGTGCAGGTAGTGTAATTAGCTATATTTAGCATGTTTCCCAGAGGGAAAGCCGTTCAGGTTGCCTGACACTGCAGCTGGTAATGTCAAGGAACAGCAATAAATGAAACAAATTGAGTTCAGCTTAATCAGAAATGATGGCACGTAATGGCGGTGGCACAGGAAGTGGGGTTTCCTTTTAGAAAAAGTGATTTCATCATTCTCTCTTTAGGGTTCATTCCAATCACTTATTTTTACTCTTCGCGTTCTTTCCTCGCTCCTTAGCTCCGCCTAATGGAGGATGCAAGGATTAGATACAAGGATGGAGGAAACGAGGCAACATGCATTAGGCAAATGGAACGTCCTTGCTCAATCCCGCGTCAGCGTCATATTGTGCTCACGTGCTTAACTATAATGCTTTTAGCTTTTCATGAATAAATGGTGCTTTTGTTAGTTATAAAAAAATGAGTGTCATTATGGATTAGCACTTTATAATAAATGGAAAAGAATGGTCAAATTAAATTTTTGTAGGGGTGTGCCTGCGACATGGCAGATGTGAAGAGTGGTGGATAATTTATACACGTCACGCTTTCCGAGAGAAGGCTTCCGCAAAGGCTACAATTGTGTTTTCTCACTGAAGCACCCTCCGGGAGCCAGCTTGTTCACTACTCGCTCTTCCAAGGTAAGGTAAATGAGGTAAAATTTACACGATTAGGAATTTCTTGCCAACGCCCCTCCCTGGTTTTGTTGCAAGCAAATTCTGTTGCTTTTTTTGCCATTGATTGCTTTATGTTCTTTGTATCCATATTTAATAGGTAGGCTAGTATCAATGGCATAGAGATTACTGATCTGAATGCACAACTATGGTAGAAAATGTGGTGTCAGGAGAATTACATTGTTAAATCCTCCACTGTAATTTGTTGATCGCACCTCTATGGCTGTGTCACTCAAAACATATTCTATATCATTTTTCGCCTCAACTGAAAGTGGATGACAAGGTCTAAGGCAATTATGTTTTCAATGAGCAAAACTAAAAGAAAAGCAAATTGCACAACACCATATGCCTGTGGCTTCAGTTAATTGGGGCCACTTTTGGAAGACCTTGTTTGTAAAGCCAGTAGAATAAAAGATTGAAATGAATACTTGGTCCCAGCAGCAAGGGTACTTACACAGAAAGGGTAACACACATGCACTTATAACCGAAACAGAAAGGGTAACACACATACACGTATAACCTACACAGAAAGGGTAACACACATACACGTATAACCTACACAGAAAGGGTAACACACATGGACTTATAACCGACACAGAAAGGGTAACACACATACACGTATAACCTACACAGAAAGGGTAACACACATACACTTATAACCTACACAGAAAGGGTAACACACATGCACTTATAACCTACACAGAAAGGGTAACACACATACACTTATAACCTACACAGAAAAGGTAACACACATACACTTATAACCTACACAGAAAGGGTAACACACATATACTTATAACCTACACAGAAAGGGTAACACACATACACTTATAACCTACACAGAAAGGGTAACACACATATACTTATAACCTACACAGAAAGGGTAACACACATATACTTATAACCTACACAGAAAGGGTAACACACATATACTTATAACCTACACAGAAAGGGTAACACACATATACTTATAACCTACACAGAAAGGGTAACACACATACACTTATAACCTACACAGAAAGGGTATCACACATGCATTTATAACCTACACAGAAAGGGTAACACACATATACTTATAACCTACACAGAAAGGGTAACACACATACACTTATAACCAGGGGCGGACTGGGACACAAATTCAGCCCGGGACGTTCAGACGTTCAGAGGCCCACACACCTATGGAGGTAGATTTCTATCAAAAATAAACAAGCACAAAAGTATAATCCACAATTGTATTTACCATCCACACACACACACCTCTCAATTTGTGTTCGTAGATATAATCCACAATTGTATTTACCATCCACACACACACACCTCTCAATTTGTGTTTCGTAAAAATAATCCACAAGTATGTGTTTTCCATCCACATACAAACACCTCTCAACTTGTGTTTCGTAAATCATAATTTGGATGAATGCAAAAATTATATTCACAAATGCAAATAACATTTACAGATATGTTTCCAATGTTCACATGTACAAATCAAAAGCTTGGCTTGCGAACTGGTGAATCTACATTTGCCGATCGAAGGACACGCTTGATCTGCTTGGATTTACGGACAGAATTTTGAGACAAATATTCCGCTGTTTTTCACCGTGCCGATTCACGCTCGCTTAACTTGCAATTCGTAAACTAAACTTCTTCTTTTTTGGTGCTACATAACACGGCGGTTTGTGTGTTCGGCTCATCAGCGCCACTTTTAGAACAAGTGGCCAAAATTGCACATTATCTTTAAGAAGTGGATTTATGGTACATTTAATTAAAACAACCGAGTTTTGAGTTTATTTAGGTTGTAAAGTTAACCCCACGCTAATCTTGCGATGGCAAGTTTTTTAAACAGTCATTGCACAAAACTCCTATCAGATTGCATGTAGCTAGCTAGCTAGATTACATTACACAGGGGTAGGTCCGTACCAGTGGCGGCTGCTGAGCTGAAAATTGATTATTGAAACTGATTATTGGTCTCAATCATTTTACAATCATTTCCCTTGATTAACAAGTGTGCCGACGATCTGAACAATAATTAGAAGGTGAGGACACAGCGTCTTTCTTCACATCATGTCAGGGAGATTAAACGGAAAAGTACACGTTAATAGAAATGCACAACCTGCAATAAAAATAATCGAACAAAAGCTGAGCTTTAAGATCGTTTAATATCCATGAATATTCTCGGAATTTGAGTGCGGAGAAAAAAAGAGCAGATGTGTATCCACAATTATAATGTTGATTAAAATGAACACAATTTTGCGACGCAAATTAAAATAATTGAATTACTTGCCTAATAGCCTAATTGAGGAGAACTGGCTACATTTGATGGCATTGAGTCATTTGTGAATTAAACGCTGTAGCCTATTGTTAATCAAGGAAAATCATTGGGAAATGATTGAGACCAATAATCAGTTTAAGGGGAAGTTTTCAACCTCCTCAATTTTCAGGTCAGCAGCCGCCACTGGTCCGTACACAGTAGCTACATAACTCTTTCGTCCCTCATGGAAAAGATTATGTAAAACAAACTCAACCATGTGAAGTATTGTAGCCAATTAAATTAATTTGACAGCTATTCTCACTGATACCGATGTCTCCTATGAAATCTTTTATTTGTTCAGCTAGCTAGCTAGTAGATAAGACACCTAAATGAAAATGATCATTCAAATTGCATGGAGTGCTCTCCTTATTTTAGCTCATAGTGTTGTACTTCCTAGTTCCTCTCAATGTACGGACCTACCCCTGTGTAAAGTAATCTAGCTAGCTAGCTACATGCAATCTGATAGGAGTTTTGTGCAATTACTTTTTTTCCCCGTGGGGTTATCTTTACAACCTAAATAAACTCAAAACTCGGTTGTTTTAATTAAATGTACCATGAATCCACTTCTTTAATGTGCAATTTTGGCCACTTGTTCTAAAAGTGGCGCTGATGAGCCGAACAACACTACCGCCGTGTTATGTAGCACCAAAGAAGAAGAAATTTAGTTTACGAATCGCAAGTTAAGCGACGAGCGTGAATCGGCACGGTGAAAAACAGCGGAATATTTGTCTCAAAATTCTGTCCGTAAATCCAAGCAGATCAAGCGTGTGCTTCGATCGGCAAATGTCGATTCGCCAATTCGCAAGCCAAGCTTTTGATTTGTACATGTGAACATTGGAAACATATCTGTAAATGTTATTTGCATTTGTGAATATAATTTTTGCATTCATCCAAATGATGATTTACGAAACACAAGTTGAGAGGTGTTTGTGTGTGGATGGAAAACACATACATGTGGATTATTTTTACGAAACACAAATTGAGAGGTGTGTGTGTGGATGGTAAATACAATTGTGGATTATATCTACGAACACAAATTAAGAGGTGTGTGTGTGTGTGGATGGTAAATACAATTGTGGATTATACTTTTGTGCTTGTTTATTTTTGATAGAAATCTACCTCCATAGTCACGATACTCTGAAGACTATCATTACAGATTTGTGAAATAATTATTTAGCTCAGCACACAGCATTTTCTGTCCAACTCAAGCACATAGCAGCCGAAAAATCATTCTAAAACTGCGTCTGTGAGAATCTGTCTTCCAATTGGACGAATCCTTCTCGTCATCATGGGGGCCGCTCTTATCTCCCCCTTCAGTAATAAGATTGACGTTAAAGCTAACCTATCGTAATAGTTCACTCTGAACACCTGAACAGCAAACAACACGAGTCTCGACTGAATGTGTAATGTATGCAGAGAGCGTCAAGTGAGGAGGACCGGCCCAGAAGTGGACCGGCCCTTCGGGATTGGTCCCGAACGTCCCGATGGCCAGTCCGCCCGTGCTTATAACCTACACAGAAAGGGTAACACACATATACTTATAACCTACACAGAAAGGGTAACACACATACACTTATAACCTACACAGAAAGGGTAACACACATACACTTATAACCTACACAGAAAGGGTAACACACATACACTTATAACCTACACAGAAAGGGTAACACACATATACTTATAACCTACACAGAAAGGGTAACACACATACACTTATAACCTACACAGAAAGGGTAACACACATACACTTATAACCTACACAGAAAGGGTAACACACATGCACTTATAACCTACACAGAAAGGGTAACACACATGCACTTATAACCTACACAGAAAGGGTAACACACATACACTTATAACCTACACAGAAAGGGTAACACACATATACTTATAACCTACACAGAAAGGGTAACACACATACACTTATAACCTACACAGAAAGGGTAACACACATACACTTATAACCTACACAGAAAGGGTAACACACATACACTTATAACCTACACAGAAAGGGTAACACACATACACGTATAACCTACACAGAAAGGGTAACACACATACACTTATAACCTACACAGAAAGGGTAACACACATACACGTATAACCTACACAGAAAGGGTAACACACATACACTTATAACCTACACAGAAAGGGTAACACACATACACGTATAACCTACACAGAAAGGGTAACACACATATACTTATAACCTACACAGAAAGGGTAACACACATACACTTATAACCTACACAGAAAGGGTAACACACATACACTTATAACCTACACAGAAAGGGTAACACACATGCACTTAGAACCTACACAGAAAGGGTAACACACATATACTTATAACCTACACAGAAAGGGTAACACACATACACTTATAACCTACACAGAAAGGGTAACACACATATACTTATAACCTACACTCAAGAACACATACCTAAAATTTCTCTCCTCCCCTCGCACACACACACACTATTCAGATTAAAACTTTAGGTCAGCAATATTGCATTCCATTTGAATTAAGGAATTCAATGGTTAATTTATTTTACGACCCAAACATATTGAAATGTCTTCAGTATGATATCCTATTCAGGGATTTGAATAGCAATATTATTCCATTTCTGAGTCCATAGAGCTTCAGAAAATATGGAATAATCTGTTTGCCAGACAAATTCAATTTTCAAACATCAATGGATTGCTACTGTGTGCAATTTGAATGCACTAATCAAGCCTTCTGTTCATTGTCTCTATCTAGAGCAGTAATTACACAATTTATATTTTCTTTCATGTTTATTTTCCAATTTAAGCCTTGAAGATCTTTGATTCAGTCAAGGATAGAGTGGGAAACTCATGTATGTTATTCAGTGAAATAATCATGTTTTAATTAACGTAGTTAGAGAGCTGCACCTTCATTGCTTGGGAATTTAATGAGGCTTCAAATAAATGTAAAAAATTCAAAATGAAGAGAATTATGTCTGGCAAGAATACCATACACACAGGAGGCAGTTGTACTGAAATAAAGGGCTAACTCTGCATATTGTGAAATGTCCTCTTTTTTATCCACAACCAAGTCACACACATGTGAAGGTACCAATTTGTATCAATCAGGATAAGAGTGTCTGCAAGATATTGTAATGTAAATTTTATGCAAAATATTAAACATTTCATGATAATTGTAATCAAGTTGTTTCATGTAATTTTAATTAAAATTTATGTAAGGGGACATATTTGGAATGATTTTGGACCTGGTAAGATAAAGAAGCGGTTGACAGAGGAAGAAGAGTGGCCTGCAGAGGGAGAGGAAGAGGAGTGAGAGATGAGACTATCATGCATGCATGGTGGAAAACAATAGAGTGCAAGCCCAAGAGCCACAGAGAGTTTGTTGTGTCAGACTGCTTGTTGGTGCAGAGATCTATGTGAAGAGTTGAAACCTATTATTCGGTATTGAGAAATATTTGTGAGCAATTGTAACAAAACAAAAAATGTGTTATGTGTATTTAGTTTTTCTGGCACAATCATATGTCTAGCCTCCTCACCAACAGTAACTATTTATAAGTTGCTTGCAGGCTAAGGCTGTCAAATTCAAGAAATGATGCTGTATGCTGGGTGCTATGTGCCCAGGGCCAGAAAGTAGTTTGCCGATAAATAAGAATGGGGCCAAGCACATTGCCCTGGGGCACCTTGGTCTATAGGAAGGATGTAGAGGTGCATGAATCCGGCATTGCCATTGGATGCAATAGCATTGAGGTATTTCAGGAATGCAAATCATTGCCTTCATTCAGTCTCAACAAATTTTTTTATACAATCAAACATGTTTTACTCAGGACTGAACGTTTTTTTTTTTCCTTTTGTAACCTCATTTTTGATTTGGTGTTGGACGGTTCTGTGCTGTTGCCTTCCAAACATGCCAGGCTGTTTTTCATTACAGGTGGGCAGAAAACAGGAAATGTAAGGGAGATCAGGGAAGTGTGCTTATTCCCTAGAAGGGACAGAGAACACCTTCGTATGCAAAGTTGGTACAGGACTTTTGAAAATATAGCATCGTGTTTATTGCTTGTTTACTATTTAATCCCAACAAATTATGAAAAGTCATATAGTGTCAAGATAATATTTGGTTTTTAATTTAAGAGATGCCAAACACTGAATCGTGTCAAATTGACTCCAAAGTTAATTAAATGCGGGGTTATCCGGTTCCTAGTGTCTTGAACTTGATATGAGAAGAAGGAGATCTAAATGCTCGTATTCCATTTTATCACCTCAATATTTATCTTGCCCTCCACAAAATACTTAGTAACAAAAACAGTCTTGGAACTCCTTCCTTTGTTATTTTATGGGCCGAGAGAAAGTAATTGGCTACACGTCAGTAATTTCATTATGCAGCTTCTGTCTGTGCAAAATTAATGTCGCAAATTAAAAACAGACCCGCAACCACTGAAACGGTCTTTATGACCAAAAACCTGCACAGTCTTTTTTCTATATTGTGAAATCAACAATTATGGCTTTAAAAACAAAAGGAAACCATAGTCATTTTTTGCAGCGTTATGATGATATTATTATTATTATGCACAGTATTATGCTGCAATATAATATTATTATTATCATTATTATTATAATTTTGTTCATTTTTTATGACATGTATCATTATTGTTATGAAGTATTAAAAGATTGTCATAATCATAATGTCATAATCATCATCTTTAATTATATCAGTTCATTGCTTGCATTGTACTCTGGAACATGAGATTGATTTTCAGATTCAGCGGTTAATAATAGAAAATAGTCCCTTCACCGATTCTTTTCACTGATTCCAACTTAGTTTTATAGTTTTTATTGTTTTTGCCTCTTTGCGCTCTAACTATCCTTCTGCGTGGTTTCATTTCTGTTCCCTAGACATTACATCCCGTAAAATAATCAAATGTAGCGCATTAACATTTTTTGAAAATAATAAGGCTGGCTTTCACATAATTTGAAACAAGACATGGGCTGTAAAATTTTAATTTCTGTGTACATTTTTATCAAAACGTCAGCAAAAAAGAAACATTTACGTAAAGATAGAGTTGAGTGAAAACATCAGCCTGTGGATTTTGAACAAAGGAAAATGGAATTTCATGTTGTCTGGCATTCCATGTAGGCTATAGCTGAATATTGTTACTTGGTTTAAATGAAAATACTTACAAAAGTCTTCAACTGAGAATCAAATCCAATATGTCTGGACATTTCATATTGAGAATACTGCCAAAGAGAAGCAGAATATCTTAAACCAAAAAGGAGCCGAATATCTTAAGCTGGTTGTGTTGATACTTTGGGATTATTAGAGAGAGAAATTTGATTCGGTATCTGTAAAAATTTGATTGATGGGGTCAAAGGTCAATTTATGAATATGAATGAGTTTATGAAAAATTATGATTATGCATAAATATTTTTTTTTTAATGATTTATTTTTATTTTTATGATTATGATGATGCATCATCATTCGGGGCGGATGTTTGTGGGTTTTTCATTCCAAGGGTTTGTCGATGTCATTTTATTATGGATTGTTGTAAACGTTGGTGAATGGTTTTGTGACGAATTGTTTTTATGGACGGGCCAGGGTGCTTAGGGAGACATATTGGCAATGTAATGTGTTGTACATTGTTTTATTTGAAAAACATCGTGAAAAAGTAATGGTGTATAAATGTATAGGTTATTAGTTGTAGCAGTAGTAGTAGTAGTAGCAGCGGTAATTAAGTTTTATTTAAAAAAGCAGTTTGTGTTAGCACCGCTTGTTAAAAAGAGTAGAATAATTCAAGCAGTTTTGTTAAAACGTGAAAAATCGCCGTGGACTATAACGAAAAAACATTATACAGAATCATTGTAAAGACTTGTTAGATGCCAAGAAGGAAGAAAACATAAACTCCGTGTTGAAAGTGGAACTCATTACATCGTCCGTGAACATTAAAAACTTGGAAGAAATCTTGGGTTCCGCGAAATCACAATACTGTTCAAAATAGACAAAGATAGGTTCAAAAGGCGAGATAGCGCGTTTAAAAGCCTAGAATGGTTCGCACGAAAGACTATGAAGAAAATAATTTAAATAAAAGAATATGTTACGTTTTAAAGAATTAAAACGAAAAAACGAAAAAAGAAATCGCGTGCTACATAGGGAGAGACCGTTGCCAAAAACACATGGAAAGTTTCAAGTCGTAGAGGAGCATATACACACTGCTGCTGCTGCTGCTGCAGCTCGCGGCCATCTGGGGATGACTAAAATTGTCCAGACATGCTTCAAACAGGACGTAGTGACGTTGGCGCGTGTTCGTTTCATGGTTTCTGATGGTTGTGGGTGTATCCATGTATCACCCATGCGGTTATATCGTCCAAGCCATTATGAGCAGCGCATTTGTTTTAAATAAATATATAAACTAGAAACAAAATATAAAGATCTTTTGGGGGAAAAACTTTTTGCCAAAACAGTGTCTCTAAACTTTTATAATTATTTAATTTATTTTTCAGATCTTTAAATTCTTTTTTCTGCAGGGTTAATAGACATGTTTGGTATCGAATGGTTTGTAAAAGATGGGTCTATTCAATTTAAACAGAGTTGCTCTATTATATGTAACATATAACGCGTAATAATATCTACTTTTAAAAATGTGTCCGATTTGGCCTGCAAAAACAACTTGCGAAATGTTCGTTGCCCACATGTGGTTTTTGCGATAAGATTTCCAAGCTGCTGTAACAGGTGGGGGGATGAACAATGAATTTTATTTTAAGGAACAGCGCATTTGTTTTAAATATATAAACTAGAAACAAAATATAATCTAAACGTATCGTATAACGTATAAGGCCTATTAAAGCGAATTACACAGGACACTTTTATAATTTATTTATTTATTTTTCAGATCTTTAAATTCTTTTTTCTGTAGGGTTAATAGACATGTTTGGTATCGAATGGTTTGTAAAAGATGGTTCTATTCAATTTAAACAGCGTTGCTCTATTATATGTAACATATAACGCGTAAGAATATCTACTTTTAAAAATGTGTCCGATTTGGCCTGCAAAAACAACTTGCGAAATGTTCGTTGCCCACATGTGGTTTTTGCGATAAGATTTCCAAGCTGCTGTTTTTTCGCAAAAAAAACCATTTTGCGAAAGTGTGGGCGTAATTGTAAAAGCATGACACAACCAATCAAAGATGAAGGCTCCGACCAAAAAAACGTTATAAAAACAGACGCATACAGATAGCGAGATCAGCGGACATCTCTCAAGACATCACAGGCATCACCGGCGCCTACACACATCGAGAAGACCGGAAAGACATGTCGGGTGTCTACTTTTCAACGCCAGGTATCTATGTGTTCATATATTTCATTATCGTGCAAATATGAGATTTACATGTTGTTAATTAAGCATGCTGAATGTTCTATTTCTTAACATGGCTTTTGTTCATGTAAATATATTGTAGACTACGACGACATATTTGCTGAAACAGCAGACGTCATTGATTTGGGGTCTGAGCAGCTAGCTGGCCTGGAAGAATTGATACATATGTTACCACTCGAAAACGAATTACGCAACGCTGTAGAACTTAGTGCTGGTGAGTTGTATTATACATTTGTTTAAAATGTACTTTTAAAGAGGCTGTGTGTGTGTGTGTATGCATATATATATATATATATATATATATATATATATATATATTTAATGGCGAATGTTTAAATGTGTTAGACACGTGGTCTCGACACAAGGCCAACAAAATGCTTATACGCTAGCCCTCTACGCAAGGCCGAGTCTGAAACTTTTAAAGACCGGTGTAAACATCAGTTTTTGGACTGTTGAACATCGTTAGGGTTTTATTTTAAGGTTTTTATTTCACAAAGACAATGCCGTTAAACAGAGCTGGCTTTTGTTGATGTAAATGTGTTAGACTACGTTGATATAGTTGATATACGTCCGAACAGTTTGTAGGCCTGGATGTTTGTTACCCCAATGAAAACGAATTAAGCCGTTCTATAGAACTTAGTGTTTGTAATTTGTATTATACATTTGCTTAAAATTTACTTTTAAAGAGACTGTGTGTGTGTGTGTGTGTGTGTGTGTGCGTATATATATATATATATATATATATATATATTTATTGGCGACTGTTGAAATGTATTAGACACGTGGTCTCTAAACATGGCCGATTGTTTAAATGTGTTAGACATGTGGTCTCGGCACATGGCAGACAAAATGGTTGTTCGTGGCACTCTACGTTAGCTCGACAAAGGCTTATATACAGATTCGCAACTCGCGTATATATTTTATATATATATATATATATATCCAGAGTCTGAAACTTTTAAAGACCGGTGTAAAACAACGTTTTTGGACTGTTGAACATCGTTAGGGTTTATTTTAAGGTTTTTATTTCACAAAGACTGAGCCATTAAACAGCCTGTTGTGTTTTTAAATATATATATTATTTTTACGGTTGTTTAAATGATCCTTTTAAAGCTGATTTATATTTATATATGATTGTTTAATGTTTAATTGTTTTAGACACGTTGGTTACAAGACCGACAATCAACATCGAGGCTCAGGTTCTGGCTTCGTTGGAGGACCCACGATACACGAATATCCAAAGTAGGAAACGTTTAAAAACTTTTCTGTTTTAGGGATATTGAGCATTTGTAGTTATCGTTTTGTCTGATTTTATTAAATTTTTATTTTTAAAAAGCCCCAGAAACACCTCTAGAAGCGTATACAGAGGAGTCAAACAGCAGACCGGAAAGTTCGACGGGGGAAACGTCTGCATACCTCTGTGAGTTGTACATGTCTTGAAAGCTGTGCGGTTGTGCACATGTGCGCGCTCGTGTGTGTGTTTGTGCACGAGCGCGTATGCGTGCTCGTGTGTGTGTGTGTTTGTGCGTGGTTTTGCACGCATGGGGGTGTGAACGCATGTGTAATGTTTTTTAAACAACGTTTGTTTTGTTTGCTTTAAATTAAATATGATTATTTAAGTATTTTTAATTTAGAATTTTAAAGTATAATTAATTTTTTATTTTTTTTTTATTTTTATTTTTTTTTTTTTCTTTAAAATTTTAGTGTGTGTATGTCTGCTTTAAATTAACTGATTATTAAAGTATTTTTAATTTAGTATTTTTAAAGTAATTAATTTTTTTACAATTTTTTTTCCCTTTATTTATTTATTTTTTTTCTTTAAATTTTAGAGTGTGTTTTAAATTAAATATGTAAAGTATTTTTAATTTTCTTACAGACGGCGAAGTAACGGATGAGGAGCTGGTGTCGATACCCGAACCAGAAACCCCAACAAACGTCCAAGAAAGGCGACCGAGCAATCGTGGTGTTGCCGAACAAGCTACTGCGCAAGAGCCGGGCCAAGCAAGGGTGACAGAAGCCACACAAACCGTGGACCACAGGGGCCGTCCGGCGAGTGTAAACGAGCAACTCCTTTGTATTGTCGATAGAATTGTTGCCAATGATAGAGAGCGAGCAGAACTCTACAACAGTTTTCAAGCACTTGTAAACCAACATTTACAATAAATATGGCCCCGAAAAGACCACGTACTGCCTCTTGTTCCGAGGGGTCGAGCTGCAAAAGACCTGCTGTGGATGATGCTGAAAACACTAACCGTTTAGAGTTAAGGCATGAAAATGTTAACCCACATCTCTTAGCACTTGTTGAGGATGTTAATCAAGGCTCTATTGACACGCATGAAACAAGTAATGAAACTGTAGTGCATGATTTTTTTGCCGGGCTGTTAAGCGCGCTGGCCGCGGTAAACCATGAACGTGCACGTGCTGAAACGGATATTAACCCAAACAACACCGAAAATAACACGCATGGCATTACTGTGTTAGAGAGGCCCCAAAGCCCTGTAGATGATAACGTGCATGGACTTACAGAAGTCAACCAAGATGGTGGTGCGGTTGATGACCCAGACATTCAGGTGATACGCAGGCCCAAATTCAACAGTACAGAAATTCGGCACCGTTTTAACTTTGCAGCACTGTACGACATTGACAACTACACAGAGTTTTATGTGTATGTCTTAAACATTTTAGAACAGCTACTGGTTAAAGTACGCGAGTTGTCGCGCCCCAATGATGTTGTACAACTAGAATTAAGGGGTGATTCGTTGTCTGAGGGCGTAACTGTACAACTAAACGGCGACAACATTGAATTGGACATTTTTTTGGACATGGTTGAAAAGTTGATACAGAGCAATTTTGAGATTCTGGCTGATGAAACGCTGATGCTTGTGGCTCACATTATTCAGAACCCTAATGGTGGTGTGGGGGACCGGCGGAAATTATCGTCATGTCTCAAGAGCGAAATCATTCGCAAAAAACTAAAACACCTAATTGTTAGCTACAACCGCGGTAACAATCTATGCTTTGCAATGTGTTTGACACACCTTTTACATCCGGCATTAAACACATGTGAAGCTGAAAGAGAGGCTGAGCAATTGCAACGTTCCGTAGGCTTGGGTGTTCAGCACAAGGTTTGTTTTTCAGACATTCAGATGTTTGAAAAGTTTTTAAACATCAAGATTGTTGTGTTGTCACACAGTGCAAATAACGGGGTCTTAATAAAGTTTCAAACATCCGAGGCTATACACGCAAAAACACTGTTCCTATACCTCGATGGCATGCACTATTATGGCATCAAATCGTTGAAAGGTTTCTTAGGTAGCCAATATGTTTGCAACTTTTGCTACACACCATACACATCGAAACATAACCACAAATGCAAACATAATTGCAACGTCTGTTTACATGCAGATTGTTTTAAGCATCGGTCGGCAACGATAAGGTGTGACGACTGTATGCGTATCTGTCGATCAAGCTTTTGCCATGCAGAACATAAAGTTTTGAAACAACAGAAGTTGAGCGGCAAGATGCTCAGTATCTGTGACACATACAAGTTCTGCATCAAATGTGCCCGAACATATGATGTCGGTAGTCCGCCTAAACCACACACATGTGGTCTAAAGACATGCACAGCCTGCAAGGCTTTATTGACCCCGGGTGTTGAACATGTGTGCTACATACAGCCTGTGAAAACTGAGCACCCAAGCGTACGTTATGTGTTTTATGATTTTGAGTGTCGGCAGGACCATGGTGAACACATTGCAAATTTCATATGTTGCGTTGATTTTAAGGGTAAGCGTTGGACGGCGGCTGGTGATGATTGTGTAAACGCTTTTTTTAAGAGATACCGAACACCAAAGTACAAGGGCTACACATTCATTGCACATAATTCGAAGGGTTATGACGGGTACCTGCTGATGCAGAATTTGGTTAAGCAGGGGGTGACACCAAGCATCATAGCACAAGGCAGCAAACTCCTGTGTGTTACAGACGATGCTTTTGGGCAGAGGTATGTTGATTCACTCTGTTTCCTGACTATGAAGCTTAGTGACATGCCCAACGCGCTAGGTTTTGACAATGTGAAAAAGGGGCATTTTCCCCATTTCTGGAATAAAATTGAGAACCAGAATTACATCGGCCCGTACCCACCACCCTTGTACTATGGAGTTGACACAATGATGGAGAAGGATAGGGTTGCATTTAATGCCTGGTATGATAACGTGTCTGGGGGTGTGTTTGACTTTCGTAAAGAAATGTCAGAGTACTGCCAGAACGATGTTGTTATTTTGCGGGAGGCTTGTTTACGTTTTAGGACCGAGGTGCTTGGGAGCACGGGTTTAGACCCGTTCCAATGCATTACAATAGCCTCTGTGTGTATGAAGCAATTCTGCACAAACTTTTTACCCAAAAACACCATTGCAGTCACAGCGCCCGATAATTATGTCCGACAGCAGAAAGCCTTTTCCACCGCATCAATCCAATGGTTAGAATATGTGAGCCACAGGGAAAAGTTTTTCATTCAACATGCCTTGAACCATGGTGAGGTTAAGATGGGTAACTACCATCTAGACGGGTATTCAGAGTCGGACGGTGTACGTACGGCTTTTGAATTTGCTGGCTGCCTATGGCATGGTTGCCCAAAATGTTTTCAGCCAAACACGATTAGCCCTATCACAAAAACTGATTTTGGCTCAATCTACCACAAATTTCAGTAAAAAATTGACACTTTACGCCGCGTATACAACCTGAATGTTGTCGTGATGTGGGAGCATGAATGGGTAAGACTTAAACGTGAGAACCCCGATGTTCAGGAGTTCCTGAGACATCAGGACTATCCCGAGCGTATGGAGCCTCGGGCTGCTCTGTTTGGTGGTCGAACGAATGCTTTGCAACTTTACTACAAAGTTCAAGAAGGTGAGCAAATGCACTATTTTGATTTCACCAGTCTATACCCGTTTGTGAACAAAACTAAAGTTTACCCAACAAATCACCCCATCATCATCTTCCGTGACTTTGAACCGATCGAAAACTATTTCGGTCTGATCAAAGCCAGGGTCAACACCCCAAGAAACCTTAAAATACCAGTGTTACCATACAGAGTCTCTGGTAAATTAATGTTTCCACTCTGCCGGACCTGTGCGGAATCCGAGCATCAAGGTTGCTGTCAGCATTCTGCTGATATGCGTTCTCTAACAGGTGTCTGGTGTACCGTTGAATTGCTTAAAGCTATTGAAAAAGGTTACACCATTGACAAAATTTTTGAAATCTGGCACTTCCAAGATAGCTCCGAGTCTCTTTTCAGTGACTACATTAAGACGCACTTAAAGGGTAAACAAGAAGCGTCAGGATACCCCTCTTGGGTTTCTGATGATTCTGACAAGGCGGCATATGTGCAGAGTTACTGGGAGAAGGAGGGCGTCCGATTGGACCCAAACAATATCATTGTAAACAAAGCCAAAAGACAAATTTCTAAACTGTTTTTAAATAGTCTTTGGGCCAAATTTAGCCAGAGAAGCAATCAGTCAAACACAACCTTGATCCGTGATCCCGAGCAGTTTCTGCAATTCATGTTTTCGGATGAGTATGACATCTCACACTTTTCATTTCTTACCGAGACAGTAGCCCTGGTCCAGTGGAGACTTGCAAAGGGTTTCCCAAAACCACCCAGATACAGCAATGTGTTCATCGCGGCCTTCACCACCGCTTATGCCCGGCTCGAGCTTTATGAGCTCATGGATAAAATGCCCGACAGAGTTCTGTACCACGACACAGATTCTGTAATCTTTGTGAGCCGGCCGGGCGACTGGATGCCTTCTCTCGGCGATTTTTTGGGTGAATTGACTAGCGAGCTAGACCCTGGTGACCACATTGTTGAATTTGTTTCAGGAGGACCCAAGACATACGGCTATAAAACACTGCTCGGTAAAACCTGCATGAAAGTGAAAGGTATAACCCTGCACAATACTAACACACAAGTTGTCAATCTTTCATCACTCACAGACTTGGTACAGCACTATGTACAGAATCCCGAGGCACCAGCTCGTGAAATTATGACCAGCACAAAGCAAATTGTTAGGGATAAGAGAGGTTTCTCTCTCAACACACGAACAGTTTCCAAAATATTCAGAGTGGTTTACAACAAAAGAGTACTGCTCCCGGATTTCAAAACCTTACCATATGGATTCTAAACAAGTGCTTGGGTGTGAAGGATTTGACAATCGTCTTCAGCATCCTTTTTCATGCATAATCTCCGGCCCCTCAAGCAGCGGTAAAAGTGTTTTTGTGAAAACACTGCTCGATAATGCACAACATGTTTTGTCACAAGTACCGCAGAACATTGTATGGTTTTATTCCTGCTGGCAACCAATGTATGATGAGGTGCTTCATAAAATAAAGAATGTACAATTTGTAGAAGGGCTTCCTGAATCTTTGACCGATGAAGTTTTGCTACCTTTGCACAAAACCAATATGGTCATTGTTGATGATCTTATGCAAGCCGCCAGTCAGAGCTCTGAAATTGAGAGAGCTTTTACCAAGTATACACACCATAGAAACCTAAGCATCATATATCTTGTGCAGAATCTTTTCTTCCAGGGTCGAAACAGCCGCACAATAAATCTTAATGCAAACTATATTGTTCTGTTCAAAAATCCAAGAGATAAAATGCAAGTTAATGTTTTGGCCCGACAAATGTACCCCAGAAATTCAAAGTTTTTCCTAGAATGTTTTGATGATGCTACCAGAAAACCTTATGGATACCTGCTGGTGGACTTAAAAGCACAGACGCCTGAGGACTACCGCATCAGAACTGGTTTGTACGCTCCAGAGTGGCCGGTTGCTTACGTGCTAAAGAAAAAGTAATATGTCGACACGTATTAAACGAAACTGGAGTCTTCTAAAAGCTCTATTTGAAGGTGATGCCAGGCAAAGACGGGGTATATTACAGTCTGCTTCTGATGAACTCATAAACACAATTTGTGAACTAGCTCTCAATGTTTTGCGTGGTAATATTCCCCTAACGAACACACAATTGAAAAAAATAGGAAAACAAAAGGCCGGTATTAAACTGCTGGCTAACAAGAAAACATCAATAAAAAAAAAATTTAAAGTTATAAATCAAAGGGGCGGCTTCCTTCTGCCTCTACTGAGTGTTGCGATACCTTTTCTAACCAGTTTGATAGCTGGTCGCGGTGGCGGCTAAAAATATGGAGCATGCACAAAAGATGTTTCTGGTACCTCAAAGTCAGATGGACAAATTAAAGAATCTTACTTTTACACCGGAACCCATCCGACAAACTGTTGAAAATGATTTGGATCAAACCATACGTAACATCTTGTCGAGGACTGATGTTGTACCACACGAGAAGGCAAAACTGTATACGATTGCTCTGCAACGTTTTATGGCTCTGATTAAACAAGGTGCTGCGGAAACACAACAATTGACCCTATCCTTGCCTGTCGAGACTCACGATACTGTAAGACCTGAGACCTCCCGATTTGATGATGTCTTACAAAGTGTACCACCTAGAAGCCGGGAAAATGCCACGTACGTGTTGGATAAAATTTCAAAATCAGGAGATGTGGTAACGTGGAACGCTGATGGGGAGTTTGTGTTTAAAGGCAACGCCGTAAGTGGCTCACATATGTTGGATCTAATAAAGAACATAACCGCACCTCAAAAGATTTCTGAGAATAGAAGACCCAGGGGTTGGGGTGAATTTATAGAGGCTATGGCCATGCTTAACATGCCTCTATCTGTTATACCTAATCAAAATGTTCGCGACAAGATAAATCGGCACAAAAAAACACCAAGTGCGGGATTATTTACGCCAGAGCATGGTAATAGGTCAGTTTTAGATCACTCAGCGTGGTTAGATTTCTGAAGCAGAATGTGTGTACATGTGTGTGTGTGTGTGTGTGTGTGTGTGTGTGTGTGTGTATTCCAAATGCTGAAAATGTCAAATGTCATGTTTAACATGTTTTTATTTTACAATAAAATACATAAAGTAAAAACCAAACGAAACATTATTTTTATTTTTTATTTTCAACAACCGTGACAGATATTAAACATTTCACCACAGCCAACCGTCTGTACACAGTTTAACATGTTTTTAAGGCATTTATTCAAATATATTTTGTCAACATATCTTGACACCATAGCATCGTTCTTTTTCAAATTATCAGAGTATAGGTCTATAATGTTGCTAAACGGAACCCCTTTGGCCCTGTTGTGTAGATAAAATATACAATGCTGGCCACACTTTGCGCTGAGCGGGTCTTGCATCTGTACGGTGTTGTAAACAATCCTTGTGCAGTTATTTTGCAGAAAAGTGTTGATGCTATCAGGGAAGTAAATGTAGTCCGGTGGGTTGCCGTAGGAGTCGAAAAATTCCCCCGTCTTATCCGCACACACATACAAAGCCAGCCAGTGTTCCCCAGGCTTATTTCGAGGGTGTGTATTCACAATGTACATGGAGGGTAAATTATCTAGTTTATCAGCCGGTAGCTCATCGCAGGCCACCGTTCCATAAAAGTAATTTGTGGTGTAAGGGTTGTTGCACAAAATAGCATCTAGTTCTCGGGTGTTCATGTTTAATAATAATCATACAAAACGTTCCTCCTCTGGTTCACTTCAATAATATTGTCGAAGCATGCGTAAACAATTAAATTAACGGTTCTGGGTAGCGGGGATCTGAATCTCATCTCCAGACGAATATTGCCCGTTTTGATTAGGGACAGATGTTGGCTGCATCCTTCATCGGGGGTCAGATTGAATGCATAAAGTGTGTAGCCTTTTATGTATTCTTGGCGATTTATACACAATGGTGAATCTTTCAGATGTCGCCCCGTTGCAAGTGCTAAACCATAAAATTCACGAACCGCCGAACCGGTTGTGTAATCTGGGGTAAAAGCCTTTGCCGGAATCTGAAGACCATCCATATTGAGTGATATATGTTCGGCGTCATAATGTTTGAAATTGAAAGGGTTCTTGTTGTAAACTCCTGTAAAAGCGTCGTTATCTACTAAACCTATGATGATCGATTTCGGTAATTGCCCCAAAAACAAATTTTCTTGATTGCAAACTCTAAGACCAGCCGCCAAGCTGAAAGTTTTAAGACTAACACGGTCAATAGGATATTTAACATTCGCTGTTAGTAGAGCCTGTGCATGGCCTAGTTTAACAGGTGGCGATACCCCGATTTTTTTAACAAACATTGTTGCCGAGACTATTTTAAGCTTGTACGGTTGTTGTTGTGCATCAGCGGTCATTAGGCAGAAAGCATCCTTACAACGCACCATCTTGATTTTAATATCGACACCGTTTATAAGTAGTCTCTCCTGAAAAAACATGTCTGTGTGGATGGGTCCGAGCAATTCAAAAGTGTTGCTCCCCATGGTATGTATGGCTTTGCTTTTCAAACCGTTGTTGTCCCCCGCCGGGTCTGTTTCGTCCATATGGCCACTGGTATCCTTATAGAATAAGCCACTCGTAAATTGATTAGACATTGTGGCTTCAGAATAATTAAGTAGACATTCCATAATTGCTCTGTAGGGGTATGTGTTGCTAGACTGGCTCACCAGCCTGTCACCCAGCGAAACATCCACCTGTGAAAAAATGGTCGCTATGGGGTAATTAATAATCCCAACCGTGTCTGCGTTGGTGATATTGGTACCATCTGCACGGGTTATCTTACACTGTAGGTATAATAGAGTGTTGTTTAAGTCAAGGTAATCTTCACCATTGCCGGCTATATACATTACATTACATTATAGGCATTTAGCAGACGCTCTTATCCAGAGCGACTTACACAACTTCTTATTACATGTATCCATTCATACAGCTGGATATATACTGAAGCAATTCAGGTTAAGTACCTTGCTCAAGGGTACAACGGCAGTGTCCTACCTGGGAATCGAACCTGCAACCTTTCGGTTACAAGTCCAGTTCCTTAACCATTATACTACACTGCCGCTGGGGGGGCCCGTGTCCGAAAGGGCTGACAGGGGGGATACTTCAACATAGATGTTCTTATCAATGCTTGTTTGCGTATACGGTACTGCGAAAAGGTCCAGTTCTGACTTCATACATTCCTCTGACATGTTGTGTATGAAGGCCATTTTAAAAAAAATGTATCTACTTTTTCTCTTAACTTTCTTGGTGCGCTTTTTCACCCTCCGCGTGCTTTTCGTCACTGTGGCTCGACTGTTCACTGCGCGACGCTTTTTAGCTTTAGACCTGCTCGTGACACGCCCCCCTGGGGGCCTCTTACGTGCCCGTCTTGTCATAACCATAAGCCCCGAACCGTCCTGGTCACCGGTGTTCAAACGACTCATCACAGCTTTGTTGACCACATCTTTGGCGATGTTCTTGGCTGCTGCTTTCAAATGTGGCTTGGCTATGTTGAAACCTTTCTTTAGTAGGGGCAAGGCCATTCGGAATAAACCTCGAAATAGTCCTCCAAGTCCACTACCATACATAACACTAGCACCCTTATACCCCGGCAGTCCATTACCAGCCTGTTCCGTATAATAGGCTATATACCTATTTGGGTCTACGTAGAGGGGTGTCCTCGCCATTTTTATTCGTGATACCGATATTTCACAGGCCTAAAGTGTAGTTTTATGTTGGCTTTGCCGTAAGTAAAGGCTATGTTCTCGTTCTGATCTGATTTCAGCTCAATTGTTATATCGTCAATGTGTTTCTTGCTGACATGTACGTAGTGTGGCTTCTCGTAAGATATTGTGATTACATCGTTGCTAGATCCTGTTATATGTACACATCGTAGCAGTGGCACAAAACTATCACCGACTCTCTGGTAGTCAATAATGTCTGTGTATACATACATTGTGTAGAACCCCGCCCGAATATCCGCGGGGTGGGGCGCCACAGGCTTTGCACCCGATAATGCAACATTTGACTCCAACCCCAGCATTCTGGCGAGCTTTCCGTTAGCCGATAGGGATAGATTTTCGTCTGCGCTAATATAAATTCTGTTTTTCATTACGGCGTGGCCCACCTCAATAGCCATTTTTTTCACCTTTAAACTTCTGTTAATCTCATCCACAAGCGCTTTCAGGCTCTTGTAATAACCCCAGCTTACTGGGACAACATAGCTTGTGGCTTTTTTCGCGTCGCGCACGATAAAATAGTTTTCGTCAGTATTTAGCATGCACCAAGTATAGGGGTATTGAATCTCCGCCAAAGCAACCTCCCATTGTCCTCGTAATTCGAGGGCTCGTGCAAACTTTGTTGTGTAGCTTGAAATTTTATTCCCCGGATAAATATCTAGACACGCATTGCTCGGGAGAGTGACATAAAAACCGTCGTCTTCCATGGTGCCCCCCTGATGATTTGGTCGGGTCTGTAAACTTTTCAACTCTTTTAGAGATCGACAACACGACTTTCGGGTATCCAGCTGTTAAATTTTTCGGGCCACCCCACCCATTTTACTAAAACAAACTTGTGTCTATTGTGTGTTTTCTCAGCAACAATTTTTTCGACCTTATAAGTTTTGTCTTTTCCCACTATAACTTTTTGTAATTCAGCCTCATAAAAAACACCGTCAATGTTCGTACCATCATAATCCTTCAATCTGTATACCGGCGGTCTTCTGTGAACCCTTTCAACAACCGTGAAATATTCATCTGTATATGTTTGTTCATATCCTTTTGCAAACTTCCCCCGTACTTTGGAGACCCTGACTGTGTCACCCGCCTCAAACTTAAACTTTGGCTTTTTAGATTTTTTTGGAAAGAGACCATACATGTTTTTAAAAACTTTAAAAACATTATCTTTGTTTACTTCAAGGGGTTTCATTTTAATAGTGCTGTGATAGCTATTATTGTACCCCTGCACCAAGGCCTGCACAACATCTATATAGCGTCTTGTATTGTGGGCTGTAAAATAACGCCACATTCTCGTTTTCAACGTTCTATTGAAACGTTCAACCACAGATGCTTTAACATCTTCGTTATCTGTGGCAAAGTGTATTATTTTGTTGCGTTTCATCAGACTTTGGAACATTTTATTGAAAAACTCTTTACCTTTATCTGTTTGTATTTTTTTAGGTTTTCGACCTTTTGCGAGAATGCTTTGAAAAGCCCTGTGCACTTCGACAGCTGTCTTGTTTTTAAGAACACACACCCATGCATGTTTTGACAATATATCTATACATGTTAGCATAAACTTCATATTATCATTATGTTCAGAGACATTTGACATGTCAACTAAATCGACCTGCCATTGTGAATCAATGTTACTCACAAAAACCCTGTTTCTCTTGAAATTGACTCTGATGGGTTTGTGTAATGTGTACGCATCTTCACCAGATAACCAAGCAGCAACTTTCTTGTCTGAGACTCTCAAATCTTTTGTATCACAAATACCCCGCTGTAGGCGCCTTTTGCCGCCGTAAGACCCAGGGTTTTCTGGAGAATAATACACATCTTTCAGGTGCTTATCAACATCCATCCTTACGGTTATAGAAGTAATGAAGCACAATATTAAAAAAACACAGTATTTATTATTATTATTATTTTTTTTTTTTAAAACGTAGATTTCATTTTACATTACAAGTGTGTATGTGGCAATGTTTCGCCTTCAGAACATATGGACCACAGGTCTTCCTTCATGGCGCCCTCGATTTCCCTGAAGTCTGTATCGACCGCCCAAAAGGCCTTCTCGCTGGCCTGGTCAAGTTCCGTTTGTAGGATTTTACGAAGTTTGTCACGAATGTTTGTTTCCTCGCGAATTTCTGCAATAATCGTATCAACAGACCCCAGGATCCTCATAGGCTCGGGTTTAGCCACAAACAGCTCCATGGCTTTGACAAGCAGAGGACTTAACCATGGTTTCTTCACTCTTGCAACGAAATTGTCAAAGTGATATGTGAAATAGTGTGCGTCCGTCTCGTTTAAACAACTGTGTCTAAGCTGGCTTGGATGGTCAACTTCACAACCCAGACATTGACTCTTCAGATGTTGTTCAATAGCGCAGTCCAGAAGTCTCGCGATGATGATTTTCAAAAGTTTAATCATCGGCGTTGTTAGACAACCGTCTGTTTCACAGCCTTGTATTTCGAACGAACCAGCGTATAACGCATTGTCCACAGCGTTCAGTTCGTCAGCGAGCCACGGCCCTGTAGCCGGTATGTCATTGTGACCTGGGTAATCAGTCTCCCAAGATTCTGAACACTCGGCCGCCTGTAGGGGCGCGTACATTTTGTCAAAATTCTGAGACATGTTGGTCAAGAGGTTTGTACCGGGGTATGGTATCAGGCTTGTACAGCTTGTCTTTTAAAGACCAACTCAAACTTATAACCACGCCTTGAAACCCCCTAGAGTTCTGAAAGGGCGCTTGGGTTTTCGTGTTTGTGGGGCGTGCTTTGAATTTAACATGCTTGAATGGTTGATATAACAATGATGACGCAGGTCTTTAAATAGTATGTAAAAGAAATACTTTTTTATTTTAAAGTTCACAAAACAATAAAAAATAACAGCGCCGCAATATGTATACAGAGATAATGGCGATATACATACCCACACAAACCAAACTAGAACACTTTTTTTAAAAACACAAAATTTATGTTATACACGTTTGTAAAGCTAATTATACAAAGCTTGTCTAACAATCTTCATCAGAGACACACGGCGTTGCTGTTGCTGTGTTTTCCAAATCATCCGACATGTTGGCAGCTACGTCAAATCTAGCACTCAGGTTAGTTTTCACAAAACCCATGGATCGCAATACCCGATAGTCCTCAATCCTCGTATTGGCTTGTTCGATACAAAGTTCCAACAACGGCAGGTCATCAAAATGAAAACAAATTTGTACATCAGGGATTGTGGCTGATGCGAATTGCTCACTAATAATCAGTCGATTAGCTTTTCTGCATCTTCTAACACACACCACCGAGCAGACGGGTTCTTGCCAGCTTACAAAGTTTCTTTCGCGTTGTATATTGTTGACAACATCGCGGTAACAGTTTTGGAATAGCCCCCATTCCTTAGGTTCGAAAGTCACACAGTCTGTGTTCTCACCAAACAACTCGCCGTCACACATGTTGAAAAGGGTGATTCTTGGTATGCCAGCATCTGTGTGAAGTTTATATCCACATTGGATATAGTCGCGACCAGTACAGGACCAATCCCTGTACACGAGGTCTATACGTAGTCGGGATATCGCCGCAAAGGGTTTTCTTGGTGTTTGCAACACCGTGCTGTCAGCCTTCATAGCGTCTGGAGAGTCGGGTGTCATAAGTTGTGCGTTCGCCATTTTCTGGTTGCTTTGACAAGTGCTTCGATACCTGCTTCTGCTAAATATCTGTGCCGAAAAGCCTGTCTTTTATGCATGTCTTTTCGCCTGCAACGCCTGTGTGCTACACCCACAACCATCACATGGTTAATACCCCCACCCCCCCCCAGAAACCCCATCAATCAGCCACTTTGACATTTACCGTTTTCGCGCCAAAACCTCTTTGGACCAGCCCTCCGACGTTGGTCTGTGTAAGCGAACGTCAAATTCACGTAACTGGAAGCTTGGGGGTCGTATTCCAGCTTGAAACGCACAAAGTTCTCTTTAGTCATGCCCCGATAGCCAGCGAGCTGCAACATTGTGTATATGCTCCTCTACGACTTGAAACTTTCCATGTGTTTTTGGCAACGGTCTCTCCCTATGTAGCACGCGATTTCTTTTTTCGTTTTTTCGTTTTAATTCTTTAAAACGTAACATATTCTTTTATTTAAATTATTTTCTTCATAGTCTTTCGTGCGAACCATTCTAGGCTTTTAAACGCGCTATCTCGCCTTTTGAACCTATCTTTGTCTATTTTTGAACAGTATTGTGTGTTCACGGACGATGTAATGAGTTCCACTTTCAACACGGAGTTTATGTTTTCTTCCTTCTTGGCATCTAACAAGTCTTTACAATGATTCTGTATAATGTTTTTTCGTTATAGTCCACGGCGATTTTTCACGTTTTAACAAAACTGCTTGAATTATTCTACTCTTTTTAACAAGCGGTGCTAACACAAACTGCTTTTTTAAATAAAACTTAATTACCGCTGCTACTACTACTACTACTGCTACAACTAATAACCTATACATTTATACACCATTACTTTTTCACGATGTTTTTCAAATAAAACAATGTACAACACATTACATTGCCAATATGTCTCCCTAAGCACCCTGGCCCGTCCATAAAAACAATTCGTCACAAAACCATTCACCAACGTTTACAACAATCCATAATAAAATGACATCGACAAACCCTTGGAACGAAAAACCCACAAACATCCGCCCCGAATGATGATGCATCATCATAATCATAAAAAATAAAAATAAAAATTTAAAAAAAATAATTTATGCATAATCATAATTTTTCATAAACTCATTAATATTCATAAATTGACCTTTGATTGACCATAAATTGACCCATCAATCAAATTTTTACAGATACTGAATCAAATTTCTCTCTCTATTATTGATTATTAATATAAGCACTTTCATGGAGTGGAGTGAGTGAAATGAAGCCATTTAAAAAGAGAAGAAAACCCCACATTATCCTAATGTGATGTAGAGTGATAAATCAGAAGTAAAAGTATCCCGGGGCTTCAATAACGCTACAAGTAACATAACACTGAAACTGCTAACTCATGACAAATGGGAATTTGTGCTTTGCAGTATGAGATTTCAATCGATATGTTAATTTCTTCCCAGGACGGGAGGTAGCATTTCATTTCTGACACTGGTCTGCACTTGGTAACCTTTGGAAGTGGCGAGTTCATGCAGTGTCAATTCACAAAAGACGTACTAATATAATTTTTTTCTTAGGTTCTATGCTTTAATCTGAGTGCAGTAATCAGTTGTGGGACCCCAGTCGTGAGCAGATGGGCCTCATGCTCATTACAGAAGCTGCTCTTCCAGGTCTACAGCAGAGGAGGGCTGGAAGAAAATTGGTTAGAGGCGGTCCATTCTGGGAATTCTGAAGGGAATTTCAGGTATCCTCCAGGTGCTGAGCTAGATGGTTTTCCTAAGCAAATGTTGGTAGGGATGTAGCCTTAGAAAGCAGACTAAGGCCTTGGTTCAAATCAACGTTCGTTCTTAGCTTTGATGTGTGGGAGTGGCTGCGATTTTAGCCCCACCTTTGGCACAGTGCAGCCAATCACTGAGTCCATCCTGAGTCCATCGGGATCAGCAATTGTGTGGACCACTGCAGCCAATCGTTGCTTCACCTGGAGTGTTGGTATGCTAGATAACTGCTCAGAAGTGATTTCATGTTTCGTAACACCTGGTATTATCAGGAATTCTGCAGACTTCTAATGATCTACTGATCTGGAATCATGTTTCTTCTGTCCATGTCCAAAGTTACCATGGAAACCAGAAAAAACTGACCCAAGATCAGCATATCCCACTGTCTGATGTGTCATAAATATTGGCCCTGAGCTTTGAAACAGAACAAAATGTCAAATATACACAATGTGCATTATAAGCCCAAGTAGCAACAGTTCTGGACTATAGCCTTTAGAGTTGGCTATACTATGCAATCAGAGTTGTTTTTTGAACTTCCCAGTTTCCCCAGGCAGGCATCAAATTCAGAATTAGTGGATATTTACAAAAATCAATAAAGTTGATAAGGTAAAACATTAAATATATTTTCTTTGTACTGTTTTCAATTAAATATATGTAAAAAAAAAAATACAAATCACTGCTTTCTGCTTTTAGGTACATTTTAGACACTGTCCCAACTTTTTGAAAATGTGGGGTTTGTACTATTGTGTAAACAATGACTACATGAACAGAATGCACACATAAAGTTAATTATAGTGGGAAATATCGCAAACTGGGTTCATTTTAACATTGATTAATGACAGCATTAGGTTTTACCCGTGGATGATAATTGAGATCCGCAGTATTAGTAAAAAATATATTTATTTATGAAATCAACATAAAACATTAAAAAGCGAGGACAAAATGAAAATCAAGGGGGAGAGAGAGAGAGACTGCTTAAAGAGTATGCAGATTTAGAAATGTATTGACTGGCCTCCAGAAAAAAATTAAATAAGAACAACTTTAATTAAACTGAGCAAATGGCAACTAAGCAAGTTTTCTGAACGTTCAGCTTGTTTTTGTTCACTTGCTGTCTCAGCCTCTCATCTCCAGACCTAAAGCTCAATAGTAAAAGTGATGTGGAAGTTTATACTGCACACACACACACACACACACACACACACACACACACACACACACACACCAACTCTAAACTTTACTTTAAAGGTTACCCACATACAAAATACCTCAGAATCAGTGTACAGTGCACTCTTTCAGGTACTGCAAACGTTCACATTTGAAGTAGGGGAATAATGCAAGACTATATGTGAACCTACCATATGTTTGCATTTCAATCACTGGCATCTCTGTTGTAAGTAAGTAATTATGGCTTTTTCTTCCATTATTTAAGTCCTATTGGTTTGTCAAAATTCAATAAGAAGAGAATTACACAGTGACAGAGAGAGATCAGCACCATGGACAGAGAAGTGGCTCTACCTCCAGAACCATGGACAGTGGAATCGATCAGCACTAACTGCTAGTTCCCATCGTCCCTACTGTCACAGCTACACAGCAGTTCCTAATGAAGAGTCTTGACCCTGAGAAGGTCAGGAAAAACCCCAGGAGACACTCCAACTGAGCGATCCACACATTGTTCCATTGTCCTGGCTGGATTGAAAAGCCAACAAAAATTTTGAGCTTGCAGGCACCCGATTGACCAACGGGGGTCACTAGAGAGCAATGAGACACGGATCCCTGCCAACTGAACCCTCCCTAACCCTGGGCAGTGCAACTGGCTGCTACGCGTCTCCCTGTGGAAATAGTCTGCACGGGAATGGGCGGGATTCGATCCTGGAATACGGGGCTGATCCGTCACATAGAACAAGAATGGTGTCTTAACCAGATTAACCACTGATGCAGCCCCATGCAATTATATCATCATTTTTATTTTTTTATTTTATCTTTTAAAATATAAATAAATCTCTGTTTCCCTGCTGGGCCTGGTAAATATAGTTTTTTTTACTGCGTATTGTCTCAGTGGTTAGTGTACTGTACTGTGCATGTTTTTATGAACATCCTTCACCCTCGCTCAGCATCCAGACATTCTGTGCCGCTGACTGCTTAGCGAGGTCTCCAAGCTTAATATTTTACTTCCGGCTTCCACACAATCCCGCAGCTTTTCGAACAATTCGCAGCCATCGTGCTGGCTTTCTGTCCTTCCTTTCCCTTAGAACATGTCTTATCTGAGACTTGTTTAAAATTCATAAACTTAATTGAACATTTCTTGCATATTGCATATTTCGGTTAAAGTTAAGTTTCAGTTGGCTGGGATAACTAGCGACCTCTGCTGGTCAATCGAGTACCCGCAGTCCACTTATTGAGCCGCACATATATTCTATTCTATCTGCACATACAGTATATTCCTCCGATTCATGTCTGTGCGAGCCCGACTTGCAGACTGTGGCATGATAAGGGGTAGACTGTGGTGTGCAGCTGGCAACACGTGCTTCAGAGGAAAGCACATGCTTGTCTCACTCCTGAATCAACGAGTGCCGGTAAATATGACTGCGCATTCCAAACTCGGAGAAAAGCATATTTTTTAAAAGTACAATGAAAAAAAAGAAGGTTAGTCCTGTTTAAAAAATCCAGTATAGCACAGCGCACACTTCACATTCACATCAATGCTGGGGATAAGGCTTAAGTTTGATTCAAACGGTTTCCAGTTTTCTGTATGACTGCAGAAGCTGTTGGCCAATCTGACAATGATACGAATTAAGACGTTTCCGAAGGGACCGTTTTAGTCGGCACAGAACTGCGGTATTAATCGTACAATCTACAGGCCAGGAGTAATGCGGCAGCCTTCCAGGAAAGATAACTCATGTGAAGCAAATCCTTCTGCTTCAGAATTATTAGCGCTCCCAAAGAGCCTGATTACCAACGCTTGTGTGACAGACATTTTAGCATATTTTACAGACGCTAACCTAAAGTGTCTATTCGTGCGGGGGTGACTTCATAAATTTGAATACTTAAGTGTCTTTTTTGGAGTGGCGTGGAAGACCGAGAGTTCCGTCTCTGCATACCAACATGCGTCCGGTTGGAGACGTTATAAAATAAAAACAAAAAGAATGTAGTGAGTCGTAAACTACCGGGTGCCTATAAAATGGAAAATAATTACCTGCAGTAATTTTCACTGCTATAGGATTCTCAGGGGACGCCATTTCTTCACCACGGCTGTAAAGTATAGGTACCCTATGCCCAACCTGCCCAATCCACATCTAATTACGTTATGCATAATTACAATCCAGTTCTAGCCATACAAATCCTTCCTGGCCACACTCGGTCGGCAGCAGTGCCTTCATAAAAGACACATTAATCCTTCATCAGCGCAGCACTCATACATTATACAGCAGTCTTAAGAAAATGCAATCAATGCTTTATGGTGTGTGCTTCCTTGCGCAATCTTTCATTTCTTTTGCTTAACATGCATTCTATCACTCTTCATCTCTATCAGCTGACAAACAGGCATGCGGTTTTTAATGAACGCTTGCATAATGCTAGCATTAATGAAAGTTTATGAATTTAATGTTAAATTAATTAAAGTAAGCTTTATGAATGCAACAGTGTATTGTGGAGTTACGCTAATATGAAGACTTCAAAATAACATACATTTGTATTAAATATTGATCTTAACTTGGGGGAGATGATCAATAATGTTGTCCACTGAGCTGGCCAGCATGAAGTGAAATTACTGTTTGCAGTTTAAAACAAATACAACAAAAAAAAAAACATAATTTTTTTTTAAATAAAGTGAACTCCACAAAAGCAACAATGTACCACATAGCACAAGCGTTCCACCAACCAGAACCCATATTCGTACAGAACCCATATTCGTACAGAGCAGAATCGCTGATCTAGGATGAGTTTTGCCACTTGAATGAATCTGGCGATGATATTGAGGTTTACTGTTCATTTACCTTCGTTTCTGCAAATATGGAATTCTCACATTTTCACAGCATTCTCGTCTACCAATACAGCATATAACATCCATCCATTATCTAACCCTGCTTATTACTGGTCAGGGTCGCGGGGGGGCTGGAGCCTATCCCAGCATGCATTGGGCGAGAGGCAGGAATACACTCTGGACAGGTCGCCAATCCATCGCAGGGCACACACACCGTTCAGAATATAACAAACCTTATGAATAAACTTTTCCAAGGAACGAAAAAAAACGAAAAAAAACGGAAAAAAAGTATCAGAGCAGAAAATGAAGCGATTATGAGATTCTCTTAATGGATGTTTCCAGAAACATGAATTTTGTTCCCTCAGCCTTCATTCTGTGTTTGTTCCCGTCATATTTTACAGACATGAATGAGCGGAATCTCCAGACTGACCACAGCGATTTGTTGGGTGGACACTGGCTGTCACTGGCCTGTGGCTTTGCTCGCTGTCGTAAAATGCAGATTTCTTCTTTGTTTGCATCCATCATTAAAATAAAGTGACGGTCCAGTTTTCTTGATACTCTCTCTAATAAGGCGACTTTCATCAATAGGCTATCCTTAAAGGTCTAAGCATAAGTGAAGATGAAGTACAACACTTTTATTCTTTGTAGCAATAGTTTTTATTGTATCACAGATTTAATATAATTAATTGCAATATATTTGTAATTTGTATTTAATATGTACTATACCAACCCAAAATACTTTTTTAAAGCCTTATATTAAATCTACGGCACTGTTGCCAACCCCAGTGCACCACGGCTCTTTCATCAGGAGTGTGGCAAGTAGTCACTTTCAGCAGCACAGACCTCCCAAAACCAAAGCCGTGACCTTTGGCAGACACTGAAGTTAATCAAGTGTCACTCAGCTCACGCAGCGCTCTTGCTCTTCAGCGGACTGATGGAACGACACCGAGCCTGCGGAGGTTCTTGGCGGTCAGCAATCAGTCACAATGGAACATAATGGCCACGCCTGGTCTGCGTACCGCAATTACGCGCTCCCCCTGTGTTAAAACGGTTTGGCTAATCACAAAAAATGGGAGACAGTGAAAATAATCAGCTGGTCAAACTTTATCCTGCTCTTACATTTTTTTCTTATTTAGTTCTTGAAGGTGGTCTGCCCTTCTGGTTTTGATGGTTCATTCCATATTCAGGGGCCCTATCTTAAACCCGGAGCTAAGTGGCGCTAACCCAAACGCAAATGTCTTTGCTATCTTACACCCGGCGCAGGGTTCATTATAGCCTCTAGTGCTTCCGTCAGTTAAATACCAAGTGATGTTGCGCCCATAGCAAGTTAACTGGGCGTGTTGGTCTTAAAATGAGGTGTGGCCAGGATTATTTTTGGCGTATTGCTGTCTTGAGCCAGCAGACAGCGCTTGCGCTAAAACCACCCAAAACCTGGTCTAAAGTCACGTCGCAGTTGTTTACATGTTAGTTTATCAACACATATAAGTGTGTCTACATAGGCGTGTGCACAATGCATGTACACCCTCCTGTCTGTTACACACAGGGGCGCGCACAAGCATGACAAAAAATATCAAGATTACAATGTGAAATATTATTATTGTGTAGGCTATATCAAAAAATGCATAATAATAAAATGGTTAGTCGGTCAAAGACCACATACCTGTCTCTCAGCGAAGGAGAATGCCGCATTAAATTGCTTTCAGCCCACTCCATCAACATCCAGGCGATGTGCAATGGTACGGGACAATGGCTATTCATTAAAAAGGAGTTGATAACACCTATATCAAGCCTAATGCACGAATTGTCATTTACACCAAATGCATGAATTGTCATACAATGGAAAAGTCGGGCACCGCAATAACATTTGAGTTCTGAAAATGCGCTTCAGATGTCATTACAATACAGCTCTGTTCATCTAGGCTTACAGCCTGTAAGTAAATAGAATGGTTTTGACTCAAAAAAGTTCAAAACCTTGTCCAGTGAATATTGCATTTATTGTTTTTCAAATAGCCCGCTGATTTAATCTGTTATACCATAACTAAACAAAACAATTTTAAAAAGAACAATTAATTTTAATGCCATTCTCTACATGTGCGTCTTTTTCAACTGCTTTTAATTGCACTTTTCACGGTCTTCCCGGGAAAGTGGACTTGTTTTTAAAGTATTAAGCTGCTAGTAAAACGCGTTGGTCATATTTCCATAAGCAGGACATTATAAAACAAGGGGAAATATGTGTGGACCTCTGGGTTGCCAACCTGACAGTTTTATTGTATTTAGTGTCATCATTAAGGCAAAAGAACAGTATTCATGTTATTAATCAATATTAGGATACAGGTAATGAACTTCGGATCAAGCTTGAACTTCGTAAACTCCATGAGAACAGCCTCATTGAACTGATGTTTGACAATGCTTCATTGCATAATCAAACTAAATTTGTTAAACAAGCAGGCTAGTTTTCTAAGGTGAGATGGAAGCCATTGGTAGCATATTTTTAGCTGTTGCAGGTGCTTTTAATGAAATTTAACCGCATATATTTTGTGAAATAACAGCACTGTTGGGAATTACCGGGAACTCATAATGGTTAGTCAGAATAATATTGATCATACTATTGATTCATATAGCCTATTCTTTGATTGCACTAAACATGCACAAGCATGTCTGTTTCACCATCATATAAGCAATCCGCCAAGGTGAAAAAGCAGGCTTTTAAAGGGAATGGGATATGACATTTTGATTGGTTTATTGCTTGTCACGCCCAAGACACATCTATAATTAATGAAGAGACTAGGTTCAGCCCATTTGTTCAACCTCCCGAAATTTTCACATGTCACCCCCCTGTTGAGGTCACTCCACTGGCTGCCAGTTGCAGCCAGGATCAGGTTCAAAGTTCTGACCCTGGCCTACACTGCAGCCAATAGGACAGGCCCTATCTACCTGCAGGACTTGATCCAGAACTATGTTCCTGCTCTACTGCAGGGCGACTTGCACTTCCCCCCCTCCGTGTAAATGGTACTCGCTCGTCCCGACTGCGGAGCTTTTCCACCCTAGCTCCCCAGTGGTGGAACGAACTTCCCATTCCCCTACGTTCCATGCCAACCCTGCCTACTTTCCGTCGTGGCCTGAAAACGCACCTTGTCAGACTCCACCTGGACTAATACTTATCTAGGACCTCATGGTTTGTGTTCTTGTTGAACTATGTACTCAAGATAGTCAAGTTTATAATGGTTAGAATAGAATTGTATTAGAGCTGATTTACCCAGTTCACTGTGAACTGCATTGTGTTCATTACTAGGGATAGCTGCTACTGTATGTGAAGAATGTGCTTTCTTATCTGTTCTGTAGTTACTTCGATGACCTTTCTGTATGCACTTACTGTACGTCGCTTTGGATAAAAGCGTCTGCTAAATGAATGTAATGTAATGTAATGTAATGTAATTTGTACATCGCACCGTGCTTATCGCCCAAAAAACACGCCGTTAAACTAGCAAAAGTGGACTTAGACATGCCCTAAATGCACTTTATGCCATGCTTTTAGACAAAGCACTAAGATCGCCAAGATAGAGCCCTAGGTGTTTCTGGTGTTTCTGGTGGGAACATCTATGCAGAAAGCTTAACATTTTTTTTTCAATCCGGATCTGAAAGAGAATGGATTATAGACGCCCTTCTGAAATAAGCATTATATTATATTTTTGGAATTTAGTTATTTTAGGTTTTGGGCCTATGAGAAAAAATTAATCCTTCCTTTCTCTCTATTACACCAAGCACAATGCCATCATATTTTTATGAGCACTGAACGCATCTAAGAGAACTTTCTGCAATTTCCCTTTTCCTCTTTGTAAAATGTGCCTTCTATCCTTCCACAACAGCCATTGTATACCTGCTCTATCTTTCTGGAATCTAAAAGGGTACCATCACAAGTTGAGATTATCAGCCTGCGCTCACAGCGCTACCCACACAATGAGGGACAGATTGATGAAGGGCCCTACACAGCCGAAACTTCAATCATTTTAATATGACTTTACAGATGAAGTACCAGCAACGTATCACATCATTCAATAGCTCAATCTGTCTTTTTCCATATGGTGCCTAGAGCAGGTTTTCCATGGCAACAATGTCCTTAAACATGAGTAGAGAATCTTTTTAAAAACACTGCCGGTTGCATGAGGTACATCAGTTGTAATGTGTCTATATGTTTGTCAAAGATTCTAATGGCTTAAAATACCCATGTACCTTATCTCTGGATGGAGCTGAACTTCCTTTTTTGTATGCTCAAGAAACAATTTGGCAAGGGACAAAACTAAACTCAGTCTTCAGATAGAATATAATGACTAATTAATCTCTAACAACTTATTTCTGATGGGAACCAATATCCCTTAGTATGTATTTGTTAGGGGCTAGTTTACGTGACTGGTTAACTAGCTAGCATTATCAAACTAACTGCTCTACCTCGCCTTGATAACTAGGCAGCTAGCTAGCTATGTCAGATCCATCATTCTATCTGCTTTAAGCAAGCAAATCAGCAATGAGATATTGGCATTCAGAAAATACAATGTCCAAACGCTGTTTTAATAGGTTTTAAATAGTCTAAATACTAGGTTTTGTTAATGGTTTTGTTAAAAATAAATATTTCTTGATGAGGAATTTGTTTTTCTCTGAACAAATTTACTTCAGTTAAAGGTTGGATTTATTTCATTTTTTCAGTGTGAAATTAAGCTAATTGACTAATTGCGCCAATAATTGTGGAGGGAACTGGATATTACGCATTTTGTCCCAATCATCTAAATCCAAGCAACTGGATCCAACAGCCCCAGGCAGTGGAACATAACATTCATCACAATAAAATGTGGACTGCTGTCTTCCCGAGAGGACATCCTTGAAAAACAAGATTAGCACCATGAGCATACAGTAAATAAAAGTGGGCATTTTCATTTTCAATTATATTTCTACTCATAGGTTATCAGCTTAATCCATACATTTTCCGTGCGAGTAATATTAAATACACTCATGTGCCGTTTCCACAACAGGAAAAAAAATGGACCCCTGTACACCGAAAGAGAGATGTTATTTCAGATTATCTATATATGGAATGATGAGTTTGCTGCTGATACTGAAAGATTAGTTGAATACCTCTTCAAATGTTGGTGTGTAAAGCTTTAAGAACTGAACACAACATTAGTATACATTTAAAATATGTATGTTTAATGCTCTCGTTTCCTCCTACAGCCCAAAGACATGCAGGTTAGGCTAATTGGAGTCTCTAAATTGGCCATAGGTAGGAGCGTGTGTGTGCCCTATGATAGATTGGCGACCTGTCCTGGGTGTATTCCTACCTTTCGACCAATGCATGCTGGGATAGGCTGCAGCCCCCCGTGACCCTGACCAGGAATTAACGGATAGATAATGGAAGTGGATGGATCATGTTTAATGTGAAATAAAATGTTTGGAAAGTAACAACTGTCATTAAAGTGATATCGTAGTAGTTCCGTCACCTCATACGAATGACTGCTTCAACTAGTTTTCAACAAATTTTGTTCATTACTAATTATGATAATGATAAATGTGATAAAAATTGGAGGAAAATTGCTGGCATCCTTCCATAATTAAACAAGATTTTTGGAAACCACAGTGAAAAAGGCACTAGCCTAATTCATAATTTAGAGAACTGCATGTCTGATTAAATATTCATTGTTAAAAAATTGATGCAATATTAATTCAACTTACCATAGTTCCAGGCAAACTTTAGCCTATCCAAAAGGGAGGCATGAATCCCATGGTGTGCTCACAATTTAATTAAAGAAAATGGACAGACTGCACTGGGCAACTGATTTTAAAGAGTAAGCATATTCCAAATTTCTGTAAATACTTTATGTTTTGGACATAAATGCGTTTGAGCATGTTGCTTCGAGGGATATGTTGTGTCATCATTTATGCAATCCTATTACTTACTTGCACGTGTATTTTTTTGCATTTGTAGAAGTCAAGAGAGAGAGATGTTTTGTGGGGATATACAGTCAAGCCGGAAAGTCTGCCCACCCCTTTCACCTTCTCCACATTTTATTACATTACAGACATATTCTACAATAGATTGAGTTCATTTTTTGTCACAAAATTCTACACAAAATAGCCCATAATGACAAAGTGATAAAATATTTTTAGAGATTTTTGCAAATGTATTAAAAATCGAAAACTGAAATCTCTCATTTACATAAGTATTCATACCCTTTGCTTTAACATATTTTTAAAGTATCATATTTAATATTTGGTCGCATATCCTTTGCATGCTGTTACTTCCTGAAGTCTGTGACTAATCAACATCAAAAGACTCTCGATATTTTATTTTCAGGTACTGTTACAAGCGATACTATAACCTCTCTGCATTTGAACTGATCTCTATGAGAATTGGGGGGTGAGACTAGATTCAGCTGTAAATTACGCTGGTACAGTGTGGAACACATGGCTGGCGAAATCGCTGTACGTCATCAAGGGTCTAAGGTATCAAACGAGCCCCAACCATCACTCTGCGGCCAGATATTGAGTAGATGTGGATGGATCCTATTAGGGGTTGTTTCTCCTGACTTTTTCCCCCAAAAAATAACCCTTGCAGTGATCCATCCACATCTACTCCATATCTGGCAACAGAGTGATGCTTTGGGGCTCGTTCGATAGCTCAGACCCTTGATGACTTACAGCCATTTAGCCAGCCATGTGTTCCATACTGTACCAGTGTAATTTACAGCTGAATCTAGTCTCACCCCCAAATTCCCATAGAGATCAGTTCAAATGCAGAGAGGTTATAGTATCGCTTGTAACAGTACCTGCAGATATTGAGAGTTTTTTTTATGTTGATGGGTCACAGACTTCAGGAAGTAACAGCATGCAAAGGATATGCGACCAAATATTAAATATGATACTTTAAAAATATGTTAAAGCAAAGGGTATGAATACTTATGTAAATGAGAGATTTCAGTTTTCGATTTTTAATACATTTGCAAAAATCTCTAAAAACATGTTATCACTTTGTCATTATGGGCTATTTTGTGTAGAATTTTGCGACAAAAAATGAACTAAATCTATTGTAGAATATGTCTGTAATGTAATAAAACGTGGATAAGGTGAAAGACTGTGAGCAGACTTTCCGGCTTGACTGTACTTCATGTCAGAAGCCTGTAAGTGGCCACAAACCAGTTCCAATGCATTGGGTTTTTATAGGTACTTTTGCATTTTTTTCCCTCCATTTTCTCCCCGAATGCCCTATGATATACAGCCGCGCTCATGTCGCGCTCTCCTACAAAGCATGTGATGTTGCCAGCGGCTTCTTTTCACACTACAGCCCACAACTCGAGCTTGCACAGAGCTGGAGGAAGAGTTTGCAGTTTTAGCAACGGAGACCACTGGCACCCAGTCAACCATCGGGGGTTGCTAGACAAAAGTGAGAATCCTGGCGAGCTGAACCCTACCTAACCCTGGCTGATGCTACCTCTAGTTACGCATGGCCCTGTGGGGGTTGGCACTGGTAAGGTCAAAGGTTCGAACCTGGACCCAGGGGCTCATCCATGAACCATAACAATGTCTCCATTAAGATGAGCCACCCAGCAGCTTCTTGCATTAATTCATTTGGCAGAAGTGTTTGGCACAAAAGCCTTAATGGCAAACAACACCAATAGCAAGTATCACAGGTGCAAATTTGATCCTCGCTCAAGCACAAAATCCTATTTTTATTTTCTATTTAATTATTATTCGGCCTCTACTTATCCAGGTAAAGTTCATTGAGACTAAAGTCAAGAGACGACCCATTTCAGGGGGAAAAAAATATTTACATTTCATAGTTTAGCACAGTCATATCGAGAGCAACTCACAGTTTTTTTTGCTTTTTTTAACATACAATTTGTTTGTACAGCTGGATATTTTTACTTAAGCAAAGGTTACGGACTTTGCTCAAAGGGCAGTGCCCTACCTCGGAATGAAACTCGCAAACTCTGTGTTACAACCCAAATCATCAGATCTGCCCCCCCGTACCTCCAAAAGCTCATCAGACCCTACACACCTGCCAGATCTCTGCGTTCCGCCTCCTCAGGACGACTGGTACCCCCCCCCCCCCCCACTAGCACCCGTCTCCGACGTCCTCTCTCCTCTGGCCCTGGCGTGGGGTGAGAGCCGTGGTGGAGAGGTCAGAACAGCAGTCAAAAGTCTGACCGCTTTCGAAGAGATTGAAGAGACTTTCTTCAAAGCTGCACTCACCTCCTCCCCCCCCTCTCCCTTGTGACTATTATCAGATGTGTGTACCCCCCCCCCCCCCCCCCCCCCCCCAACCAAAAAAAAAAAAAAAAAAAAAAAAAATAAAAAAATAATATGCGCCGCCACATTTGCTGCGCCTAGCGCTTTTTTTTTTTTTTTTTTTGTTTTTGTTTTTGTTTTAACGCACTTCAAACTTGTTTTGAAAATGCACTATGTACGTCGCTCTGGATAAGATATTACACTACACTGCACAATACAGAAAGCATGTAATATTAGAGCACAGCCTTTCCTCGATAACAAAGGTGTTCCTTCTCCGAAGGCAGCAGACATCTTTTAAATAATTGTGAAGAACCAAGAACCAGCACTCCAGATTCACTGCTGTCTGGCTGTGAGCGGCGTTGCTTCTTTCCAATAAAAACATTTTGGCACACTTGAGCGCTTTGTAGGCACTGGCAGCACATGAGCCGGGCTGTCGACAGTGTTGATAACGTCTGCGTAGTGTGAAAGGCTGCTGAGACAGACGGGCTGGATTGAGGAGTCGGGAATCTGGCAGAACGGCAGAGCAGAGAAGGTCACACCCGCTGTGACTGGAGAGAGATTGGAACGGCGGGATGATCGTTACCGACAGCCGCCAAATGAAGCCAGAGTAAAGGTGACCCCCGAGTTTCAAGGAATCCAAAAAAATGGGAATAATCTAATGTTTGCTTCCAGGTTTGGCTCTTCTCCTTCTTCATCCCGCGATGGTGAAAGGACCTTCCTCAGTCCGTCGGGAAGCAAGTATCAACGTGTTTTTTTATTATAAGAAATATGAATGAACCCACCTTCAGACAACACCTCAATGGTTATATATTAGAAAATATGAATGAACCCACCTTATACAACACCTCAATGGTTATATATAAAAAAATATGAATGAACCCACCTTTAGATAACACCACAATGGTTATATATTAAAAAATATGAATGAACCCACCTTCAGATAACACCTCAGTGGTTATATGTTAAAAAATGACATCACCTCTTCCTTGTTTTGCAGGCCCTGGGGCTCCCATTTTGACCTTGGCACTTATTTTATTAAATGGCAAATGGACTGCACTTATATAGCGCCTTTATCCAAAGCGCTTTACAATGGCCTCACACTCACCCGTTCACACGCCAATGGCGGCAGCTGCCATGCAAGGTGCTAGCCTGCTCGTTGGGAGCAATTTGAGGTTCAGTGTCTTGCCCAAGGACACTTCGACATGTGGACAGGAGGAGCCGGGGATCGAACCGCCATCCCTGCGATCAGCGGACGACCCGCTCTACCTCCTGAGCCACAGCCGCCCACATTAAAAGTTGGCCCGTCTCTAGCCCGTCTCTAGCCCTAGTTGTGTTTGCTTACCAAGTTAAATGCACTCTGCATTTCTCTTTGGTTAAAAGTATCTGCCAGTTGAATACATTGTAATTTATTTTTTGTAAAATTCAGGAATTAAATTCTGCCCCGCCCCTGTCAGGAAGCCTGGATCCGGTTTCTATGGCAATCCTGGAGTGGGCTAAAAAGCTGATTGGGTAGGGGGGCTGGGGAATTGGAGTCATCAAGGTTACGCCTTGAAAATTTGATTAATAATTATTCCGGGCTCCTCTGGGATGGATTACTGGGGCATCGCAGGCGGAATTGATTGTTGGGAACGGGCGCAGAAACCAAAGGGCGATCATGCGAATAGCAACGGCCCGAGGATGTGGAATGGATTTGAGTGCAGCGTAAGCAGACCTAGATTTATCATCAATGTTTATCTTTTAAAGGCAAAGACTCATCGCCCCTTCAGTGAAATATAACAGCATGCAAGCTCACTAGCGGCCAGTGCAGGGGTTCACTGATCCAGGGCTTGCATGTCCTGGGTGTGATTCAATGCTGTGGGATTACAGTGCTTAAGCATAAGATGCCTGAGAGCCACTGGAACCGATCATGTGATTAGAGTTTTCTTCTACATTCCAAATTGGCTAAAATTGATTAATTTAATTGTTTCTAGTGGCTCATCATTCTTTGGTGGGGGTGCCGTTGCCAGGTGGAACTACATTTCTTGGCAGGTGGCATTACAGACTGCTATCAAGGTCCCTGGTTTCAAACGAAAATCAGTAAAAAGGTCATAACAAAAGGATGCCTAGAAAAGGAGTGCTTTGGCCCGGCGGGATGACCATCCCATGGTCACAACCTTCCCATTGGTCAATCAGGCACCTGCAGTTCACCTGTTGCATTGCGCATGAGGAGTCTTCCTCTGACCCATGTCTGTGTGAGTCCGACAGCGATGTGAAAAGACGCAGCAGCTGACATCACATGCTTCTCCCGGCTCTCTTCCGAATTCTCAGAGGCTACAGCAATGACTGAATGAGTATGATTGCGTATTCCAAACTGGGAAAAGGCATTTAGAGAAAAAAATAAGGATATTAAAAAATGAAGATTAATTAAAATAAAAGTATGTGTATTAGAATGCGATAAATGAATGCCAGGAGAATGTTCTGCCAGCTCATTTGTGCTTCACATGTGTTTGACCAAGAATTGTGCTTTTCAAGCGCAAATCTTCACAAGGATTGCAGATTTTCTTCCAAACAGGCAACCTGTATATCTTTAAATCTTACAATGCAACTGATGGCCCTTCCGCTATGAAACTTATTGAAAAAATATTTATTGAATATTGCATTTGAATATATGCTCGTATAATACTGAAAGTGTTTGCATATATTCAAATGCAATATTGTACTGTGGTAGGGGGGCGTGGTTTTAGGCGCAGCTAGCAAGAGAGAGAGTGAACGCGAGCGGTTTAGGGAGCCGGCACAGCTGTCGGCAATCAGGCAATTGGGGACGATTAATTATATGATTGTTGTTGTCAATTAACCAATTGCCTTGACTGTTCAACAGTGAGCCTGAGATCCTTGAAAAGGAACCCTCGGGGAGTGGAGCGAGAGAGAACACAGGACATAGTGCGTGTGTCCGAGGGCTTGAAAAGGAGCCCTTGGGGAGTGGAAGAGAGAGAGAACACAGGACATAGTGCGTGTGTCCGAGGGTGTGTTTGTATGTATAAAAAGCGAGAAATAAACACAGTTCTCCTTCAGCTGGACTATTGGTATTAATTCCACAAGCGGGAATAGCTCACTTCGCCACATGTACATTCCAATATTTGCCATTTTTTTGTTGGTTATATTAATTACAATGCGACAAAAATTGCAATATTTGCCATATTTTGCCGTTTATTTAGTATATATACTGTATATATATATATATATATATATATATATATATATATATATATATATATATATATGTGTTGTCCAATACATTAAAATGTAAAATGGAATTGTCAGAAAACAATGCCACATCAAAGTCAATCTATTATATTTCTATATTTGAATTATATTGTTGCATCAGGGATCACACTGTAAGAATGCAGTATCTGTATCTGAATCCAGAGGTCTATATATAGGCATACAGGAGAAAATCTTTATAGAAAAATGTGGTTTTAAATCATCTTCATTATTCAGTAGCAGACATCGAGGACTTATGCTTGATAGTTAATAATTCAAAGGGACAAAAAATCAGCCGGGTTAACTTGGTGCCGTTCACAAAGTTGAGAGTTTACTCCATCACGACCTGGTTTTAATGGTTTTTTTTCTTCCTTTCATGTTGTCAAGACACTGCAGAACATATCAACAAACAAATACACCTTGTGGCTGTGAGCTTAAATGATGACCAGAGCGTCCCGGCAGGGAAAGGGGCTTGCACAGCACATTTTCAGTTTAGAGAGAGATTCTCATCATGCAGCTTTAACGAAAGCCTGAATAAAGTACACGGGGTTCATTCCAATCGCTTATTTTATCGGCCCTCGTCTCCGCTATCCTCACCTGACCCGTAAATCAATCGTTGTTCGCCGTCTTTAAAGGACATTCCGAACCGCAGAATGCTCCTCAGAGGAGCCAGGTGCGAGGAGGCTCCTGGAGGATGCTTCAGTGAGGAAACACTGGGTAGCCTTTGCGGAAGCCTTTTCTCTGAATGCGTGACGTGTATAATGATCCACCACTCCACGTCACGGGTACACGCCTGCACAAATGCGTTGTTACCGTTCTTTTCCATTTATTATAAAGCGCTTTAATCCATATGATTCTTATTCTGTATGACTAACAAAAATCACGTTTATTCACGAAAAAAGGCTAAAAACGCACTATAGTTAAGCACGTAAGCATAATATGACACTGACGTTTGACTGGGCGTTTGACTGGACGTTTGCCTCCCTGTTTACACAAGAAACTTTGAGTTTTTCCATCCTTTAATGATATAATAGCAATAAACGCAGGTACAAAGGTATCGCAATTTCAATTTTCTTTGCAGCTTGTCTTATGCAAGAGTTCTGTGCATTTGGAATGTCTCTGGGCGGAGAAAAAATGCTTTCAGTATGATAGTACAGTGGCACACAACTCCATTCCTGAAACTCTGGTGCTGGTTTTTATTGTGTTTCAAGTACTTAAAGCTGCAGTAGGCAAGTTTGAAAATGTACAAGGCAAAAAAACTTCCCCCTTTTGCACTTTCCTAAGCCCCTCAAACCAAATGATGCTCCAGTGCAGGCAGACAGGGAGGGGTTTATTCTACGGGGAGGATATTTTGCTTGTAAATAGTTGCCCTGATTGGTAGCTACATTGTAGCCCTGATTGGTTGGTTTTTGGAAGACCGGCTTGAGATTTGACAGCCTAGTACAGAGCCCAGTCACAGAAACCTTGATTTATTGATAGGTGCTGGAATGTAATGAGCACATTTAATGATTTTGCCAAAATTATATTGAAAATGTTTTGCCTACAGCACCTTTAAGTTAGCTCATTGAGGAGCTAAAGAGGACACACACATGGTTACCAAGTCCAAGGTTGGCGGCTGATTGAAAAAAAAACACAGAAAACTGCAGACACTGTCACCCTCCCAGAATGCAGTTGTGCATGCCTGGGACAGAAATAATGAATATGTTGTAACCTTTCCCAATAAGATATGTGAAGATATCTGTCACGAACCAAACACGGGCTGAACCCAAATGCACGACCAAGAGACAGGGAAACAGGAATGGGTGTTTATTAGGAGCTTTGGGGTAGTCCCAAGCTCAACACAAACTTAACAAAATGTCAAAAGAGTGTCCAGGAAGTAGCGAACTGCTCCAAACCGGAGCTGGGCTTGTACTGGGCCAGGAGGCCCACACTGGAACCGGATCACGGGAACGAAGGGTTGTTCCGAACCGGAACTGGACTTGATCTGGACCGGAAGATCCAACAGGAACTGGATCACGGGAACGAAGGATTGGTTCCGAACCGGAACTGGACTTGAACTGGACCGGGAGGTCCAACAGGAACTGGATCACGGGAACGAAGGTTTTGTTCCGAACCGGAACTGGGCTTGATCTGGACCGGGAGGTCCGACAGGAACTGGATCACGGGAACGAAGGTTTTGTTCCGAACCGGAACTGGACTTGATCTGGACCGGGAGGTCCAACAGGAACTGGATCACGGGAACAAGGTTTTGTTCCGAACCGGAACTGGACTTGATCTGGACCGAGGGTCCAACGGGAACTGGATCACGGGAACCAGGTTTTGTTCCGAACCGGAACTGGACTTGATCTGGACCGGGAGGTCCAACAGGAACTGGATCACAGGAACGGACTCTGGACCGGGGGTCCAACAGGAACTGGGCTGGAGGCAGAGCATCCAACTGCGCAGGCAACGTTAGTCTTGGCGGGGGTACCGCAACACATACAGGGAGACTTGACTGCTACAGGCTGGATCCATGTGGAACACTGGTCTAGGAACCAAGGAGGTAGATCGGGGAAAATCACAGCAGAGCTTACAGTTAAACAGCACCAAACTACAGGAGACCATGAAACGCACGAACAACGTTAACGAACTGGTGCCGAATAGCAGCCAGCGAGAGGTATAAGTAGGGGAGTGAAATTGAAACCAATCACCAAAAGCATGAGGAATGTAACCGAGAGTGATTGACTAATTGACTGGTGCGGAATGCATGCAGGAAGGGGGAAAGGAGATAGGTTGAACCTAAAGTGAGGGAACAGAGAGAATCAGACAGAAGGGGCACGCCCAGCCTGTAGCGACAGGGAAAACACGGACACAGGGAATCCACCATGACACGGGAGGAAAGGGAAAAACATGGAGAACGGACAGGAAGGGAGCGGAACGTTACAATATCTCCGTTAAATAACATTGGCTCACACAGTTGTCATGTTAGTTTGAGTATCTGTATGTCTGTCACACGTTTGCCATAAGGGGTCCTCCCCATATGAAAAGTGCTAATGGCAGAGATTGACTCTCACTCTGAGAAAAGTATGATTACATTTGACAGCATTTTGCATCAATAATAATTGTACTTAATGCAGCTGTGACATTTTACAGAGGTTTCCCAAATGAACTCTGGCATATTGATCAATAGCAAATATTTATGAAAAATATAAAATAGTAGAATCACAGATGCCTGTATAACTACACCTAAAGATGTTTTGATGCTAATAGAATGTGCTGTGTGGTGTGTTTGCAGTATAGCCTCTCTGCCTGAGTGGAAAGTAATTTCCCAGAGAGAATATAAGGTTTATGATGTTGATGTCACGTGTGTAAGTGCTAGCGGCACACAGACACAGATGTTAAAATAATATGCCCCCCCCCTTTAGCAATTTGCTTAATTTGACTTGATAATAGATTTGAACATGTAGCACGAGCATATTGGCAATATGTGCAAGAAACAAAATAATAACCAGTTCATTTTTTGCAACGGTGATGTTCTCAATTCTTCTCATTCACTTATATGTACAGTACTCCATTATATAGCACACATCTGTTTTATATATATGTATAAGAATAAAAAATTATTTTCTTATCTCATACTGACAAATTATGTAATTTAACATAATCTGTATTATGAAGATGTTATTGGAATACATAATTCTACATATTGACTAAATATCCATTCCTTCCATGGGACAAGATCTGAAAAATTAATCTTTATACATATCTGTGGGTCTGATTCCACACCATAGTTTCTCCTTAAAACAGTATTAGTAAATAAAAAAATTTTTTGGTGCAGTGCTAAGCTTGTTGGGTTCCGTTGAAATTTTGCATAAATATAACTGCCTAAGGTGGTAACGATAACGAGAGAGTGAGCGCGTGGTAATTATCAGATGTGCAAAATCGATATGCATCTATGAATGCAATGGTGCTAAGAAGTTCACACAGATCATTTATGTGCATATGGCACCTATATATACGTGATATAAGTTCCCCCTCTGGCTCAGGAGAGCTTCTCTTTTACAGGGCTGCTGGCGTAAACAAGAAGAGTTTAGGTGCGCTTAGAGGCCATTGATTCATACCCAGAGAAGCAGTTTCCGGTTCTTAATGACTTAGTTGCCTAAGTGCCTCTGCTAGAATCGTATTACAGCTGTCATTATCGTACGAAATGGGCTTTTAACCAGTCGGGCTGTGAACCAGTCGTAGTTACAATGTGAAGCCTGGCCCAGAGGCTTGTCATGGGCGCTGAGATTCACACACGTGTGTTCATCTGAGCCGGGGAGGAACAGTCTTGGGGGGGAGGGCATGTGGGGTAGGGGCATGACCAGACCGTGATGTGTCTCTGACTAACCGGTATAGGAGCGCCGCTGACAACGTGGTTCAAACGAAACAAACGGGACTGAGGTTGTCTGGTTGGAAGCAAGTCTGTGAATGCCATCCTTCACAGTTGCCAGACTGGTGGATTTTCCCATAAATATAGGGAATTTTAAAGAATTCATAGGCAAAGTTTTAGAGTAAAAATGTATGGGAGTCAATGACAGATGGAAGATTTTGAAAGAAGGTATTGGGGAAATATGTGAGAAAAAATTGCATGGGTGTCAATTGAAGATGGGGTGGGGGAGAGTTTCAGATTCGTTTTTTTTGGAGGGGGGATTAATTCAGGCATCTGGCAACATTTCCTGTCTGATGCAGGGCCTGACTGAGGCTGGGTTGCCAGGTTTTTTGTGCCAGACAGACAAATACATTTCTGCCAAAACCAAAATAATACTAGTCCAACTGCTGTAATACATTCACAACATTAATATACAATGGAAAAAAAAACTTGCTACAGAACAGTGAATTAGTAGAATATATCATGGACATTTATGCACAACCCTCACACTTCCAAATTGTCTGGGAAATTGTGAATTTTGCAGCACGGCTAAATTGCCACTTCGGCTTCCCTCTGGGCAGAAACTTCCTCATTGCTTTCTTATTTACATAATTTACATAATTTTGCAAGCTCACGTATTAATTTGTTACCACGAGAATGCAATATGCATCGCTTAGGGTCGCCTTGAAGTCTTTTCAAATGGATCTGAGATTCCAGCCTACTCTGTTCAAGCTGGTTTAAACTGTGTTTTCGACACTTCCAGCTGATCATCAGCTGACCAGTCTATAGTCGGCTCATCCACCAGTTTACCCACCAGCTTACTCAAGCAACTGTGACCAGCTTATACCAGTTTGAATCCCTGCTGGACTTTACAGCAGGGTAGTATTTATAACTTGAAACATTTCCAGAGTAGATGGTAGCTAGCTAATCTCAGACTAACCGACTGCAGACTTTATTTCATGAAGTGCCATGGCCTGCAACAGAACGGGTCACATTCATGCCAGCCTCCGCCAGCCCCTGTCAGCCCCCGTCAGCCCCTGTCTTTGTCAACTCATTTCAGATTGAACTTTTTTATTACAATTTTATTACTTATTTTGATCGCAATACATTTTCAATACCCGTTATTTCTGAGCAGCTGTACTGTAGATCATTGATTTACCCACTGAATTTAATTAGAGAAATTGCTGACTCTTGTCAGCCATGTGACACTGTTGCTTGTTCAATTGGTTTTTATCTGCTATAGTATAAATAATAAATTTTAAAAAAGCTGATCGACGTGAGCAATCTAGACATGGCTGTGCCTTGCACGTGCTGTGGTCTCAGTTCCCTCGCCTCCACCATTTCCGGCACCGGCTGAGCCGGGGCCCTTGGGGGCCGGGTTGCCATGGCAGTGACTCACACGCAGGGCATTGCGTGCGCTAACAGTCTTCTGGGCCCACGCGTGACAGCGCAGACGTCTCAGAGCGGCATCAGCCCACTCTAGAGGAGCTCTCAGGAGGACTTTGAGTAACAAGAGGGTGACCTGAGCTCTGCTAAAAGTCGGTCCTGCAGGCAACGACAGCTTCTTTTGAAATGGAGCGAATCGAATCGAATCGAATCGATCATCGATTGTACTGTATATCGGCACCTCTTAAAGTTATATGATAAACGTAGAGGCATCGCCTCACTTAAAACTTATCCCCCAGTTTGGAATTCCAAACTTGCATCTTAAACTTGGATATGATTCTTCATCTATGTTTTAGATTGCAATCCACAACCGCCACCATTTTAATTTTTGTTTGTTTTTACTAAAGCCTTAGCTGCCTGAATAGGTTCTGTTTAAAGTTTTAGTATAATTGAAATTGACATTGGGATCACATGAAATATAAAATGAAATGTGGTCTGCATTTAAAAAAGAAACAGGAACAGAAACTTTATGAAAAATATGTGGTAATTCCATGCGTACTGCGGAATTAATAACCTTAATATGAATTTTTTTTATTGTTGTGTTTGTTCTACTTTTAGCACCTGCTCACTGTTCTCTGTGTTAAGCGTGAATGACAAAGAACTGGTAGAATATTTCCACTGGTGCAACCAAGACAAATGCAGATAACCGTATGTGTTCGAATTCCGTTTGGTACATATCGCCTTTGCGCTTTTGCCTGCAAATCAATCTGCATTTTTTCTGTAGGGTGCAAATAAATCAGAGCTATCGCTCTAGCACTCGGAGGCATTTATCTTTCTCTCGGGACATTCAGAGAGAAATTCAGTTTTACAATTCTGTTCAATCTAACCGCTGTAGTCACACATATCATCGGTTATCAATACGTAAATACAGTTTGCATGTACATCCTGCTCCCATCCCTGGTGCAAGCACACAGATTAATGCACACACTTCACGCATCAATACCCAACCCGTACACACCGTTTTTCTGCTGACTAGTCATTTCACTCAATGCCTGGAGTAGAGATTACTGTTCCATATCAATTTGGCACGTTACATGATGAATGCTATAAAGAATCCTTGTATTGTTCTTTTCGTAAATCAACTGTTAAATTTTTTCAATTCAATACTTTAAGAAAAAATATTTGCAAAAGAGGGATCTTTCATGATGAGCTTGAATAATGATATTTTCTTTTTGATTTGATTACAAAAATATATATAGTTGTGTTATTGTTGCTGTCAATTTTCATTCATTCGTTTTGGTAAATATATATTCTGTACAATAACTGGGTGTGCTAAAACCATTGGTTTGTGTGTTCTTTTCTCACTTTGAAAAACCTATGCAACAAACAAGCAGTGTGCTTCAAACACCTTCCAAGTTATTGACATTGAACATAGCAATAAGGGGATTGGCTAGTTCTTAAATAAGATAACTTTATTACACAGAAATGAAGTGCACCGCACCATTTAAGTATGAGCATTGATGTCAGAAATGAGTTATACTGCTATCGACTGCTTATACGGCTATACTGGCTTTCTCCATTGTGGTTTGTTATGGTCCAATGATGCAGATAAATATTGAACAAATAAAATGTCTTTTCTTGATGAGCTGCAGGTAAACGGCTCATATGTTTAACGTCCTTCACGCAGTAATTCACATGAAGCACAAATGCGAGAACAGAAAGGTGTCTATTGTGTTGGTTCTTGATTATTCTACCAAGGACTCTGCTTCGGGATCAATTCCAAAGATTTCAGAAAAAAAAACATGACATAAAATGGAGCTCATACCGAGGCCTAAAACAGCTAAGGGGCCAATTGATGGCAGTGCATTTTGACTAGTCATCAAGTCGGGGTGGGTGATGACATGATTTTTCGCAGTCCAGTCACTCTCCCATTCCCCACCCCCCACCCCCCGGTGGTTTTATTGATCGCGCGGAGTAGACCAAGAGGTTGAGTTGCGCAGTAATTTGTCTTAGCCCGTTGTTCGTGACTCGAGCCCATAAAGAATGTCTTGTAGCCTGATAACAGGAGAACTTCATCACCAAGACACTCAATGGAGTTTGTCTGCATTCTCCTTCTCGCTATTGAGCGAAACATGTTTTTTAAAAGAGTGCGTTTCATGAACTCCCACCTTCACAATTGCCCTGTGAAGTGATGGGACATAATGGGACATAAACACATCATTGGGCCTTCCAGTGTAAAACAGTATCTTACATACTACAGTCGATCTGCACTGCAAAATAAGTCTGCTTTAACAGGTGTTTTAGTCTTGTAATGAGACTTAAAATCTTTTTTTCCCCCTCTCGTAGAAAATATTCATTTGTTTTAAGATACTGTTTGCTGAACAAGTGAAATTCTTTTTGAAATGAGTAAAACTGTCTCACCTTATTGGTAATTCTTGTGGCTTATTTAACGAAAATGTAATCAATAAAATAGTAATAGTATCTAAATACAAGACTACAATTCTTAAAGGGTTCGGAGTTCCAAATTTTGGGCATAATATCTCATTTACGACCAGGGGCGTCGTCGTGGGGGGACAAGTGGACCTGACCACCCAGGGCCCCAAGGTGGGGAGGGGCCCCCAGAAGGCCCGTACTAAATAGTTTGCATTGGGAAGGGGGCCCAGAGAGACTGCCTTTGCACGGGGCCCAGAATGTCATGCTACGCCCCTGTTTACGACTTACCCGTGATCTTGTGAATCGATGGAGACCATTTTCAACTGATTCCATGCTGTCCGTTGTATGGACGTCCAGTCCAGCTGTTGCTAATGCTAGCGCAACCTAATGGTATCATTTAGCATCCATTACCAAATGCACGATGCACCCAAAGCAAATAAAATACCACGATAGACTATCGGGATGGATTTCAGTATTTATACCATCATTTTGAAGTCAAACTGTCGTTGAATCCTTTACTTTGTGCTATCGCCCTATGTTTTCTGTGGAAGGAGACAATGCGTTGATGTGCGGCAGCGGAGCGATACTTTGTAACGTTACCTGTGATAGTAGTTCCGACACTGCCATTCATGAGCAAAAGGCGTCCTCGTTCATTATTTTGCATGTACCATCAAACCTTTTGTCAGCGAAACAGTTCATATTTTTCTGGATCTGGAACGCCCAGTTGTCTTTGTAGATCTAACTTATTAGTGCACTGTCCTCTGTCAACTCTCCACTGAAGCACCGTACCACTTGCCAGCCACCGATTGTCTTCCTTCTGCGGCTCACTGGCTGAGTCAGAGGACTGCACTTCATGCACAGTAAAAATGTTACTGTAAATTCAACACTGCTGTTGTACATTTAACACCCTAGGGTGTTAAGCGTATGCCACCATTTTAGCTGTGTACATGATGAGAACGCAATCCCTCTGCCTGAGAGCCTCCTCCCAGGAGGATGGTGTGGGAAATTACGCTTCGCCGTGTGAGGCTAATAGCCGCGGTTGAGACCAGGCTGTGGGGTGCATCGCTGAACCAATGGAAAGATAAGCCTTCAAATCTTAATTTCCCATGTGTGGTCTGTATTATTTCCAGGTAGTATGATTCACTGTTGTAGCTACAGAAATATTATGCCATTGGATTTTAAATTGAGATACATATTTACTATGTTGAGACATTTGCAATTGTGACATGCGTTAAAACTCACAGCATGGTCATGTAATTTTATTTGTCTTACATATTTTTAATATGTGTAGTTCAGTGAAATTGTGATGACTAATCTTTTTAAAAAAAATCAAAGCCCCATTCTTATGTATCATGAATTATACATCATGTCAGGTATATTGAATACTGTGTATTTTTTTATGTACTGAATCCAATAAGTGGACATATATATTTTTCATCATCCTATATTTTATTTATCTATCCAGTGGCATTCTCCAAGATTTTTGTGACACTTGCTTTTTGCTTCTAAGTCATTTGCCGCCTTCGGGCTTGGTTGACGATGTCGGTTTTCACTCCACAAGTACAAATGTGTTCTGTTCCATTTTCAAAGGTATAACCTTTTCACTCAAGACCAGGCCAGCATCAGGCAGCAATCACACAATGGTTATATAAAGTGCAATAACCTTATCTTCTCCCTCAGGCATGGCCAGAAAGCAACAACTCACTTTATGACCGAAAGCACAAGACTTAAAAGCTCTCTTTACAACTTTTAAACTGCTCTGTTTGTCCAATCCAAGCCAAGCCTTGTTTCATTTAACTTTTCTACAAAACTCAAAAACTTTTCCCTGAAGCTTTTGAAAGCTTAGGTGGAGGAATCTGGGATTCTCTTATCTGCTGTGATTGTAATTTAGTAAACTCACTCAGTAACACTCAGTAAAAGCATCAATAGAATAGCAGATGGTTATCAAAAAAGAGAAGGTAATTCATCTCAAAACTGGGGCTGTCATTTTGAAAAAAGGCTAAATGTTAACCTTCACAATGTGAAGTTGACCTTTATAATATCTTATATTATTGTACAGTATACATACAATGTGCGCTCAAGGAGCCCTAAGTAACTGAAATTCATAGTTGTGAAGTACTCTAAAATACAAATATCAGGATTTAATTTAAATATTTGTTGTTTATCACTTAAAGGGATATTTTACCTTAGTGTGACATAAGTCATTTTGTGGAGCATACCCCATTATATTTGCATAGTGTGAATACTAGCAACAACAGCGATCCCTGCTGACCGTTAACGGCATCGCCGTTAGTCTGGTTGTCAGGGTCCCCATTCACTCCCATTCATTTTCGGGACCTCACTAAAATGAATCGTTTTAAAGCACAGACTAACTACGATGGGTAATACATCGATAAAAAAGAACACGACGAAGGTACGTGTTTGATTTGAGCTTATAAGACGTTGTCACGTTTAAATTAGCTATAATAGTGGAACTATTTTCGGATTTGCTACTGCGTATAAATACAACAAGCCGTAGTTAGATTTTTAGTTTTATTATGACGTAAACCTACAACTAACGGTAGCCTACTTGATGTCAACTTTATCGTACACAAGGTTTCTGCCGGATCTTCTTTTTCTTTTAACAGGTAAGAAAACGTTGAAACTACATTAAATATCAAAACCAACACATACCTTTTCACCGTCATGTTCTCTTTTATCGATGTATTATCTGAGGTAGTTAGTGTGTGCTTTAAAACTATACATTTTGGTGAGGTCTCAAAAATGAATGGGAGTGAATGGGGACCCTGATTACCGGGGATGCCGTTAACGGCCAGCAGGGATCGCTGATGTCGCTAATATTCACACAATGCAAATATAATGGGGTAGGCTCCACAAAATGACTTATATCACACTAAAGTGAAATATCCCTTTAAGAACTATCAGGTACATAATCTGAATTTGTAAGACTGTCTATAGTCTTGTATAAGACTGTACTGTCCTAGAAATTGTTTAGCTCCATGACAATTTTTATAATTTATATATTTTTTTATCAAAACACATGACTAACCACACGATAAAGGAATGTTCTGGATGATGGTGAACATAGTTTATTTTTAAATAGCCTCTGATGTGCACAAATTTTACGGCCTTGGTTTATTAACGTGACCATGGTCGCCAGGGCAGAGAAAACACACTGGTGGTGAAGTGATGCTACCTCTTCCATGGAGAGGTCTGGGGAGCTCTATGGACCTCAGTTAACCTCCACTGGCCTGAAGATTTATGATGAGGCTAATACCTGGAGAGCTGTACTTATGTAGGGGGGGAGTAAAAGTGGGGTCCCCATTTGGGAACTGCATTGACTTCAAAGGACCAGAGGGCCTTGTAATAAAATAATGGGTTACTCTAATTTCCTTTAAGACCCGGCAACATCTTCGCGAGAATATTCCCATCTGCTAAAGATGGAGATAAGGACAAATGGAACTGTTTGTAAATGTATCAGAAGAGAGGATTTACGGCATTCACACCCCAGCCGGACAATGGGAAAGGAATGTCCGCACAGGACATCTGTGACCTACAGTAACCCAAAACCTGGACACATCCTATGGGAAAGCCATTGGACAATACCACAGTGCCCTCATTTGGGCACCCCTGTCATTACACTCTTTAATTCTCTTCTGTACCAGGACTCTAAAACTTCTGTTAAGAGTGTTAATAACCATGTAAAAACCGACAAACATTGCACATGTGATCCTTATATTGTTACATTCTGTCTTATGTGATAGTAACAGGAATTGCATGTAAAATGAGGCATCAGGAGGGAATTTTCATGACAACTGCACCATACTATTATATCACCTTAAACTGTTTGGTATGTATGGATTCAGGTAAAATCAAGGAATTGACTGAAATACATTTCATACCAAATAGAGTTTAATAAAGCATAGTTTCAGCAACTCAGGGAAAAACTGTAACAGTGAAATGTCCTCTCTGGTAATTACCTCCTCTTCCCCTTATCCTATTCAAACATCCCCTAACAATGGGGGTCTAAATTCCAGATTGACCATCCTGTCCAGGTTAATTTATGGCACTGCCGCCTGGTTCAAACACATGATTTGGCATAAAAAGGAGAGAGACAAGCCTATCAAGGAAGATTGTAACCGACTTCCCACACCGTGCATATTCTGTGTCTGTGTGTAGTTGAACAGGCTGGGTAAGATATTTACTTTATGTTTCTTTTCTTAAATCTATGTTTTGTATAATTGAATGTTTTAATTGAAGTTAATGACCTGCCTGCCTGTTATTAAATTATGTTTATTTTTAACTTGCGTGGTTTCCATGACTCTAATTCATCTTATACCCTTTTTAGCCTAAATTATAACTGAATATTCAGGGGGACAATTCTGACCCAGGACCGACTGATCAGCGGCCTGGTACAGACGTGGCGTACTCAAGTTGGGTAGGCAGACAAATGACGGTCCACATATAAGGTTGGGTGGTGTATGGTTCTGGTGATTTGATATGGGAACCCATGGGCGTCCTACGCCGGTTCTTGTCAAAATTTGCCTTAAGGAGCCCTTTAAATACACCCAGAGTAGTGCATGGTTCTGGTGATTTGATATGTGAACCCATGGGCGTTTTACGCCGGTTCTTGTCAAATTTGCCTTAAGGAGCCAGGTTCTGGTGATTTGATATGGGAACCCATGGGCGTTTTACGCCGGTTCTTGTCAAATTTGCCTTAAGGAGCCCTTTAAATGCACTCAGACCGGGGCTCGCAACTATCTATGATAAATGAATATCATGTATTGTGTTGGCTAGACCCCCAACCTCTGCGTTCGCCACCGAACTGAGTTTCGGCAATAATGCTGATTCCGGCAAGCATATATTGATAATTGAGGACTAGTAATTAAGGACGAGTCGAGTGTAACCACTCCGAGTTCCACGCAGGTTTAACCCAAATTCTAAATTATTATTTTAAATGGAGTCAGATAAAATACGAGATTAAAATTATAATAATTGTTATAAATTGTGCTCTGTTCATCTGAATGGAGAATAAATAAATAACATCTTTTATTTACGTCACAGCAGCTGAGAGAAAACACGTTTCACCTTCAACCCCAGTTATTTCCCTCATTGGTTTAGCTGTGCGGTTTCTACACTTAGGGGAAAAAAGGGTTCTTTGCCTTGTCTCCATAGAGCAGGGGTGGGGAACCTCATCCGCAAAGAGCCGGTGTGGGTGCAGGTTTTTGTGTTAGCCCAGCACTAACACAGCTGATTCAACTAATTAACTAATCATGGTCTTCAATCAAGACCTTGATAAGTAGAATCAGGTGTCTTAGGGCTGGGCTAAAACAAAAACCCGCACCCACACCGGCTCTTTGCGGATGAGGTTCCCCACCCCTGCCATAGAGGAACCCTTTTTAGTTCTTTATGGAACTCTCTATGATAGGTGTGAAAAGTGTGAAAGCTTCCAGATGGAACAATGTTGCCTGGTAGAAAACCCTTAAACTAGATTGGGTTCCTCTATGGAGAGACAGACTTTTTTCTGAAAGTGTATTCTTGGATTTTTAACCGCAGAAGGAAATGTGTTTTTTTAGGTTGGCACTTCATGGAGAAAGGTTAGCCTGCCGTAGTGTCCCTAATCCTCACATCTATGCGTCTGATTAGCCGAGGCCTACTGGTTTTGAAATGCTTTAATGCTTTTAGACACCAGGAACATACCTGCAGGTTACTGAGTTAAAAAATTTTTTTCAAAAAGATAAAACTGTTCAGCTTATTTTATAGGACTGCATAGATCTGCGGGGAATTGCTTTCAGATTTTACTGGCAATGTCAAAAGTTGAGGTATTTAAAATGCCTACTTGGCCCAAGTCTAATGTTGCATTGCCAACTAGAGCCCTCTGAAAAAGGATCTGTAACCGTGGCTTTAATTGGATGCAAGTCACTTTGCAGTTTGACGCTCAGACTAAAACACAGTAGGATAACGGCATCATGACTGCGCCTAATAGAGGCCTTGGCCTTGATTCAGTCGTTTTTTCACTTTGTACTTAAAAAAATTGTACTTCAATATTGTCCTGTTTATTCAGCAGAAGATTCTGTAAGCGGATAAATACGGTACCATCTATGCATATTGATTCGTCACCCCGTCCTTTGTGAAAGATCAGCTCCCCAGGCTTAATAGCATTTATTTTTGCAACCAAAACTTAAATAGCCTGGCTTGATGTTACAGAGGAAGAGTGGTTTGGGGGGGGAGGGGGAGGGAGAGGACGGGGGGAGGCGTTGTGGGTGGATGGTTGGGAAGAAGGGGGGGGGGCGGCGTTGTGGGTGGATTGAAGTGTGCACGCTGCGCCTGTTCAATCTCAGCCGCTGCTGGGGGGGGGCGGGTACCGGAGCTTTCCATGTCAGCAGCTCTATGGAAGGTTCCGGAATCAGCTCTGGGATACAACAATACGATTATGGCGTGCTGTCAACTCTTATGAGCTGTTTTGCTACCCTGTTACGACCGGGACACCTGCTGTCCTACGGCCACGCCGGTGCCCAGTCGCATTCCCGCATGGCCCGACGTAACGGACGCTAACATGGAAACCGTCGTGAAGTCAGCAGATGGACGAGGCCAACCGAGCTGAGTAATTACATCTCACTGCCGGTTTGGTGACAGAATAAGGTTTGGCGCTTTTCCCCATGGTTCTAATTTTAAGAATTACAAATGGCTTTGCGCCCCAACCTCCCCCACCACCTTTTCCCTCAAAACACGAGGCAGCTTTAAAGATGAGCAGCCGGTTCTAAAATGTCACCGTCCTGGCTCAGTCATTTACCCTGCTGACGCCCTGGGCCTGGAGACAGATCAGCTCTAATTCCCGTTTAACTCCATTTGCCTTTAGCTCTGAGGAAGTTTAAATTCGGGGCTAACTGAAGCAAGGTGTCTGCACCCCAGTACCGCTGCAGCGAAGCTCCAGAGCCATTTACAGTCAAGCGCTGAAAGGGTTAATCCAAACACAAAGAGAAGAGGCCCTTTATGAATAATTAACGCTCTGTATATTGAGACATGTATTATGCAGGCGAGTTCATTCTCACGGCTGAAAATCTTTACAAGACCGACCAATCAGACCTGTAGCAACATTACTGATTATCCACCTGACACCTGGACTCATAATTGGGTGGGTAGCTGATAATGTTTTATTTTTGCGATAAGTGACCATATGTTCTCTAAAACCATACACGATAAGTATACTTTACTCCACATAGATTTGGTTTTCCCATACTAGTTTGTATTTCCGGTTTGCCCTGATTTAAAGAGAATGATGAGGATGGCCAGCAATTTGTATTTTTACATGAAAGGAATCATTTGTTATGATACTCACTGCTTCATACACTACATGGTCAAATGTATCTGACCCCTTAGTTCCAGTGAAGGTAAGTCTTAATGCTACAGCATACAATGACATTCTAGACGATTCTGTGCTTCCAACCTATATGGCATCAGTGGAAGGCCTTTTCCTGCTCCAGCAAGACAATGTGCACAAATCAAGGTCCGTACAGAAATGGTTTGTCAAGATAGGTGTGGAAGTACTTGACTGGCCTGCACAGAGCCCTGAACTCAAATCCCATTGTACACCTTTGAGATCAATGGAAATACAGACTGCGAGCCAGACCCATCGCCCAACATCAGTGCCCGACCTCAATAATGCTCTTCCAGTTGAATAGAAGCAAATTAATTAATTGAATTTCAATTAATTTCCTAAATTTTAAACACGAAGAATAGATCCAGGCACTCAAAAAGGTAAACGGAAGGAAAACTAAATTAAAAAGCCTTTATTATAAACCAGCTACATGAATTCAAAATGCCAACATGTTTTGACAAACACACCTGGGGCCACATGTCATGCCCTGATGAAGACCAGGGGCCACATGTATAAACAGTGCTGAGCAGAAACATGCCCTCAGAAAGCCACGTACGGGAGTTTCCTTGCAGAAATTCAGATGTACGAAATAACACATGCTGTGAGAATCTGAGTACCTCTGCACATGCTGGATATCATACGTACTCAATGTTTGGAGTCCATGTGATATGGCGACACCATGACAGAAAGGCAGAGGTAGAAAGTGCAAAACGTTTTTTAAGCAGATGTATGACTTTCACCCTGAACGTTCTTTTACACATTTTTTTACTCAGAGTTATATACATGTGGCCCCAGGTGTGTTGGTCGAAACATGTTGGCGTTTTGAATTCATGTAGCCGGTTTATAATAAAGGCTTTTTAATTTAGTGTTCCTTCTGTTTACCTTTTTGAGTGCCTGGATGTACTCTTCGTGTTTAAGAGCACCATCTACTTTTTTATGATACCGTTGTTCCTTTTTGAGCGCTTGGTTGTCCTTGCTAATTTCCTGAATTGATGAATTTAAATTAAATTGACCACAGCTGATGTGAATTGAATTAAGGAAATTTGAAATTCAGAGCGGTTTCGTTTGCTGAATTGATTTGAATTTGGAACTGAAATTATTTGAATTGTAAAGTCAGGGGAAAATGAATGCTTTACCATGTAGTGAAGATGTTCAGTCAGTACAGATAAGTAACAATTAGCATTGACCATGTCTCCTAAGGTATGAGTTCAACTCAGGAAAATGTCCCCTCACCATTACAGAACAACCAGAACCCTTCACTGCCGGAACACTGTTGTATTTACAATTCTGGCTTGCTACCTGTATAGAGTAGCGTTAAAACAGGTGATTGTCAAACAGTGCATCACAGGAGTATGGATCCTATTGTAATATCGCATCATCAGTGAGAATTCTGCCCTCCCACATACCCGTTACTAATTAGCTTCAACTCACTAGGCAAATTTGCACATTGCATAAAAAGTCAAAGGTGTTGGTGTTATTGGGCTTCTTTCAAAAATGTGGCTTCATATCCAGGAAGGCAAACCACAGAAAATGCAAATGGTTTAAAAGTATCTGCTGAAATGCAGACTGTCACACATGAAAAATCCCAGCGACCCTAACTCTGCTTGACAACCCTCCGCTTCTCTTGGGCTTGCTTTGCCTGATGCTTGTTTGTCCCGTGGGTGTTGGCAGCACCGTCGGCTTTCCCTGGAGAGGGAAAGGTAGGCTGTCTACAGATCTGTATGAACGTGTGACTTATTGAGTGCACAGGTTACTTTTTGGCCTCTTTGAATACCCCCCAGAGCCTGCTGCGTGTCCGTGTCTGATCCCGGATGAGAATCCAATCATTGTGTTTGACCCGGTTTGACCCACTGACATGGAATCAAGCCCCTTTTGTTTTATTTGATAGAGAAGGCGCAGAGCCAAGATGGCGACAGCGAGGTAATGCACATCGGAAATAGAAAACCGTGATGTGTGTTTCATGTTTGATTGATACTCTGGGTTGTGATTGATTATATACTCCACTTTAAAAAACCACAGTATAATTTTTTGAGAAAAAAAGCCAAACTCTTACTCACCGAATGGTGTAATAATATGAAAATTTGTTCACGGAACATCAGTAAATATAGATGTTTCTCAATTATCATCAGGAATTGTACTTGTGTTTGAAGAGTTTGAGTTCTTCAAAAAAAGATTTGTGACAATAGCCTGCTGTCAATAGCTTGAGTGTTTTGAGCCAGCTGGGTCAATCTAATGGCTTGAGCGAGTTCATGCTGAAAGCCTCGTGTCAGACATCTGCTTGTCCACCACCAGGCCATGGCAGGGCCTACATCACTCTAAATCTTACCCATGCAAAGCCGCTTTGGTGTTAATGTAATACTCCCAGTGAAAGATGGCCACTGACATTTATATCTTGATAACAAGGTATCAGTGCTCCTTTGACCATGCCCCTTGTAACCCAACTGCCCAATGAGGACCAAGATAAACGTAAAAAATGAGTAGGCCTAAGGCACTGAGAATGTGAAACCAAAGCCTTGAAGTGGAAAACTACAAGAAGTGCACACGCTAGTGTAATAGTAATTTTCAGTTTTTTGATGTATGTGTTCATTTAGAGATAGATATTAATGAAGAGACAAACACATTATTAACAGTTAGCATTTATTATTCTTTGATTCTTTCTTTAGTCTAACAGTAATGCCAGGCCTGAGAACAGAGTGCTGTAGCATGCACGACACTAGCTCAGTCAACATTAGCACAGCTGCGGAGATGTAGAAATGTAGCTAATGCATGCTTGCTAAAAACAAACTCCAGATGTGCTCAGTCGCTGTGTTTGCGTGTGGTGCTGTCCGTGGTGCTGTTCCTGATGCTGTTCCTGATGCTGTTCCTGATGCTGTCCGTGGTGCTGTTCCTGATGCTGTCCGTGGTGCTGTTCCTGATGCTGTTCCTGATGCTGTCCGTGGTGTTGTTCCTGATGCTGTCCATGGTGCTGTTCCTGATGCTGTTCCTGATGCTGTCCGTGGTGTTGTTCCTGATGCTGTCCGTGGGGCTAGGCTACCCATGGTGCTGACTGGGAGAAAGACCACTGAAGCCTCTGCCACTCTTTCTCCGTGTTCACGATTGGCTACAAACCTGGTCCTGCAGCTGTGGATGCCCTGCATAGCACCATAGATGAATGTAATATTATTTCATTATGAAACTAGTGAAATCCCAGAGAAACTATCTGGATGGATAGATAGCACTCCAGCTATGTAGAAATTTAGCTTAGTTTAATTTGTGTGTATATTGCCCCTCAAAAACTAAACTTGAGATAAAATAAATGTTTAAAGTAATGGGATTGAGAGAATTTATTAGTTGCATTATTCTTATATTCTTAGAAGTAGTGCATTAAAACTAATTTAATTCTGTTGAGAGTAATGAGCAGTTTTTGAATGGGACATCTTTAGTTTGATGACAGTCAGACGGGTCTAGAGAAAGACCCAATTATTCAGTCAGAATATTGTTCTCATAAAAGGTCAAACCTGACTAAATAAAAAAAACAAAAAACATCTAGCACTCTTTCTAAAATAAACTTTAAAAACCCCTTTTGCAGCACAGTAAAATTTTGCAGACATGTCTATCAGAGTTATTCGAACACTGAAAACCTTATGTGTGATGTCAGTAATGTGAACAGATGACAATCAAGAAGTAGGCCCTAGTAACACATTCATTATAATAGACTGCTGGAAATGGTAAATGTTTAAAACAACATGATTCATTTTTAAATTTTTGTTTTGCTTCAGATTAACAGCACAAGATTCTGGCTATGTGAGTGGTCTCTCATTTGACCTGTCTGCTGACCTAAGCCATGTCTTCCTTTACTTTCAATGGCTGAAAAGATTCAGTAAAACTGCTGATATTAACTGATGACAGAAAGAGAACGGACTCTTTAGCATTGCAGCTGGGCTCCTGCGCTTTGCCTATTTTTTTCTGCACTGCGAATCCCTATTAACCTGAAATCACAATGAATCATGTAAAAGAGTTGCCCCTTCTTCACGCCAATCATTTTTTCACAGTTTTTCCTCCATCATTGTTGTTGAACGTGACCTTGTTTCGGCGCTGTGGTATTTCATGCATCATAATTGTTTTGCTTTTAGATTGTCAGCTTGAATTAAATGGCTAACACGGTAGCACGTCAGCGCAATTGTTGAAAAAGATAGCGACGAACGCGATCACATAACAGCTGTTGATGGATAGACTTACTAGTAGCTCTCACATTCTCAAGAAAATATTTTTCTACGGAAAAAATAGGCGACGTGATATCCTGAAGGCCATTTTCTCGCCTTCCCATCCTGACACCTCTTAGATTGCACCGTGAGTAGTGTTGGTGGGGAGTAACAATGAGGCTGTTCACGAAACCTCAGGAAAGGGTTGTCAAGGAGACCCGTGTTAAATGTGCGGATTAACTCGTTGACCTTCCCCACCGCTTGCTTCTGGAACCACTACGCGACATCACAGAGAATTCAATGTAAAAGAAACGCGCTACGCGACATCACAGATAATTCAATGTAAAAGAAATGCGCTACGCGACATCACAGCTAATTTAATGTAAAAAAAAAACGTGCTCTCTGATGCCCAGATGGTACCACGCCGCAGGTGGCCAAGAGGGCTCAGGTTGCACATAGTTCAGCCAACGTGCCCGACTCTCACGCGTTAGCGACACCGTGCGGGCGCGCTGGATACCCTCAGATGACGTAAATCCAAAGAGCAGAGCAGTTGGCAAACTGGTCAGCGAGAGAGAAATTGCATCACACATTTTTTTTACGTGGCTGTTTGTTATAGACTGAGGAAAAATGTTTGATTTCATCCAGACTAGTGATTTGCATTGCTTCAGTTACAAGTCCGTTCATTATAAATCCTCTCTAGTGTGAGAACCAGTACTTCAGGAAATAACTGATATTTCATGTTGTGAATATGATTCAGTAGTCAAATTTTTTTTAAATAATGCTTTTTAATAAATTATACAATTTTCCAGCGTGCATTATATAAAATTCACTTGCCCAATTTAATTGATTTCAGCACTGCACCGTTAGCGATAGCCTTTGGGAAGCTACACATTCAACATGTCTTCCCTTAGTTCATCGACTCCTGCAGAGACAACAGAGTTAGCATTCCATGCACTTATAGGACTGGTCTTAGGGTGGGAAGTGGGAGTGGGAGTGGTGTGAGTGACAGGTAGTAGTGGGAAAACAGAAAACTGTGAAGAACATAATGTGAGAACCGATATAAAGACTGGACGGAAAGGGAGGGAGAGGAAATTAACTTTGACCTCACTCACCCACCAAACACACCCGTGCATTTCTTCTCATGAGAACGTAGACTGGAGTTCCCATCATTTAAAACCAACAGTTCCCTTTTTTTGCCAACATCAATAACTCAATAATGAACAAGGCTTACATACCTGTATGAGCCAGCTTTCTGAATCACACAATGGCTGCGATGCTGCCCACATCTTATGCAGTCGCTGAACTGTAACGCAAATGTTTTTGTCAATTGTCGCTATCAACTGTGTTGTGTTGTGTTGTATAAGGTGTCATTGTACCCTGCAATAGACTGTGTTCTGCATGTTGATTTGTGTTTTGCTATGTTTTTTATGTCAAAACCAAAGTTTCTCTGAGGGTGGAATGAAAAAAAAAATGGAAAAAAAAGCCTTTTCTATCTAAATTTCTAATCTAATACATTCAAATTCAAGTGACAGAAATCACCTGTGGGTTGGCTGCTGGAAAGCTGGGCATCTGTGCTTTCTAACAGATTAGCCCTGAGCTGAAAATGTCACCGAGTAGGTATCTTTGTTGCAAGACTGTTGTGAGGCATTGCACCATCTGCTTCACACTGTCGAGTTGTTCACACGTTATAATTTATTCCTGCTCTGTGCTGCGCACTGTACGTTATCGCATGCAAATGAGTCGGTGAATCTCATGCCCGCTGTACAGCAGTGCGACTGCGTTGCGTTATCTCTGATGTAACTGCACTCTGCATCGTCCCCGCTCTGCCTGCTTGAGCCGGTTGGAAAAGGGTTCTATCAGTAGAGGGCACAAGACTTCTGTTATAATTCCTATTCTGTTCAGGATGCGCTGAATGAGACAATATGCCGTGTGTGATAAACAGCGTGAACTCGAGCTCAAATACTTTAAGCATAATCTGAATTGTGAACGTGTACACGTGCTGGCCGCTGTATATTTCAATAATGAGGAAAGGTTATTGATGTTTGATGGGGATTTGCCTCGAGTTATGGCCACAGTGTAGTTAGATGGTCGGGCTTTTTAATTCCATGTTTGTGGATGAGATTTCCCGCATTGTACCCTTGTGCGAGGCAATTCATTTTTTATGAGATGCTTCAGTAAAATATAATAAATGGATTGTATGTTTGAAAAAAAAACAATGCAATCTGTGTAAGTCACTCTGGATAACAGAGGCATAAACAGTCCTGTTAGCAACATGCATATTTTCAATTCAAAATAACAGGACTCTACCCAAATATTGTCATGGTTCGTGGGTTATGTTTTTTTCTTTCCGTTGTGGTTCTCGTCCTGTTTCCCCCAATTGAGAATCTATCTATTTTTTCCACGTTCCGGTCCGGGGTTATGCTTCCCTGTGCTCGTTATTCATTTCACCTGTGCTTCTACCTGCGGTTTATTTCTTCACTTCCGCTTCCCCGGTGCTTCTTTGTCATTTCATGTTACATTGAGCCAGGTATAGCCAGGTACAAGCGACCTTGTGATATTAAACTTGTTTTATGTTCACGAGGGACTTGCTTCATAGCTTTATCTTTTCAGGTAAAGGATTATCTCCTCCTGTAAGCTTTGCCGTGCTATTTTGTCTGTGCTGTTCTCACTGAGACAGTTTTTATTTGGAGGTTTCACTTTTGTTTCACCTTCTTCTGGCCGTGTTAGGTTTACGTGCTGAAGGTGTTCTTTTCTTTTTCAGTTTCCCGTGTTAGCTCTAGTATTGAGCTCGGGAGACTTAGTTTTGTGTTCTTACTCGTGTTTCGAGTTCGCCCTGTTTTCCTGGGCTGATTATTATTTGGCTGTTTTAGCTTCTAGGATTATTCCTTTTCTTTTCCACCATTTCTGGGTTTAATATATTTGTGGTCCTCACCATTTTTGAGTGACTTGTTCTGATCCCCAATTTCCGTTGCGCTTGACTCTCCGCCACTGGAAACCATCACAAACATTTATATTAATTTGTATAACGTATTGGTGCAAGTCTAATGAATCAACTAATTTTAAATAAACAAGACTGCACACAATTCAAGATATCTATCTTATAAAGCTTTTTATTTTTATTACTACATACCGATTAGGCTACCACCCGACGTTTCGGCACATTGCCTTTCTCAATGGGGGTCATTTTCATTTTCATTTTCAATCTTTCTCATTAATTCTAAATCTGGAACACAATGAATATTTATAATTATTTTGAAATGTATTATCTTTTCTGAAAAGTGACAAACATTTAAAGTAGTCAAAGGACTGCACTTACTCTTTTATTCTTATTACACAGCTAGCTCACCTTGTCAGGTTTCTTGGGTCTAGCTTGCTAATTGAAGTTTTTACGAAACTCACTCAGCCCACTTTTACCAATTTTGAGAAAATAAACATTTTGTTTATTATAATTGGAGGTTTTTTTCTGTGAAAAATCTCATTTTTATACTTAAATACCGAGGACGAATAGTATAAAATTCAAATAGCATATATCTAACCATTTATCAGAAAAACCATATCTACTTTGACAAATATGATTCATCAAAACTGCACTTCTCAGATCCCTTTGATTGCCCAGGCTCTAAAGCATGGCTATTCAAATCCAGACCTTGAATCTAATTCCGGCCCTGGTTTTTTTCCCCCCAGGTAATTAACTGAACAATTAGTGCTACTCATTGACCAGACTGTCTTCACACCTGACTCCCAGGTAAATGGAGGGTGGAAAAAACGGCAGTTCTCGGACCGCTCGGACCGTGATTTGAATACCAGGGCTCTAAACGAATGGCGAATTTCAGTGTCTGAAAAGATGCAGGGTCTACAAACTAAGTCCATGCAAAGATGTCTTTATTTTCCTGATACCAAAGCCTGAATAATATAAAGGTTTCTGAGAAAATGTCCCAAAAATTTTTTTCCAACTTGACTACAACTCACATATGATTATATGATTGGATTATGAAATCTATAATGCTGTTTGTATATTGAGCTTCACAATAATATATCAATTTCTCCTGGTGGGGCGGGTTGGAAGGGTGCATTGCTTGAGAAAAAAATTGTCAGGGGGGGGGATCGTTTTAAAGCGTTTCCCTCGTCTATAAATGCATGAAATTCCACGCTTACTACGTCAGCTTTAAATCAAGGGCCTTCCTGCTAGCCTGTATGTTTAATGCTTTGTCATTACACTCAACCACATTGTGGCCATCAAAATTCTACCCTAATGGAAAAAATGCAGAGTATTGGAAAACTGTGATAAATAAATACATAAATGTATAAATAACATTTTAATCAATCACTCCGCGTGACAGCCTTATTTTCTCAAAGAGCGGAATAGCGAGGATCTGTCTGGAATGCATAAACAGTTAGCTCACAACAGAAGCCAGACGAAATCGTATCATTTCATTGGAGTATATGCTTTTTCTCCCCAGTGTCATGTTCATGTTATTTCAATGCCATTACAGTGCAGGGTTAAGAATCGGTGGTGTTTATACCAGCCGGAAACAAAATGGCGTTCATGGGCATTAAGCAATCTGGGTAATGCCTCTCTGAGCATTAATTAATAGGTCTTTTCTGTCTCTGGTTCCTGCTTAACTTCGCTACTCTCATAAATATTAAATCAGTGCAATTCATTTGAACGTGTCACTAACATAATTTCAGACATGGAAGTAATGAAGCAAAGTGCATGTACGTAAACATGCCTTTTCTTCTCTGCAGAATGTTTTCTTAATGTTATTGACAAAGCTTTAAATGCATTAGAAATTATTATTTTGAAAGACGCACACACAGCAATAGCATGCCAGTAGCTCAGAGATTGGCTCCCTCATTATTGTAGGGTTAGTTTGTTAGTTAGTTTTATTACCCTGAGGTTAGTTTGCTTACCTGGTAGAAACCAGGCAGGCAATGAAGTAGCCCCATTCACACAGCTATTCTGAAGCCATTAGAAATGGATAGATAACAAGATGATCAAAATGAATTTCAATTTTGAATTTGAATGTGGACCCAAATATTTTGACATGACCTTAAAGTTTTCCAGACCTTTGAGTGAGAACCAAGGTCAGCCAGAGCTACTTAACGCAGCTTTGGGCTAATTAAGACCCCTGTGATGAATAACTAATTAGCAACAAGCTCGGCTGAGCTCAAGGGGGGCAGCGTAATGACAGTCGTTCCAGTGAAAGGATGGTTTACAGCCGTCGCTTGTCATCTAAATGGATTTTTCATAAGTCTTGTCTGAGGGAGCGCCACGGGAGGATCTTCACACGGGAGGAATGGCGATAATGTTCATTATCACGAGCATTTCCCCAGGTGTACTGTAAGCGGGAAAACACCGAGCGACGCTCTTTCTCTCGTCAAAGCTGCAGTTGCTCATGAACAGCTCAAAGTAAATGAGAGATCTGTGGACGGTATTTTTGGAAGTGACCCACTTATCATTGTTACTTCATATGAGACCTTAAAATGAATGATGATGTGTGGCTTGTGTTGTGCGATGCAACTCAAGTGAATCCGACCGCATTTACCCTCCGTTTTCAGTGACAATTGTTCTGTGCAGAAGGTCAGGCCAGTCGGTCATGGAAATGATTAAAGATGTTGAATGGCTATTTCTGGCCTTGGAGCACGCTGCTACACTAGAATGCTCAAAATCAGTCATTCTTAAAAGGTCTTGGATTTTAGACTTTGTATAGTTCCTAACGTAGTCACAATAGAATACATACACTGCCTGAACGATTTTAGTAAAATTTTCCATTAAGGAATAGATATATGCCCGTAAGTCAAAATCAACATTTATGCTTATTGGCTCTAAATTTCTATTCAAAATGCAAAAAAAATAATAATAAATTTGATATTAGCAGATATTTAATTAGGCTTTTTTTATCCTGTAACCCACTCCCTGGCTACATTCCCACTGCAGGCTTTAGTATTTACGACACGTTAGCCTGATTAAAACATGTCCGCGCTTTGTTGGGAGTGACAGCTATAAAATGTTACAACTGAGTAATAAATTAACTGTTTTGTTTTCGTACACTGAAATTCATCCAATCAAATACAATCTCATAATGTAGTAATAGTTTCTGGGCCGGTTGCCAGGCTCCTTCATCCATGTACTGATGAAGAAGTATATTCTGTGTTAAGGCCAATGTTAATGGGAACCAATCCATCGGCAGGCTGTGGCCTAATCACCCCAGGCAGCACACAGCCCCAATGTCTCAGGGTAGTCCGAGAGTACAGGAGAAGAATCGCACGAAGAAATCTGAAAAGGGCGGTCATGAAAAATCTTCTTGTCACTTCTCACGGTTGTAAATGAACTGGGAGTTGCAAATAACATGGACATGCGCTTTCTCTCTACTCTATCTTTAGATTAGATCTTTCCATTAGATTAAAAGAGGGGGAAAAAAACCCATCACAGACACAACTGGCCTGGGGAGGTGACATTTTAGCCTGTAGCGCCACCCGCACGCCCTCACTCACACACCGCTGACTGTGAAAGATAAGGACCTGCTTACCCAGGGACTCTCAGCTAGCGGGTTATTGGACATTCCTCCCAGTGAGGTTTTTCCACAGAGTCATGGATAGACATCTTGGCTGCTGGGGTCAAAGTTCATAGCGGATCGGTGCGTGTATGTGTGTCTGTGGTGGGCAGGGGGGGTCAAATCCTCGCCCTAATATGCCATTTTTTAATTAAACTCTAAATGCAGACACAATTGCGATGCACAATAATCTTCATTCCTGCAGGGTTCAGTTAATTTATTATCATTACCATTCATTATGTCCTTTTGACAGGGCAGCTAACTGACTTACCTTATCTGTGATTAGAAGGCCCACACTGGCATTACTGAAGATATGCAGTAATTATCTGCCAAAAGGGGAACATAACCGTAATAACAGTGAAAATGGAATTCCTGATTTTAATCTGTATTTTTGACCTTTTCCCTCCAGTTTGGAACCTGCAGTTGTGTCCGTAGGCCGAGCTCATTGATGAAACTCCATACGGGAGAGTCCAAGCACGTTCTCTCCTCCAAAATACAATTGGCGTCTTTTCACCGTGCGGCCTGCCAGTTAAGCCGGTGACACTGAATCAGTGAAGGACACTTCTTTCGCAGCCAGACTGCGGGCGTCGGATTGACCGGAGGGGTCACTGGTGGGCGATAAAACATGGACGTCCTTCCAACTGACCTCCCCCCTCTCCCTCCCTCCCTCCCTCCCTCTCTGGGCGAGGCTGCATCCGATATGCCCTGCCCTGTGGAGCTTCAGAAACAATGGTTATTAACCCACGCTCAAAAGACACTGAGGACGGCTTAGGCTGAAACATGTCTGCACTGGTCACAATTAGGTCTAACTAAGTCTAACCAAACGGAAGAGCTTTAAGTTGCCGATATATTTTTAATTTAAAGTCTTTATTTGAGTTTTTGCGTGCGCGTTCCCCGTTTTCACCTTCTACCCCGTGGAGCTGCCAGCCACAGTCCGCTCTGGTCCGGACCTGACTCCGAGCTTCCCATTCGCCTGGGAGTCTGCTTCAGCAGTACACCTGGATACCAGGGAAGAAAAGGGAGGGATGTGATTGGCCAGATTTTACTCACTGGTGATACTCATGACCTTGTCTGAGGATCTAAAGGTCATCATTAGGGGAAATGGCCCTATATGTCCGAAGGGGCTTCCCCTTATTGGCCAATTGTCTTACCCCTTTACACTGTCCCTGCGTCAAAAAAGAAAAACAAACTAGGAATGATTGCCGAGAAATAATATTGAATGTGTAAGATAAGAAATGTTTGTTCAATGGTCTTAGTGATGTGACACGAAAGATTAGAACTACTGATCAACAACAAATGGCTTCGTTTCTGCAGAATCTAAAGAAATGGTTTGATCTGAAGCCAGATGCGGGGGGGAAAAAAAATAAACCCAAATCAGTCACAAAGTGTGACGGAGAAAAAGTGTCCCGTCAGCCAGAGATGAGTACAGTGCTGACACGACACTCTGCAGAAGTCACTCCACAGTAGGCTGCTCTGCCAGAAAGAAAAACTTTTCTGTGAAAAATCTGTTTAAAAATGCCAGTCTGGGGTTTGTCGACTTAAGTTGCAGCAGCTAATAAAGCCTCAGATGGCTCTTAAATATGCACATTACCCATTTTGCTGCTAAACTGAAGGCTTTCATTATTTTTGCATTTTGATTTTCAGGTTCAGGTTAAAGCTGTGATTCTGTGAAACATCTGCAGCATTGCTTTAGCTGGCTGCACGTGTGTGCGGCGCCCGTGTGTGTGTTTGCTAGCCTACTGCTGCGTGTTGGCTATAGTCAGGCCTACTTTCCTCAAACTTTGGAATACTTCACATACATTAAAATACACTATCATATCTGTCTCTCTCTCTCGCTTTCTCTCTCTCTGTTCTGGATTCACTTCCAGACTATAGGGCCTGTCCATGCAGCAGAACAGTGCCTTAACAGGATGAGCCACGCAGCAACCCACATTTTCAAAAATTGTGTTTGTTAGTATAAACATGCTTGAGTCATGAACGGATACAATCAATCAAAAATGTTTAGTGTTTTTAATTGTTATGAGTGACAGTCAATTGAAGGCTTTTTTTCAAATGAACCCGAGATTAAATGTATATTTTTCTTATTGATGCATACGAACACAATGCTTTCATTCATCATATGTTGATCCAAAGTGTGCATTTAAAATCTTTGCCCGTGACTTTATTAAATTACTTTATTTAAATAAAAATTCCCAAAATTTCAAAACCTCACATGGTATTCATGAAATGAAATCAAAGCCTTTCTTATGCAAGGTCTGCCATGTGCTTCAATTTAAGAATGTTTTCAGAAAACACTGCATTAATAAATCAGTTTTTTGTGGAAATGTATGCGCGCCCACTTTACGATTTAAATTATGCACGCACGCTTGACAAATGAAGACCCTGGACTCTATGTAAACATTTAAAGCCACTGGAAACATTGGTCAGTATCTAAAAACACTAGACCTTACACAAAGAAATTATGAATAATCATTTAATGAAGCTATTTTAGAGGTTTTTTTTATTTTTTTGTATATTTGTATTGATGTGATGAGGCGTGTGGGTAATACGCTGTAATCACAACCATGTAACACTATTTCAACTGGCAAAAATATTAGATTCTACATCTCAACAGTACTTTGGTTGTGACAAATGGTGCTATTGTATAGTGCTATATACATATAATGAAAGCTGTGGGCAGTTTGCATGGAGCAGAGCAGTGGAAGCAGAATGGTATGCTGCAGCTGTTTTTCATTGTGTATGGAATGGAGTTTTCTCGCGTCATGAATATAACGATTTCAGCAGTTCAGCAATGGCAATGACCGGGTGTTTTTTGTTGCTCACAATTTTCGCTTTGTCGCCATTTGCTTGTATTATTGCTTTTTCCGCAGCCATTCCTGCACGATTCGACCAAATCGGATTTTGGATGAGATTTTTTAGAATATACATTCTAACCCATTTTATTCCCTCGAACACAATCACTGCTTGTGAATGAGCTTTCTTGCAGATTTTACTATATTCAACGCATCCTAATATGGTGGGAAGGCCAGGGCCGAGCCAAACAGACGCTGGTTCGAGCCCTGGCCTTGTCTGAGACCCTTCAGCAGTGGTGGGGATGGGATCATCTTCGTAGGGTGGGTGTAAATCAGCCAGGATTATAACTCTTTAAGGTGTAACATCACAAATATGCGATTCGAATGTTCTTAACTGAACAATCTAAGGCCTATCTTCTGAAAGGTCCTTTTTGCACACCAAACAGAATGCTTAGGTTCACTCTTGATAATGCACTATATACTGTACGTATGTGTAACTTGGTATACGAGCATTGAAATGATGTAAACATCTATTTAATTTTGTGTTCTTGAATGCACAATTGTTTATTGATATCATTGCTCATTTTTGGAAAGATACTGTTAAAAAGTCATTTTTGTCAGCAGTTTGGTTAGCTAAGTTAAACTGCATTTTACAGTGATGTGTAATGTTAGTACCCAACAAATTGCATCGCCATAGTTTATAGCATTTCAGAAGATGTAGGCCTATGTTCCTACTATGCTTATTAAGATAGATGAATGAGCTCTCGTAATTTTCTACTGCTACTCTCTACTGCATACTTGTTTTGTTAGTAGTCTAAGCTTAGGTTGAGCACGAGTAAGCCAGCTTGAACTCTTTATCTTCAGGTTTCTCACCTCAGAGGTCGACTGGTGCAGCCGACATGCTCAGCAGTCTTTGCTTACATTCATTCTGACTGGTTCTTCATGCACCTGGATGCACATAAGAGGTCTCCATCATGATGTTTTCAGACACTACCAGGATTTACTTTACACCTTTGCTACTTTGCTATCATTCAGTGGTGTTGATTGTGCATTTATCTAACTTATCTAAATGTGCCAGTTGTGCCTTTTGTATAAAGGTGGTTGACTAGAGAGTTAATTCCTCCCTTGTGAACCTAGAGGTGATGTCTAGCTGCCATCTAAATAAGAGGAACATAAATAATATCAGAGCCACACAGCTTCTCAAGAATGTCATTGTGAGATATCTCAAGAGATATTAAAAATGTTCTAATGGTATTCTCAAATAGGTTCTTGACGTTTCTCAAACTGTTTCACCAGAATTTGAAAAACAGCCTTATTGAGGACATCTGTGAAACCAAACCAATGCAAACTAGGTTTTTTTAAACATAAAGGGATGTTACTAGGACACCCAATCACATAAATATGAATAGTTATAAACCAGTATTTGTGTGAACATAGTTCACATGCGGATGGAATTGAGGACGTGGGTCCTCACTCTTGCCGTGGGACTGAGAACTCCCATCTCATCTCCGAGGACATAGAGCGCCACCTGTAGTGCGGAAGGTAATGTAGCGGCGAGCAGATGGTCGGGGGCACAATCCGCACGTTAGCCAATCAGCGGCCTCACGGGTCTCATGGTGCCACCCCGATGATGTAAAAGAACACATGCCATGCATAATTTGCCTTCAACGAGCCTCCACTTCACACCTAAATGCAGAGGCAACTGGGTGGAACAGATTGTGTTGAGGGCCTAATCCTTTTCATGTTACTTTGACCTTGACTAGATGACAAATTACCCGGCTGAATTTTCTATGGATTTGTGAGTCTATTGATCAACATATCAAGCTATCGAATAGTCAAATACACAAGTAAACTCTTACACACTGTGCAATTATGTAACTTAATTTTTTTTACGTTAAGGAGAATTAAGATACTAAAAAAATAATAATAATCCATTACATTTCTCACAGCACAGCTAAGAAGTAGTAGAAGCACAGAAGTAGTCTTGACGATCATTGGGAATTTATAATGTGCATGTTTGTGGAATATATACGTTTTTTTTATATATAATTGGAAGTGGGTTTGGGAGAGATCTAATCTTTCAGCATGCCTTTTAACATTCCTATTTTGCATGGTATTTTGCACCCACCTGACTTTTATGGGGAGTTTGTTCCCCTTACATTCAAAGCTGTGAATGATGGGAAGGGTAAAATATGCAGGGTAAAGCAATGTAAGCACACAGATATTCCATTACCAGTTCCATTACCATCAGGCCTTACAATTACAGCAGCTGCTGGACATTCAAATTTCAGCAGTTATTTGCTGTGTTCTAGAAATGCATCAGCAATTAGCAAATTAGCTCATTTAAGCACTATGTAGCAAAATCTGTTTTTGTTAATTGAATCCACCTTTCCATCATTTCTTTGTTTATCACAGTAGCAGAGTATATGGCAAACATTGGGCCAGATTCAGAGTTGAGATGAACACGCGCAAATGGGACTTTCTCCTGAAATTCCGCGTAGCTTAACCTGTCAGTATATGAATCCGTTATGTGTTTTTCTGTTATTTCAGTTTCCGTTGTGTTCGGTTTTGTTTGTTTGTTTTTGTTTTCATTTTCCATCTTTCATCCATGTGCTGTTGTTTTCACTTCCCCATTGTATCCGCCCCGCCTTCCGTCTCAGCCCCTGATTACCTATGTGTGTCACCTGCCCTGCTGTTCACCTGTTTCTCATTTCAGTAGTCAGTGTATTTTAGTCCCGCTCTGTCTTGCGTTTGTTGCGAGTTCGTCTCAGTTGATTTTATCTCTGTTTCGCTACAAGCCTTTTGTTCCTGTTACCTGTGTTCCTGACTTCTGTTTCCTGTTTCCTGTTTTTTGACTTCGGATTGGGATTTTGTACTTTTGCCGTGTGTTCCTGGTTTCGAACCCCGCTCGCATTCTGATTACGATTTCGTCCTGGTTTTCTGCTACAATAAACTTTTGACTTATCCACTGGCAACCCAGTGGGCAGCTGCAAGAAACAGGTCATTAGAATATCATGCCCTGTGCCGCCCACGTTTTGAAAAAAACGCACCTGTGTAGCGCAGGTTAGAATACGGCGTATCTCAGTCCGCGTTAAATCCGCGCAGGAGAGGCACTTGAGTTCGCCATCTCTGAATCCGGCCCAGAGCATTTGATCGAATCAACATTAAAATAGTACTTTTGTGAAGAATCAACATTGACTTTGAGGCAAATATTAGTTCTTATTGTGATAAATCAAATAATGTTGTACCACAATGTCAGGCCATTTTGTAAATTTTGTGCAGCAATGAACAATAGCTAAACCCTACTTTTGGTTGTTAGACACTTTTCTGTGATTGACTACCCATTCTTTTTAATGCTGATTAATACAACCCTGCTTTTATCCAGTGCCACAGAAGAGGCCTCCATTCTACTCGAGTAATGAGCATTTAGTCCACTGTGGAAAGTTTCTGTGATGCATAAAAACACATTTCAATCAGAGGTGTCCTGAAGGCTAGTTCTATATCCATCCTGAGATCTTCTTTCAGGCACACGGTTGTTTATTACTGTTTATATAATGCATTGCAGAGGTACGTCTAGTCTCGCACAACCTACACAATCTGCCTTCTATCTTCAAACTGCTGTTTTCAGGAAATAAATTAATACATAAACACTATTCATTAAGCTTTGTGTTTGTGTTACAAAAGTCTCTGAGCTGGTTCTGCAATTTCCTGCTGCTTTCACAATCGACTCACTCCTTTTTTTTTGCAATTGCTTGGAGCAAGGTTTTCTCTGAGAAGCTACAATAGTAACCTGTCACTGTGACATGCGGTCTAGCAAACACAATTCATTCACATAGTTCTCGCTTGGCACAATGGGAAACAAATTACAAATGGCACATTGGAATGGCACTGAATGTTATCTTGTAAATGTAAAGTAAGTATTTGCTACAACAAAAAAACAGTTCTATAATAGTTTTTTCTGCAACTAGCAGGACCTATTATTTGTGACGCACAGAAGTCAAAGCAGTTGTCATATCATTTCATCAAGGCTGGCATTTCTGGACTGGTTTAAAAAACATGACTTCAACAATAATGTTAGTGATTAAGACATTCCCCAAACATTTTTATGACATTTATTGTTCCAAACCAGTTCTGTCAAACCAGAAAAACATAGGCTAAAAGAACACTTAAAATGGTGGTTAGGACAACAGTGTTGGTCATATCGACACAGACTGAACTCTATCTTATTTACCCACTACCTAGCACTCCCATATATATATATATATATTTTGTTTTTTTGTTTTTTTGTTTTTAGTAATTCAAGCTATGGTATTTTTCTGATTTTATGTTTCTCTTCTTCAGAATTGTCATAGATGTAACCAGTGTTCAGAATGAGTGTTTCAGTTTTTGATTAGCATAGTTACCTTGCACTAGCGCATCAGTGATATTGCCTCTATATTTGCTGGTCTGGGAATGTTGAGCCTCGTCTGGCACTGCAGCTCATATTCATCCCGTTACGTTGTAATTCAGTCTGAATAAGACACTGCCTGCTGAATGACTGCAGTGTAATGTCACATAAACATATCCTGATGGTTATTATTTAGTCATTAAAAAATATTGGAGAGTACATGCCAAATGTGTTTTGAGACTTTTCCAAATTAAAGTATTAAAATAGCAGATTTGTGTAACATTGCTAGCATTCTTGATTACATTAAAATTAAAGACCATCCACAATTCCCCAAACAAATACAGAGAAGGTTATTGAGCTCAGATTCAAAGAAAAGGCAAAACAAGCACAACTTTGTGCCAATGAAGGATCATGTTGTCAGACTCAGCAGAACATTTGATACAGGCCAGGATTCAGTCTAAATGCAGACAGTTAGTTACCGTATAACCATTTTGTTTACAGTTTTTTACAGTTTAACCATTTTTGGTACATGCTACAGCATGTATGACAACGGCCAATGTCCTGAATTGTACAGATTACCACCAAATCTATGTTTCATAAACAAATTCTATGAATTAATCGCATAAAAATATGCCCCCAAGTTATTATCCACATGGTTAATGGTTGCACCATTTGAAATGGTTTTTGGGGTGTGGAATGCATTTTAACTTACAAGTGCTTTCTGTATAAGTCACATTAAGAGTGATTGCTGTCAGAGCTTCCTGCTGTCTACCAACCCAGAAAAACCACCACGACCATGGAGAGCAGAAGCCATACACATGCACACACACACATACCGTACACACGTACACACGATACATACCTACACACACACACACACACACACACACACACACATCATACACACACGCACACAAACAATAACATCAGGACCATGAACAGCAGAAGTCATACACACGCACACACACACATACCGTACACACGTGCACACGATACATAAGTACACACACACACACACACACACACACATTATACACACACGCACACAAACAATAACATCAGGACCATGGACAGCAGAAGTCATACACACGCGCACACACACATACTGTACACACGTACACACGATACATACCTACACACACACACACACACACACACACACACACACATCATACACACACGCACACAAACAATAACATCAGGACCATGGACAGCAGAAGTCTCAGGCTGTCACCAAATATGATCCCTTCACCCCTTTGAGGGCACATATTCATTCTTGATGTTCTTTTTTTAAAGTATGTCACAGAGTGGCACTATTACACCAATTTTTTTGTTTCTCTTTTATCCATTCACCTGACAGTGGCCATGGCTGTTTCTGTTCCACATGCTCTTCAGTAACGAATGTAGATACCTTTTATCACCCCTAACAATCTGGCTTTTAATTACCAATTTGTTTACTTTTTTATAACCGTGAACACCTGTAACTTTATTTCCCTTTACTGTGACTGAATGATAATCCACTGCACTGGAAAACTGTTAATTAATTTGGTTTCTCTGGCACGTATCAAGTATGCTGCTTTAATTTCTCTTTTGTGCAAGCCATTCTTCAGTGAAGCTAGCATAAGTTAGTCACGCTTAAAGGGCAATGTTTGATTCAATGATTCATCTTACTTGGAACCATTAACTGCAGAGCTACAGTAAATATTAAGTCTTCCTCATTTTGGAGATAGCATGTAAGTAGTTTTTACAGACAGTTTTTGAGCTTTAAATTGTGCAATCTTTCTTTTCAATGACAGTTATTTTTAAACTGGAAAAAATGGCTACTTCTGTCCGCAAATTATATAAAAATGATAAATCCATTTATCATTTATCACATGCAGGAACACCTCGAGATGAAATACATGAGACTCAGGTGATGTGATGTAGCATCATCAAAAATTAGAGGCTCTAAACTCTCTTATTATGAATGAAAACAGACTTTCCTACTCCTCAATTGAGTTGCCACTTATTCTGTAGGTTGTCAGCTACCCTGTAGCTTGGTGCCTAGACATAGCCATACTGATAATAAGCTAACAATGATTCAAAGGTCTGGAAATGATAACTTTCTATCCCCGACAGTGTAGCATAATGGGTAAGGAGCTAGCCTTGTAAGCTTTACTCCCAGGTGATGTACTGACATTGTACCCCTGAGCAAGTTACTTAACCTTGCTTCTGTAATGTCCAACTGTATAAATTGATTGTATGTGAGCAGTGTGAGCTGCACATCATAGCACTCTGAATAAGTGTCTGCGGAATGTCTAAATGTAGTGGTTTTTTGTTGTTGTTGGAAGACTAAGATCTCTCAACCAAACCCACTGGAAACCCCCAAGGATCTGTTCTCGGCCCCCTCCTGTTTTTAATTTTCCTGTTTTAAACCAATGGTTAGCTAGTTTATATGTTTTGAAGCTGGTTTAGCTTACAACAATAACTAAGCATCATTCCAATTCCAACTCATTCTTTTTTTTACAATTCTCTTCTCTTATTTCCAGCTTCCAACTTTACTTTGTGCTTCTCGAGGTTCATCTCTCATTTGAAATATATATTTTTGTATTTTATCATTTGATCTTACGTTTATCTTTACTGGCCACTTTATAATGAATAATTCCCATTTTCCACTGGCAATATCATACGGTAATGTTCTAAGCCTGCTATGCCTATGATTTTCATTGAAAAATTTAATAATTCTTGTTTTCAGTGTTGCTCTACCTTGTAGCTCGGTTGTTAACATCACACCCATACAGTTCCCATTTTGCTGTAAGATAAAAAAAAGCACATAGTTTTGTACATAGTCCTTACTCACTCACTGATCCCTGGGCTGACTCAGTGAATGGCTTTGGCACTAACACCCTTTACTGCTACAGACTGAAGGGAAGAAGGCCAGTAGTTTAGTCACAGCCCATATGAATTGCCTGCTTCTTGTTTCACAGCACTTAGATTAGGAAGCTCTTGCCACTTCTCTCTGAACATAACATTGAAAACCATAGCCAACTGCTGCTTTTGTTGCCTTGCAGATGGACGTAGATTTATTTTTTATTTATTTATTTGTTTACTGGGCTTGTGCTTCTGGTGCGTCATAATCCACCTGGGCTAGCAGCATGCGGCGTTGCTCTGTGCCGGAGACGTGTGAACACACTCCCCTTCCCTTAGAGAGGCTAGTTACTGAAAAACAGACTGATACAAAAAAACATCAGACCAATCTTTTCCTAATAGAAGAGATTACAGGGGCTCTAAATCTGTAATAATGTTTTTTTTTTAAACAGTTGCTTAGCTGTATCACAGCATATTAACGCATCCCAAAATAATGATAATGAGTCAACAAAATAAGCACTATCAAAAAAAAGCGCAGAAAGGTAAGCACTTCTTGCAAAAATTATATTCGGCACAGTTATTTTGCCTTCTGTTTTTGTGGGGACAAGAAATGCATTGCATTATTATGAAAAAAAACAGAACTTGCTTTTGGTCAAGTCAATGAAAAAAAAAGCAAAACATTTGTGAGGGGTTGTGTTTCAGCCCTGTTGTGTCTGGCTGATTGCTGGCTAGCATTTAGTCTTGTACTAGTCTTTAGTACTCTGTCCTTAACCAAACAACATGGTAGGGTACATTTAAGCACATTTCTAATGCATCATATTGCAACAGTTAAAGCTATTTGCCAATCCAGGGAAAGTAGCCAACTAAATAAAAATGTTTGCCACGTTTATATTAAAAAAGGCAATTTACATACAAGTCAGGAGCACACACTGAGGTGATCTGTACCTTTCTTAATTTAATAATGTGTATTTTACCTCAGGCTAATTGAGGTTTTTCTTGTGAGTGATTTTGTTTCCTTAAAATGTGAACTGATCGCACACCATAGAGCATTAATGTGGCCTTTTAGTTACTGTGAGTTATAGTGTTTATGTTGAACAGAAATTATTATATATAAACCCCTAGAATGCTGTTCAGCAATAACAATCAGTTTTTACAGGTTGATGTATTATTTTTAAACAGGAAAAAAGCTTCAGTTATTGGGGCATGAATCTGTTTTATGAAAGCAGTAAGTCATTCTTAATGTGGTGGCTGGGGATATTGGCACCGCTACGTTAATTGCTATTACTGGGCAGTACCTTATGACGATTAACTTTGACGATAATTTTAAGTATCCATCCAATTCTAATACTTTGAACATGGAAAATAAGCATGCTTATCTTACATGGCCATGTCATTAGCATTACGTGCAAAGAATCTTGTATTTGTGTGATGCATTGAAGTAGTAATACAAAGAATAATGGCTTAATTATTTTCTCTAAAGAACTGTCAGTCAAATGTTGTAGAATTTTATTGTCAGTCAAATTTTGACTGATTGTTTGTAATATTATTAAGTGGTCATGTAAGCAAGGAGGCCACAGAAAGATTGTCTATCTGCCTCAGGTTTCACCTGTTGTACGGGAACGTTCAGAATCCGCAGTGCATCCTGGGAATGTGGGTCAGGGCTGGGTATGGTTTCTTTTCACAAATGGAACTTGGTGTGAGGTGACTTCATTGATCTAGTTTCAATAACACAGATTCCTGTCTCCTTGCAGGATCTCCTGACTGGGATCCTATTAATAGAGTGCAAAGGGACTTTCTCTAAGGAGAGCAATGACTCCCCACAGACAGGTTGAGGTTTTTTTTTTACTGAGCCCAAGCTACTGTTAGAGCGGTTGTGATTTACTTTTATAGACACGAATAAAGTGTTAAAATGAGACCGGGCCATTTCATCTTCATCTTGACTCTAAAATGCTATAAACTAGTCTCACAGGTTGGGCCGATAACATTATGGTACAATGAGCCTAGTCCAGATCACTCTTGACCTGGACAGTTTCATAGACTTAGTTGACATGGATGTGAGTGAAGAATGTGAGCGATGGGTGAACAAGCCCAAATTCCAGGGGATGCACTTTACTAATATACCACCGATCATTTCTAATATACCACTTTACTAATATACCACCAATCATTTACTAATATACCACCTTACTAATATACCACCGATCATTTACTAATATACCACTTTACTAATATACCACCGATCATTTACTAATATACCACTTTACTAATATACCACCGATCATTTACTAATATACCACTTTACTAATATACCACCGATCATTTACTAATATACCACTTTACTAATATACCACCGATCATTTACTAATATACCACTTTACTAATATACCACCGATCATTTCCGGTGGTATCCAGGCGGGGCTCCAGGTGGAGGAAACGAGCTATGCTAACTCAACCGCTGATATATATCATAATGCTGGCTAAGTCTTGATAAAACCCAACAGATTATATAAACCCAATCATGCAATTGAAGTTCCCTTTTCTGGAACTCTACAGTGAGTGTCTGGGGTCAAAACTAGGTGTAGACTTTTCACAGTGTTGAATTTTAACTTCAAAGATCCCATTCAAAAATTATTCACACCATTAGATATACTTTCTAGTATCAGTATTGAGGAATGTATTTGCAACAGTCATTTGAAACATTTTCTCCTGTATCCTCCCAAAAAGCTCAACAGGACATTGTATCCATGCTGAACCATATTAAATGTATTTTAAGTGTCAGATTCCCACTTTAAAATGAGACAGAAGCAGTTGAATCGAAATAGTGCTAAAACGTAATGCTCTTCATAAAAAATAATGCGATGTAAAACCGTGTTTGTTTGTTCGGGAGTAATCATGAACATAATTAGGACCGCTGCAGTTCCAGAGAGAACATGTTTTTCATTGATGCTCTGGCGTTAGGCTATTTTTGTTTTTCTTGTTTTAATTTGGATGTCACGTTCGATGTTCTGAACACGTAGGGAGATTTTACCGTGTGAGCTCATGTCTGAAACAAACGCTGCTGATGATACAGAAACATCGTCCAGTGCCTGTGGGTCACCCGCCCCTCTTTACCTTTCAGCCAATCAGCAATAACCGATAATCACGTCTGCTCTTCACCCGTCAAACAAGTGACACCTCAAGGCCATTTCAAAGACTTCCGACTCGGTGGAAATGTAATCCACCGGGAGTGAGTGTAGCGTGGGAGTCTGCGATAGGTTCATTTTGAGAAATGGGAAAGGCTGCTCTCTTGCAGGCCTCTAATGGCAAACCCATGTCTATCAGGTTTCTGTTCTGGTCCGGGGGTCAAGGGGAGAGACATTTTAGTCATTTATTCATTTGGTCATATCTGCTGCATTCTGCCCTTTTAGTTCTACAGCATTCCTTTAAACAATAGAAATATATCGCCATATATTAAATTAAACTGAAATATACTGAGACACTCAGTATATTATCCAATACATATCAGTATATTTTCTGTTTTTATATTTTGTTGGTTATATAAAAATATATCCAACTGAGAATGTATGTATTACTTGTACGCAAACGTCTATCGTGGTGCTTACCCTGTTGTGCTTAGTGTAAGACAGCAGCAACGTTACCTATACAACAATCCCAGCAATTTGAATCCCCGCAATGTTAAACTCATAACCTATTGGTTTAGCTGTCATTTTGTGGACAACCTGCTGTTTTCACAGCCATAGAATATCAGCTGGGAGCAGTGTGCTGAATAGGCTGGCTCACACTACCAACCAAACCATTCGGAAAAGTGCTCGGTTATGAAAAGCTTTGACTACATTCCAAATTGCATGACAGGTGGTGGGTATTGGCTAATGTGTGCTGAATGGAGAACCAGAGAGGTCCGGGAACTAATTGCACACACACACACACACACACGCACGCACGCACGCACGCACGCACACACACACACACACGCACACGCACAGCTCCCTCAATCTAACCTAAAAATGGCAAATTATACATTGGCTGTATTTGGACTAAATAAAGACGTTGGTCAATTAAAAGCACAGATATTCCTGGGAAGGTCTTTCTAAACTCAGCAGTTGCTGTTTGTCACAGGTGTTCCAACAGCGCGGACTTTTACTCAAAATTAAGTTGCAGTACGAAACGGCTGCAGCACACGCGTTGGTCGGAGGGGGTCAAAGCCAATGTGTTTCACAAAGAGGTAACTCCTGTTGATTTATGTAAAAATTCCCAGAACCCCCTCACCAATTGCTTACACAATCGCTTCCCCAGCTTTAACTCAGTTTTCCGTGCGGATGCACGACTGCTGGCATTAGAATGATTCACACACTGCGGGCTGTTTGGGGTTTGACGGGGCGAGACCTGCTGAAGGGTTTGGATGTGAAAGTACGGTCTGACTCACGGAGAAGGCCTGGTCATGTGACAAACACACTCTGCAGGTGATTGCAGTTTGTTGACCTTCAGGCAGATTTTTTTTTCATTCATTCATCCCTTAGGATAATTTTAATTTCTATTAGACTGCATCGCAAAAGTTTTGATTCCCAAATAAATTATGACCTGGTTCATGCCATACATTCTGGCAACATCTAGGGAAGCTATGTTGTAATGGAACTAATTAAACATTTTTAAAATGAAACTTACTGTAAGATATAGTTATGTAATGTGGAAAAATATCTATCATTGCTCATGACATTGTGGCTTCATACTCTACCATGCATGTACATTATACAGCTATACTATCAACCCCTGCTGCATGTAAAATGTCCACTATGATCAAATCCATATCTACCTTTATTTAAAAGAAAATATGTCATTTCCCAGGCCTCACATTTCCGCTCATGTTGAACAGTAGCAGAGATGATTAGCTGGGGCAATCAGTTCTTCTGTTGGAAGCGCTTAATGAATGTTTAATGAAATGTGCTGATTCATTTTTTTGGTCATAAGTTTTTGAAATATGTTTTCAGAGATTTATCATATAGCGAAAAAAAAGAATAATGGAAGGCAGGAATGAAGCCAAAATATTGAGTAGACTAAAAAAACATTGAGTAAAGTGTTGCAGAACATAAATATGCCACCTGTACTTGTAATCTGGACTATCCAATGGCAGACCGTTTGAATTATCAGTGGTCCGTGGAATTAATGGTACTGGTGGTGTGTGTGTGTGTGTGTGTGTGTGTGTGTGTGTGTGTGTGCGCGCGTGTGTGTGCGCGTGCGTGCGTGCGTGTGTGTGTGTGCGTGCGTGTGTTAGTGTGTGTGTGTGTGTGTGTGTGTGTGGGTAGAGGGAGCAGTCTCAATTGCATCAACCTCTTTTACAGAAATGGATTATGGTTAAATATGTTATGATATTTTTTAAAAGATGTGTTTGTGTGTGTGAGAGTAATGCACATATAATTTGTATTATTTATAAGTTGCTCTCTATCAAGTGTTGCAATAATAGCTTTCCTTTCAACATATTTCATAATATTATATTTCTTATTACATAAGGTCCTCCCCTTTCAACAGCCAATCAACAACCCCCACTCATCTCCACTGCATCCTTCTACAGAGATCATTTCCCACAGTCCTCTGGGGCCAGGATACCCCTCCAGCACTTAGGAAAAACCTCACAGCAGTGAAAGGATTGCAGTCAGGCCAAGGATGAGTTCCAGAGGCTTTGTTTAATCCCACTAGGAGCAAAAAGAGAGAGAGAAAGAGAGCGAGAGAGAGATAGAGAGATAGAGAGAGAGAGAGCGAGAGAGAGAGAGCGAGAGCGAGAGAGAGAGAGAGAAAGTGAGAGAGAGATAGATAGAGAGATAGAGAGAGAGAGAGAGAGAGAGAGAGCGAGAAAGAGAGAGAGAAAGAGAGAGAGAGATTGTTAATTGTTTTATTGTTAATTGCTTTGGCAATACACAATACACAAAGTGTATAATATTTAGAATAGAATTGTATTAGAGCTGATTTACCCAGTTCACTGTGAACTGCATTGTGTTCATTACTAGGGATAGCTGCTACTGTATGGGAAGAATGTGCTTTCTTATCCGTTCTGGAGTTACTTCGATGACCTTCTGTATGCACTTACTGTACGTCGCTTTGGATAAAAGCGTCTGCTAAATGAATGTAATGTAATGTAATGTAATATTGTTTGTATATAATCATGCCAATAAAGCATTATTGAATTGAATTTAATTGAATTGAGAGAGAGAGAGAGAGAGAAAGGGAGAGAGAGAGAGAGAAGTACTGAGGAAAAACTGTAAGGAGAGGGCAAGGCCTTTGACGGAATGAACTGGAGGATCCCGGAGGCTCCTTCCTCATCCCCAGTGCTCACCGTGAGCCGCGTCCGGCTGCCACACACGCCACGCACGCCGCGCACGCCACGCACGCCATGCACGTGACACACACCACACAGGGCACACGGGTCCGCGAGCACCGGCGGAGAAGCCCCAATCAGCATTGAGCAGGAATAATCAATAGTACGAGCTCTGGAGTCTCTCCTCGGCTCTCTGGGGAGGCAGAGCTGATCGCGTGCTGCCAGGGAGAATCTCCGCCCTCTCGGATCTTGGCAATCTTCTGTCTCTGTTTCTGCCTTTGTATGATTTCCTCAGATTACAGAGGAATGTTTTGTGGACCTGTCCCGTCCCGTTTGTTTACGCATTTCAGCCTCAACATTGTGACTCCAGAAATGCTATTTTTCTCACAACCGTTTTTTAATGATTGTGAGGGAAAACCAGTAAAGGGGTAACATGGTGGTTTACTTTACTTTCTGGTGTTTTGTATTATCTTGGTACATAGGGGCATTGCAGGGAACACCACGGAACTATCAAATAGGAATTTTCTTTAGGTTTGGAGAAATAGAAGATTTAATTTTGCGGTCCTATTTTCAGGTCGTTTCTCGTGTGACGTCACACGAGAAATGACCGCTCCCCGGTGTCTCAAAACTGTCTTTGGAACACTCCCCCATCCACGTCCACAAATTAAAAAGATGTGAATTTGAACTTCATCCAGCGGTAAGTTCACAGCCTTGTTACTGGTTTACACAGAGCATGATTGATTATCTATTATTGCAAGCTAACTTTACTCAATTTATTGTTAGGTTGCCAACCTTAGATAAAAGTTAGGAACATTTTAAAACGTCGACTGTTTCGATAACCAACTTGTAACCTAATAAGGGTAATTCGAGTTAGGCTAACGTTAGCCAGCTATTGATAGCTGAGCACTTTCTATGTTATATGAAAAAAGATTTGATAACTGACCTTTGATAACGTTAACGGAACAAAATCAAAGTTGTCTAGGGTCAGTGTGTCGACACATAGCTCGCTAGATCTAACGTTATCCGACTCAAACTACATCTTAGCCATTCTGATAACGTTATCTGCTTTTGGTAACGTTAACCCTCTTGCGCTATGGCAGTACCATGCACAGCGCACTCGATTCGACCATACTCTAGCCTTACTTTATCGAACATACCCTTCCCTGGCATTAAACTGTGCTGTAAGGTTTCCGAATTGATAAGTTAACGTCAGCTAGCTGAATCAATCCTTCCCAGCATGCTATCGATAGCGTGGCCGACTGCAGTGGACTTTTCCTCGGTGTCGCGGGAGAGAGGAGACGCACCATCGTTGTGCTTTTATCGTTCTTTTTTAAAAATTATGCGAATTCGGGGACGTGACCTGGTAGGTAACGTGTACCTTAACAATGTTTGGAGGTTAAAAACTGGTGTGACATCTCACATTGCGTATATTAAGGACTTTGTAAACGACATCCAGTATCCAGTCTCGAGGTCACTATGGTAACTATCTGATTGACAGTTCTCATTGATACGCCTAAAAAACGAGGTGAACTTGTATAATGGAAAATTTGGGCATCAAAAAACGAGTTTTATAGTACTTAAAAATGACTGAATAACAAAATTGATGGACACATTCACTTGGATGTTACCTAAAAATAACTGGCATGTGTCACATTCAACCACCATGTTACCCCTTTAAGGACCAGTAACGATAAAGCCCCACAGAAAGAGGTGTGGAGCGGATTTCTCGTGCGATTACACCGCCTCCATTCATTTTCAATGAGATGAGATTCCTCGTGTCTGCAAAGCATGTTGGGATTACTTGCCACGCGAGGCGTCCAGACGAGACGGGGAACGTGGTGCAATAACCAATCAGATTAAAGATCCGACTTATAAATTATTCCCCTTTTCAAATTTTATTTCCCCACTCCTAGTTGTGACATGGAGGATTATCGTTCATTATTGCTGTGTGGGGATTTTCTATAGAATCCAATTGATATAATTCAACAAAAACGATGTTTTAAAAATAGAAAACACACCCAGAAGCGATTAACTGTGAGAGGCGAGGGCTATGCCAGAAAATTTCCCTGCTTTCTGTGGGGCTTCACCGTAAGCGGTGGGACCGCGTGTGTGTGTGCATGCGCATGATATCAGCCGGGTCGCCCTCGGTCCTCGCACAGCTGGTTCTCGCGATCCTCCGCGGCGTGAAGTCAGAGGAGCTTCACCTCCCTCAAAATCAGCACTGAGCTTAGCCGCTACTGAAATATCACACACCTCTTGCTATCTGCGGCTGCACTCTTACCCGTGTGTTTTTGGTGCATAGATGCCAGAAGGGTCATTTTGTTTTGGACACCACACCCCTGAGCTACCAGCTCTGATGTGTGTAACATGCTAATGTGGCCATCCGTCCATCTGGCAGCCTGAAAAATCAGTAGCAAACGAACGGGTTTGTCAAAACAAACATGTAATTTAGTCCACTACATTGCGCAATTATCTTTGCGTAACAAATTGAAGGAAAATTACGTTTTATTTCAGTTCTTTTGAGTTTTTTTGCTTTATTTTTTGTTTTTATATGTTGGCCAAATGAAATGGTCATTCAAATTTAAATTATTTAATAATAAAAAAACTTGCCTTGTGTTTGTGACAGACAGACGGAGGTTTCAAATTCCCACCCCAATACGGCAAATGAATGAGCACTACAATACGCGTGTCTGTTAACAGGGGCAGAAGTTTCCAAGCGCTGCCCAGCTTTTTAACATCTCAAAGCAAAACGAGGGCAGCATACATGCTCCATAAATGACTGATGTTATTTCTGACACACACACACACACACACACACACACACTGGGGATGTGATGAGAACGAGGGGAGAGAACATACCGGAGGGGCTACTCGAAGCTCTCGTCAAGGTCACATGTCTATACTGGGTCCGGATGTGCGGAGGCTATGGTTCAGGCCTCACTGAATGGTTGAATCTTCCAGCCAATAACTTTGAATCAATCTGAGTGAAGAAGCTCATATCGCCGGCCTGTCACCAGAGGTAGAGATTATGAATATGATTTGATTGGGAAAGAGAGAGAAATGCAGCGCGGTTTGGGATCATAAAAGGATAGAGCGAAAGGACATAGAAATCGTGCCATGCAATGGATTGGCAACCTGTCCAGGGTGTATTCCTGCCTCTCACCCAGTGCATGCTGGGATAGGCTCCAGCCCCCTTTCCCACCCCGCAACCCTGACCATGAATAAGCAGGTTAGATAATGCATGGATGGATGGATCACTATACGGAGTCAAATGCTTAAAACCCGCTATTAACTATTAAAACATTGGAGACTGTAATTTAACCTTATGATGAAAATAAAATGTAAAATGACTTTTTCCATTTGTTTCTTACTGCTTTTATCTGACATTATCTTAATGCAGCGATATGTAAAAGCCAAACCTCTGAGTTAATTTATTCAATTTAGTATGCATACTCTGTCCATCGAATTGTAGGCATGTGAGAGAGAACATAAGAAAGACGGAGAGACAGGCGGAAAACGAGAGGGAGAATGAGAATCGAGAGAGGGAACTGTAACGTTGACCTCGCATCACTGATGCAGGGTAATTTTTTTTCCCCACCTCCTGAAATTGATTTTCTTACGGTCCTGTCAGTTTGCCCTCTGCATGAAGAGAAGTTGACTGTCAGCTCGGTCTCTTGAGTTTTTACTGTGACCATAAATCATGGACCGCTCTTTGATCAAACGCAGAGATGAGCCGTTCTTCAGCGAGATGGTGACAAGTTGCCCTAAGGACGTGTCCTGCTCGGGGGGGGGGTCGGAGGTCGCGTGCCGCTGAGAAGACGATGTCGACCAATGGCAACGGAGAAAACGGGCTGGCATTTTTCAATTAACTTTTTGTGTGAACTGTGATGCACTTAATTATGGATTAATAGTTCATTAGTTAGCCGTTCCCTCAGAGCCCTTGTCCATTGTCATACCAGCAGTGGCCTCTAGGTGTAAAATTAGCTGACATGCTATTATACCTCAGGAAGAGAGGAAGAAACACTTTCCAGCAGCCTCGTCTCTTTCTCCATGGCGCCACTGTTAGATGCGCTTTGATGTTGTACCGAAAGCTCGGAAACTTATTTGTATGCCTCTAAGTTACGGATGAAACCTGCAAGAGAAGAGACTAAATAGGTCAATGGGAAAGTATTGAATTTTCATCTCATTTGGAAAGATTCTCATCCCTGATTTAACAAAAAATAATAATTAGCTCTGAACAAAAATGACACAGTGCTTCCTGGAGAGTGCCTACAATCTCTGAACAAAAACAACACAGTGCTTTCTGGAGAGTGCCTACAATCTCTGAACAAAAACAACACAGTGCTTCCTGGAGAGTGCCTACAAGCTCTGAACAAAAACGACACAGTGCTTCCTGGAGAGTGCCTACAATCTCTGAACAAAAACGACACAGTGCTTCCTGGAGAGTGCCTGCAAGCTCTGAACAAAAACGACAGTGCTTCCTGGAGAGTGCCTGCAAACTCTGAACAAAAACGACACAGTGCTTCCTGGAGAGTGCCTGCAAGCTCTGAACAAAAACGACACAGTGCTTCCTGGAGAGTGCCTGCAAGCTCTGAACAAAAACGACAGTGCTTCCTGGAGAGTGCCTGCAATCTCTGAACAAAAACAACACAGTGCTTCCTGGAGAGTGCCTACAATCTCTGAACAAAAACGACACAGTGCTTCCTGGAGAGTGCCTGCAAGCTCTGCTTGTTCCATTTCAGCTGCAAAGACCTGACAGTTTGCTTCCTGCGTTATCTGTATCTCTCTCTCCCTGGTTGACCATAGACTGCTACATGACAGCAGGGGTGTGTGTGCGTGTGTGTGTGTGTGTGCGTGTGTGTGTCTGTGTGTGTGCACACTGCAGATTCTGAGTGGAATGCGTAGACTCTAGAGGGATAGGTGGCCAGGTCCTGTTTAGCCTTCACTAACCCAAAAAGACTCCAGGTACTGTGTAAAAGAGGAGCATACCAGGGCCGCTGCGGTAGTACAACGGTAAAAGCACTGACTTTCAGTCAGCGCAGTTGTACTCCGAGGATCGGGGTTCGCGCCCCGGACCTGCCATTTTCCGAGCATGGCCAGCGCCCTGTGGGAGCAGCAATTGGCGGCTGCTTCCGGGTGGGGGGAGGGCTCGGAAGAGAATCGCTATGCAAAATAAGGCCCCGGGCGAGTTGGAATCACGGTCAGGAGCTTGGGGAGTCGCGCCCTGTAGAGGACGTGGCGGCCTCTTTCCTACTACCGGCTGACGGGGTTGTATAGCGGTGGTTCTCTAGCGGTTGCCACATGGGGGGAATTGAATTAGAATAGGGGTCCAATTGGCTACTAAATTGGGAGAAAATGGGGGAAAAAATCAGAAACAAACATTTTAAAAAATAAATAAATAAATAAAAAAGAGGAGCATACCTTTTTTTTTTTCTTCCATCCTGTCAAAAGAAAATGACCAATAACAAAGATCTCATCAGCAGAGTTTCCCCTGGGAGTGGCTAAAACTGCCCTTTCTTGTTAGGTCAAATGAGCCAAGCTTCAGAGACATCTGAGGTGTGCCTGGAGTTCTCTCTTTGCAGTCCGCCGGCGAGAAAGGGAGGGACGCCAACGTGACCAGCCAGGCGATACGGGGCGCGTCAAACCGGGACAGTCATTTCGGTTCGCTTTGTGCATAGAAATTGATTTCAAATAATATAGAGTGAATATCCCTGAAAAGGTTGGTGGCTGTGTTCAAATATAATTAAGGTTTCTAATGGAAATCAATAGAGGACAATCTCAAGATGGCTACGTTTACACACCCTCGCTTGATCTTTAAATTTAACTTTCTGCCTGTGATTACATTAAAGAAGCCAGTTAAGCAGATACAGACGCAAGATGCATACAAAAAACTGAAAATACACACAGCTTCGGAAAATACATCGGGGAATGAATCAGTAGCCTATATTGAAACACTCCAACATAGATAACATGGCAAATATACAAACTATTGCCAATTTCAGGTATTGCAATATATGACACTGCTGAAAAATATGTATCATTATATTTTACAAAAAATCCATATAGTGTCCCAAAGATTAGATGCTGAATGAGGGAATCTTGGCAAAATGAGAAGCAGGAAATGAGAAATTCCCACATTGGATTGTCAGATTTTTGTTTTATGTATTTTTTTTTTTTTTACTCTCCCCACTCGAGCCGTTTTTCCAGTAAACAGAGTTATGTGATGTTCCTCTGTCCCTGAAGGTAGGAATGTTGGTTTTCCCTGCTGTGATAGATATATAGCGCTGGCGTGTTGGACCTGGATTCCTGTGCTCTGATAGCCTTCCTGTTCCCCAGCGGCTTGCTTGTGATATACCTGCAAATCAAATCTCCTTCCTCATAACCCGGAGGATGCGCTGCAATAACTGCAGACCCGAGCGCTCTCATCCTACAGCACGTTTCAGCCGTAAGTAAATCTAACATGTCTGCTCAGGGCGGGGGGGGGGGGAGCAAGACATGCGCATCCTTCGCCGTGATGAAAGGCATGCTGGGACAGAGCGATCTCTTCGGCAGCGGCTGGCTCTCTGGGGAGAGCTGACATTCTCGTCGAGAGGACACGGATCCGCGGGGTTATCGCGGCTGACGGGTCCATCCTCGCGGGTGGACTGGAAATCAAGGACAAAGAAAACGTTGTTCGGTCTTCACCCGCCCCCCCCCCCCCAATCGCCACCCCCTGACCCAACATCTCGCTGCCAGCCTTTTTCTGCCGCGAGCACGCCGTCCTTCATTTTTTGAAAGGGCCTGTGTGTCGAGAGTGGTGTTTTGTGGCGAGTGGCGTTTGTGAGAGAGGGAATGCTTTGTGGTGAGTGGCGAGTGGCGTTTGCGTGAGAGGGAGCGTGCTTTGTGGCGAGTGGTGAGTGGCGATTGCGTGAGAGGGAGTGCTTTGTGGTGAGTGGCGTTTGCGTGAGAGGGAGTGCTTTGTGGCGAGTGGCGTTTGCGTGAGAGGAAGCGTGCTTTGTGGTGAGTGGCGTTTGCGTGAGAGGAAGCGTGCTTTGTGGCGAGTGGCGTTTGCGTGAGAGGGAGTGCTTTGTGGTGAGTGGCGTTTGCGTGAGAGGGAGTGCTTTGTCACGTTAGAAAAGTAAGTACATTTAAATTAATATCAACACTATTGAGCTTTTGGATCTATTGGAAAAAAACACAATTTAAGTACATATCAAGGTCTTTTTGATATTTGATATATTGATTTTTGACATTAGAACTAATCCCAAATCCATATGCATTTATCGATGGGAAAAAGTCCTGTTAGTCCATTTTAGTTTTAGTCTAGAGGCAGTAGTCCAGTAAAGCTGTATTGTTGCTATAATTGTGTATTAGGTCTACAACTCTCAGTCCCAAATGGTGCTTTATCATTTAAAAAATATATTTATATCTTCCACATAGATTTGTTGGATTTTTATCAAATAAGTATGTTTAAAAATGTAATTATATAATAATCATATGTAAATAATAAAGTCCATTGTTTTAGCCAAAAATAAACTTCCTTTATTTTAGAGTGTGTCCAGATTTGGTTGGGGAATAAGGACATGACCGCACACGATTCCTAACTTCCCGTTCTTCCTCAGTGCACTGTCTGGACATTCGCTTTTCCGATCCTTCTCATGCACCTTAACTGTCATATTTGTATTGTACAGTAGAGCGAGGCGTTTGAGAAACACGTTCTCTGGTTCAAGCAGAGGAGACCAGATGGTTGAGACTTGGACCTGATTGAGATCATGAGTTAATTGGCACAGATTCTGCACGATAACTACACAGCATGAAGACGTACACAATCAAAAGCACTGCCTCCTCATATAATCTCTTGGAGGTAAACAAACACTAATTAAGAATGCAGGTTCCCTAAAATCAGAGTATACCCGCTGTATTTATATGATTCCTCATTAAGCTCCTGTGTGCGGCTCGCGTGTGCAATCAGTATTTATCATTGACTTTGACTACAAATTCAATTTGTGTTTTTTTTTTTTAAACAGTATACCTCAGTGTCCCCAAAATTAACTTACCATAAGAAAAGAACAAGCACATTTTTAAGCAGTATTTATGTTGGCAAATGTTGATTTAACGTCGGCCTCTATAATTGTTTCAGGATTCCTCATGTCTGTTAAAAAGACTTCAGGCTAAAATGCATTTTTTCTTAAATACAGAGTACATTACATTACATTACAATTATTTGGCAGACGCTTTTATCCAAAGCGACGTACAATAAGTGCACATTGAAGGTCATTGACACAACTATAAAGCAAATCCGACAAAGCACAACTTTCTCACAACGTAAGGCTATCCCTAGTAATGAACATGAAATACAGTCAGCTATACAT